>OZ025242.1:26507617-26625117 GCA_964019155.1 Osedax fenrisi
ACTATAGTAAACTCCTATGTACTTTCAATATTCGCATTATAATTAAGTAATTTCTAACTTCGAGACAGTGTAATATCGACACCCATATTATCTTAGAGTTAAGCAAACTAAATTAAATGTGTTGTTGAAAAAGTTGAAAAAGGTGTGCATTGAGAAAATTCGGGAAACTATAACAATTTCTAAGATTTAAGACGTTGCTAATTTAGTTGCTAGTAAATTACTTCTGTCTTCGGTAGAAGTTAAGTTGTTTTCATGTGCGGAACAACCATTTTGTAAAAAAGATCGATTTTTCGCGATTTAGAAACATTTGAATGAAAATATATTTTCTTTTATAAATACGGAAAAATCTAATTTCGTGATTTTTAATAAAATTCAATACATTTTATTAGGGTGGAATAAATTTTGAAATAATTATGGGCATCTAGTTATGTCTCGAGATAGTGATTTAACGTTATATGTGGAGTTCAATAATGTTAATAAATTCACATAAATTCATAACGTTAAATCACTATCGCGAGACATACTTATTTCAAAATTCACTCCACCCTATATATATTAAATATATATATATATATATATATATGTGTGTGTGTTTGTGTATAGATACACCTCTTGTTTATGTCATAGTATGATATTCCCGGAAATCGGCGCAATGTAACCCTAACCCCCCCCCTTAGTTACGGAGTAGGAAATGGAATATCTCTATAAAGTTATTATATTTCAGTCAAGTTGCCGGAAAGTAATATAGTTCCCCACTAAAATTGTAGTTAACTTGATTATTGTTACCCTCGGAAATTGTTTTTAAGTTAAAATACTTGTAATGGGATACCCCCTTTACATTTATATATATATATATATATATATATATATATATATATATATGATAGGCTATAGCATATATGATATATCATATATCTATATATATATATATATATATATATATATAAATATATAATATAGATTTATAGATATTTATGTTGTCTTATACTCTTATGTAGTATAATAGTTGTATACAACTATATACTATAGTATAGATATATTATAGGCCTATATTTATACTAACTGTAAAAAATTATATAGTTATACTTACTAACAATAACTTATTTTTAACATTTGTATATATTTATAACACACACATATATATATATATATATATATATATATATATATATATATATATATATATAGATATATAAATATAGTAGAACATTTGTTAATAATTGAATAAAATATAAAGTATTTTAATAATGGCTATTTTATATAATACATGTATATATGCATATATATTTTTATTTGTTTTTTTAAGTTAAATTCATAAAATGCTATTAAAATATTCTCAGTATTTTACTTCTTATTCACATTTATATTCTCCACTATAAAGGTGACATTTATATTCGTATATATAATGTAATTATATTGTCAATATACTTATATATATTTAATTATATATATATATATATATATATATATATATATATAAAATTCAATCAATTTTAATAAAATTGATTTAATAAAATAGGGTGGAGTGCATTTTGAAATAATTATGGCCGTCTGATTATGTCTCGAGATAGTGATTTAACGTTATATGTGAATTTCAATCGTGTCAATAAATGCACATATAACGTTAAATCACTATCGCGAGACATAATCAGACGGCCATAATTATATCAAAATTCACTCCACCATATACTATATATATTATATATATATATATATATATATATATGTGTGTGTGTTTGTGTATAAGTACACCTCTTGTTGATATCATAGTAAGATATTCCCGGAAACAGACGCAATGTAACCCTAACCCCCACCCCTTAGTTACGCGTACACGCATGCGTTAGATATAAACACATCTACATCCGGGGCAGTGATGTCTTCTTAACTTTTGTTACGGTCGCCAAATCTTTATTATGTATGTATCGAGTACATTTGTGACAGATGTGATTGTGTTTCGACAATAATATTACATAAAATATGGTATCATTATATTTATATCACACATATATATATATTATATACTGTAGTATTATAAAATAATATAGACATATTTTCGTGGTTTCTTCTTTCAAGATTTGATGTGGAAGATTATTTTCATTATTTCCTAATATGTTAATTTGCTTGAACCTTGAGCGCTTTGCAAGATTTATAAATGAGTTATTCATAACATATATATATATATATACGTATATATATACACATATATATATATATATATATATACCCAAGACAATGTAATGTCATTGCATTCATTTTTAACATCCATACATCCTGCGTAAATATCCTATAGGATATACGTAATACAGTAATAGTAATACACCTCGTTTGCCGACTTGGCCAATTGTCGACTTTTTATATTTTATATATTTATATAAATATATATTTAATATTAATGTAAATAGTTATGATTTATTATAAAGAAAATTAAAATATAGAGATAAATACTGAAATTCATTTTAATTTCTATTATAATTCGTAATACAGTTTATATATAATGTTATTATGGTATTATATAAGTATAACGTTTACATTAATACTATTTTGTATATAATATATGATAACAATTAATTTATTTATTTTAGAAAAATAATTAGGCTTAACCTAAGGTTACTTACTCTACTAATGTACGTATCTATGTTATACTATTATACTCATATAATATATTGTTCTACTTGCAATTTAACGGTCTTTCATAAACTATATAAAATGACTATGTAAGTACAATATTCGCATTATGATTAAGTAATTTCAAACTTAATATTTTTAATATTTTCGAAAATTAATGTTAGTAAAATAACGTAGGTCCATTACTTTAATAATTAACGTATCTTTGTGTTATTTTATTATACAAATATATATATTTATATTCTATTATATTTATATTCAAATATATATATATTCTATTATAATAGAATGCTTTTACTTAGAATTAAATAGTCTTTCAGAAACTATAGTAAACTCCTATATACTTTCAATATTCGCATTATAATTAAGTAATTTCTAACTTCGAGACAGTGTAATATCGACACCCTATTATCTTAGAGTTAAGCAAACTAAATTAGGTTGTTGAATGTGTTGTTGTTGCCTAAATGTGTTGTTGAAAAAGTTGAAAAAGGTGTGCTTTGAGAAAATTCGGGAAACTATAACAATTTCTAAGATTTAAGACGTTGCTAATTTAGTTGCTAGTAAATTACTTCTGTCTTCGGTAGAAGTTAAGTTTTTTTCATGTGTGGAACAACCATTTTGTAAAAAAGATCGATTTTTCGCGATTTAGAAACATTTGAATGAAAATATATTTTCATTTATAAATACGGAAAAATCTAATTTCGTGATTTTAATAAAATTCAATACATTTTATTAGGGTGGAATAAATTTTGAAATAATTATGGGAATCTAGTTATGTCTCGAGATAGTGATTTAACGTTATATGTGGAGTTCAATAATGTTAATAAATTCACATAAATTCATAACGTTAAATCACTATCGCGAGACATACTTATTTCAAAATTCACTCCACCCTATAATATATATATATATGTGTGTGTGTTTGTGTATAGATACACCTCTTGTTTATGTCATAGTATGATATTCCCGGAAACCGGCGCAATGTAACCCTAACCCCCCCCCTATTATTGTAACCCTAACCCCCCCCCCTTAGTTACGGAGTAGGAAATGGAATATCTCTATAAAGTTATTATATTTCAGTCAAGTTGCCGGAAAGTAATATAGTTCTCCACTAAAATTGTAAGTTTGTAATGTAATTGTAATTAACTTGATAGAAAATTGTTTTTAAGTTAAAATACTTGTAATGGGAAATACCCCCTTTACGAGATACCCCATTTACATTTATATATATATATATATAAATATATAATATAGATTTATAGATATTTATGTCAATTATTAACAAATGTTCTACTATATTTATATATATATAAATATAGTTGAACATTTGTTAATAATTGAATACAATATAAAGTATTTTAATAATGGCTATTTTATATAATACATGTATATATGCATATATATTTTTATTTGTTTTTTTTAAGTTAAATTCATAAAATGTTATTAAAATATTCTCAGTATTTTACTTCTTATTCACATTTATATGCTATACTATAAAGGTGACATTTATATTCGTATATATAATGTAATTATATTGTCAATATACTTATATATTTAATTATATATATATGTGTGTGTGTGTGTGTGTGTGTGTGTGTGTGTGTGTGTGTGTGTAGGTACACCTCTTGTTTATGTCATAGTATGATATACCCGGAAATCGGCGCAATGTAACCCTAACCCCCCCCCCTTAGTTACGCGTATACGCTTGCGTTAGATATAAACACATCTACATCCGGGTCAGTGATGTCTTCTTAACTTTCGTTACGGTCGCCAAATCTTTATTATGTATGTATCGAGTACATTTGTGACAGATGTGATTGTGTCTCGACAATAATTATAGTTAATAAAATATGGTATCATTATATGTATATCACATATATATATATATATATATTATTATTATTATTATTTTATTATCAGATTTGGTTTTAACAACCGGGTAATTGTAGAAGCAGAGCTTATCGAGACAATTACCCTTTATTATTTTGACAAGTCCTAAAAAGTACAATTATAATTGGAATAATAAATTCCTGAAAAAAAGAATAAACTATATATAACATAATGTTATATCTAAGTTGACTTCCTGTTTACACTAAATCTAATTATGAATAAGATCAAATAATTGTACTTTGAAGGACTTGAAAAAATTATCAAAAATCATCATATAATATATAAAAATAAACAAAATAAACATTAAGAAAACTAAAACGACTAAAAAACTAAAAACAGACAAGAAAGGTTAAGAATAGTAAATATATGAAAATTTAATATAAAGAATAATAAATATATGTTTGGCAAATATTCAAAAATAAATTTATAAATCATCTACACAAAGTAAAAAATATTTAGATAGTTTTCATAAGTCGAAGAGTAGTTATAGTATAAAATATGGAAAAAAGAAGAAATTAATGTAAAAATGTAAAATGTAAAAGTCTGAGTAAAGATAAAATGTATTAAAAAATAGTATATAATATTATATAAAAGCGTAATTATAGTATAAAAAGGAGAAATCAATGTAAAAGTCTGAGTAAAGATAAAATTTATTAAAAATAGTAAACTTATTAAAACTTAAAAAAATGTTAAAATATAATTTGAAGTAGAAAAATAATAGTAGATTAAAAAAATCACAAGGTTAAAAAATAATTAAAAATATTATTACTGAAAAGGGAAATAGATACTAATTTTCTTTTATCAATATTTAATTCATTCCAAAGTCTTGGTCCATATGACATTAAAGAATTATTCATATAGTTATATTTATTATAAGGTTGAATGAAATCAAAAGTACTTCTTGTATTAATTGTTTTTTTAGTTATTCTTTTATAATGTTTAAAAATACTTGGACTACAAGTTTTATAATATATTCTATGAATAAATATTAGTGTTTTATATTTACACAAATCAAAGATATTTAATAACTTATGATCAATAAATAATTTTTTTGAACTAAAATCTATAGGTTTAGAAAAAACTAATTTTAATACTTTTTTTTGTATAACATGAATACAGTCTATATTAGATTTATATGTATGCCCCCAAATTTCTAAACAATAAATTAAATGGGGATAAAAAAGTGCATAATAAAGTTTAATCATAGCTGATTCATTAAGGCAGAAAGATACATTTTTTATGATCCAATATATTTTTAATAATTTATTCTTTAGAAATTGAAAATGAGATTTCCAGTTCAATGAATTATCAATGATTAGTCCAAGGAACTTTGTTTCAGATACTTGAACTAGAAGCTCATTTTCAATTTCTATTTCAAATTCTATATCATTTCTAAATGACATGCAGTGAGTTTTATCAATGTTAATTGTCAACTTATTTGATTTTACCCATAAGATTATTTCATTAATTGTCAGCTGTAATTTAACTTTTAGTTTGTTGGCTGAACAATCACTAATTATAATATTGGTGTCATCAGCAAATAGTATAAAAGTATTATTAATAGAGCAGGTCGGCATGTCATTAATAAATATAAGAAAAAGAAGCGGCCCAAGAATAGAACCTTGGGGGACACCGATATCTATATTAGTAGTAGTAGACATACAGTTATTATAATTTGTAAATTGACTTCTGTCTTTAAGATATGATGATAACCATGATAGAGGTAATCCTCTTATACCGTAAAAGTCAAGCTTTTTTAAGAGTATTTCATGGTTGACTGTGTCAAATACTTTTTTTAAGTCAATGAATAGGCCAACACAGTATTTATTGGAGATCAGAGAATCAATAATAGCTTTTTGAAGGGTTTCTATAGCATGGAGGGTACTGAGGCCTTTCCTGAACCCAAATTGTGAACTACTAATTATGTTATGAAAATCACAGAAAGAAAGTAATCTTGAAAAAAACAATTTTTCTAAGATTTTCGAGAATTGAATATTCAAACATATGGGTCTATAATTATTAAAGTCATTTTTATTACCTGATTTATAGATGGGAATAACTTTGGATTTTTTAAACAAATTTGGAAAAGTGCCTGTTGAAAAAGAAAGATTGAAAATATATGTTAAAGGTTCAGCTATAGTGGATGAGATTAATTTTACGAGTTTCATAGATATATCAAGTTCATCCTTAGATATTTTTGGAGAAAAATTATCAATAGTTTTAATGACCTCACTACATGTGATTGGAGATAAAAATAATGAATAATAATTACTATTTTTAAGGTAGTCGTTGAACGATGTATTAGGTGAACAAATGTTCTTAGCTAGTTTACTACCGACTTGTATAAAGTGTTCATTAAATTTATTTGCTATTGTTTCATTTTTTATTTCCTTTCCATGTATATCAAGTACTGATATTTTTGTATTATTTTTTTGTATAGGATTTATCAATGAATTTATAATTGACCATGTAGTTTTAATGGATTTGCTGTTATCTAAAGATTTAGTATAAAAATCCTTTTTACACTTTCTTATAATATTCGTGAGATCATTTTTATATTTTTTATATATCCTAAGATTATTATCATTTCTATTATTTATATATTTTATATACAGCTTTTGTTTTTTTCTACATGCTTTCTTTAAACTTTTTGTAAACCATGGAATATCTTTTTTGCGAAAAATATTATTAGATTTATGTTTTTTAAGGCATGTTTTATCATAAATTTTACTAAAATGTGTAATAAAAAGGTCAAGAGAAATATTAATATCTTCAGATTTTATAAATGTCCAGTTTGTCTCATTAAGTTCTTTCATTAATTTATTAACATTGTTAGTGTTATTTATATTGTGAGTTATAATTGGAACATTTTGTTTACATTTGAAACGTTTTTTATTTAATTTCATTAAGATAAAAATTGGCAAGTGATCAGTAAATTCATATTGTAAAATACCAGATGAAATATAAGAAAAATTTCCATTATAAAAAATATTGTCAATCAATGTAGAACTATTATTACTGATACGTGTTGGTTGATTTATAGACTTAAATAGGTTTTGTAATTGCAATGTGTTTAAAAAAGAATCTGTAATAGTATTGGCTTTAAGTATGTCTATATTAAAGTCCCCACAGAGAAATATATGTTTATCATTATATACATTGAATTTTTCAATACAATTATTTAGATAAACAAAAGAATCTTTTTCCAATGAGGGAGATCTATAAATTGAACTGATTATAATATTTCTAGTATCAAGTTTAATTTCTATAGTAATTGTATCAATGTAAAGGTTACTAAGAGATAGAATGACAATTTTATTTGTAGAAAATGAACTCTTAATATAAATAGAGACGCCACCAGCTTTTTTGTGATTTCTAATAGTGTGAAAAGAGGTATATCCCTGTAATTCAAATAGATTCATATTAAATTCATTGAACCAAGTTTCACATATTGAAATAACATCAAATGTATTATGTATAGATTTAAGTAATAACTTTAAATTATCAAAGTTTTTAACTATACTTCTACCATTTAATTGTAGTACTGATAACGTATTTAAGTTGTATTTTAATTTATTAAGTTCATTCATCGACATATAAGGAGAAACATGGTCAAAATTATAATTAAGATTCTCTGGATCATTGCAAAGAGTTGGATCATTATGAAATTGATTATCAATCATGGTCAGGTGTAAAAAGTAAATAAGATGTATAAAATAAATATGAATAGAAATGTAAGATAAAAATGATTATAAAGAAGTATAAAATTGTAAAATTAAAAGCATATATGAAGGTTTTATATAGAATAAAATAAGTAAATGAGTATGTATATATATATTTATAACGAGCATGGAAAATTAAAAGTAAAAAACAAAAACATAAACTGATTTTTTTTGAATAAAATATTATTGTTAAGTTTAAAATTATAATAATAAATAGTCAACATTTATCAACGGGGAAAAAATAGTTTGATTTAATGATATCATATTTATATTGTTTGATGAGATCGTAAGGTGATTCTATTGTCAAAATGAAATCATCATTATCCTTTAGCGTACAACATATAAATCCATTATAAGACCATGAACTTTTAGTTAACTCATCACGTTTTAAGGAATGTAATAAATTACTTCTTCTGTGAGTTAGATCTTCATTAATATAGATTTTATAATTTAATGTATCTTTTATCTTTTTTCGTGCTAGGTAGAGATCATTACGCACTGAACGTATATTAAAGCGTACTAACGTGCTTGATAACTTACTCTTGGTAGGTAACTTATGCGCTATACTAATGTCTGCATGTACAATATGAACTCCCAGTTGGGATCCAAATTCTATTATAGTATCAGCATATGATACGTTTTTTTCAACTATAAGACCAGCAATTTTTAAGTTGTCTCTCCTAGAATACTGATCAATATCATCAGATCTAATACTGGCAGCAATAAGGCTATTTTCTAAGGTATCAATTTTAGTTTTGAGATAATCAACCTCAGCTCTGACTGCCACGAGAGCCTCAGTTACAGCATTTTCAATTATATGTTTAATGTCTAGGGTAACTTTTTCTATTACATTAGCTACTATTAATTGATCCTTTTTATTTAGTTTATCTGCCATTATAACAGAATATTTTAATTATTGCTAATACAATTTAATAATAATTATATATTACTTTATATACTTTTTAGAAATATATCTGACAATTTAATAAACGAATAATAAAAATAATTATAAAAATATATATAAAAAAAAATATATATATCAATTGATCAATATATTTTATATATACATATATTTATATTATATTATATATCAAATTAAAATGTAAAGTCTAAATAATGTAATTTATATCACCTGAATTTGATTATGTGCATATAAATATACTGATATATAATTTATTCATATACAAATTGACTATATTGAAATGAAAGAGATTACATAATACAATCAAAAAAAAATAAAAATCAGAAATCACTGAAGCATGATGAATGATTTTAGAATTAATGACTTATACATGATAATAACATTGATTTCAAATGAAAATATAATTATTTATTTACAGATTTAAAGTTATATAATAATATGATTTAATAAAAAAAAATTACAGACTAATATAAATATATATAATTTTAGTTAAGATATTACTTAGCTGTATGGAGATATTATAGGATTATAAGATAGTAAAAATAAATACGTCTTAAAGCAAAATTAGTGTAAACAGGAAGATATACGTATATATATATATATATATATTTATAAATGAGTTATTCGTAACATATATATGTATACATATATATATATATATATATATATATATATATATATATATATATACGTATATATACACATACCCAAGACAATTTAAGGTTATTACTTACATTTTTAACATCCATACATCCTTCGTACGTATACTGCTATTGATAATACGGGGTATACCCCCTATATACACCTGCGTACTGTGGAATTATGCAATCCTTGCATTAAATATGTTAACCCCCTAAATAGGGTTAAGTAGGGTGTTGCGATAAATACCAGTTCCTCGATCGTCGTTAGCAGATTACAATATAATACTAGCTGTTGTAGACGTGCCAGTTCGAAATCGTATTCGTGTTTGTGTTTATGGTATTCATATTTTACATTTATTTAATCAGTTATTAAACTTTACACATACCAATTATATATATATATATATATATATATATATATATATCTATATATATATATATATGGGGCTTAATGGGGTGACAATAATAGTAAAAAAAAATAATAAAAATAATTTAATTAACTATAGGCTAGTTAATTAAATTATTTTTGTTAATTTTTTTTTACTATTATATATGTCACTCAACTCTTACATAACGGCTCCACGCGCCAAGCCCTGGTAACCGCTGTATAGCGGGCTAAGTTATGGAGGGGAAACACACAGTTTGGAGGGGGAGTATACTGTGTATAGTCATACCGCCTATAGGCGCCACTAAACTTATTTAGCCTTAAGGGGATGTCCCAGTGTTCAAAATGATAAAAAAAAATTATTTTGTATTTATTTTTTATTCCATAATATTAATAAATGTAGTGTGTTTTAGTATCTGTATAAATATCAGCTGCGAATTCAATCTAGAAAAGCCATAAAATTGATTTATAAATTGTTATATTATCAATAGATATGTATACTTTCAACTTTCAAATGCTGTTTTCTCAGAATAATTATTTTTCGCTAGGTATGTGTGTATAAACTTAGGTATAACAAAAACTAGTATATGTATTCTACTAATTTGTATTGCATTATATAAATAACATATATATGAATACTATTACAGGCGTAATTTTCTAAATTTGTATATGTATAGTTGCAAAAAATAACAATTTCTATAGAAATTCCGTTAATTAAAAAATTAAAATGTGTGCATATGTATATATATGTTATATAATATATATTATAAAAATTACGTCCTGTAATAGTATGTGTATACATTTAATGAATAGAATATAACAAAAATTAGCTCAATTCAATGAATAGAAATCTGCGCGCCTAGTTTTGCGTAGACCCATTATTTGCTATCTCTATACATAGAGAGGCGGGCGTCGTGTGCCATCCCCTTAACATGAAATGACAACAACACAAAACAACGTGCCGGATTGGCCGAGTCCCGGAATAACAATGACCTCGGTAGTTATTGATAATATCCAGGATAACAGTGGTAAATTGGATCTGGAATAAAACAAAAGCAATTATTAAAGGAAGTTACAACTATAGGTACATGGAATGTACGCACCCTACAGCAGTATGGTAAAATAATAGATAAAGAACGTGAACTAAGAAAGTATAAATGGCACATATTGGGTTATCAGAAGTCAGATGGTTAGGCAAAGGATGGTTACGACAGAGGGTGGTAACACAATATGGTACAGCGGGAATGAGACCAAACATGAACATGGAGTCGCCTTCATCGTAAAGAAAGAATTGGTAAAAGCAGTGATGGATATTAAACAAATATCTAGAAGAATAATATTACTACGAATATCAGCATAACCAATGCATATTAGTGTAGTTCAGGTTTATGCTCCAACAAACAGTTACTATGATGAAACAGTTGAAGAGTTCTATGAACTAATAGAGCAAACTTTAATAACGATACCAAAGAAAGATTTATAATAATTCAAGGAGACTGGAATGCGAAAGTAGGAGGATTGGTATGAAGCATGGTGAAACGCCACAGGAAGATATAGTTTAGGAAAGACAAATGAAAGAGATTTCAGATTACTAGAATTTGCACAGAAACATAAATTATTATTGGCTAATACTCTTCATCCTCAAAAAAAATCTAGGAAAAGTATATGGCATTCTCCAGATAGTAAAACGCACAACCAAATTGAATTTATACTAACACCTCAACGATTTAAATCCAGTATAAATAAAGAATCAACAAGAACATACCCAGGAGCTGATATATAGGATACTATATAGGAACCTACAGTTACTATGATTTAGTACTATGTAACCTACAAATAAAATTGAAGCGTAGCAAAAAAGGAAATTGTTCCTGATGAGATATGACGTGGATAAGCTACTAAACCCTGAAGTAAAAGAAAAATTTCAAAAAGAGATAAAAGTAAAATTGGCGAAAATAGATATAAGTAATCAATCTACAAACGTATATTATAATGAGATGCAGCAGATATAACGTTGGGGAAAGTGAGGAAGAAAAAACAGGTATGGATAACAGATAACCTATTATAATCTATAGATTTATGTGATGAGAGAAGAAGATTAAAACCATTAAAGAAACTGTCTAATGAAAATGAAAGAAAATATAGGAGCTCCTACACTAGTGTAAACGCTATATTAAGAAAATCTATGAAAGACACAAAGGAAAAATGGATTTAAAATCAAAAACGATTTTCTATCAAGTTAACTACAATGTTAGTGGGAAACCCCTTTACTTTCCGGCAACTTGCCTGAAATATAATAACTTTATAGGAGGTATCCCATTACAATTTGATAGAAAATGGTTTTAAAGTTACAATATTTCCGGCAAGTTACCTTAACATACAATTATACTTTACAATATACACATCTTACATATACTTACTTACTTAATCCCGTGATATGATGATCCCGATAATATTTCGTCATATCTGATGCAGCTTATCGAATTTAACGAAAGTATAATTTTTCTAGCCTACATAATATAATTACAATAAACATATTATGTTTAGTATACACTATAGTATTATTAATAATATATATAATATTAATTTCAATGTAAAATTTAACTTAAATAGTAGACAATATAATAAACCTTAAATAAAATGTACTCGTACTAATAATAGTGTATAACTTATTGGAGTCAAGAAATGGAACAATCTGGGAGAAGATACGAGAAACTCAAAAAGTTTAAATATTTTTAAAGTTGGTCACAGATACGAGGGTGAGATCGCAGTAAGCAAGGCAAACGAATGTATGAATTGCTGGTAGCCGATCGAAGCGCCAAAGAAAACAAATATTATATGTTGTTACTGTAATTAAATGTATCTCGTCAATACATATCTATCTATCTATATAACATTAATAATTATTCATGCTTGCTTATCATTAACATTGGGTCAGTATGTTACATTTCTTATTATTAACATTAATTCCCTAGTTATTTGATGATGTGTTCAGCACGTTTGATCAACATCCCAAATATTCCTTTATTATTATTTTATTTACTTTCGATGTGTGTAAATCACAACTTATTTAAATTTGCCAACTATTATTTATAATATAAATAAATGTTATATATTTCTGTCATTATTATTTATTGTTACCCATCGTTTTGAATCTATTCAATAAACTATTATCTATCTATCTATCTATTATCAGTTGATCCTATAGGTTCATCCTATCCGTATACGTTATATTGTTTCCTCTTACTAATAAATATTCAACACAATTTTTAATAAAATTAAATACATTTATTGTGTATAATTTTTAATATAAATCTGTATTTAATTATATATATATAATTACCACAGTTTATGACAAGGTATTCTTTATAATATAATTATAATCTATCTTATCAATGTATTAATTAATTAATAATTTTTGTTGTGGATATAATATTCAAAATAATGACATGTAATTTTTAAATAAGATAAAACTTGATAACATTTAAAAACATAAAAATGTGCTTAATACTATCTCATATAAACTAAAATGATATGCTAAATATATGTGCAAGTTGAATATGCTAAATAGATGTGAATTACTATTATGGGTTTGAATAACTATCGGTGATTCATTCATTCCCCTTAACGACGTATCTAAGAATGAATGAAGAGCGAGTAAATATTCATTTATTTATTGAATGCAGATGAAAATATGGTTTTAATATATATATATATATATATATATATGTCAATAATATATTATAATATAAATGAATTAATATTATTTACAATCTATTGGAGAATTGATATCTCTATTATAAGTGTATTCATAATAATTTAATTGAATACCATACGAGAAGAATAAAATGTATCATAAAATAAAATCTATTTGTTAAATAGCTCATTATCCAGTTAAGTGCAATGCCTCGTACTCCAATATTTTTTAATTTAAAAAGTAATATTCTGTGATTAACTGTGTCAAATGCTTTTTTTAAATCAATAAAGATTATAGCGCCAACATTGTTATTATTAAAACAGGTACTGATTTGTGACTGGAGGTTAAATATTGCATGTGATGTACTGTATCCTTTCCTAAAACCAAATTGAGAAGGAGATAATATATTAAAAGATGATAAAAAACTATAAAAGCGAGAATAAAATATTTTTTCTAAAATCTTTGCGAATTGACAGGTGAGAGAAATTGGACGATAGTTATTAAAAAATGTATCATCACCAGTTTTGTGTAAAGGGATAATATTTGATAATTTTAAGAAATCCGGTACAACGCCTGATTCAAAATATAAATTTACAAGAAAAACAAATGGATAAACCAATACAGGAAAAATACATTTAAGTAACTGCATGGATATGCCATAATGATCTCTTGATTTTTTTGGTTTGAATTCATTTAATACTTTAATAATTTCCTCTGAACTTACTGGTGTTAAAAAAAAACTATGTATATTAGGTTCAGGTAAAAAGAATTTAAAGTCATCATCATTACAATTATTTATATTATTATCTAAATTAGAACCAATGTCTCTAAAAAAAGAATTAAATTCATTAGCAATTTGTTTAGAATCAACAATATTCACATTATTTACATTAAAATTGTCAGGTAGTTGTTTGAATTTTTTTTTAACATTAAGTAAATTATTTAGTACATTCCATGTATTTTTTGTATCAGAGCAATTTTTTAACAGATTTGAATAATACTTTTTCTTAGCTTCTCGAACTAAAGATGTTGTATTATTTTTAAAAATTTTGTAAATAAATAAATCATTTTCAGATTTAGATATTTTATATTTTTTATATAATATCTGTTTTTTTCTACAAGCCTTTTTAAGATCTCGAGTATTCCATGGAATGAGTTTATTTTTGTGGGAGGCTTTATTAATTTTTGGACAGTATCTATCAAAATTTAAGATAAAGTATTCCAAGAATAAATTCCAAGATTTTTCTGTATCGTTAGTTTTTATGAATTCCCAGTTTGTTTTTTTAAAAATTTCAAACAGATTAAACATGGTTCTATCATTAATTTGATTTTGTTTGATTTTAGTAGATTTAACTTTATCTTGAGGTTTGGTAGACAATTGTAAATTTAAAACAATTGGAAAATGGTCAGATATATCTGAAATAATTATTCCTGAAAATCTTTTCATATTAAGATTAAAATTTGTAAATATATTATCAATTATAGAAGAAGAATTATGTTTAGTGTCGATTCTAGTTGGACGATTAATTAGATGTGAACAACCTAGTGAAATCATCGTATCAAAAAAGGTATTAGCCACTTTATTTGTATTAATATGCACTAGATCAATATTAAAGTCACCACAAATAATCATTTTTTTATCATTACTAACATGTTGCTGAAAATTATTTATCAAGAAATCAATAAATGTAGAGTGAGCTATGTTTTCTAAAGTAGGAGGAAAATATATTGTACTGAAAATAATGTTTTTTGATTTTTCAAAAATAATTTCAATTGATAAGTTGTCATAATAGTTATTTGAAATGGTAGATAGAATATTAAATTGATAATGTTCACGTATATAGATTAAAACACCACCTCCATTTTTATGTTTACGATTTGAACATATATGGTTATAACCAGGAATATTAAAAATGAAAATATTATTATCACTCAACCATGTTTCAGTAATTGAAACTATATCAAAATGATCATCAAACGTATTCAAAAACATAATTAATTTATCAAATTTTTTTTTTAAACTCCTAATATTGATGTTAATAATATTAAAATTAAATACATTATTTTTATTAGAATTCAACTTCCATTCATTTGAGGTGTAATAATTGGATTCATTGAGAAAATTAAAATTACAATTTGAGAAATTATTATTATTAAAACTATCATTATTGGAACTAAAATTGTTAATTTGATCAACATTAAATTGCGGATAGATTTCATTCAAGTTCATATAGTACAAATATTAAAAAGTTAAAATTGAATAAGATAATATAAAAGATTAAAGATATAGATAAAAAATATATGTAAATACCAATTATAATAAAATGTTAAAAATAGAATGTAATATGAAATTAGAACAAACGACAACGAAAAATAAATACAAAATAAAATATTTATATATCAGAGAATTTATTTATATCTGTTATTTTTACTGGAGACGAATCTTCGTTTTTTATAATAAAAGTTATTCCATTTATAGTCCAACAATGTAATATCACTTTATCTTTTCGAAGTTTTCATATATATATATATATATATATATATATATATATATATATATATATATATATACGTATATAGCCTATACACATATATATATACCCAAGACAATGTAATGTCATTGCATTCATTTTTAACATCCATACATCCTGCGTAAATATCCTATAGGATATACGTAATACAGTAATAGTAATACAACTCGTTTGCCTACTTGGCCAATTGCCGACTTTTATATTTATATATTTATATAAATATATATTTAATATTAATGTAAATAGTTATGATTTATTATAAAGAAAATTAAAATATAGAGATAAATACCGAAATTCATTTTTAATTTCTATTATAATTCGTAATACAACAGTTTACATATAATGTTATTATGGTATTATATAAGTATAACGTTTACATGAATACTATTTTGTATATAATATATGATAACAATTAATTTATTTATTTTAGAAAAATAATTAGGTTTAACCTATTGTTATTGACTCTAATAATGTACGTATCTATAGATATCTACATATATGTTATATTACTATACTCATATAATATATTGTTTCTACTTGCAATTTAACGGTCTTTCATAAACTATATAAAATTATTATGTAAGTACAATATTCGCATTATGAATAAGTAATTTCAAACTTAATATTTTTAATATTTTCGAAAATTAATGTTAGTAAAATAACGTAGGTCCATTACTTTAATAATTAATGTATCTTTGTGTTATTTTATTATACAAATATAATAGAATGCTTTTACTTAGAATTAAATAGTCTTTCAGCAACTATATAAAACACCTATGTACTTTCAATATTCGCATTTTAATTAAGTAATTTCTAACTTCGAGACAGTGCACGTAATATCGACACCCATATTATCTTAGAGTTCAACAAACTACATTACATTTGTTATTGACAAATTTGAAAGAGTTATGTTTTTAGATAATTTGGGAAAATCTAACACCTGCCACGATTTAAGACGTTGCTACTTTAGTTGCTACTAAACTACTTCTGCCGAAGACAGAAGAAAGGTTTTTTTCATGTGCGGAACAAAATTTTTGTAGAAAAACATCGATTTTTCGCGATTTAGAAGCATTTTAACGAAAATAAATACGGAAAAATCAAATTTTACGATTTTTAATAAAATTCAATCAATTTTAATAAAATTGATTTAATAAAATAGGGTGGAGTGCATTTTTAAATAATTGTGGCCGTCTGGTTATATCTCGAGATAGTGATTTAACGTTATATGTGAATTTCAATCGTGTCAATAAATGCACATATATGCAAATAAATAACGTTAAATCACTATCGCGAGACATAATCAGACGGCCATAATTATATCAAAATTCACTCCACCATATAATATATATATTATATATATATATATATATATATATATATATATATATATATATATATATATATGTATATATATATATATATATATATGTGTGTGTGTTTGTGTGTAGGTACACCTCTTGTTGATGTCATAGTAAGAGATACCTGGAAACCGGCGCAATGTAACCCTAACCCCCCCCCTATTATTGTAACCCTTACCCCCCCCCCTTATTTACGGAGTAATGGAATACCTCTATAAAGTTATTATATTTCAGTCAAGTTGCCGGAAAGTAAGAGAGTTTCCCACTAAAATTGTAGTTAACTTGATAGAAAATTGTTTTTAAGGTAAAATACTTGTAATGGGATACCCCCTTTACATTTATATATATAGGTATATACATTTATAATACCTATATATATATATATATATAATATAGATTTGTAGATATTTATGTTGTCTTATACTCTTATGTAGTATAATAGTTGTAGTATATATATATTATAGGCCTATATTTATACTAACTGTAAAAAATTATATAGTTATACTTACTAACAATAACTTATTTTTAACATTTGTATATATTTATAACACATATATATATATATATATATATATATATATAAATGTAGTAGAACATTTGTTAATAATTGAATAAAGTATAAAGTATTTTAATAATGGCTATTTTATATAATACATGTATATATGCATATATATTTTTATTTTTTTTTTTAAGTTAAATTCATAAAATGCTATTAAAATGTTATCAGTATTTTACTTCTTATTCACATTTATATTCTCCACTATAAAGGTGACATTTATATTCGTATATATATATATATAATGTACTTATATTGTCAATATATATATATATATATATATATATATATATATATATGTGTGTGTGTGTGTGTTTGTGTATAGGTACACCTCTTGTTGATATCATAGTATGATATACCCGGAAACAGGCGCAATGTAACCCTAGCCCCCCCCTTAGTTACGCGTATACGCATGCGTTAGATATAAACACATATACATCCGGGTTAGTGATGTCTTCTTAACTTTTGTTACGGTCGCCAAATCTTTATTATGTATGTATTGAGTACATTTGTGACAGATGTGATTGTGTCTCGACAATAATTATAGTTAATAAAATATGGTATAATTATATATATATATATATATATATATATCACATATATATATCACCTATATATATATTATACTGTAGTATTATAAAATAATATAGACTTATTTTTGTGGTTTCTTCTTTCAAGATTTGATGTGGAAGATTATTTTCATTATTTCCTAATATGTTAATTTGCTTGAACCTTGAGCGTTTTGCAAGATTTATAAATGAGTTATTCGTAACATATATATGTATACATATATATATATATATATATGTATATATATATATATATATATATATATATATGTTTCTACTTACAATTTAACGGTATTTCATAAACTATATAAAATTACTATGTAAGTACAATATTCGCATTATGATTAAGTAATTTCGAACTTAATATTTTTAATATTTTCGAAAAGTAATGTTAGTAAAATAACGTAGGTCCATTACTTTAATAATTAACGTATCTTTGTGTTATTTTATTATACAAATATAATAGAATGCTTTTACTTAGAATTAAATAGTCTTTCAGCAACTATATAAAACACCTATGTACTTTCAATATTCGCATTATAATTAAATAATTTCTAACTTCGAGAAAGTGCACGTAATATCGACACCCATAGTATATTAGAGTTCAACAAACCTACATTAAATTTGTTGTTGAAAAAGTTGAAAAAGTTGTGCTTCAAGAAAATTCGGGAAACTCTAATAATTGCCAAGATTTAAGACGTTGCTAATTTAGTTGCTAGTAAACTACTTCTGTCTTCGGTAGAAGTTAAGTTTTTTTCATGTGCGGAACAACCATTTTGTATTAAAACATCGATTTTTCGCGATTTAGAAGCATTTTAAGGAAAATAAATACGGAAAAATCGAATTTCGTGATTTTTAATAAAATTCAATACATTTTAACATGAAATGACAACAACACAAAACAACGTGCCGGATTGGCCGAGTCCCGGAATAACAATGACCGCGGTAGTTATTGATAATATCCAGGATAACAGTGGTAAATTGGATCTGGAATAAAACAAAAGCAATTATTAAAGGAAGTTACACTATAGGTACATGGAATGTACGCACCCTACAGCAGTATGGTAAAATAATAGATAAAGAACGTGAACTAAGAAAGTATAAATGGCACATATTGGGTTATCAGAAGTCAGATGGTTAGGCAAAGGATGGTTACGACAGAGGGTGGTAACACAATATGGTACAGCGGGAATGAGACCAAACATGAACATGGAGTCGCCTTCATCGTAAAGAAAGAATTGGTAAAATCAGTGATGGATATTAAACAAATATCGAGAAGAATAATATTACTACGAATATCAGCATAACCAATGCATATTAGTGTAGTTCAGGTTTATGCTCCAACAAACAGTTACTATGATGAAACAGTTGAAGAGTTCTATGAACTAATAGAGCAAACTTTAATAACGATACCAAAGAAAGATTTTATAATAATTCAAGGAGACTGGAATGCGAAAGTAGAAGGATTGGTATGAAGCATGGTGAAACGCCACAGGAAGATATAGTTTAGGAAAGACAAATGAAAGAGATTTTAGAGTACTAGAATTTGCACAGAAACATAAATTATTATTGGCTAATACTCTTCATCCTCAAAAAAAATCTAGGAAAAGTATATGGCATTCTCCAGATAGTAAAACGCACAACCAAATTGAATTTATACTAACACCTCAACGATTTAAATCCAGTATAAATAAAGCATCAACAAGAACATACCCAGGAGCTGATATATAGGATACTATATAGGAACCTACAGTTACTATGATTTAGTACTATGTAACCTACAAATAAAATTGAAGCGTAGCAAAAAAGGAAATTGTTCCTGATGAGATATGACGTGGATAAGCTACTAAACCCTGAAGTAAAAGAAAAATTTCAAAAAGAGATAAAAGTAAAATTGGCGAAAATAGATATAAGTAATCAATCTACAAACGTATATTATAATGAGATGCAGCAGATATAACGTTAGAGAAAGTGAGGAAGAAAAAACAGGTATGGATAACAGATAACCTATTATAATCTATAGATTTATGTGATGAGAGAAGAAGATTAAAACCATTAAAGAAACTGTCTAATGAAAATGAAAGAAAATATAGGAGCTCCTACACTAGTGTAAACGCTATATTAAGAAAATCTATGAAAGACACAAAGGAAAAATGGATTTAAAATCAAAAACGATTTTCTATCAAGTTAACTACAATGTTAGTGGGAAACCACTTTACTTTCCGGCAACTTGCCTGAAATATAATAACTTTATAGGAGGTATCCCATTACAATTTGATAGAAAATGGTTTTAAAGTTACAATATTTCCGGCAAGTTACCTTAACATACAATTATACTTTACAATATACACATCTTACATATACTTACTTACTTAATCCCGTGATATGATGATCCCGATAATATTTCGTCATATCTAATGCAGCTTATCGAATTCAACGAAAGTATAATTTTTCTAGCCTACATAATATAATTACAATAAACATATTATGTTTAGTATACACTATAGTATTATTAATAATATATATAATATTAATTTCAATGTAAAATTTAACTTAAATAGTAGACAATATAATAAACCTTAAATAAAATGTACTCGTACTAATAATAGTGTATAACTTATTGGAGTCAAGAAATGGAACAATCTGGGAGAAGATACGAGAAACTCAAAAAGTTTAAATATTTTTAAAGTTGGTCACAGATACGAGGGTGAGATCGCAGTAATCAAGGCAAACGAATGTATGAATTGCTGGTAGCCGATCGAAGCGCCAAAGAAAACAAATATTATATGTTGTTACTGTAATTAAATGTATCTCGTCAATACATATCTATCTATCTATATAACATTAATAATTATTCATGCTTGCTTATCATTAACATTGGGTCAGTATGTTACATTTCTTATTATTAACATTAATTCCCTAGTTATTTGATGATGTGTTCAGCACGTTTGATCAACATCCCAAATATTCCTTTATTATTATTTTATTTACTTTCGATGTGTGTAAATCACAACTTATTTAAATTTGCCAACTATTATTTATAATATAAATAAATGTTATATATTTCTGTCATTATTATTTATTGTTACCCATCGTTTTGAATCTATTCAATAAACTATTATCTATCTATATATCTATTATCAGTTGATCCTATAGGTTCATCCTATCCGTATACGTTATATTGTTTCCTCTTACTAATAAATATTCAACACAATTTTTAATAAAATTAAATACATTTATTGTGTATAATTTTTAATATAAATCTGTATTTAATTATATATATATAATTACCACAGTTTATGACAAGGTATTCTTTATAATATAATTATAATCTATCTTATCAATGTATTAATTAATTAATAATTTTTGTTGTGGATATAATATTCAAAATAATGACATGTAATTTTTAAATAAGATAAAACTTGATAACATTTAAAAACATAAAAATGTGCTTAATACTATCTCATATAGACTAAAATGATATGCTAAATATATGTGCAAGTTGAATATGCTAAATATATGTGAATTACTATTATGGGTTTGAATAACTATCGGTGATTCATTCATTCCCCTTAACGACGTATCTAAGAATGAATGAAGAGCGAGTAAATATTCATTTATTTATAGAATGCAGATGAAAATATGGTTTTAATATATATATATATATATATATATATATATATGTCAATAATATATTATAATATAAATGAATTAATATTATTTACAATCTATTGGAGAATTGATATCTCTATTATAAGTGTATTCATAATAATTTAATTGAATACCATACGAGAAGAATAAAATGTATCATAAAATAAAATATATAGAATATTTTAATGTATTGTTTAATTGCATGTTATATGTATATGAATTATAATAATTAATAATAAAATATATCGAGATTAATTATTAAAATAACAATTAAAAGCTAAATAAGTTAAAATTTAAAATCAATGCTATAAATAAATATATATATATATATACAAATATACACATAAAAATAATCACAATCTTTTTAATACTTTTTTCTTCTTTTTTCTATCTTTATTTTCCTTTTTTTGTTCCGGATCATTTTGAGATCCGATCGAGAGCTCACTGAAATTATAAAAAAAATAGAATTAATATATATGTATTATTATTATATTATTTAATAATATCAGTACACCTCCAGTATATTTAATAATAATGTTCATATTCATAAATATAAATTGTACGGTTTATAAATAAATATAGTAAAATATACCGAGAAATAAATTGTTCATAAACTAATTCATTAATTATTAATAAAAATTTCGGAAAATTACATTGATATAAGAGATATATGTATATAGATTTATAATTCAAAATTCAGAAAAATAAAAATCACCGAAAAAAAAATTCTCATTTAAAAAAAAGTGTTACAAATACATTTATTATGTATATTGTGCACAAACAATTTCAAACTAAATTATTAATTATTTATAAAGAAACTAAATAAATAAATACTATTGCAAACAATGTAATAGGTGGCTTTTAATGATTAATGTTGTAATAATTGTTCATATATTATGGCATAGACGATAGTCTAAATTTAACAAATTAACATGATAAATGTACGATAATCTAATGTGAAGCAATTGGAGTTCAGACTACGATGAACTAGATAGATGTAACTTTAAACTAAATATAAATAGCATATTGAATATCATATAAAGCAGAACAACTGCCTGCGTGGCTCTGTTGGCTAAGGCGTCAGACACAGAGGTAGTAGGACGCGATTTCAAGCCCCGTCAGGACCATTAAAATAGGTCTTAAAATAATATTTAGAAGTAATATTAGAGCCATTTGGTTATAACTTATAAGTGAAAACTTCATTAAAGATCTTGGAATGAAAGGTCTTCATCGTAATAACAACAATAAATAATTAAAGTCATATATCTATATTTGTTTCATGTAAAAATTAAAAAGGACTAGTTTTTAAAGAATAATTTGCTAATAATATTTATCTAAAAAAATAATGTTGTTTTATTTTATAAATAATATATATAATAATATATATATATGATAATCTACGTTTTATTTTTTTGATGACAAACATACAAGATTTTCTTATTTTAAAATAATTGTAAGTTAATATTATAAAAAATAACTATACATATTATGATTATGTACTAAATATTTAAAATAAAATTATGCATTATTACTATATTATTTATATAATTATGTTCGACATAAAATAATCAATTATGCATAATGAAAGATAATATTTCATATTAAATAAATAAATAATAAAAAATATTTTATTTTGAAATTATATGGATTATGGCCTTAAATAAATGATAAATATAAAATTTACAAGTAGACTTACACATAATATCGATATATGTATTGTAAAAAACATGAGAAATTAATTTTATTAACGTAGAGTGCATTATACGAACATTATTCGAGTATACGATCGTACGAAATGTACGAATATTTTAAAATACGAAACTTAACTAATGAACTAGAGAATAAAAACAACTTATTAAACGTAACAACTGAAATAGCTGTACTAGTAGGTGGTGGGTCATACGAATAGTATATATTTCTATTTATTTAATATTTCTCTATTATGAACAAACACAAATAAAAATGTACTAAGTTATTTATAAAGTATATTATTTATATATAGATATTTCTTTTGCTACGTTTCATTAGCAACACACAAATAGCCTATATATAAGTAGCCAGCTAATGTTGCAATAGCGAGTCAGTCTTAGCATAGGGATCATGTGCACATGTTTGAGGGAAACATGTTTGGTACTGTCACAAACAAAGTATCCAACATATCAATTACTCAATACTAGACGATTAATCACAGATAAGCGTTCTGTGATTACGTAATTAAAACCTGATATTTACGTTAGCTGACTGTTACATAATCGTACGTAATATAACAATACCCTCTGCTCGATTTACAATTCCACTAATATATCGCGATATCGTAGAATTATAAAGAATTTCATAGAATATTTGGCGAAGGCTACTGTCACGTGTTGTTTACACACGTGACCGCGGTTATACCACGTGACATCGGTTATATCACGTGGTTGTTCTAGGAAACAAAGGCAATAAATAGCATAGCTACATGCAAGCTAATCAGGTATCTTACGTTCATCGTTACAAGGTATCGCGTCTCGCGTCGTTTACGTAACGTAACAACTATTTCACCCGTTAGGGGGAGCCACGTACCTTCAGTTCGACCTTGAGATGGCCGAGGTCGACGTGACCGTACCTATCCTCCCGGATACGAATGCAGGTGCCGATCTCGCGCCAAGGTAGTATGTTGGAGTGGTGTTCGTATGGTCCGGTGAACACTACCTGTGCGGTCAAGACACTGTTCAGTACGATGGGGCTATACGAGCCTACGTGTATTGGTCAAGTGGTCAAGTGGTCAAGTGGTCAAGATATCGATACGCCGACATGGGGGTATACTCAGAACGCTAATATACAGTATAATAATACCCAGCTAACAGTAAGAGCAGCATAATAGCAGCATAACTGCATATGTTAGATCCTCAAATGTTTACATTGTGCAATTATGCTTCCATTATGCTGCTATTAAATGTCTATTATGCTGCTATTAATTTGTCATGCTATTATTCTGCTGTTATGCTGCTATTATGCTGCCATTATGCTAATATTATGCTGCTATTCATTTTAAAAGTATATTATGCTGCTATTATGCTGATCTTACTGTTAGCTGGGTATGTCAATAATTATATTTCGTAATGTTTTACTATCCTATAGGGGGAGCTATAATTCCTCAATTTCAACGCGGAGAGTATACGGAATTTAACGTGGGAATTTTTAAAATGACTAAAAGTGACCTTTAACCTACCGATGATGATTTTTGTTACAACCACGTGTAAAAGTATATAGAATAAATTGATAATTATCGAAAATTTAAATTAAAATTGTTTAATTTCGCGCCTATAAATTCAATTCCAATAACGACGTTTCCAAGCTAACCAAAGCCTTCTTCTTAAGCTGATCTAGACGCAGGCAGGCGATAAGTTTGCTGATGGCTCCGGTACATCCACTGCCGCAGAATAGCACCGAGTCTGTGTCTCTAGCGTTTGTGCATCTCCGGATGATCTGTCTACGCACCGGAAGTTGTTATGATGTGATCACGTGGTATCGATTAGACAACATTCATTTCGATAAAGTACTATACAATATCTTGTATCGATACTATTATTTATGTAGTCAAATATAATGTAGAGAATATGCTATTAATAGATAGCACCGATTAGATAATAGCTACCCTCAACTATTTCGTAACATAATGAATGTATCCGTCAGATAAACAAGACACGGGCTATAGCCGTATGTACGTATACATACGTATATATATATATGTTATATATATACCAAAGCGATGCAATTAGTAACTGACTCTGCTACTACGGCCTACTTTAGCGACACGTGAAAGTCTTAGTACACTAGTATACTATTATAATAGTTACTAAGGTAGACTAGAGCGACGTCTATCAGATGTGACTACGATCATTGCAGCTATAGGTATATAGGTCGCGACGCAGGTAAACTTCACCGTTAACTCTCGATAAGTCAGAATTCGAGGCACTTAATAAATGTGTAAGATTTCTAATTATTATTACACGTATTTAAATAACTACAAAACTAAACTATCAATTGTGACATGTATGGGATATTGAGAGTTGAAAGTATACCTTCATATTAATATATGTAGAATTGTATATATAAATATATATATATATATAATTCTACAATTCTATTATTTATAGAATTGTAAATAGACTGCGCATTCATTGTGGCATGACCTTGCCAATGAAATCTTTACATACTTCTAACAATAGAGCAACGTGATACCGCTGAGCTATAGATTAAAATACATCAGATACATCAGGTACATCAGGTACATTAGTTACATAATTAGTCCTTATCAATTGAGTACACGTGTGCATGATATATAATGTATTGTATTCATTTAAACCTATTGACAAATATTACAATACACACACACACACACACACACACACACACACACACACACACACACACACACACACATATATATATATATATGCATACGTATACATATCCAATACACTCACACCCATACACACAAATTAATTGTATAATTAAATTAATGTTTAACTACATTCATCATCATTACAATCATCCAAACACGCCCACACGCACGCATACCTGGCTTCTTCGCGATAGGCCATGGTCTGTTGGCCGGTTACCGTGGCTTTAGTGTGGGTGTTCGCGTAGTAGGGCAGCACCGTCTCCCCTATGTATTCCTCGAAACATCTGACAGCCCTAGCCGATGCCGTGTAGTCGCAGTACACGACTAGCGGTTACGTAACGGGGGCGTGGTTAGGGGCGTTACTAGGGTGATTCGCGCGTTAGTGGGCGTGAGTTGGTGGGCGTGTCCTAGAGGCGCGTGTATATACCGTGTATACGATATAATGTTAAACATCATTTTTTTAAATTTTATTTATTTATAAATAAATATTTAATTCAATCAAAAAAAATTAATATGATTTGTCAAATATTGAATTGGTACTGGGTGTGGCCAATTTTCATTTTTCTTTCATTTATTCTTAGTGTATATATATATATATAAATATATATATATATATATATATTAATATTATAGTATTAATGTGCACGAGAATAGAAAATTATCAATATTAATATAATATGGTATAAATAAATATAAACTCTATTCATCACATTTTAAAATAATTATTATTTATTATTATTAGTATAGTATACTATGACGTCACAGTTAATTTTTCGATTTTTGAATACAACTTTTTGGTATAAATAATAATTAATTAATAATAAATAAATCCTATAGGATCCCAAATATAAATTCTAGAATATTTCAATTTTAAATTTAAAAAATATAATATTCAATTTTTATTTTATAAAATATATAATTTAATAAATAATAATTCTATTTAGGATTTTATTTAAACAAACATTTAGATTGCAAAGTATAGTCAAAGGAATACGGATCAATATGTGTTAGGTTTAATAATTCGAAATAAAAAATACGTATAATTATCAAAATAAATGAGGCTGTCTATTGTTCCCTTTAATATGATAAATGTAAGGTGTATACGAGTATATAAATGTTATTATATAATATAAATAGATATTCACTTAACATAATATTGATGCTAATAACATATTAATATTATATTAAATATGTAAGATACAACTTGAAAATATATTAATTTGTATGACCCAATCGGCTATAACCATATATATATATAATTCATTAATTATATATGCCGACATTGTAAGTAAGTTAAATACTAGAGATTGGGAGAAAGTAATTATTCTAAAATAAAACATTTTAAAATAGAGTAAGGATCATGGTATTATTTCAAATAATTTACATTATTTATGTAAGTCTATTTATTTCATAATACAATATCGATAATAATCAAAGAGGATTGTATAATTGAATTCAATAAACATATATATATATATATATATATATATATATATATATATTTCATGGTTGATATTTCGTCGAACAGAATTTTAAAGGTATTAACTTAATTTTGGATACTTACACTAAAGATACTTATATATATATGTATAGTATACTAAAGTATTGGTATATTTTGAATAAAAGTATAGTGTATTAAAGAACATTTTACATTATTATAATTGTGTTATACAATAATCTTATCTATAGATTTTTAATGAAACATACAAATGTGTATATACTAGTATATCTTTATATATATATGTAACTTTATATATGTATGTATTTTATTAATTATTTATATGATTTATATAGATACTTTTTTTCGGGTTAAAGTTTATATAAACGTTTATGTATACTCTTTGTATATGTCAAAGTATACGCGTTTACGCGTGACATAACATATCGATTCACAGTAAACATGTAAAATGTTGTTTTTATATAGACCACTAGTTAAGAGAAACAACAATATATTCACATCTGAATCGTCGTGCGATATTTGGGGTAACAAACCCCCGCAATATTCCAAAATAGATGGCAGATCTGATATATATCACCCTTTATAACGGATAGCATATATGCTTAAACATAAATATACAGTAATGTTAATATGATACTTTTCAAAAAGATGCGGATTTTACGGACTATTACTCACCTATAATGGCCAATGTGATTATTTACATCAACTTAGTTTTATTTTATCTCAGTTTTTAGATCCGTTTTTAGATCCGTTTTTACCTCAGTTTTTTAGCTCCGTTTAAATTATAATTTAACTATATATAGTTTAATTTTAATTTAGGGTTACGCCTACATTTACGGATGTTAGATGAATACATCATAATACATTACGCAACACTAGGACGTTTATTATGATGTAATGCGTGTGATGTGACTCATTGATCACGTGGTCACGTGTATACAACGAGGTCACGTGTTAATGAATGTATAGCATCCGTCAATTAACAGCCAATATAACGACTGTTTTAATCTGTATTATTGATCTATATTACATAATATATATATATATATATATATATATATATATATATATATATATATGATATTGATATTGATACTGAAATTTGTGACGCATTTATTTCGTGGTATATAAAACAATATTATGGTATCATTTGATTGTACATTGTACATTGTACAGTGAATACATAATTATATAGAAAATAAAGCTAAAAAGTAAAAAAAAACAATAGAGCAATAATAATATATACCGAGAGAATTAACGATATGACACTTAATGATGTGACATGTGATAAGGGACTCGTGGTCAGGTGGTACGTGATGAAATGACACGTGATAATTACATTTAATTAATAAAACACGAGTGCGGTGCTATTGAACGTATCTAAGAAGTAGGTACTATAGTATATGTATACTACCTATGAGGAGTTCGTGGAGCGAGGGAACGAAACGATTTGTTGGAATTAATGGAGCAAGGATAGAAATAGGACTATATAGTCCCTTGCTCACCTATAGAGAATGTTAGATAATGATGATGATGATGTACTGAAGTATATATTGTAACAACCAGATAATATGTATATATATATATATATATATATACATATATATATATATATATATATATATATATATATATATATATATATATACACTTAGCTATATCTCTGATCTAATTAAAAATGTACAATATTACTTTTTCTTCGTTACTAAAATCTCCTTATCTCTCGGAACTATAGTAAAAATTCCCACAATTTTAGATTTAAAAAAAATGCCGGTCCCACTCTATGTAATTCCCTCCCTCCTACCATTCGTTCTATTTGATCCCACAAAAGATTTATAAATCTAACTTCTTCTTTTCTCTCTACCTCTAGTCATTAAATCATCCAACTTATTATTGTTTTACAATACGTATTCGTTATTTTTGTCTCGTTTTATTTTCAACGTATTTTTTTATCTAATTGTTATTGTATTATTATTATTTTATTAGGGCACGAGCGAATTGGTCAACATGAATCTATTTGAGTGGAGCAAGGGTATATATTAAAACTTATATAATCATATATATATATATATGTTGTTATTGTTATTTTTATTTTGTGGATTCCTTTCATCCTATCCAGGAACTTAGATGAAGTTTTCACTTATAACCATATATGGCTCTAATGTCCCTTCGAAGCCGCACTCATGTTAAGGCATCCATGGTTTTAACGAGAGCCGAACATTTATTTATACACAATTATATAAGATCACTTATAAATATTATTTTAAGACATATTTTATTGGTCGGACGAGGCTCGAACCCGCGTCCTACTGCTTGTGTGTCTGACACCTTAGCCAATTAGGCCTCACAGGTAGTTATATATATATATATATATATATGTATGCGTAAACTAACTCTTTCTGCGTCCATAAGGTGTATTGATAACTTCATTTCCACCGATAATTTGATTTTCTACGTATGACAGTAAACTTGTTATGTGGCTGTTGGGAGAGTCGACTTTATAATATATATTTATATATTTATATATATATGTATGTGTTCCCAGGCATTGCCATAGCAATAATACCCTTGTAATATACCCGGATGGTCTCGCTATGGTGGTCACATCACAGTATGTCTATAATCAATGTAATAGTGTAGTAACCCGACATTATGATATTGTCCACGATATCGTTACTACACAATTAGGGTACAGCGAGTTCAATTTATAGGGTACATATCGTTAAAGTATCACAACAATTTACCATGTACCCTAACTAGGGTACACGACTTTTAAACTCACTAGGGTACAATATATATATTGTGTGGCTACATATATGTTAAATATTAGGGTGCATGACTGTTAAATGCACTAGGGTACATTCTATATATTTATTAGGGTACAGCTATGTTAAATATTAGGGTACGTGATTATTATATTTACATATCATGCAATTCAATTATGGTACATAAAATTGCATTAGGGTACACGATATAATATAATTAGGGTACGACCAGCTCAAATTCTTTAGGGTACAGTTTGTTCATTTGTAGGGTACTGATCGTATTTATTCAAATATTACCCTAATTAGGGTACGGCTATGGGGACACTACTTACACCCTAAAAAAGGCACTCGCTGTAGCCTAATTTTTAACACTTATAAGTATACTTAGTATATTAAATATGATAAATATAACGATATCGTGGACAATATCACAATGTCGAGTTACTATGTGTATATGTCTCTTTTATATAATATTAATATGCTAGTATATATATATATATATATATATAATATATATATTTATCATGTTGGGGTTTTATTAAAAAAGTTGTTATTATATGTATTTAATTGGAATTTATAAATATATCATAACAAATCTCATTGTATTATATAATATATATCTATGTGAGTAAGTGTAGGTATTGTCAGACAAATGGTAAACACATATTTGTGTAATATTGTGTTATGTAGAGCCCTAGTATTCAATCTATAAATAAACATGTATCACAAATGTATAATATATTTAGTAAATATTATTTACCAATAATATCAATTATAATGTAGTTATTACTGAATGAACTCTATACAATATATCCAATACACAGATTTAGCTTTACATTTTTATCATTCCATAGTAGTAGTAGTAGTAGAGGTAGTAGTAGTAGTAGTAGTAGTAGTAGTAGTAGTAGTAGTAGTAGTAGTAGTAGTAGTAGTAGTAGTAGTAGTAGTAGTAGTAGTAGTAGTAGTAGTAGTAGTAGTAGTAGTAGTAGTAGTAGTAGTAGTAGTAGTAGTAGTAGTAGTAGTAGTAGTAGTAGTAGTAGTAGTAGTAGTAGTAGTAGTAGTAGTAGTAGTAGTAGTAGTAGTAGTAGTAGTAGTAGTAGTAGTAGTAGTAGTAGTAGTAGTAGTAGTAGTAGTAGTAGTAGTAGTAGTAGTAGTAGTAGTAGTAGTAGTAGTAGTAGTAGTAGTAGTAGTAGTAGTAGTAGTAGTAGTAGTAGTAGTATTAGTAGTATACTACTCTAGAGGAAATTATCCTATTACAACCCCTAAATGACTATTTTTGTAACTTATTCAATATTCAATATATTTAATTGAAATTTTATAAATAATAAAATGTTATATCATAATTTTACTATTTTAAATTGTTGATAAAATTATATTGACAAGAATAAACAGGATGTCGGTAATTAAGACATATTAAGACACATTCGTTATATTTTAAATCATATTGGGTAAGTAATATGGTTGCTATAATTCAGATATATTGGTAATATTAATACATATTAAATTTAATTTTTGTTATATTGCTTATAAACATTTAATTGATCTACTATAGTATGCATAGATGTAAGTTTTATTTTAATTAATACATTATTTATTATTATCTAAAAAAAGTTATAATTCAAATATTTAAAAGATATAAACAGGATATAACTTTTTATCAAATAACTATTGTAGGCTTGAATATTTTGAAAAACAAAATACTTATTTATATTTACCATTAAATTACTAATTTATAAATAAAATTCTTTCATAGCTCTTATAAGTACTGAGATACGATAGGGTTCGGTATTTGGAGGGGGTCGTATATGTGTATATTCAGTATTTGTGTATATGTTTAGATATGTGTATGTAGTAGATGTGTGTATGTAGTAGATGTGTGTGTATGCATGATTATGTGTATTACATCGTACCTAATCAGATGCGTGAACATGCAATAATAACAATAATACAAATATCAATAATAACATTTATAACAAGAAAATGGACGTGAAAACCTTGAAAAAGCGTGATTATATATATATATATATATATTATTACATAGAATAAAGTACTGATTAATAACATGATATAATCAAGTTTATAAACTACATTAATATGTAAATATTTATATAATTAATCATGTTTAGGCCTATAATTTAATACGTAGTACAGTTTTTATCAGTGTATTAGTAGTGTAGTTAGCCTATTCTATGTGTATTTCAGGGTCGCGCTAATGTGCAGTCAACGTAAAAATGGGAAGTCAATAATTTATTTGTGCAGTCAATTTTTCAATTTTGTGCCGTCAATTTTTTAATTTTGAGTATCAATATTTGTATTATTCTAATTAATTTTTGAAGGCAATATGTAAGATGCATACCATGCTGGGCGTTTCTCGATATTGTTAGATTACTAAGAAAAATAAGATCACCAATAACAACAGAGTATGGTGTAATTATATAGAAAAGAGACCATTAGTAAGCATATAAGTTCTGAATATCATAAAAAAAATTATTATTTCTTATCAAAAAAATATTGAAGGGATAAAACAATCAGATAAGACACCACAAGCAAACTATATATCAAAGGCAAATAGTGATTTAGCTTATAATATAGGATCATTATTGATCATGGTGTATTATGATGCAAATAAGTTGGTTTTACCTGAATATTCTTTCCCTGCTAGAGTAGTTGTGAATGGTGGCATAATAATTTAAATATAATTATGATGATACTATTATTACGAATACCGATTTATAATATCTGAATCATAAAGAATTATTATCCATTATAAATTATAATTTATAATAGGTACATATATGGACATATTACAAAATAAATTAAAAATGCTACTGCAATATCTCTTCGGTCAGACGGTAGCGTACATAGGATATATGTTGTTAAGATATACACACTTGTTAAATTAATAGATACAGTTGGAAATGAATCGCTTATATTTGTAGGTGTATGAGAACCTTTGGAACGTGGAGCTCGTGGGATATTTAACACATGATTAAATCAATGGAAAATCATCTTGGAAGTAACGTAATAAATTTAATAATGAAAAAGGTTTCGTCGTTTATGAAAGATGGTACATCTGTAAATACAGGACATAATAATGGTTTATGGAAGATATTTCAAGATTGTAGATTGGAGAAGTTCAGCGAGACCGTAGCTCTTCTACTTACAATATGGTGTTGTGCACACAAGTCAAGTCTGGCTCATATGGAAGGCAGCAAGCAATGAAATACCAGAAATTGTAAATATCCTATAACATTAAGTGGTATTTCATCATATTTCGCTAATTCTGGAGTCATGACTTTAACTCTTTATATCTGCAGATATAGAGAGTTAAACAATATTGCAGAGTATAAAATAACCTTATTGTTTGCTCATTTCTAAAAATATATGAAATACGATGGAGTGAATTCTAATTCACTCATCAACTAGTTGAAAGCATATTAACATTATGGAATGCATTAATAATATATTTTAATTCAACGACATTCAATGAAGCCCGGGGATTTTCAATGTACCTTTGCAATAAAAATATAATCTTCATCTATTATGCTTTATGGCCGATGTAATAATTTTATTCTCTCGATATCAAAAAAATATGCAATCCGATTCGACTACGATCTGTGATATTCGTCATCAACTTAATAATATTGAGGTTTGTCACATTTATATATTTAATATTGCAAAATACAATGCATATAGCCCTTGCTATTCAGAGTAAAGTAAATAATGTTTCATAATATTTCATAATATTTTGTAACTTTAATAGATTATGCTGAATACATTATTAACAATGATTTAATTGGCGGATGGGTTACTAAGTTAATCTAGTTAATTGAAAAAACCAATGGTACTCATTACTTGAAAGGTATTGAGTTGAAGAGAATAATTAAGCGTGAAGTAAGACATAATTATGTATATGTATCTGAAATGAGAGATATATCTGCAATAAAAGTAGAACTTATAAAGACTTTAGTAAATAATCTTTAAGAGAGATTTACAACAGATAAAAATATATTTTAAAAACTTGAACATTTTATTAAATTAAAAGAAGAAGTAAAAATAAAGCAAGTACATACTTTGATAAGTGCTGATTTGAATTTAAGAGATTTTTACTTACAATATAATGATTTAGTATTGCATTCATAAAATAAAATCTTCATGAACTTGTTATAAAGCAATCAATGTATGTATGACATAGACATAAAATATACCTAATATAAATTTTTTATTTTCTAGAATGGAAAAATGTCTACATAGTGTTGTACAAATGTAGTAGAATTACGTGTGTTAAACCACACAGTTCCGATGTTGAAAGAATTATATCTGCAAATAATGTTCTTAAGTATGTATATATACATAGAATGAAAATATAAACTGAGAATAATCAATTATTTATTCATTATAATATTCCGGATCTTGAAAATTGGAATCCAAGACCTGCAGTATTAGCTTGGTTAGTTATTAAATTAAAAAGTCATTAATAATATTTTAGCCATAATTTAATGAAATTTCATATTAACCTAAAGTGTTTAGGATAAATAAACGAAATCATAGATAACACGATAGAGAGCATGGTAAAACATAAGAGTATTTCAAGGGACATTTTTTCTGGTGCAGGAAAACATAAATAAGAAGAATAAAATGAAATTCTTTTTAAAACAATAAGATTCTAAATATAGCACATTAAATAATAAACATAAACGCTTCATCTTTAAAATATATTTCGTAGTCATACGTTTTAGTTGTAATTATCAGTATTTCAGCCTACATGCATATATATTAATATATCTACCTATACATTGTAATAATTATATAAAACTATTCAATATCAATTGATAAATAATTATTAATAATTATATATTTATGTGCAGTTAATATTATTCTTTAATGAGACCCCTGATGTGTACTATATCTCAAGTATACTGTATATATATATATATATATATATATATATATATGTATATATATTTAAGTTTAATATATTATATATAACATATATGTAATATATTGAATATATTTTAATATATATTACCTACTATTAATTTAATGAATTAATCTACTCTAGTATTTTTCAATTCAGCACATTTTAGTTTAATGATTCTACGTATTATTTGTGTGTTATTTATGGGGTTATTAGGAGGGTTATTAAAGGTTATTAAGATGATTACGTAAGGGTTATTTATTTGGCCTATCTACATTACAACGTGTGTATACGTATCTATAGCTATGCGCATGATTCTTTTGAAAGTTACATATGTTAATGTATTCAGATATGATTTAGAATCTCGGATAATAATATAGAATAATTTAGAATAATTTTGAAAATTTTTAATAATAATAATATATATATATATCCCTCCCTCCCTCCCACCCTCTCTTCACGAGTGCCTTAATAGTATGAATATATATGATATGTGTGCCATTTATCGTATAACGTATGAATATACATGTGTATGCCGATATCACGTGATTACTATCGAGTATACGGCGTACACGGTAACGTGACTATCGGTGGTCACGTGACGATCACTAAACCACGTGACTAACCTTTCCTCCGATACGTCGTTGAAATTGCTAACTTCGATTTTCATGGCGAACAACTTCGGACCGGCGATCGTCTCAACACCCCTATGAACTATTGACCTCGGAGCGATATTATATCGGGTAACACCCACACACACGAGTGTACCGGCTAGTAAGTGCTGACCGTTAAGGGAGGGTAGATTAGATATTAGGGTTGTTCGGAGATGCGAGCGTAAAAGTTTCGCCGATTATTTAGATAACGAAGATTAAGATTTTTAAATTACGAGCATTCTTATATAACGTATACGACTATATATATACGAGTGTGCATTACGCGTGTATGCGTGCGTGCATGCGTGCGTTCGAATATGCGTGTGTGTATGCGTGTGTATATTAGTGTAGAGTTAAAGATTAAAAATTAAAGATTAAAGCCGAACTTAAACACGAAAGCGAGGCCGTACCTCAAGGTGGGCGTATCCCGCTTCTGCAGGTAGGCGTATCCCGAACCTGCAGGTAGGCGTATCCCGCACTCCGAGCCACATTCCGTTAGCAACGCCCTTTTCTCGCGTTATCTCTCGAGTGCCGTTATTATAATAAGATAACCTCGTACCTCATGTGCAGAGGTGAGTGGTTACTATATGCGTAGTACACTCACCTGCGGGGTTGTGATAGTACGCGATGTCGTTATATACGGCGCCTACACACGTGTTACCCCCTAAAGATGACGTTATATAAGTCGGTGTTTCACATTATCGAGCCCCCTTTATTCACGATAGGGTGCGCCCTAATCCCATTCAGTGGACACTATCGATTGTATCGTAGATCTACCGTGTACCGTTGTTATATGCTAATTCTAATGTATACCCTCTTTGTAAACATAGATTATAAGATAATCGCGTATACTGTTCTGTGATCAGAAATATATTTCTTTGTGTTTACTCGATAAACTATTTTCAATTCGAAATTCAATTCTAAATAATGTGGCGCGTTCACACGGCGTCAGATCGCTGCACATTGGTCCCATTAATGCGTTTACATCATAGAGCTATACGAGTGATAAATAGAGAGGGCCACATAAATAGGCATACACTGAGAGAGACAATGAGATAGAGAGATAGATATAGAGGAAATAGAAAAGTAAAGAGTGAGGCCGAGAGAGACAGAGAGAGACAGAGATATACATACTTAGATAGAGATAGTGATATATATAGAGGAGAGAGTAGGATGGAAAGAAAGAGAGGTATAACTACATATAGAAAGATATACATAGAAATATATATATATATGTTCTTAGATACATATATAGTTTATTGCATTCATATGAACATACGTTTACAATTATAAAATGAAATAAAAAGACATGAAAAAAAATTAATTATTAAAATTGATAATTGTATTCGTGCCTCAGTGGTATACATCCACGTAGAAGTATAAGATTTATTGAAAAGTTATTATTTGTTAAGCCAAATTATTATATATAGTGATTAATGAATTGTTGTTGTATTATATATAATATAAATTTATCAAATATAACGATTATGTAAAAAATTATAAGAGGTCAAAAAAAAATCTGGAAAATCCTATAATTTAAAAAAATATCATAGAAATAAAATAAATTGTATTATGAATTTGATATTATTCATAGGAACTATAAAAATTACACATATTATGAACATTTCATGATTAGCTAATATTCATATTTTTGTTGTTGGTATTTTCCTATATATTCCCATGTTAAATTTTGTTAAATTTGACCAGGGCATCGCGTGGCCAATATTGACCTAAATTTAAAAAAAATATGGTTGAATCCATAATCAACAGCACGTTAAAATCACTCTTATTGCTCATGCGTGGCAACATTTCGAGATTATCATGATAAATAATGTTGTATGCTTTAAAACCTTTGTCCCATCGCCACTACCGAACAGTGAGTTTTACAACAATAGTGTAATGAACATCTTAGCTATAGTATCTACTGTTAAGCAGTGTGATCTGTACAATAAATCACTCTTATTATGATAATGAGTCATAATGAGTCATTATCCGTTAGTGTAACCCCGAGATATTTAAATGATTTTACTTGTTCTAGTTTTTTTCCATATCTGTCCTACATGTTTATTGTTAAATCGTTACTTGAATAATCTAGAGATTAATTATATTTAATTATATTTAATTATATTCTTTATTAATTAATATGTTTGGTTAATGTTATATTTTAATTAGATTTATTTTTTGAATACATCATATGATAATTAGTATATTTGGAAATGAATAAATATAATTATTAAATTAAATTATTATCATTAATTAATAATATTGATTATTATCTATATGCTGTGAGTGTGTAGTTAATTTACTAATGAGTATATAGTTCCTAGATGGTATATATTCCAGTATATAATTATGTTATGCAATATGTATATTAATGTAATGTTATAATAGACGATTCATACAAAATATATTTGTAACAAAAGTATTGATATTTATAGAAATCTAATTAAAAAAGTATATCACAATCGTAATATGTATTGAATAATAAGCTATTGAATTGTATACAATTCATTATCAATTATGTGTAGAGAATTATAATTGTATAGTTGAATCAATTGAATTGTCATTTTAGTACTATAGTAACTTTTGAATAGTATATATCAAATATAATCTGAAGGTCACCGAACTTTATGGTATATTGTATACATATATGTATGTATAGTATACATTGTATACTAACGGTATTCAATATACATACACACATTATAATATATATATATATATATATATATTTAGATACTTATTTTATGATGCGATATATATATATAAACTTTGAAATAGCAATTATAATACAAAATTAAGACACGCACCAATACAAAATTGAAAATCAGTGAACAAAATATGTAAAATTATAATAGAATATGTAGAAATATATATAACAACATATTTATATGAATGAATAAATATACGGTTGACAAAATTGTGATATAAAAATAAGAAAATGTCACCAAATTATATAAATGAATAAAATAGAAATAACAATGAAGAAATTTCGAATATCGAGCATAACTTTAATTGTCCTTAGATATATGACGTCTATATACGTATAGTATATGCAAAGATTTTGTGAAGCAAAGATATTGCACTCCCTATCAATCTCTAGTACCTTGAAAATGTAAATTTAAAATGAATCTGACCATTAACACTATATGGCGAAATTGTATATTACATATTATAACATGTGATATTTTAATTAATAAATTAAGAAATTACTATACATATAGACAATTCTTATTATCTGACTAATACCGCTAGATGGCCATATCGAATTACTAGGCTACACAAATATACACAAGTGTAATATCTTTCCTTTGGAAAATCTTTGGTATATGTATAGTATACTATACTGTATATTATACAGTGTGTAATATACTCATGCAAACGTATGTGTTTCTAGTGACTATATTGAATTCGACAACTATTTGTTATCAACTGACTTAAGAAATGACCATACAAAATATGTAGAATAACTTGATATATAATTATATAATAATGAATGGAAGTTAGGAATGAGATAACATTCATAATTTATTGACAAATATATAAAATTATCATAAATTATCTATTATAAATAATATCAATGTATATAAATACACTATTTACAAATATATGGTTTATAATATTAATACTATTAAAATAATAATACATTATATATCTATGATTAATACACACATTGATAATCGTTAATTAAAGTAACATGTAACTGCAGTTATTTCAAAGAAATAGATTGCAAAAACTACGACCTACATTTAATTTATTTCAAAATTATATTATTTTAAACTAACAATTGTTTACATTAATGTACATAACATATGATTCATGCCTCTCTATGCATTAAGGGGGTATCCCACTACAAGATTTGTGTGTAACTTTAAAACCCTATTCTATCAAGTTATAATGGGATACCCCCTATAAAGGTACTATATTTCAGGCAAGTTACCGGAAAGTAAGGGTTATCCCACTAAAATCGCAGTTAACTTGATAGAAAATCGTTTTAAAGTTACAATATTTCCGGCAACTTGCCGGAAATACTTGTAGTTTGATACTTCCTTTAGATACCATCTCGATGAGCTAACAATATTTTCCTGTCTCACTAAGTCTTAGATAATATTGATTCTACTGTATTTTAAGTATATTAAACTTTACATTATTATTTAATATTTATTATATAATATAAATTATATTTCAATAAAATATTTATTATAATAAATAAATAATATATTTATTATCGATTATTGATATCTATATATACAAATTATATGTTATTCAATGTTAAATTTCAATTATAATTGTTAATAATTATTAATAATTATAAAGTATACGTTTAACACACTGATATAATTACAAATAATCTCATATGTACTTAAGTTATATATATACCATACTATATTAGTATGTATAAGTGTGTATGATCATTTTCGTATATATATAAACATATATATATATATATATATATATATATATAATACAATAACACATATACTATAGTATGTGTGTGATATATTACACATAAAGATTTCCGCGAACATATTTAAATATATATACAAGATTTACATATTTACATATTTCGATACACGCATACATATTTAAAATCAACATATGCTTTTACATATCAATACGTATAGACATTCTTACGCATGCGATCATATACAATAATACATATACACTAATATAACCAATACGTGAATAGGTATCTCTACAAGCGAATGATTTCAAATACTATGTTATATATATACATATACGTATACATTTAATATATTAATGTATCATAACATAACATATTATATCATAATTAATATATTAATAGATCTGTCTGGTTATATTTCGCAGGAATGCGGCGCCATTGCACGTCTCACTATAGATTGGCAGATTTGTTATTATTGATGTCCCATCAACTGTCCGCCTAAGTGTATGCCTAGTCCTCATGTCTACGTATCATTTGTCACCGCTTCTATTCTTACAGAATTCGATACATCATTGTTGCTAATTAAGTTTAGTAAATGTATACTTTTTTTGTGTTTAATTTGTTTTCAAACTAATTTAATCTTTTATAAAAAATGTATTCGTTATTAATTATATATTTTCTTATGGGGGTATACTATTCTTAAGTAGGGGTACTATACCCATACTTTTTATTTCAGTTTAACTTATTTTATTTTTATTTTTTAAATAAAATTGAATTATTAATTTATTATGTTTTATTTATATCCGAATGAATATGATGATATATGGCACTGGTGGTATGGAATCAATAAAGCTTATCACTTTCCCTGATCCTCATATTTCTATCAACTGATTTCACACATATATATACAGTGATGGGCAGGATCGCGATTATTGATCGACGATCCGATCCGGATCGGGATCGGGTAAGAAAGAGATGATCGGGATCGGGATCGGCAAAGGATCGGGTAACGAATGGGGGATCTGGATCGGGATCGCCGATCTATACAAAAAAGATCGCTGCCCATCATTACATATACAATACTCTAATATTATTATATTTATTTATAATAATATTAATAACATTGTAGTATTGTATTATTACATTGATATGATATTGTATTGAACATTATTTTGTAATGTTTTCCAATGCAAGACCACGTAGTATTTAAATTATGTTTATTTTTACCATTATATAATTTAATCAATTGATATCATATAAGTAAACCACCGACTTTGACTCAATGTACATTGTATGTTGAGTACATTGTACGATGTACAGTGTACGACGTACAATGAGTAGATATTTGTATCCAATTCAATGCATTTATATAAATAAAATATATATTAATTCACTAGACTATATGATATAGCCTATAGACTATCATATATCATATATATATATATATATATATATATATATATATATATATATGATATACATTTAATATATGCATTTAATTCAATGGACTTGATTTAAATATAATAGAATATATTAATAATAACTATTATTTACAATTAACAATTCATATTATATAGGTATGATATTATACCTATTATACCTATATATTGCTTCGAATTATGAAATAAAATCGTATTAATTGAATATATAAATAATATGAAAAGAAATGGGCAAAAATTAAAATTGTCGAAAGACATAATACTTTTTTGATACCATTTATAAGGGAATCTAGAATTGATAGAAGACATTTTTAATAAACAAATTTTATAAAATTATATAAATAAATATAAATTCCTAATAATTTCTCCCTTACGGTGGAGTGTCCACGCCGATAGAGCACGTCCCCAGGTTGCGGATAGGGTAATGACCCCTATAGGGGGTTAGCTGCGAACTAAAATAAACAGCCGCGGACAAAACGACACACCTGTTGCCTTGCAGGAGCCCATTGGTTTGGAAAAGGCTAAGGTAGAAAACTCTAACAGAAACCGGGAACGAGAGGTTCTCTTAGGCGGTCACTAATTATGTTGTTTAGTAGCCGGCGCCTTATCACCTAGAATGTCCTTGAGCAAGTGTCTAGGTTAAATGTCTCAAAAACAAACATGAATACAAAGAAAATAATGGCCCTCATTCCCGGGCAAATAGAGGGTGCGAATAATATCCCGGTTAGGACGGCTACATGGAACACTAGAACATTAATTTATAATGATATTATTGACTTATTGATAAACGAAATTAAATGAATGGAAATTGATATAATTGGCATAACTGAGACCCATTGGACAACAGATATACCTACGCTGTGGGAGAAATATGAACACGTAATCATTCACTCACCACGACAAGACGGCATACACAGACAAGATGTCGCTTTAATACTGAATAAACAACTAATTGAGATATGATTAACTATGAGTGTATATCGAGTATATTATTGAAGGTTACCATAGAGCTTAGATCAGATAGAATAACATACTTCGTTGTGCACGCCCCAGCCTATAGCTACGAAGATACATATGTAGAAGACATTTTTCGGAACGTTACAAGATGAGATTAACATCCTACCACCAAGCGACAATATTGTACTACTAGGTGATTTTAACACATCAGTATACTTGTATATATACATCCTATAGGAATTCACATGCAATATATCTTGCCAGAAGTAGTTGGGAGTTATGGTGCAGGAATACAATGAAAGAGGTATTAAACTACTTCAATATTGTGCAATACATAATCTATTTATAGAAAACACAATATTCAAGCACAAAGAAAGGCGAAGATATACATGGACTTCACCAAAACGTACAGAGATGCGAATTGATTTTATTATAATGTCTAAGAAACTAAAATGTATTCTTAAAAACTGCAGAACCTATCACTCTGACGAAATAGGGTCAGATCACTAACTTGACAAAAAAACCACCGAAACGTTATGACACCGATAAACTGCAAAGCGAGGAAACATCCAAAAATTTTGCATCGATAATAGGAGAAGGATTTGCTATATATATTAATATATTATATTAAATTAAAAAAAAACGTACATACAGCAGCTTAAAAATAAATCGGACATAAACGACATAACGAAATACCCGGTCTCTCAAGCGAGGTAAAAGACTTATGTGTACAACGAAGAAGCGCTAAAATAACGATGTTACAAAACCAATATAATGAAGAGTATACCAATAACTATAGAGAATTAAATAAAAGAGTAAAAGCAGAAGTTAAAAAACAAAAGAATAATAATTTAAGTGAAAATATATCTGAAATGGAAGACAATTTAAAAAAGAATAACACATAAATTATTCAAACAATTCGTGAACTAGAAGGAAAGAGATGTATATCTATACTTACTATGAAAGACTCCCAAGGTAATCTAAAGACGAAAAAGCAAGATGTGTTACATATCTGGAAAGCATACTTTGAGAAACACCCTAACACGCAATTCAACCACGACGAAAATGCTAATGCAAGAATTTGACTCAGTAGATGTTAATAATGAAAACATACCGCCAATAACTGAACAAGAAGTTAAGTACTCAATAAAACAGCTAGCCAACAGAAAGTTACCTGGGGTTGATGGAATAACTTTGAATTGATTAAAGCTGGAGGTGATATTATAACTAAAACACTAACAAACCTGTTTAATAAAATAATTATGACAACGAATTCACCAAATGACTGGTCTAAGATGATAATAACACCTATCCACAAAAAAGGTGACAAATTGAACGCCGCAAACTATAGAGTCATTGCACTATTACCAATACCAGGTAAAATATTCTGCAAAATCTTGATGAACAGATGCTCACACATAATTGAATCATCAATGAGTGACTCTTAATTCTGTTTTAGGCCTGGTAGAGGAACCACGGATGCAATATTTATTATAAGGCTTGATCGAGAAAGCAAAAGAGCACTAAATACCGATCCATTTCCACTTTATTGATTTTAAAGCAGCATTTGATACTATTTTGAGAGAGGCACTTTGTAAGATGCTGCTTAAGATAGGTATCCAAAATAAACTTGTCGGGATAATCAAAAATCTCTATAATAAAACGGAATTCTCAATAATAGCTGGAGGAGAACTAACGGACTGGTTCCCAGTTAATATTGGTGTGAGACAATGCTGTATTATGTCACCAAGCTTGTTCAACATATTACTGGAACATGTAATGAAGGGTGTTCAAAGTTTGAACCGTGACTTTCAATTAAACGAAAAGTTGATATCAGATATGCAGAGGATACAACATTAATATATACTGCATTCGAAAAACTGCAACTATCTACATTAAAACGTGAACAAGCTTGTCAAAAATGGGGTTTGAAGATCAATCCTCTTAAATGGGCAATAATGACACCAGATAGCAAAGCTGAAATTGAAATACAACAACGTGGTTCCCAAAGTTTCCAAGTTAAAATTTCTAGGTAGTCTTATTCCAGTCTGCTCCTCAGATGTTCAACACCGAATATAAATGGCGTCACAAGCATTCGGCCGACTAAGAATGATATGGTCATCCAAAGACGTATCAATAAAGCTTAATACTAGACTCTACGGAACACTCATTCTGCCGATTACCACATACGGTTCAGAGTCATGGACTACAAGACGAGAGGAAATCGATGCGCCACTTGTATTTGAAATGAAATGCCTTATAGCTCTACTCCGGATTACTAGGTGTGACAGACTCCGATACATCAATATACGAAAAAAACTAAACATAATCGAAACGATAGAAGACATAGTTATTAAAAGAAGACTTCGCTGGTTTGGTCATGTTGTCAGGAATAAGTCAACACTAAATTCCAGCTACAAGCTGGATTTCAAAATAGATACCAAGAGACCAATAATTCAATTATTAAAATAAAAAAATCCATCTTATTAGCAGAAATATGACGCTGCATAACTCTTTGCCTTTATATGTGTCCTTCCAAACACCTACAATGACCTTCAGATATTTAGATAGCTAGCTCTATCTCAGAACCGTGTATTATTAACGTAACGTTCTAACTATCCACGATATAGCGTACATATTCACAGGTGCACGTGTACCTAGAGTAGTCGGGTTCACACACGTATGATACGTCTTATTACATTTATTACTTATTACTATTATCACTCTTAATGCTACGAAACATCATAAATAAGCCTAAACCTAAATTGATTTACTATCATTTTCTATTTATATATATTATACAATTTAGAATTAAAATTAAATAATATTCATAATAATTAATATATACATTTATGTATATACTAATTAATAGTATACAATATATACAATATATAGAGTATACTCTATGTAATGCGTTCCAATAAATAAGTCACGTTTCAAGAATATTTAATTTTAATAATAGCACTATATATTGTATTATTAATAATTTATGAAAATTTAATATTTAATTTAGAGAATATATTATTATTTAATAATTGTTTGTTTACAAACAAATAAACAAAATAAATTCGTTAGTTAATTTAAAGAGTCGCTTATTATTAAATTCCTTACGAATTTAAAAAGGAGATAATAACTATTGATATGAACAAGTAATGTTATATCTAACATAGTTAGGTGGTTTAGGCCCTCTTCAAATCTAACAGAAGATCACAACTATTACTTGCTGACAACAACGAAACCTAATTTGTATAGGTTATTATATATTATACAATTTAGAATTAAAATTAAATAATATTAATAATAATTAATATATATATAGATACATATTTTTTAATATATATATATATATATTCCCCTATAGGGGAAAGTAACCTAATACGGACACTTTAACAATAAATGGTCTTAACATTTTATGACTCATTATTTGTATTCAAAAATTACAATATATTAATATTATATAATTATAGTTATTATTGTGATTTTAAAATGTTATTTAATCTTTTAATTCCATAGATAACGGAGGTATCCGTATTCGGTACCTATGTCAGAATACGGACACCCTGTGTTATAATACGGACACCCTATATACTACTAGATAAACTATATGTTATTGATAAATCAATCATACAAATTAAAATTACATTATTTATAATTAATTATATGAATAATTTATTATAATTTAATTAGTTAATAATTTATTTATTTTTATTATTTTTTTAATTAATAATACAATTTAAGCATCTAAATACAAAATGTTATATTTAGCTTTATTGGTGGTATTATTATTATAACGCACGGGTTATTATGAAAATCAGAATAGTTTATATGCTGCGCGATTGGTTATATATAACCCTATATATATATATATATATATATATATATATATATATATACCCTATATATATATATACCCTATAAGGTGTCTGTATTAAGACATATATAGTGTCCGTATTAGGGACGTATATGACCTCTAGATATATGCTTATAACTTAATGAATATTTGATAACAATTATAGAAATTAAATATATATTTTGTATAATGCTTTATTTTATATCGATACATTTGTATATTCTCGAGAATGTTTTAAGTTGAAATTTGTTTGTATAAATTTAAAAACGTAATACACAAATCAGTTTATTGGATATATCAGCAATATTTTGAATAAGTAATATATAAAAAATACTTTTTTAGACTAATTATATTATTATGAATATTTTATTCATTAAACATTTTTTGAAGGATTTATGGTTTCTTAGATACCGAGAATTTCCATATTCGGGCACTGTCCGTATTTGGTTATTTTCCCCTACATTTATGTATATACTAATTAGTATTATACAATACTCTATATAATGCGTTACAATAAATAAATCATATTTAAGAATATTTAATAATAATAACTGTATATATTGAATTAATAATAATTTATGAAAATTTAATATTTAATTTAGAGAATATATTGTTATTTAATAATTGTTTGTTTACAAACAAATAAACAAAATAAATTCGTTAGTTAATTTAAAGAGTCGCTTATTATTAAATTCCTTAATAATTTAAAAAGGAGATAATAACTATTGATATGAACAATTCATGTTATATCTAACATATGTAGGTGGTTTAGGCCCTCTTCAAATCTAGCAGAAGATCACAATGAACTACTTGCCGACAACAACGAAACCTATAAGTTATAATTTGTATGGGTTATTATAATTTTATATTGTAGTGTAAATTAATATATATATATATATATATATATATATATATATAAATATACATATATATATATACGTATATATATATTATATATATATATATATATATATATATATACGTATATATGTATATACACACATATATATATATATACCCAAGACAATGTAATGTCATTGCATTCATTTTTAACATCCATATATCCTGCGTAAATATCCTATAGGATATACGTAATACAGTAATAGTAATACAACTCGTTTGCCTACTTGGCCAATTGTCGACTTTTATATTTTATATATTTATATAAATATATATTTAATATTAATGTAAATAGTTATGATTTATTATAAAGAAAATTAAAATATAGAGATAAATACCGAAATTCATTTTTAATTTCTATTATAATTCGTAATACAACAGTTTACATATAATGTTATTATTGTATTATATAAGTATACCGTTTACATTAATACTATTTTGTATATAATATATGATAACAATTAATTTATTAATTTTAGAAAAATAATTAGGTTTAACCTAAGGTTACTTACTCTAATAATTTACGTATCTATGTTATATTATTATACTCATATAATATATTGTTTCTACTTGCAATTTAACGGTATTTCATAAACTATATAAAATTACTAGGTAAGTATAATATTTGAATTATGATTAAGTAATTTCAAACTTAATATTTTTAATATTTTCGAAAATTAATTTTAGGGAAATAACGAATGAATTGTGTGTGTTAACTAAAAGTAACGTCCATTTATTTCTGATTGGATATCTTATATTAAATAATATATGGTATATCTAAATATATATATATATTTAGGATGTCGATATTATGTGCTAATGTGTCGGTATTCGAGACAGTTCACGTAATATCGACACCCCTATTATCTTAGAGTTAAACAAACTAAATTAAATTTGTTGTTGAAAAATTTGAAAGAGTTATGTTTTTAGATAATTCGGGAAAATCTAACACCTGCCACGATTTAAGACGTTGCTTCTTTAGTTGCTACTAAACTACTTCTGCCGAAGGCAGATGAAAAGTTTGTTTCATGTGCGGAACAAAAATGTTGTAGAAAAACATCGATTTTTCGCTATTTAGAAGCATTTTAACGAAAATAAATACGGAAAAATCGAATTTCACGATTTTTAATCAAATTCAATCAATTTTAATAAAATTGATTTAATAAAATAGGGTGGAGTGCATTTTGAAATAATTGTGGCCGTCTGGTTATATCTCGAGATAGTGATTTAACGTTATATGTGAATTTCAATCGTGTCAATAAATGCACATATATGCATATAAATAACGTTAAATCACTATCGCGAGACATAATCAGACGGCCATAATTATATAAAAATTCACTCCACCATATACTATATATATTATATATATATATATATATATATATATATATATATATATGTATATATATATGTGTGTGTGTTTGTGTGTAGGTACACCTCTTGTTGATGTCATAGTATGATATACCCGGAAACCGGTGCAATGTAACCCTAACCCCTCCACCCCTTAGTTACGCGTATACGCATGCGTTAGATATAAACACATCTACATCCGGGTCAGTGATGTCTTCTTAACTTTCGTTACGGTCGCCAAATCTTTATTATGTATGTATCGAGTACATTTGTGACAGATGTGATTGTGTTTCGACAATAATTATAGTTAATAAAATATGGTATAATTATATTTATATCACATATATATATATTATATACTGTAGTATTATAAAATAATATAGACATATTTTTATGGTTTCTTCTTTCAAGATGTGGAATATTCTTTTAATTATTTCCAATATGTATATTTCCTTGAAACTGAGCGCTTTGCAAGATTTATAAATAAGTTATTCGTAACCTTGTAGGCTTTCAACCGTATCGTGGTTTGATGAAACATTCGGAGATCGTGTATGTATGCCTAAGTACTTATAAGTACTATAAGTACTATATGATAGTATACTATAAGTACTATAAACAACATATATATAAATAATCCTATAAGATTATATTTTCTAAATATTTATTTTTATATTTGAAAACAATTTCTATAGAAATACCACCAATTAAAAAAAATTAATATTGATGCATATACATATGTAATATAATATATATTATACATATTATTTGGTATAGTATCATGTGTATAAATATAATTAATAGAATACAACAACAAATATATCAATTCAATGAATAGAATTATATGTGCCTGGTTTTGTATAGACCCGTTATTTGTTACACCTATCCATGCAGTGGTGTGTGTTACATCCCCTTAAAAAAACACTTACAATTTAATTGTTATTATATTCATAAATGTACATAACTTTTCATTTATAATAGTGATATATAATTCACATTTAGAGGTAAACAATTATAATCTAAAAATAGAATTAGAATATTTAGATTGTGATACATTTAGATACATGATACAGAATTTTTCATTAATTTTACAAATTAATTAGAGTGACATATATTTGCTTCACAAATCCTTTATAGTAAAAATAATAATGAATTATAATTCATAATTAATTCATAATCATGAATGATATTAAATTGTTGCTGTTTTAATAAAGTAAGATAAATGATAATTATATGGCATTATACTATTATAATGCTATAGCATATTACTATATCATATATACCCCCTTTACATTTATATATAGGGGAAAGTCCCCGATTAACGACCCCTAAATGATTATTTGTAATAACTTATTCAATATTATATATATTTATGTGAAATTTTGTAATTAGTGTAATATTATGGTAATGAATAATGTGGCTATTTTAAATTTTTGATAAAATTGTCTTTACAAGAATAAACAAGGGGGTCGGTAATCGGATACATGTTCCTAATACCGACCCCCCCCCCCCGCTCATATTACCGACCCCCTAAAATAATCGTGGTATAAATAATTGTAGTATTATAATATCCAATAAAAAGAGTAGATATACATAACTATAATTAATTATAACATGACGTAATTTATTTTGTATTGAATTTATGTTGTAATAGTAATATTAAATTTAAATTTAAAATTTATAGTAATTATATTAAAATAGTGTATATTATTATTTAATATTTATTTATTAATCAGTATGTATATAATTAACTGGAATTATGAATCCTAAATCTATATCAATGATACATAAACAACTTACGACATATTTTAAAGTAAAATACGAATCTATTTTGATTGGATATTATAAATCATATGGGGTCGGTATTAGGGTAATTTAGGGGGTCGGTAATAGGAAAATAATATGTGTTGCTATAATTAAGATATATTGGTTAATAGTTATTCAAATTCAATTATTTTTATAATAGTTATAAACATTTTATTGTTCTACAATATTATTCACAAAATCAAGTTTTATTTTAATTAATAAAGTATTTACAATGATTTAAAAAAAGTTATTATTCAAATTATTAAAAAGTAAAAACAGAATATTACATTTTATCAAATAACAATTCTAGGATAAAATATTTTTTTAAACAAAATACTTATTCATATTTATCATTAAATTACTAACAGTTTATGTATATATATTTTTTGATAACTCTTATATTTACTGAGATACGAGAGGGGGTCGGTATTAGGAGGGGGTCGGTAATCGGGGACTTTCCCCTATATATAATATAGATGTGTAGATATTTATGTTGTCCTATACTTTGATGTAGTATAATAGTTATAGTATATGTATATTACAGACCTACATTTATACTAACAGTAACACATTATATAGTTATACTTATTAACAATAACTTATTGTTTACATTTGTATATATTTATAACATATATATATATATATATATATATATATATATATATATATACATTTATAAATGTAGAAGAAAATGTGTTATTCATTGAATAAAGTATAAAGTATTTTAATAATGGCTATTTTATATAATACATGTATATATGCATATATATTTTTATTTTTATTTTTTAAGTTAAATTCATAAAATGCTATTAAAATGTTATCAGTATTTTACTTCTTATTCACATTTATATTCTCTACTATAAAGGTTACATTTATATTCGTATATATAATGTAATTATATTTTCAATATATATATATGTGTGTGTGTGTGAGTTTGTGTATAGGTACACCTCTTGTTGATATCATAGTAAGATATTCCCGGAAACAGGCGCAATGTACCCCTAACCCCCACCCCTTAGTTACGCGTATACGCATGCGTTAGATATAAACACATCTACATCCGGGTCAGTGATGTATTCTTAACTTTCGTTACGGTCGCCAAATCTTTATTATGTATGTATCGAGTACATTTGTGACAGATGTGATTGTGTCTCGACAATAATATTACATAAAATATGGTATAATTATATTTATATCACATATATATATTATATACTGTAGTATTATAAAATAATATAGACATATTTTGTTGGTTTCTTCTTTCAAGAGGTGGAAGATTATTTTCATTATTTCCAATATGTTTATTTGCTTGAACCTTGAGCGCTTTGCAAGATTTATAAATGAGTTATTCATAACATATATATATATATATATATATATATATATATTTATTTATATATATATATATATATATATATTTATATATATACATATATATATATATATGTATACGTATATATACACACATATATATATATATATATATATATATATATATATATATATATATATACCCAAGACAATGTAATGTCATTGCATTCATTTTTAACATCCATACATCCTGCGTAAATATCCTATAGGATATACGTAATACAGTAATAGTAATACACCTCGTTTGCCTACTTGGCCAATTGTCGACTTTTATATTTTATATATTTATATAAATATATATTTAATATTAATGTAAATAGTTATGATTTATTATAAACAAAATTAAAATATAGAGATAAATACTGAAATTCATTTTAATTTCTATTATAATTCGTAATACAACAGTTTACATATAATTTTATTATTGTATTATATAAGTATACCGTTTACATTAATACTATTTTGTATATAATATATGATAACAATTAATTTATTTATTTTAGAAAAATAATTAGGCTTAACCTAAGGTTATTTACTCTAATAATGTACGTATCTATAGATATCTACATATATGTTATAGTACTATATATAAGTATACTCATATGAGTATACTCATATAATATAATGTTTCTACTTGCAATTTAACGGTCTTTCATAAACTATATAAAATTACTATTTAAGTACAATATTCGCATTATGATTAAGTAATTTCAAACTTAATATTTTTAGTATTTTCGAAAATTAATGTTAGTAAAATAACGTAGGTCCATTACTTTAATAATTAATGTATCTTTGTATTATTTTATTATACAAATATAATAGAATGCTTTTACTTAGAATTAAATAGTCTTTCAGCAACTATATAAAACACCTATGTACTTTCAATATTCACATTTTAATTAAATAATTTCTAACTTCGAGACAGTGCACGTAATATCGACACATCTATTATCTTAGAGTAAAACAAACTACATTAAATTTGTTATTGACAAATTTGAAAGAGTTATGTTTTTAGATAATTCGGGAAAATCTAACACCTGCCACGATTTAAGACGTTGCTACTTTAGTTGCTACTAAACTACTTCTGCCGAAGACAGAAGAAAGGTTTTTTTCATGTGCGGAACAAAATTTTTGTAGAAAAACATCGATTTTTCGCGATTTAGAAGCATTTTAACGAAAATAAATACGGAAAAATCAAATTTTACGATTTTTAATAAAATTCAATCAATTTTAATAAAATTGATTTAATAAAATAGGGTGGAGTGCATTTTTAAATAATTGTGGCCGTCTGGTTATATCTCGAGATAGTGATTTAACGTTATATGTGAATTTCAATCGTGTCAATAAATGCACATATATGCAAATAAATAACGTTAAATCACTATCGCGAGACATAATCAGACGGCCATAATTATATCAAAATTCACTCCACCATATAATATATATATTATATATATATACATATATATATATATATATATATATATATATATATATATATATATATATATATATATATATATATATATATATATGTATATATATATATATATATATATATATATGTGTGTTTGTGTGTAGGTACACCTCTTGTTGATGTCATAGTAAGAGATACCTGGAAACCGGCGCAATGTAACCCTAACCCCCCCCCCCTATTATTGTAACCCTTACCCCCCCCCCTTATTTACGGAGTAATGGAATACCTCTATAAAGTTATTATATTTCAGTCAAGTTGCCGGAAAGTAAGAGAGTTTCCCACTAAAATTGTAGTTAACTTGATAGAAAATTGTTTTTAAGTTAAAATACTTGTAATGGGATACCCCCTTTACATTTATATATATAGGTATATACATTTATAATACCTATATATATATAATATAGATTTGTAGATATTTATGTTGTCTTATACTCTTATGTAGTATAATAGTTGTAGTATAGATATATTATAGGCCTACATTTATACTAACTGTAAAAAAGTATATAGTTATACTTACTAACAATAACTTATTTTTAACATTTGTATATATTTATAACACATATATATATATATATATATATATATATATATATATATATATATATATATATATATATATATATATATAAATGTAGTAGAACATTTGTTAATAATTGAATAAAGTATAAAGTATTTTAATAATGGCTATTTTATATAATACATGTATATATGCATATATATTTTTATTTTTTTTTTAAGTTAAATTCATAAAATGCTATTAAAATGTTATCAGTATTTTACTTCTTATTCACATTTATATTCTCCACTATAAAGGTGACATTTATATTCGTATATATATATAATGTACTTATATTGTCAATATATATATATATATATATATATATATATATATATATATATATATATATATGTGTGTGTGTGTGTTTGTGTATAGGTACACCTCTTGTTGATATCATAGTATGATATACCCGGAAACAGGCGCAATGTAACCCTAGCCCCCCCCCCTTAGTTATGCGTATACGCATGCGTTAGATATAAACACATATACATCCGGGTTAGTGATGTCTTCTTAACTTTTGTTACGGTCGCCAAATTTTTATTATGTATGTATTGAGTACATTTGTGACAGATGTGATTGTGTCTCGACAATAATTATAGTTAATAAAATATGGTATAATTATATATATATATATATATATATATATATATCACATATATATATCACCTATATATATATTATACTGTAGTATTATAAAATAATATAGACTTATTTTTGTGGTTTCTTCTTTCAAGATTTGATGTGGAAGATTATTTTCATTATTTCCTAATATGTTAATTTGCTTGAACCTTGAGCGTTTTGCAAGATTTATAAATGAGTTATTCGTAACATATATATGTATACATATATATATATATATATATATATATATATGTATATATATATATATATATATATATATATATATATATATGTTTCTACTTACAATTTAACGGTATTTCATAAACTATATAAAATTACTATGTAAGTACAATATTCGCATTATGATTAAGTAATTTCAAACTTAATATTTTTAATATTTTCGAAAAGTAATGTTAGTAAAATAACGTAGGTCCATTACTTTAATAATTAACGTATCTTTGTGTTATTTTATTATACAAATATAATAGAATGCTTTTACTTAGAATTAAATAGTCTTTCAGCAACTATATAAAACACCTATGAAGGACTACTTTCAATATTCGCATTATAATTAAGTAATTTCTAACTTCGAGAAAGTGCACGTAATATCGACACCCATAGTATATTAGAGTTCAACAAACCTACATTAAATTTGTTGTTGAAAAAGTTGAAAAAGTTGTGCTTCAAGAAAATTCGGGAAACTCTAATAATTGCCAAGATTTAAGACGTTGCTAATTTAGTTGCTAGTAAACTACTTCTGTCTTCGGTAGAAGTTAAGTTTTTTTCATGTGCGGAACAACCATTTTGTATTAAAACATCGATTTTTCGCGATTTAGAAGCATTTTAAGGAAAATAAATACGGAAAAATCGAATTTCGTTATTTTTAATAAAATTCAATACATTTTAATAAAACAATTTTTAAATTTTTAGGGTGGAGTGAATTTTGAAATAATTATGGCCGTCTGGTTATGTCTCGAGATAGTGATTTAACGTTATATATGGAGTTCAATAATATCAATAAATTCACATATAACGTTAAATCACTATCGCGAGACATAATTATTTCAAAATACACTCCACCCTATTAAATATATATATATATGTGTGTGTGTGTGTGTGTGTATAGATACACCTCTTGTTTATGTCATAGTATGATATTCCCTGGAAATATTATAAAATAATAATAGACATATTTTATGGTTTCTTCTTTCAAGATGTGGAATATTCTTTTCATTATTTCCAATATGTTTATTTCCTTGAAACTGAGCGCTTTGCAAGATTTATAAATAAGTTATTCGTAACCTTATAGGCTTTCAACCGTTTCGTGGTTTGATGAAACATTCGGAGATCTTGTATGTATGCCTAAGTACTTATACGTACTATAAGTACTATATTATAGTATACTATAAGTACTATAAACAACATATATATAAATAATCCTATAAGGTAATATTTTCTAAATATTTATTTTTATATTTGAAAACAATTTCTATAGAAATACCACCAATTAAAAAAAAATAATATTGATGCATATATATATGTAATATAATATATATTATACATATTATTTGTTATAGTATCATGTGTATAAATATAATGAATAGAATACAACAACAAATATATCAATTCAATGAATAGAATTATATGTGCCTGGTTTTGTATAGACCCGTTGTTTTCTACATCTATCCATACAGTGGTGTGTGTGACATCCCCTTAAAAGAAACACTTAACAATTAATTGTTATTATATTCATAAATTTACATAACTTTTCATTTATAATAGTGATTTATAATTCACATTTAGAGGTAAACAAATATAATCTAAAAATATAATTAGAATAGTTTGTGATACATATGGCGCAATTTTTCATTAATTTCACAAATTAATTAGAGTGACATATATTTGCTTCACAAATCCTTTATAGTAAAAATAATAATTAATTATAATTCATAATTAATTCATAATCATGAATAATATTAAATTGTTGCTATTTTAATAAAGTAAGATAAATGATAATTATATGGCATTATAGTATTATAATTCTATAGCATATTACTATATCATATATGATACATTCTAACTAGAACCTGTTTGTTTTAAGGGGGTGTCCCACTACAATATTATAACTTTAAAACTATTTGTTATCAAGTTGTAATGGAATACCTCTATAAAGTTATTATATTTCAGTTATGTTGCCGGAAAGTAAGAGAGTTTCCCACTAATATTGTAGTTAACTTGATAGAAAATTGTTTTAAATTTAAAATATTTCAGACAAATTGCAGGAAATACTTGTAAACCTTGTAATGGGATACCCCCTTTACATTATATATATATATATATATATATATATATATATATATATATATAATATAGATGTGTAGATATTTATGTTGTCCTATACTTTTATGTAGTATAATAGTTATAGTATATGTATATTATAGGCCTACATTTATACTAACTGCAACTATATATATATATATATATATATGTTATAAATATATACAAATGTAAAAAATAAGTTATTGTTAATAAATATAACTATATAATGTGTTACATGTAACACATTATATAGTTATATTTATTAACAATAACTTATTTTTTACATTTGTATATATTTATAACATATATATATATATATATATATATATATATACATTTATAAATGTAGAAGAAAATGTTTTATTCATTGAATAAAGTATAAAGTATTTTAATAATGGCTATTTTATATAATACATGTATATATGCATATATATTTTTAATTTGTTTTTTTTAAAATTAAATTCATAAAATGTTATAAAATGTTAGTAGTATTTTACTTATTATTCACATTTATATTCTCCACTATAAAGGTGACATTTATATTCATATATATATAATGTAATTATATTGTCAATATACTTATATATTTAATTATATATATATGTGTGTGTGTGTTTGTGTAAAGGTACACCTCTTGTTGATATCATAGTATGATATATCCGGAATTCGGCGCAATGTACCCCTAACCCCCCCCCCTTAGTTACGCGTATACGCATGCGCTAGATATAAACACATCTACATCCGGGTAAGTGATGTCTTCTTAACTTTCGTTACGGTCGCCAAATCTTTATTATGTATGTATCGAGTACATTTGTGACAGATGTGATTGTGTCTCGACAATAATTATAGTTAAAAAATATGGTATAATTATATTTATATCACATATATATATTATATACTGTAGTATTATAAAATAATATGGACATATTTTTATGGTTTCTTCTTTCAAGAGGTGGAAGATTATTTTCATTATTTCCTAATATGTTTATTACCTTGAGCCTTGAGCGCTTTGCAAGATTTATAAATGAGTTATTCATAACATATATGAATGAATGAATTCAGTTTATAGACAAAGTCTAAGGAGGATCAGTGAAAGCGATTAGCTTTATTGATTCGAAACCTCCTAACAGTATGTGCAATGTCAAATCATCATTTCCATTCAAATAAAATAATAAAATAGAAATAATGATAAACATAATAATAAAATCATATTAATATAAAAAAACAATGAAATGATTAAATAAAAGGTTAATCACATACGAAAATAATAAAATTTAAAATTAGAAACAAAGATAAAATATAAAATTACAATAATAAAGGAGATATAAATAAAGTTGATACAGATTATAAAAATAAAAGTTGTGATTCGTGAATAGGCATTCAAAGTTAAATTGTAAAGAAAGAGAAAATTAAATAATTTGTACTATCAATATGACATATAATTTAATACTGTTTAAATAAAAACTAAAATTAAAACTGTTAAAGAAATAATTGATTATTATATAATAAGCATAAAAATGTAATAGGTTAATATCGCGATAGTGTAATATGAAAAAAAAGAAAAATGAAGATAAAATAATATACAATAAATTAAATAATTTTTTTAGATTTTGTTTTAATACTGTAATGTAAACATGTTTATAATTTTAATACTGTTTTTTTTTTAAAGATTATGATACTTTTATAATTTTTATATTTTGTAATACTGTTTAATTTGTAATAGTTTATTTTTAATACTGTTTATAATTTAAATTTTGTAATACTGTTTATAATAAAAATGTGTACATTTTGTAATACTGTTTATAATAAATATGTGTAATTGTTTTAGAATGATTAAAAAAAAGATGTTTGCCAAAATTATAATAATTAATATTTATAAAAAAATTAACAATACTGTTTAATAAAAAATGATTTTAATACTTTCTTCAGTTTTAAAGTATGAGTAATTGTATTAGTTTTTAAAATATTATTAAACATTATTAAATTATAAAGTTTAGGTCCTTTGAAAAATATTGTATTTTGGAATCTATTGGTTTTCATAAGTGGTAAAATAAATTTGGTTTTATTTCTATTAAATTTAAAATAATCAGTTATATCGTTAACATATTTATTATTTAAAAGATTATATATAATTAAAATATTTCTAAAAGTTATAAGATCATCAAGTTTTAAAATGTTACTATTATAAAATAAAATTGATGTATGCGATAATCTTATTAATGGTAATTTTGAATTGTCAATAATCTTTTTATTAATTATTCTTATTATTTTTTGTTGTGATAAATTTAATATATTTAAATTAGAATTATAAATATTACCCCATATTTCAATACCATATGTTAAATTAGATAAAAACAAAGAGTTGTATAATAAAATCAAATTTTTAATATTTAAATATGATAACCTTTTAATTAAGTATATTATTTTTGAAAGTTTCATATTTAAATTATCAATATGTATATTAAATGATAATTTTGTATCTAAATACAAACCCAAAAATTTATAGTTATCTACAATATCAATTTTTATATTGTCAATTGTTATATCATTAGTCAGTTTAGTATTAAAATATGGAAGTATTTTAGTTTTTTGTATATTAAGTTTTAAATTATTTATATCGAACCAATATTTTAATTTATCCATATATATTTGAAGTAATTTTGTTAGTTCAACATCACTATTAGCGTAAACTGTTAGTGATGTATCGTCAGCATATAAATTTAAATTAATATTATTCACATTTTTAAAAACATTTGGTAGGTCATTTATAAAAATTATAAAAAATAAGGGCCCCAGAACAGAACCTTGAGGAACCCCTACTTAACATATTTAGTATTCGATAATGAATTATTTATTTTTGTGGTAAATGTTCTGTTATTTAAATAACTTTTTATTAAATTATATATATTTCCTCTTATTCCATATATTTCAAGTTTTTTTAATAATAATACATGATCAACAACATCGAGAGCTTTTTTCAGATCAAGAAAAATTGTTGCAATTTTTTTATGTTCACTATTTTTTTGTAGAATATAATGCTGAATGTTTAAAAGCGATATCGTTGTATTAGATTTTGGAATAAAACCATATTGATTCTTATTTATTATTTTATGTTTAATTATGAAATTGGATAATCTATTATATATAATTTTTTCAAATATTTTACTAATTTGTGGTAATAGTGCAATTGGGCGGTAATTAATAATATTTTTATTATCATTATTTTTAAATAGTGGTTTTATAATTGATTTTTTCATATCCGTTGGAAATAGTCCAGTTACAATACTATTATTAAATATATGTTTTATAGGATATAAAATACAATTAATAATCTGTTTTATCAATGACATATCATAATTATTTACATCCATGGATACTTTAGATTTCATGCTATTAGTAACGTTAATTATTTCACTATTGGTAATAGGTATGAAATAAAAACTATATGGATTATATATTAGTAATTTTAAATCATTGTTACTACTATTATGTATTGTATTCATAATATTTTCACCAATATTAGAAAAATATATATATATATATATATATATATATATATATATATATATATATATTTATATATATATATACATATATATATATATATATATATATATATATATATATATATATATACGTATATATACACATATATATATATATACCCAAGACAATGTAATGTCATTGCATTCATTTTTAACATCCATACATCCTGCGTAAATATCCTATAGGATATACGTAATACAGTAATAGTAATACACCTCGTTTGCCGACTTGGCCAATTGTCGACTTTTTATATTTTATATATTTATATAAATATATATTTAATATTAATGTAAATAGTTATGATTTATTATAAAGAAAATTAAAATATAGAGATAAATACTGAAATTCATTTTAATTTCTATTATAATTCGTAATACAACAGTTTACATATAATTTTATTATTGTATTATATAAGTATACCGTTTACATTAATACTATTTTGTATATAATATATGATAACAATTAATTTATTTATTTTAGAAAAATAATTAGGCTTAACCTAAGGTTACTTACTCTAATAATGTACGTATCTATGTTATATTATTATACTCATATAATATATTGTTCTACTTGCAATTTAACGGTCTTTCATAAACTATATAAAATGACTAGGTAAGTACAATATTCGCATTATGGTGGGCGTATCCCGCTTCTGCAGGTAGGCGTATCCCGAACCTGCAGGTAGGCGTATCCCGCACTCCGAGCCACATTCCGTTAGCAACGCCCTTTTCTCGCGTTATCTCTCGAGTGCCGTTATTATAATAAGATAACCTCGTACCTCATGTGCAGAGGTGAGTGGTTACTATATGCGTAGTACACTCACCTGCGGGGTTGTGATAGTACGCGATGTCGTTATATACGGCGCCTACACGCGTTACCCCCTAAAGATGACGTTATATAAGTCGGTGTTTCACATTATCGAGCCCCCTTTATTCACGATAGGGTGCGCCCTAATCCCATTCAGTGGACACGTATCGATTGTATCGTAGATCTACCGTGTACCGTTGTTATATGCTAATTCTAATGTATACCCTCTTTGTAAACATAGATTATAAGATAATCGCGTATACTGTTCTGTGATCAGAAATATATTTCTTTGTGTTTACTCGATAAACTATTTTCAATTCGAAATTCAATTCTAAATAATGTGGCGCGTTCACACGGCGTCAGATCGCTGCACATTGGTCCCATTAATGCGTTTACATCATAGAGCTATACGAGTGATAAATAGAGAGGGCCACATAAATAGGCATACACTGAGAGAGACAATGAGATAGAGAGATAGATATAGAGGAAATAGAAAAGTAAAGAGTGAGGCCGAGAGAGACAGAGAGAGACAGAGATATACATACTTAGATAGAGATAGTGATATATATAGAGGAGAGAGTAGGATGGAAAGAAAGAGAGGTATAACTACATATAGAAAGATATACATAGAAATATATATATATATGTTCTTAGATACATATATAGTTTATTGCATTCATATGAACATACGTTTACAATTATAAAATGAAATAAAAAGACATGAAAAAAAATTAATTATTAAAATTGATAATTGTATTCGTGCCTCAGTGGTATACATCCACGTAGAAGTATAAGATTTATTGAAAAGTTATTATTTGTTAAGCCAAATTATTATATATAGTGATTAATGAATTGTTGTTGTATTATATATAATATAAATTTATCAAATATAACGATTATGTAAAAAATTATAAGAGGTCAAAAAAAAATCTGGAAAATCCTATAATTTAAAAAAATATCATAGAAATAAAATAAATTGTATTATGAATTTGATATTATTCATAGGAACTATAAAAATTACACATATTATGAACATTTCATGATTAGCTAATATTCATATTTTTGTTGTTGGTATTTTCCTATATATTCCCATGTTAAATTTTGTTAAATTTGACCAGGGCATCGCGTGGCCAATATTGACCTAAATTTAAAAAAAATATGGTTGAATCCATAATCAACAGCACGTTAAAATCACTCTTATTGCTCATGCGTGGCAACATTTCGAGATTATCATGATAAATAATGTTGTATGCTTTAAAACCTTTGTCCCATCGCCACTACCGAACAGTGAGTTTTACAACAATAGTGTAATGAACATCTTAGCTATAGTATCTACTGTTAAGCAGTGTGATCTGTACAATAAATCACTCTTATTATGATAATGAGTCATAATGAGTCATTATCCGTTAGTGTAACCCCGAGATATTTAAATGATTTTACTTGTTCTAGTTTTTTTCCATATCTGTCCTACATGTTTATTGTTAAATCGTTACTTGAATAATCTAGAGATTAATTATATTTAATTATATTTAATTATATTCTTTATTAATTAATATGTTTGGTTAATGTTATATTTTAATTAGATTTATTTTTTGAATACATCATATGATAATTAGTATATTTGGAAATGAATAAATATAATTATTAAATTAAATTATTATCATTAATTAATAATATTGATTATTATCTATATGCTGTGAGTGTGTAGTTAATTTACTAATGAGTATATAGTTCCTAGATGGTATATATTCCAGTATATAATTATGTTATGCAATATGTATATTAATGTAATGTTATAATAGACGATTCATACAAAATATATTTGTAACAAAAGTATTGATATTTATAGAAATCTAATTAAAAAAGTATATCACAATCGTAATATGTATTGAATAATAAGCTATTGAATTGTATACAATTCATTATCAATTATGTGTAGAGAATTATAATTGTATAGTTGAATCAATTGAATTGTCATTTTAGTACTATAGTAACTTTTGAATAGTATATATCAAATATAATCTGAAGGTCACCGAACTTTATGGTATATTGTATACATATATGTATGTATAGTATACATTGTATACTAACGGTATTCAATATACATACACACATTATAATATATATATATATATATATATATTTAGATACTTATTTTATGATGCGATATATATATATAAACTTTGAAATAGCAATTATAATACAAAATTAAGACACGCACCAATACAAAATTGAAAATCAGTGAACAAAATATGTAAAATTATAATAGAATATGTAGAAATATATATAACAACATATTTATATGAATGAATAAATATACGGTTGACAAAATTGTGATATAAAAATAAGAAAATGTCACCAAATTATATAAATGAATAAAATAGAAATAACAATGAAGAAATTTCGAATATCGAGCATAACTTTAATTGTCCTTAGATATATGACGTCTATATACGTATAGTATATGCAAAGATTTTGTGAAGCAAAGATATTGCACTCCCTATCAATCTCTAGTACCTTGAAAATGTAAATTTAAAATGAATCTGACCATTAACACTATATGGCGAAATTGTATATTACATATTATAACATGTGATATTTTAATTAATAAATTAAGAAATTACTATACATATAGACAATTCTTATTATCTGACTAATACCGCTAGATGGCCATATCGAATTACTAGGCTACACAAATATACACAAGTGTAATATCTTTCCTTTGGAAAATCTTTGGTATATGTATAGTATACTATACTGTATATTATACAGTGTGTAATATACTCATGCAAACGTATGTGTTTCTAGTGACTATATTGAATTCGACAACTATTTGTTATCAACTGACTTAAGAAATGACCATACAAAATATGTAGAATAACTTGATATATAATTATATAATAATGAATGGAAGTTAGGAATGAGATAACATTCATAATTTATTGACAAATATATAAAATTATCATAAATTATCTATTATAAATAATATCAATGTATATAAATACACTATTTACAAATATATGGTTTATAATATTAATACTATTGAAATAATAATACATTATATATCTATGATTAATACACACATTGATAATCGTTAATTAAAGTAACATGTAACTGCAGTTATTTCAAAGAAATAGATTGCAAAAACTACGACCTACATTTAATTTATTTCAAAATTATATTATTTTAAACTAACAATTGTTTACATTAATGTACATAACATATGATTCATGCCTCTCTATGCATTAATGGGGTATCCCACTACAAGATTTTCCGGCAACTTGCCGGAAATAGTGTAACTTTAAAACCCTATTCTATCAAGTTATAATGGGATACCCCCTATAAAGGTACTATATTTCAGGCAAGTTACCGGAAAGTAAGGGTTATCCCACTAAAATCGCAGTTAACTTGATAGAAAATCGTTTTAAAGTTACAATATTTCCGGCAACTTGCCGGAAATACTTGTAGTTTGATACTTCCTTTAGATACCATCTCGATGAGCTAACAATATTTTCCTGTCTCACTAAGTCTTAGATAATATTGATTCTACTGTATTTTAAGTATATTAAACTTTACATTATTATTTAATATTTATTATATAATATAAATTATATTTCAATAAAATATTTATTATAATAAATAAATAATATATTTATTATCGATTATTGATATCTATATATACAAATTATATTTTATTCAATGTTAAATTTCAATTATAATTGTTAATAATTATTAATAATTATAAAGTATACGTTTAACACACTGATATAATTACAAATAATCTCATATGTACTTAAGTTATATATATACCATACTATATTAGTATGTATAAGTGTGTATGATCATTTTCGTATATATATAAACATATATATATATATATATATATAATACAATAACACATATACTATAGTATGTGTGTGATATATTACACATAAAGATTTCCGCGAACATATTTAAATATATATACAAGATTTACATATTTACATATTTCGATACACGCATACATATTTAAAATCAACATATGCTTTTACATATCAATACGTATAGACATTCTTACGCATGCGATCATATACAATAATACATATACACTAATATAACCAATACGTGAATAGGTATCTCTACAAGCGAATGATTTCAAATACTATGTTATATATATATATATACATATACGTATACATTTAATATATTAATGTATCATAACATAACATATTATATCATAATTAATATATTAATAGATCTGTCTGGTTATATTTCGCAGGAATGTGGCGCCATTGCACGTCTCACTATAGATTGGCAGATTTGTTATTATTGATGTCCCATCAACTGTCCGCCTAAGTGTATGCCTAGTCCTCATGTCTACGTATCATTTGTCACCGCTTCTATTCTTACAGAATTCGATACATCATTGTTGCTAATTAAGTTTAGTAAATGTATACTTTTTTTGTGTTTAATTTGTTTTCAAACTAATTTAATCTTTTATAAAAAATGTATTCGTTATTAATTATATATTTTCTTATGGGGGTATACTATTCTTAAGTAGGGGTACTATACCCATACTTTTTATTTCAGTTTAACTTATTTTATTTTTATTTTTTAAATAAAATTGAATTATTAATTTATTATGTTTTATTTATATCCGAATGAATATGATGATATATGGCACTGGTGGTATGGAATCAATAAAGCTTATCACTTTCCCTGATCCTCATATTTCTATCAACTGATTTCACACATATATATACAGTGATGGGCAGGATCGCGATTATTGATCGACGATCCGATCCGGATCGGGATCGGGTAAGAAAGAGATGATCGGGATCGGGATCGGCAAAGGATCGGGTAACGAATGGGGGATCTGGATCGGGATCGCCGATCTATACAAAAAAGATCGCTGCCCATCATTACATATACAATACTCTAATATTATTATATTTATTTATAATAATATTAATAACATTGTAGTATTGTATTATTACATTGATATGATATTGTATTGAACATTATTTTGTAATGTTTTCCAATGCAAGACCACGTAGTATTTAAATTATTTTTATTTTTACCATTATATAATTTAATCAATTGATATCATATAAGTAAACCACCGACTTTGACTCAATGTACATTGTATGTTGAGTACATTGTACGATGTACAGTGTACGACGTACAATGAGTAGATATTTGTATCCAATTCAATGCATTTATATAAATAAAATATATATTAATTCACTAGACTATATGATATAGCCTATAGACTATCATATATCATATATATATATATATATATATATATATATATATATATATATATATATATATATATATATGATATACATTTAATATATGCATTTAATTCAATGGACTTGATTTAAATATAATACAATATATTAATAATAACTATTATTTACAATTAACAATTCATATTATATAGGTATGATATTATACCTATTATACCTATATATTGCTTCGAATTATGAAATAAAATCGTATTAATTGAATATATAAATAATATGAAAAGAAATGGGCAAAAATTAAAATTGTCGAAAGACATAATACTTTTTTGATACCATTTATAAGGGAATCTAGAATTGATAGAAGACATTTTTAATAAACAAATTTTATAAAATTATATAAATAAATATAAATTCCTAATAATTTCTCCCTTACGGTGGAGTGTCCACGCCGATAGAGCACGTCCCCAGGTTGCGGATAGGGTAATGACCCCTATAGGGGGTTAGCTGCGAACTAAAATAAACAGCCGCGGACAAAACGACACACCTGTTGCCTTGCAGGAGCCCATTGGTTTGGAAAAGGCTAAGGTAGAAAACTCTAACAGAAACCGGGAACGAGAGGTTTTCTTAGGCGGTCACTAATTATGTTGTTTAGTAGCCGGCGCCTTATCACCTAGAATGTCCTTGAGCAAGTGTCTAGGTTAAATGTCTCAAAAACAAACATGAATACAAAGAAAATAATGGCCCTCATTCCCGGGCAAATAGAGGGTGCGAATAATATCCCGGTTAGGACGGCTACATGGAACACTTGAACATTAATTTATAATGATATTATTGACTTATTGATAAACGAAATTAAATGAATGGAAATTGATATAATTGGCATAACTGAGACCCATTGGACAACAGATATACCTACGCTGTGGGAGAAATATGAACACGTCATCATTCACTCACCACGACAAGACGGCATACACAGACAAGATGTCGCTTTAATACTGAATAAACAACTAATTGAGCATATGATTAACTATGAGTGTATATCGAGTATATTATTGAAGGTTACCATAGAGCTTAGATCAGATAGAATAACATACTTCGTTGTGCACGCCCCAGCCTATAGCTACGAAGATACATATGTAGAAGACATTTTTCGGAACGTTACAAGATGAGATTAACATCCTACCACCAAGCGACAATATTGTACTACTAGGTGATTTTAACACATCAGTATACTTGTATATATACATCCTATAGGAATTCACATGCAATATATCTTGCCAGAAGTAGTTGGGAGTTATGGTGCAGGAATACAATGAAAGAGGTATTAAACTACTTCAATATTGTGCAATACATAATCTATTTATAGAAAACACAATATTCAAGCACAAAGAAAGGCGAAGATATACATGGACTTCACCAAAACGTACAGAGATGCGAATTGATTTTATTATAATGTCTAAGAAACTAAAATGTATTCTTAAAAACTGCAGAACCTATCACTCTGACGAAATAGGGTCAGATCACTAACTTGACAAAAAAACCACCGAAACGTTATGACACCGATAAACTGCAAAGCGAGGAAACATCCAAAAATTTTGCATCGATAATAGGAGAAGGATTTGCTATATATATTAATATATTATATTAAATTAAAAAAAAACGTACATACAGCAGCTTAAAAATAAATCGGACATAAACGACATAACGAAATACCCGGTCTCTCAAGCGAGGTAAAAGACTTATGTGTACAACGAAGAAGCGCTAAAATAACGATGTTACAAAACCAATATAATGAAGAGTATACCAATAACTATAGAGAATTAAATAAAAGAGTAAAAGCAGAAGTTAAAAAACAAAAGAATAATAATTTAAGTGAAAATATATCTGAAATGGAAGACAATTTAAAAAAGAATAACACATAAATTATTCAAACAATTCGTGAACTAGAAGGAAAGAGATGTATATCTATACTTACTATGAAAGACTCCCAAGGTAATCTAAAGACGAAAAAGCAAGATGTGTTACATATCTGGAAAGCATACTTTGAGAAACACCCTAACACGCAATTCAACCACGACGAAAATGCTAATGCAAGAATTTGACTCAGTAGATGTTAATAATGAAAACATACCGCCAATAACTGAACAAGAAGTTAAGTACTCAATAAAACAGCTAGCCAACAGAAAGTTACCTGGGGTTGATGGAATAACTTTGAATTGATTAAAGCTGGAGGTGATATTATAACTAAAACACTAACAAACCTGTTTAATAAAATAATTATGACAACGAATTCACCAAATGACTGGTCTAAGATGATAATAACACCTATCCACAAAAAAGGTGACAAATTGAACGCCGCAAACTATAGAGTCATTGCACTATTACCAATACCAGGTAAAATATTCTGCAAAATCTTGATGAACAGATGCTCACACATAATTGAATCATCAATGAGTGACTCTTAATTCTGTTTTAGGCCTGGTAGAGGAACCACGGATGCAATATTTATTATAAGGCTTGATCGAGAAAGCAAAAGAGCACTAAATACCGATCCATTTCCACTTTATTGATTTTAAAGCAGCATTTGATACTATTTTGAGAGAGGCACTTTGTAAGATGCTGCTTAAGATAGGTATCCAAAATAAACTTGTCGGGATAATCAAAAATCTCTATAATAAAACGGAATTCTCAATAATAGCTGGAGGAGAACTAACGGACTGGTTCCCAGTTAATATTGGTGTGAGACAATGCTGTATTATGTCACCAAGCTTGTTCAACATATTACTGGAACATGTAATGAAGGGTGTTCAAAGTTTGAACCGTGACTTTCAATTAAACGAAAAGTTGATATCAGATATGCAGAGGATACAACATTAATATATACTGCATTCGAAAAACTGCAACTATCTACATTAAAACGTGAACAAGCTTGTCAAAAATGGGGTTTGAAGATCAATCCTCTTAAATGGGCAATAATGACACTAGATAGCAAAGCTGAAATTGAAATACAACAACGTGGTTCCCAAAGTTTCCAAGTTAAAATTTCTAGGTAGTCTTATTCCAGTCTGCTCCTCAGATGTTCAACACCGAATATAAATGGCGTCACAAGCATTCGGCCGACTAAGAATGATATGGTCATCCAAAGACGTATCAATAAAGCTTAATACTAGACTCTACGGAACACTCATTCTGCCGATTACCACATACGGTTCAGAGTCATGGACTACAAGACGAGAGGAAATCGATGCGCCACTTGTATTTGAAATGAAATGCCTTATAGCTCTACTCCGGATTACTAGGTGTGACAGACTCCGATACATCAATATACGAAAAAAACTAAACATAATCGAAACGATAGAAGACATAGTTATTAAAAGAAGACTTCGCTGGTTTGGTCATGTTGTCAGGAATAAGTCAACACTAAATTCCAGCTACAAGCTGGATTTCAAAATAGATACCAAGAGACCAATAATTCAATTATTAAAATAAAAAAATCCATCTTATTAGCAGAAATATGACGCTGCATAACTCTTTGCCTTTATATGTGTCCTTCCAAACACCTACAATGACCTTCAGATATTTAGATAGCTAGCTCTATCTCAGAACCGTGTATTATTAACGTAACGTTCTAACTATCCACGATATAGCGTACATATTCACAGGTGCACGTGTACCTAGAGTAGTCGGGTTCACACACGTATGATACGTCTTATTACATTTATTACTTATTACTATTATCACTCTTAATGCTACGAAACATCATAAATAAGCCTAAACCTAAATTGATTTACTATCATTTTCTATTTATATATATTATACAATTTAGAATTAAAATTAAATAATATTCATAATAATTAATATATACATTTATGTATATACTAATTAATAGTATACAATATATACAATATATAGAGTATACTCTATGTAATGCGTTCCAATAAATAAGTCACGTTTCAAGAATATTTAATTTTAATAATAGCACTATATATTGTATTATTAATAATTTATGAAAATTTAATATTTAATTTAGAGAATATATTATTATTTAATAATTGTTTGTTTACAAACAAATAAACAAAATAAATTCGTTAGTTAATTTAAAGAGTCGCTTATTATTAAATTCCTTACGAATTTAAAAAGGAGATAATAACTATTGATATGAACAAGTAATGTTATATCTAACATAGTTAGGTGGTTTAGGCCCTCTTCAAATCTAACAGAAGATCACAACTATTACTTGCTGACAACAACGAAACCTAATTTGTATAGGTTATTATATATTATACAATTTAGAATTAAAATTAAATAATATTAATAATAATTAATATATATATAGATACATATTTTTTAATATATATATATATATTCCCCTATAGGGGAAAGTAACCTAATACGGACACTTTAACAATAAATGGTCTTAACATTTTATGACTCATTATTTGTATTCAAAAATTACAATATATTAATATTATATAATTATAGTTATTATTGTGATTTTAAAATGTTATTTAATCTTTTAATTCCATAGATAACGGAGGTATCCGTATTCGGTACCTATGTCAGAATACGGACACCCTGTGTTATAATACGGACACCCTATATACTACTAGATAAACTATATGTTATTGATAAATCAATCATACAAATTACAATTACATTATTTATAATTAATTATATGAATAATTTATTATAATTTAATTAGTTAATAATTTATTTATTTTTATTATTTTTTTAATTAATAATACAATTTAAGCATCTAAATACAAAATGTTATATTTATCTTTATTGGTGGTATTATTATTATAACGCACGGGTTATTATGAAAATCAGAATAGTTTATATGCTGCGCGATTGGTTATATATAACCCTATATATATATATATATATATATATACCCTATATATATATATACCCTATAAGGTGTCTGTATTAAGACATATATAGTGTCCGTATTAGGGACGTATATGACCTCTAGATATATGCTTATAACTTAATGAATATTTGATAACAATTATAGAAATTAAATATATATTTTGTATAATGCTTTATTTTATATCGATACATTTGTATATTCTCGAGAATGTTTTAAGTTGAAATTTGTTTGTATAAATTTAAAAACGTAATACACAAATCAGTTTATTGGATATATCAGCAATATTTTGAATAAGTAATATATAAAAAATACTTTTTTAGACTAATTATATTATTATGAATATTTTATTCATTAAACATTTTTTGAAGGATTTATGGTTTCTTAGATACCGAGAATTTCCATATTCGGGCACTGTCCGTATTTGGTTATTTTCCCCTACATTTATGTATATACTAATTAGTATTATACAATACTCTATATAATGCGTTACAATAAATAAATCATATTTAAGAATATTTAATAATAATAACTGTATATATTGAATTAATAATAATTTATGAAAATTTAATATTTAATTTAGAGAATATATTGTTATTTAATAATTGTTTGTTTACAAACAAATAAACAAAATAAATTCGTTAGTTAATTTAAAGAGTCGCTTATTATTAAATTCCTTACGAATTTAAAAAGGAGATAATAACTATTGATATGAACAATTCATGTTATATCTAACATATGTAGGTGGTTTAGGCCCTCTTCAAATCTAGCAGAAGATCACAATGAACTACTTGCCGACAACAACGAAACCTATAAGTTATAATTTGTATGGGTTATTATAATTTTATATTGTAGTGTAAATTAATATATATATATATATATATATATATACCCAAGACAATGTAATGTCATTGCATTCATTTTTAACATCCATACATCCTGCGTAAATATCCTATAGGATATACGTAATACAGTAATAGTAATACACCTCGTTTGCCTACTTGGCCAATTCACTTTTTATATTTTATATATTTATATAAATATATATTTAATATTAATGTAAATAGTTATGATTTATTATAAAGAAAATTAAAATATAGAGATAAATACTGAAATTCATTTTAATTTCTATTATAATTCGTAATACAGTTTATATATAATGTTATTATGGTATTATATAAGTATCACGTTTACATTAATACTATTTTGTATATAATATATGATAACAATTAATTTATTTATTTTAGAAAAATAATTAGGCTTAACCTAAGGTTACTTACTCTACTAATGTACGTATCTATGTTATACTATTATACTCATATAATATATTGTTCTACTTGCAATTTAACGGTCTTTCATAAACTATATAAAATTACTATTTAAGTACAATATTCGCATTATGATTAAGTAATTTCAAACTTAATATTTTTAGTATTTTCGAAAATTAATGTTAGTAAAATAACGTAGGTCCATTACTTTAATAATTAATGTATCTTTGTATTATTTTATTATACAAATATAATAGAATGCTTTTACTTAGAATTAAATAGTCTTTCAGCAACTATATAAAACACCTATGTACTTTCAATATTCACATTTTAATTAAATAATTTCTAACTTCGAGACAGTGCATGTAATATCGACACATCTATTATCTTAGAGTTAAACAAACTACATTAAATTTGTTATTGACAAATTTGAAAGAGTTATGTTTTTAGATAATTCGGGAAAATCTAACACCTGCCACGATTTAAGACGTTGCTACTTTAGTTGCTACTAAACTACTTCTGCCGAAGACAGAAAAAAGGTTTTTTTCATGTGCGGAACAAAAATTTTGTAGAAAAACATCGATTTTCGCGATTTAGAAGCATTTTAACGAAAATAAATACGGAAAAATCGAATTTTACGATTTTTAATAAAATTCAATCAATTTTAATAAAATTGATTTAATAAAATAGGGTGGAGTGCATTTTGAATTAATTGTGGCCGTCTGGTTATATCTCGAGATAGTGATTTAACGTTATATGTGAATTTCAATCGTGTCAATAAATGCACATATATGCATATAAATAACGTTAAATCACTATCGCGAGACATAATCAGACGGCCATAATTATATCAAAATTCACTCCACCATATACTATATATATTATATATATATATATATATATATATATATATATATATATATATATATATATATATATATATATATATATGTGTGTGTGTGTGTGTTTGTGAGTAGGTACACCTCTTGTTGATGTCATAGTAAGAGATACCTGGAAACCGGCGCAATGTAACCCTAACCCCACTCCCTATTATTGTAACCCTTACCCCCCCCCCTTATTTACAGAGTAATGGAATACCTCTATAAAGTTATTATATTTCAGTCAAGTTGCCGGAAAGTAAGAGAGTTTCCCACTAAAATTGTAGTTAACTTGATAGAAAATTGTTTTTAAGTTAAAATACTTGTAATGGGATACCCCCTTTACATTTATATATATATATATATATATAATATAGATTTGTAGATATTTATGTTGTCTTATACTCTTATGTAATATAATAGTTGTAATATAGATATATTATAGGCCTATATTTATACTAACTGTAAAAAAGTATATAGTTATACTTACTAACAATAACTTATTTTTAACATTTGTATATATTTATAACATATATATATATATATATATATATATATATATATATAAATGTATTAGAAATTTTTGTATTCATTGAATAAAGTATAAAGTATTTTAATAATGGTTATTTTATATAATACATGTATATATGCATATATATTTTTAATTTGTTTTTTTTTAAATTAAATTCATAAAATGTTACTAAAATGTTCTCAGTATTTTACTTGTTATTCACATTTATATTCTCTAATATAAAGGTTACATTTATATTCGTATATATAATGAAATTATATTGTCAATATATATATATATATAATTACATATATATATATATATATATATATATATATATGTGTGTGTGTGTATGTTTGTGTATAGGTACACCTCTTGTCGATATCATAGTAAGATATACCCGGAAATCGGTGCAATGTAACCCTAGCCCCCCCCCTTAGTTACGCGTACACACATACGTTAGATATAAACACATCTACATCCGGGTCAGTGATGTCTTCTTAACTTTCGTTACGGTCGCCAAATCTTTATTATGTATGTAGGGAGTACAGTTGTGACAGATGTGATTGTGTCTCGATAATAATATTACATAAAATATGGTATAATTATATTTATATCACATATATATATATATTATATACTGTAGTATTATAAAATAATATAGACATATTTTCGTGGTTTCTTCTTTCAAGATTTGATGTGGAAGATTATTTTCATTATTTCCTAATATGTTAATTTGCTTGAACCTTGAGTGCTTTGCAAGATTTCTAAATGAGTTATTCGTAACATTTATATATATATATATATATATGTATATATATATATATATATATATATATATATATATATATATACGTATATATACACATATATATATATATACCCAAGACAATGTAATGTCATTGCATTCATTTTTAACATCCATACATCCTGCGTAAATATCCTATAGGATATACGTAATACAGTAATAGTAATACACCTCGTTTGCCGACTTGGCCAATTGTCGACTTTTTATATTTTATATATTTATATAAATATATATTTAATATTAATGTAAATAGTTATGATTTATTATAAAAAAATTAAAATATAGAGATAAATACCGAAATTCATTTTTAATTTCTATTATAATTCGTAATACAACAGTTTACATATAATGTTATTATTGTATTATATAAGTATACCGTTTACATTAATAATATTTTATATATAATATATGATAACAATTAATTTATTAATTTTAGAAAAATAATTAGTTTTAACCTAAGGTTACTTACTATAATAATTTACGTATTTATGTTATATTATTATACTCATATAATATATTGTTTCTATTTGCAATTTAACGGTATTTCATAAACTATATAAAATTACTATGTAAGTATAATATTTGAATTATGATTAAGTAATTTCAAACTTAATATTTTTAATATTTTCGAAAATTAATTTTAGGGAAATAACGAATGAATTGTGTGTGTTAACTAAAAGTAACGTCCATTTATTTCTGATTGGATATCTTATATTAAATAATATATGGTATATCTAAATATATATATATATTTAGGATGTCGATATTATGTGCTAATGTGTCGGTATTCGAGACAGTTCACGTAATATCGACACCCCTATTATCTTAGAGTTAAACAAACTAAATTAAATTTGTTGTTGAAAAATTTGAAAGAGTTATGTTTTTAGATAATTCGGGAAAATCTAACACCTGCCACGATTTAAGACGTTGCTTCTTTAGTTGCTACTAAACTACTTCTGCCGAAGGCAGATGAAAAGTTTTTTTCATGTGCGGAACAAAAATGTTGTAGAAAAACATCGATTTTTCGCTATTTAGAAGCATTTTAACGAAAATAAATACGGAAAAATCGAATTTCACGATTTTTAATCAAATTCAATCAATTTTAATAAAATTGATTTAATAAAATAGGGTGGAGTGCATTTTGAAATAATTGTGGCCGTCTGGTTATATCTCGAGATAGTGATTTAACGTTATATGTGAATTTCAATCGTGTCAATAAATGCACATATATGCATATAAATAACGTTAAATCACTATCGCGAGACATAATCAGACGGCCATAATTATATCAAAATTCACTCCACCATATACTATATATATTATATATATATATATATATATATATATATATATATATATATATATGTATATATATATGTGTGTGTGTTTGTGTGTAGGTACACCTCTTGTTGATGTCATAGTATGATATACCCGGAAACCGGTGCAATGTAACCCTAACCCCTCCACCCCTTAGTTACGCGTATACGCATGCGTTAGATATAAACACATCTACATCCGGGTCAGTGATGTCTTCTTAACTTTCGTTACGGTCGCCAAATCTTTATTATGTATGTATCGAGTACATTTGTGACAGATGTGATTGTGTTTCGACAATAATTATAGTTAATAAAATATGGTATAATTATATTTATATCACATATATATATTATATACTGTAGTATTATAAAATAATATAGACATATTTTTATGGTTTCTTCTTTCAAGATGTGGAATATTCTTTTAATTATTTCCAATATGTATATTTCCTTGAAACTGAGCGCTTTGCAAGATTTATAAATAAGTTATTCGTAACCTTGTAGGCTTTCAACCGTATCGTGGTTTGATGAAACATTCGGAGATCGTGTATGTATGCCTAAGTACTTATAAGTACTATAAGTACTATATGATAGTATACTATAAGTACTATAAACAACATATATATAAATAATCCTATAAGATTATATTTTCTAAATATTTATTTTTATATTTGAAAATAATTTCTATAGAAATACCACCAATTAAAAAAAATTAATATTGATGCATATATATATGTAATATAATATATATTATACATATTATTTGGTATAGTATCATGTGTATAAATATAATTAATAGAATACAACAACAAATATATCAATTCAATGAATAGAATTATATGTGCCTGGTTTTGTATAGACCCGTTATTTGTTACACCTATCCATGCAGTGGTGTGTGTTACATCCCCTTAAAAAAACACTTACAATTTAATTGTTATTATATTCATAAATCTTCATAAATGTACATAACTTTTCATTTATAATAGTGATATATAATTCACATTTAGAGGTAAACAATTATAATCTAAAAATAGAATTAGAATATTTAGATTGTGATACATTTAGATACATGATACAGAATTTTTCATTAATTTTACAAATTAATTAGAGTGACATATATTTGCTTCACAAATCCTTTATAGTAAAAATAATAATGAATTATAATTCATAATTAATTCATAATCATGAATGATATTAAATTGTTGCTGTTTTAATAAAGTAAGATAAATGATAATTATATGGCATTATACTATTATAATGCTATAGCATATTACTATATCATATATACCCCCTTTACATTTATATATAGGGGAAAGTCCCCGATTACCGACCCCTAAATGATTATTTGTAATAACTTATTCAATATTATATATATTTATGTGAAATTTTGTAATTAGTGTAATATTATGGTAATGAATAATGTGGCTATTTTAAATTTTTGATAAAATTTTCTTTACAAGAATAAACAAGGGGGTCGGTAATCGGATACATGTTCCTAATACCGACCCCCCCCCCCCCCCGCTCATATTACCGACCCCCTAAAATAATCGTGGTATAAATAATTGTAGTATTATAATATCCAATAAAAAGAGTAGATATACATAACTATAATTAATTATAACATGACGTAATTTATTTTGTATTGAATTTATGTTGTAATAGTAATATTAAATTTAAATTTAAAATTTATAGTAATTATATTAAAATAGTGTATATTATTATTTAATATTTATTTATTAATCAGTATGTATATAATTAACTGGAATTATGAATCCTAAATCTATATCAATGATACATAAACAACTTACGACATATTTTAAAGTAAAATACGAATCTATTTTGATTGGATATTATAAATCATATGGGGTCGGTATTAGGGTAATTTAGGGGGTCGGTAATAGGAAAATAATATGGGTTGCTATAATTAAGATATATTGGTTAATAGTTATTCAAATTCAATTATTTTTATAATAGTTATAAACATTTTATTGTTCTACAATATTATTCACAAAATCAAGTTTTATTTTAATTAATAAAGTATTTACAATGATTTAAAAAAAGTTATTATTCAAATTATTAAAAAGTAAAAACAGAATATTACATTTTATCAAATAACAATTGTAGGATAAAATATTTTTTTAAACAAAATACTTATTCATATTTATCATTAAATTACTAACAGTTTATGTATATATATTTTTTGATAACTCTTATATTTACTGAGATACGAGAGGGGTCGGTATTAGGAGGGGGTCGGTAATCGGGGACTTTCCCCTATATATAATATAGATGTGTAGATATTTATGTTGTCCTATACTTTGATGTAGTATAATAGTTATAGTATATGTATATTACAGACCTACATTTATACTAACAGTAACACATTATATAGTTATACTTATTAACAATAACTTATTGTTTACATTTGTATATATTTATAACATATATATATATATATATATATACATTTATAAATGTAGAAGAAAATGTGTTATTCATTGAATAAAGTATAAAGTATTTTAATAATGGCTATTTTATATAATACATGTATATATGCATATATATTTTTATTTTTATTTTTTAAGTTAAATTCATAAAATGCTATTAAAATGTTATCAGTATTTTACTTCTTATTCACATTTATATTCTCTACTATAAAGGTTACATTTATATTCGTATATATAATGTAATTATATTTTCAATATATATATATGTGTGTGTGTGTGAGTTTGTGTATAGGTACACCTCTTGTTGATATCATAGTAAGATATTCCCGGAAACAGGCGCAATGTACCCCTAACCCCCACCCCTTAGTTACGCGTATACGCATGCGTTAGATATAAACACATCTACATCCGGGTCAGTGATGTATTCTTAACTTTCGTTACGGTCGCCAAATCTTTATTATGTATGTATCGAGTACATTTGTGACAGATGTGATTGTGTCTCGACAATAATATTACATAAAATATGGTATAATTATATTTATATCACATATATATATTATATACTGTAGTATTATAAAATAATATAGACATATTTTGTTGGTTTCTTCTTTCAAGAGGTGGAAGATTATTTTCATTATTTCCAATATGTTTATTTGCTTGAACCTTGAGCGCTTTGCAAGATTTATAAATGAGTTATTCATAACATATATATATATATATATATATATATATATATTTATTTATATATATATATATATATATATTTATATATATACATATATATATATATATATGTATACGTATATATACACACATATATATATATATATATATATATATATATATATATATATATATATATACCCAAGACAATGTAATGTCATTGCATTCATTTTTAACATCCATACATCCTGCGTAAATATCCTATAGGATATACGTAATACAGTAATAGTAATACACCTCGTTTGCCGACTTGGCCAATTGTCGACTTTTTATATTTTATATATTTATATAAATATATATTTAATATTAATGTAAATAGTTATGATTTATTATAAAGAAAATTAAAATATAGAGATAAATACTGAAATTCATTTTAATTTCTATTATAATTCGTAATACAACAGTTTACATATAATTTTATTATTGTATTATATAAGTATACCGTTTACATTAATACTATTTTGTATATAATATATGATAACAATTAATTTATTTATTTTAGAAAAATAATTAGGCTTAACCTAAGGTTATTTACTCTAATAATGTACGTATCTATAGATATCTACATATATGTTATAGTACTATATATAAGTATACTCATATGAGTATACTCATATAATATAATGTTTCTACTTGCAATTTAACGGTCTTTCATAAACTATATAAAATTACTATTTAAGTACAATATTCGCATTATGATTAAGTAATTTCAAACTTAATATTTTTAGTATTTTCGAAAATTAATGTTAGTAAAATAACGTAGGTCCATTACTTTAATAATTAATGTATCTTTGTATTATTTTATTATACAAATATAATAGAATGCTTTTACTTAGAATTAAATAGTCTTTCAGCAACTATATAAAACACCTATGTACTTTCAATATTCACATTTTAATTAAATAATTTCTAACTTCGAGACAGTGCACGTAATATCGACACATCTATTATCTTAGAGTAAAACAAACTACATTAAATTTGTTATTGACAAATTTGAAAGAGTTATGTTTTTAGATAATTCGGGAAAATCTAACACCTGCCACGATTTAAGACGTTGCTACTTTAGTTGCTACTAAACTACTTCTGCCGAAGACAGAAGAAAGGTTTTTTTCATGTGCGGAACAAAATTTTTGTAGAAAAACATCGATTTTTCGCGATTTAGAAGCATTTTAACGAAAATAAATACGGAAAAATCAAATTTTACGATTTTTAATAAAATTCAATCAATTTTAATAAAATTGATTTAATAAAATAGGGTGGAGTGCATTTTTAAATAATTGTGGCCGTCTGGTTATATCTCGAGATAGTGATTTAACGTTATATGTGAATTTCAATCGTGTCAATAAATGCACATATATGCAAATAAATAACGTTAAATCACTATCGCGAGACATAATCAGACGGCCATAATTATATCAAAATTCACTCCACCATATAATATATATATTATATATATATACATATATATATATATATATATATATATATATATATATATATATATATATATATATATATATATATGTATATATATATATATATATATATATATATATATATATGTGTGTTTGTGTGTAGGTACACCTCTTGTTGATGTCATAGTAAGAGATACCTGGAAACCGGCGCAATGTAACCCTAACCCCCCCCACTATTATTGTAACCCTTACCCCCCCCCCCTTATTTACGGAGTAATGGAATACCTCTATAAAGTTATTATATTTCAGTCAAGTTGCCGGAAAGTAAGAGAGTTTCCCACTAAAATTGTAGTTAACTTGATAGAAAATTGTTTTTAAGTTAAAATACTTGTAATGGGATACCCCCTTTACATTTATATATATAGGTATATACATTTATAATACCTATATATATATAATATAGATTTGTAGATATTTATGTTGTCTTATACTCTTATGTAGTATAATAGTTGTAGTATAGATATATTATAGGCCTACATTTATACTAACTGTAAAAAAGTATATAGTTATACTTACTAACAATAACTTATTTTTAACATTTGTATATATTTATAACACATATATATATATATATATATATATATATATATATATATATATATATATATAAATGTAGTAGAACATTTGTTAATAATTGAATAAAGTATAAAGTATTTTAATAATGGCTATTTTATATAATACATGTATATATGCATATATATTTTTATTTTTTTTTTAAGTTAAATTCATAAAATGCTATTAAAATGTTATCAGTATTTTACTTCTTATTCACATTTATATTCTCCACTATAAAGGTGACATTTATATTCGTATATATATATAATGTACTTATATTGTCAATATATATATATATATATATATATATATATATATATATATATATATGTGTGTGTGTGTGTTTGTGTATAGGTACACCTCTTGTTGATATCATAGTATGATATACCCGGAAACAGGCGCAATGTAACCCTAGCCCCCCCCCCTTAGTTACGCGTATACGCATGCGTTAGATATAAACACATATACATCCGGGTTAGTGATGTCTTCTTAACTTTTGTTACGGTCGCCAAATTTTTATTATGTATGTATTGAGTACATTTGTGACAGATGTGATTGTGTCTCGACAATAATTATAGTTAATAAAATATGGTATAATTATATATATATATATATATATATATATCACATATATATATCACCTATATATATATTATACTGTAGTATTATAAAATAATATAGACTTATTTTTGTGGTTTCTTCTTTCAAGATTTGATGTGGAAGATTATTTTCATTATTTCCTAATATGTTAATTTGCTTGAACCTTGAGCGTTTTGCAAGATTTATAAATGAGTTATTCGTAACATATATATGTATACATATATATATATATATATATATATATATATATATATGTATATATATATATATATATATATATATATATATATATATATGTTTCTACTTACAATTTAACGGTATTTCATAAACTATATAAAATTACTATGTAAGTACAATATTCGCATTATGATTAAGTAATTTCAAACTTAATATTTTTAATATTTTCGAAAAGTAATGTTAGTAAAATAACGTAGGTCCATTACTTTAATAATTAACGTATCTTTGTGTTATTTTATTATACAAATATAATAGAATGCTTTTACTTAGAATTAAATAGTCTTTCAGCAACTATATAAAACACCTATGAAGGACTACTTTCAATATTCGCATTATAATTAAGTAATTTCTAACTTCGAGACAGTGCACGTAATATCGACACATCTATTATCTTAGAGTAAAACAAACTACATTAAATTTGTTATTGACAAATTTGAAAGAGTTATGTTTTTAGATAATTCGGGAAAATCTAACACCTGCCACGATTTAAGACGTTGCTACTTTAGTTGCTACTAAACTACTTCTGCCGAAGACAGAAGAAAGGTTTTTTTCATGTGCGGAACAAAATTTTTGTAGAAAAACATCGATTTTTCGCGATTTAGAAGCATTTTAACGAAAATAAATACGGAAAAATCAAATTTTACGATTTTTAATAAAATTCAATCAATTTTAATAAAATTGATTTAATAAAATAGGGTGGAGTGCATTTTTAAATAATTGTGGCCGTCTGGTTATATCTCGAGATAGTGATTTAACGTTATATGTGAATTTCAATCGTGTCAATAAATGCACATATATGCAAATAAATAACGTTAAATCACTATCGCGAGACATAATCAGACGGCCATAATTATATCAAAATTCACTCCACCATATAATATATATATTATATATATATACATATATATATATATATATATATATATATATATATATATATATATATATATATATATATATATATATATATATATATATATATATATGTATATATATATATATATATATATATATATGTGTGTTTGTGTGTAGGTACACCTCTTGTTGATGTCATAGTAAGAGATACCTGGAAACCGGCGCAATGTAACCCTAACCCCCCCCCCCCTATTATTGTAACCCTTACCCCCCCCCCCTTATTTACGGAGTAATGGAATACCTCTATAAAGTTATTATATTTCAGTCAAGTTGCCGGAAAGTAAGAGAGTTTCCCACTAAAATTGTAGTTAACTTGATAGAAAATTGTTTTTAAGTTAAAATACTTGTAATGGGATACCCCCTTTACATTTATATATATAGGTATATACATTTATAATACCTATATATATATAATATAGATTTGTAGATATTTATGTTGTCTTATACTCTTATGTAGTATAATAGTTGTAGTATAGATATATTATAGGCCTACATTTATACTAACTGTAAAAAAGTATATAGTTATACTTACTAACAATAACTTATTTTTAACATTTGTATATATTTATAACACATATATATATATATATATATATATATATATATATATATATATATATATATATATATATATATATATATATATATATAAATGTAGTAGAACATTTGTTAATAATTGAATAAAGTATAAAGTATTTTAATAATGGCTATTTTATATAATACATGTATATATGCATATATATTTTTATTTTTTTTTTAAGTTAAATTCATAAAATGCTATTAAAATGTTATCAGTATTTTACTTCTTATTCACATTTATATTCTCCACTATAAAGGTGACATTTATATTCGTATATATATATAATGTACTTATATTGTCAATATATATATATATATATATATATATATATATATATATATATATATATATGTGTGTGTGTGTGTGTTTGTGTATAGGTACACCTCTTGTTGATATCATAGTATGATATACCCGGAAACAGGCGCAATGTAACCCTAGCCCCCCCCCCTTAGTTATGCGTATACGCATGCGTTAGATATAAACACATATACATCCGGGTTAGTGATGTCTTCTTAACTTTTGTTACGGTCGCCAAATTTTTATTATGTATGTATTGAGTACATTTGTGACAGATGTGATTGTGTCTCGACAATAATTATAGTTAATAAAATATGGTATAATTATATATATATATATATATATATATATATATATATATCACATATATATATCACCTATATATATATTATACTGTAGTATTATAAAATAATATAGACTTATTTTTGTGGTTTCTTCTTTCAAGATTTGATGTGGAAGATTATTTTCATTATTTCCTAATATGTTAATTTGCTTGAACCTTGAGCGTTTTGCAAGATTTATAAATGAGTTATTCGTAACATATATATGTATACATATATATATATATATATATATATATGTATATATATATATATATATATATATATATATATATATATATATATGTTTCTACTTACAATTTAACGGTATTTCATAAACTATATAAAATTACTATGTAAGTACAATATTCGCATTATGATTAAGTAATTTCAAACTTAATATTTTTAATATTTTCGAAAAGTAATGTTAGTAAAATAACGTAGGTCCATTACTTTAATAATTAACGTATCTTTGTGTTATTTTATTATACAAATATAATAGAATGCTTTTACTTAGAATTAAATAGTCTTTCAGCAACTATATAAAACACCTATGAAGGACTACTTTCAATATTCGCATTATAATTAAGTAATTTCTAACTTCGAGAAAGTGCACGTAATATCGACACCCATAGTATATTAGAGTTCAACAAACCTACATTAAATTTGTTGTTGAAAAAGTTGAAAAAGTTGTGCTTCAAGAAAATTCGGGAAACTCTAATAATTGCCAAGATTTAAGACGTTGCTAATTTAGTTGCTAGTAAACTACTTCTGTCTTCGGTAGAAGTTAAGTTTTTTTCATGTGCGGAACAACCATTTTGTATTAAAACATCGATTTTTCGCGATTTAGAAGCATTTTAAGGAAAATAAATACGGAAAAATCGAATTTCGTTATTTTTAATAAAATTCAATACATTTTAATAAAACAATTTTTAAATTTTTAGGGTGGAGTGAATTTTGAAATAATTATGGCCGTCTGGTTATGTCTCGAGATAGTGATTTAACGTTATATATGGAGTTCAATAATATCAATAAATTCACATATAACGTTAAATCACTATCGCGAGACATAATTATTTCAAAATACACTCCACCCTATTAAATATATATATATATATATATATATATATATATATATATATATATGTGTGTGTGTGTGTGTATAGATACACCTCTTGTTTATGTCATAGTATGATATTCCCTGGAAATATTATAAAATAATAATAGACATATTTTATGGTTTCTTCTTTCAAGATGTGGAATATTCTTTTCATTATTTCCAATATGTTTATTTCCTTGAAACTGAGCGCTTTGCAAGATTTATAAATAAGTTATTCGTAACCTTATAGGCTTTCAACCGTTTCGTGGTTTGATGAAACATTCGGAGATCTTGTATGTATGCCTAAGTACTTATACGTACTATAAGTACTATATTATAGTATACTATAAGTACTATAAACAACATATATATAAATAATCCTATAAGGTAATATTTTCTAAATATTTATTTTTATATTTGAAAACAATTTCTATAGAAATACCACCAATTAAAAAAAAATAATATTGATGCATATATATATGTAATATAATATATATTATACATATTATTTGTTATAGTATCATGTGTATAAATATAATGAATAGAATACAACAACAAATATATCAATTCAATGAATAGAATTATATGTGCCTGGTTTTGTATAGACCCGTTGTTTTCTACATCTATCCATACAGTGGTGTGTGTGACATCCCCTTAAAAGAAACACTTAACAATTAATTGTTATTATATTCATAAATTTACATAACTTTTCATTTATAATAGTGATTTATAATTCACATTTAGAGGTAAACAAATATAATCTAAAAATATAATTAGAATAGTTTGTGATACATATGGCGCAATTTTTCATTAATTTCACAAATTAATTAGAGTGACATATATTTGCTTCACAAATCCTTTATAGTAAAAATAATAATTAATTATAATTCATAATTAATTCATAATCATGAATAATATTAAATTGTTGCTATTTTAATAAAGTAAGATAAATGATAATTATATGGCATTATAGTATTATAATTCTATAGCATATTACTATATCATATATGATACATTCTAACTAGAACCTGTTTGTTTTAAGGGGGTGTCCCACTACAATATTATAACTTTAAAACTATTTGTTATCAAGTTGTAATGGAATACCTCTATAAAGTTATTATATTTCAGTTATGTTGCCGGAAAGTAAGATAGTTTCCCACTAATATTGTAGTTAACTTGATAGAAAATTGTTTTAAATTTAAAATATTTCAGACAAATTGCAGGAAATACTTGTAAACCTTGTAATGGGATACCCCCTTTACATTATATATATATATATATATATATATATATATAATATAGATGTGTAGATATTTATGTTGTCCTATACTTTTATGTAGTATAATAGTTATAGTATATGTATATTATAGGCCTACATTTATACTAACTGCAACTATATATATATATATATATGTTATAAATATATACAAATGTAAAAAATAAGTTATTGTTAATAAATATAACTATATAATGTGTTACATGTAACACATTATATAGTTATATTTATTAACAATAACTTATTTTTTACATTTGTATATATTTATAACATATATATATATATATATATATATATATACATTTATAAATGTAGAAGAAAATGTTTTATTCATTGAATAAAGTATAAAGTATTTTAATAATGGCTATTTTATATAATACATGTATATATGCATATATATTTTTAATTTGTTTTTTTTAAAATTAAATTCATAAAATGTTATAAAATGTTAGTAGTATTTTACTTATTATTCACATTTATATTCTCCACTATAAAGGTGACATTTATATTCATATATATATAATGTAATTATATTGTCAATATACTTATATATTTAATTATATATATATATATATATATATATGTGTGTGTGTGTTTGTGTAAAGGTACACCTCTTGTTGATATCATAGTATGATATATCCGGAATTCGGCGCAATGTACCCCTAACCCCCCCCCTTAGTTACGCGTATACGCATGCGCTAGATATAAACACATCTACATCCGGGTAAGTGATGTCTTCTTAACTTTCGTTACGGTCGCCAAATCTTTATTATGTATGTATCGAGTACATTTGTGACAGATGTGATTGTGTCTCGACAATAATTATAGTTAAAAAATATGGTATAATTATATTTATATCACATATATATATTATATACTGTAGTATTATAAAATAATATGGACATATTTTTATGGTTTCTTCTTTCAAGAGGTGGAAGATTATTTTCATTATTTCCTAATATGTTTATTACCTTGAGCCTTGAGCGCTTTGCAAGATTTATAAATGAGTTATTCATAACATATATGAATGAATGAATTCAGTTTATAGACAAAGTCTAAGGAGGATCAGTGAAAGCGATTAGCTTTATTGATTCGAAACCTCCTAACAGTATGTGCAATGTCAAATCATCATTTCCATTCAAATAAAATAATAAAATAGAAATAATGATAAACATAATAATAAAATCATATTAATATAAAAAAACAATGAAATGATTAAATAAAAGGTTAATCACATACGAAAATAATAAAATTTAAAATTAGAAACAAAGATAAAATATAAAATTACAATAATAAAGGAGATATAAATAAAGTTGATACAGATTATAAAAATAAAAGTTGTGATTCGTGAATAGGCATTCAAAGTTAAATTGTAAAGAAAGAGAAAATTAAATAATTTGTACTATCAATATGACATATAATTTAATACTGTTTAAATAAAAACTAAAATTAAAACTGTTAAAGAAATAATTGATTATTATATAATAAGCATAAAAATGTAATAGGTTAATATCGCGATAGTGTAATATGAAAAAAAAGAAAAATGAAGATAAAATAATATACAATAAATTAAATAATTTTTTTAGATTTTGTTTTAATACTGTAATGTAAACATGTTTATAATTTTAATACTGTTTTTTTTTTAAAGATTATGATACTTTTATAATTTTTATATTTTGTAATACTGTTTAATTTGTAATAGTTTATTTTTAATACTGTTTATAATTTAAATTTTGTAATACTGTTTATAATAAAAATGTGTACATTTTGTAATACTGTTTATAATAAATATGTGTAATTGTTTTAGAATGATTAAAAAAAAGATGTTTGCCAAAATTATAATAATTAATATTTATAAAAAAATTAACAATACTGTTTAATAAAAAATGATTTTAATACTTTCTTCAGTTTTAAAGTATGAGTAATTGTATTAGTTTTTAAAATATTATTAAACATTATTAAATTATAAAGTTTAGGTCCTTTGAAAAATATTGTATTTTGGAATCTATTGGTTTTCATAAGTGGTAAAATAAATTTGGTTTTATTTCTATTAAATTTAAAATAATCAGTTATATCGTTAACATATTTATTATTTAAAAGATTATATATAATTAAAATATTTCTAAAAGTTATAAGATCATCAAGTTTTAAAATGTTACTATTATAAAATAAAATTGATGTATGCGATAATCTTATTAATGGTAATTTTGAATTGTCAATAATCTTTTTATTAATTATTCTTATTATTTTTTGTTGTGATAAATTTAATATATTTAAATTAGAATTATAAATATTACCCCATATTGCAATACCATATGTTAAATTAGATAAAAACAAAGAGTTGTATAATAAAATCAAATTTTTAATATTTAAATATGATAACCTTTTAATTAAGTATATTATTTTTGAAAGTTTCATATTTAAATTATCAATATGTATATTAAATGATAATTTTGTATCTAAATACAAACCCAAAAATTTATAGTTATCTACAATATCAATTTTTATATTGTCAATTGTTATATCATTAGTCAGTTTAGTATTAAAATATGGAAGTATTTTAGTTTTTTGTATATTAAGTTTTAAATTATTTATATCGAACCAATATTTTAATTTATCCATATATATTTGAAGTAATTTTGTTAGTTCAACATCACTATTAGCGTAAACTGTTAGTGATGTATCGTCAGCATATAAATTTAAATTAATATTATTCACATTTTTAAAAACATTTGGTAGGTCATTTATAAAAATTATAAAAAATAAGGGCCCCAGAACAGAACCTTGAGGAACCCCTACTTAACATATTTAGTATTCGATAATGAATTATTTATTGTTGTGGTAAATGTTCTGTTATTTAAATAACTTTTTATTAAATTATATATATTTCCTCTTATTCCATATATTTCAAGTTTTTTTAATAATAATACATGATCAACAACATCGAAAGCTTTTTTCAGATCAAGAAAAATTGTTGCAATTTTTTTATGTTCACTATTTTTTTGTAGAATATAATGCTGAATGTTTAAAAGCGATATCGTTGTATTAGATTTTGGAATAAAACCATATTGATTCTTATTTATTATTTTATGTTTAATTATGAAATTGGATAATCTATTATATATAATTTTTTCAAATATTTTACTAATTTGTGGTAATAGTGCAATTGGGCGGTAATTAATAATATTTTTATTATCATTATTTTTAAATAGTGGTTTTATAATTGATTTTTTCATATCCGTTGGAAATAGTCCAGTTACAATACTATTATTAAATATATGTTTTATAGGATATAAAATACAATTAATAATCTGTTTTATCAATGACATATCATAATTATTTACATCCATGGATACTTTAGATTTCATGCTATTAGTAACGTTAATTATTTCACTATTGGTAATAGGTATGAAATAAAAACTATATGGATTATATATTAGTAATTTTAAATCATTGTTACTACTATTATGTATTGTATTCATAATATTTTCACCAATATTAGAAAAATATATATATATATATATATATATATATATATATTTATATATATATACATATATATATATATATATATATATATACGTATATATACACATATATATATATATACCCAAGACAATGTAATGTCATTGCATTCATTTTTAACATCCATACATCCTGCGTAAATATCCTATAGGATATACGTAATACAGTAATAGTAATACACCTCGTTTGCCGACTTGGCCAATTGTCGACTTTTTATATTTTATATATTTATATAAATATATATTTAATATTAATGTAAATAGTTATGATTTATTATAAAGAAAATTAAAATATAGAGATAAATACTGAAATTCATTTTAATTTCTATTATAATTCGTAATACAGTTTATATATAATGTTATTATGGTATTATATAAGTATAACGTTTACATTAATACTATTTTGTATATAATATATGATAACAATTAATTTATTTATTTTAGAAAAATAATTAGGCTTAACCTAAGGTTACTTACTCTACTAATGTACGTATCTATGTTATACTATTATACTCATATAATATATTGTTCTACTTGCAATTTAACGGTCTTTCATAAACTATATAAAATGACTATGTAAGTACAATATTCGCATTATGATTAAGTAATTTCAAACTTAATATTTTTAATATTTTCGAAAATTAATGTTAGTAAAATAACGTAGGTCCATTACTTTAATAATTAACGTATCTTTGTGTTATTTTATTATACAAATATATATATTTATATTCTATTATATTTATATTCAAATATATATATATTCTATTATAATAGAATGCTTTTACTTAGAATTAAATAGTCTTTCAGAAACTATAGTAAACTCCTATATACTTTCAATATTCGCATTATAATTAAGTAATTTCTAACTTCGAGACAGTGTAATATCGACACCCTATTATCTTAGAGTTAAGCAAACTAAATTAGGTTGTTGAATGTGTTGTTGTTGCCTAAATGTGTTGTTGAAAAAGTTGAAAAAGGTGTGCTTTGAGAAAATTCGGGAAACTATAACAATTTCTAAGATTTAAGACGTTGCTAATTTAGTTGCTAGTAAATTACTTCTGTCTTCGGTAGAAGTTAAGTTTTTTTCATGTGTGGAACAACCATTTTGTAAAAAAGATCGATTTTTCGCGATTTAGAAACATTTGAATGAAAATATATTTTCATTTATAAATACGGAAAAATCTAATTTCGTGATTTTAATAAAATTCAATACATTTTATTAGGGTGGAATAAATTTTGAAATAATTATGGGAATCTAGTTATGTCTCGAGATAGTGATTTAACGTTATATGTGGAGTTCAATAATGTTAATAAATTCACATAAATTCATAACGTTAAATCACTATCGCGAGACATACTTATTTCAAAATTCACTCCACCCTATAATATATATATATATGTGTGTGTGTTTGTGTATAGATACACCTCTTGTTTATGTCATAGTATGATATTCCCGGAAACCGGCGCAATGTAACCCTAACCCCCCCCCCCTATTATTGTAACCCTAACCCCCCCCCCTTAGTTACGGAGTAGGAAATGGAATATCTCTATAAAGTTATTATATTTCAGTCAAGTTGCCGGAAAGTAATATAGTTCTCCACTAAAATTGTAGTTAACTTGATAGAAAATTGTTTTTAAGTTAAAATACTTGTAATGGGAAATACCCCCTTTACGAGATACCCCATTTACATTTATATATATATATATATAAATATATAATATAGATTTATAGATATTTATGTCAATTATTAACAAATGTTCTACTATATTTATATATATATATATATATATATATATAAATATAGTAGAACATTTGTTAATAATTGAATACAATATAAAGTATTTTAATAATGGCTATTTTATATAATACATGTATATATGCATATATATTTTTATTTGTTTTTTTTAAGTTAAATTCATAAAATGTTATTAAAATATTCTCAGTATTTTACTTCTTATTCACATTTATATGCTATACTATAAAGGTGACATTTATATTCGTATATATAATGTAATTATATTGTCAATATACTTATATATTTAATTATATATATGTGTGTGTGTGTGTGTGTGTGTGTGTAGGTACACCTCTTGTTTATGTCATAGTATGATATACCCGGAAATCGGCGCAATGTAACCCTAACCCCCCCCCCCTTAGTTACGCGTATACGCTTGCGTTAGATATAAACACATCTACATCCGGGTCAGTGATGTCTTCTTAACTTTCGTTACGGTCGCCAAATCTTTATTATGTATGTATCGAGTACATTTGTGACAGATGTGATTGTGTCTCGACAATAATTATAGTTAATAAAATATGGTATCATTATATGTATATCACATATATATATATATATATATATATTATTATTATTATTATTTTATTATCAGATTTGGTTTTAACAACCGGGTAATTGTAGAAGCAGAGCTTATCGAGACAATTACCCTTTATTATTTTGACAAGTCCTAAAAAGTACAATTATAATTGGAATAATAAATTCCTGAAAAAAAGAATAAACTATATATAACATAATGTTATATCTAAGTTGACTTCCTGTTTACACTAAATCTAATTATGAATAAGATCAAATAATTGTACTTTGAAGGACTTGAAAAAATTATCAAAAATCATCATATAATATATAAAAATAAACAAAATAAACATTAAGAAAACTAAAACGACTAAAAAACTAAAAACAGACAAGAAAGGTTAAGAATAGTAAATATATGAAAATTTAATATAAAGAATAATAAATATATGTTTGGCAAATATTCAAAAATAAATTTATAAATCATCTACACAAAGTAAAAAATATTTAGATAGTTTTCATAAGTCGAAGAGTAGTTATAGTATAAAATATGGAAAAAAGAAGAAATTAATGTAAAAATGTAAAATGTAAAAGTCTGAGTAAAGATAAAATGTATTAAAAAATAGTATATAATATTATATAAAAGCGTAATTATAGTATAAAAAGGAGAAATCAATGTAAAAGTCTGAGTAAAGATAAAATTTATTAAAAATAGTAAACTTATTAAAACTTAAAAAAATGTTAAAATATAATTTGAAGTAGAAAAATAATAGTAGATTAAAAAAATCACAAGGTTAAAAAATAATTAAAAATATTATTACTGAAAAGGGAAATAGATACTAATTTTCTTTTATCAATATTTAATTCATTCCAAAGTCTTGGTCCATATGACATTAAAGAATTATTCATATAGTTATATTTATTATAAGGTTGAATGAAATCAAAAGTACTTCTTGTATTAATTTTTTTTTTAGTTATTCTTTTATAATGTTTATAAATACTTGGACTACAAGTTTTATAATATATTCTATGCATAAATATTAGTGTTTTATATTTACACAAATCAAAGATATTTAATAACTTATGATCAATAAATAATTTTTTTGAACTAAAATCTATAGGTTTAGAAAAAACTAATTTTAATACTTTTTTTTGTATAACATGAATACAGTCTATATTAGATTTATATGTATGCCCCCAAATTTCTAAACAATAAATTAAATGGGGATAAAAAAGTGCATAATAAAGTTTAATCATAGCTGATTCATTAAGGCAGAATGATACATTTTTTATGATCCAATATATTTTTAATAATTTATTCTTTAGAAATTGAAAATGAGATTTCCAGTTCAATGAATTATCAATGATTAGTCCAAGGAACTTTGTTTCAGATACTTGAACTAGAAGCTCATTTTCAATTTCTATTTCAAATTCTATATCATTTCTAAATGACATGCAGTGAGTTTTATCAATGTTAATTTTCAACTTATTTGATTTTACCCATAACATTATTTCATTAATTGTCAGCTGTAATTTAACTTTTAGTTTGTTGGCTGAACAATCACTAATTATAATATTGGTGTCATCAGCAAATAGTATAAAAGTATTATTAATAGAGCAGGTCGGCATGTCATTAATAAATATAAGAAAAAGAAGCGGCCCAAGAATAGAACCTTGGGGGACACCGATATCTATATTAGTAGTAGTAGACATACAGTTATTATAATTTGTAAATTGACTTCTGTCTTTAAGATATGATGATAACCATGATAGAGGTAATCCTCTTATACCGTAAAAGTCAAGCTTTTTTAAGAGTATTTCATGGTTGACTGTGTCAAATACTTTTTTTAAGTCAATGAATAGGCCAACACAGTATTTATTGGAGATCAGAGAATCAATAATAGCTTTTTGAAGGGTTTCTATAGCATGGAGGGTACTGAGGCCTTTCCTGAACCCAAATTGTGAACTACTAATTATGTTATGAAAATCACAGAAAGAAAGTAATCTTGAACAAAACAATTTTTCTAAGATTTTCGAGAATTGAATATTCAAACATATGGGTCTATAATTATTAAAGTCATTTTTATTACCTGATTTATAGATGGGAATAACTTTGGATTTTTTAAACAAATTTGGAAAAGTGCCTGTTGAAAAAGAAAGATTGAAAATATATGTTAAAGGTTCAGCTATAGTGGATGAGATTAATTTTACGAGTTTCATAGATATATCAAGTTCATCCTTAGATATTTTTGGAGAAAAATTATCAATAGTTTTAATGACCTCACTACATGTGATTGGAGATAAAAATAATGAATAATAATTACTATTTTTAAGGTAGTCGTTGAACGATGTATTAGGTGAACAAATGTTCTTAGCTAGTTTACTACCGACTTGTATAAAGTGTTCATTAAATTTATTTGCTATTGTTTCATTTTTTATTTCCTTTCCATGTATATCAAGTACTGATATTTTTGTATTCTTTTTTTGTATAGGATTTATCAATGAATTTATAATTGACCATGTAGTTTTAATGGATTTGCTGTTATCTAAAGATTTAGTATAAAAATCCTTTTTACACTTTCTTATAATATTCGTGAGATCATTTTTATATTTTTTATATATCCTAAGATTATTATCATTTCTATTATTTATATATTTTATATACAGCTTTTGTTTTTTTCTACATGCTTTCTTTAAACTTTTTGTAAACCATGGAATATCTTTTTTGCGAAAAATATTATTAGATTTATGTTTTTTAAGGCATGTTTTATCATAAATTTTACTAAAATGTGTAATAAAAAGGTCAAGAGAAATATTAATATCTTCAGATTTTATAAATGTCCAGTTTGTCTCATTAAGTTCTTTCATTAATTTATTAACATTGTTAGTGTTATTTATATTGTGAGTTATAATTGGAACATTTTGTTTACATTTGAAACGTTTTTTATTTAATTTCATTAAGATAAAAATTGGCAAGTGATCAGTAAATTCATATTGTAAAATACCAGATGAAATATAAGAAAAATTTCCATTATAAAAAATATTGTCAATCAATGTAGAACTATTATTACTGATACGTGTTGGTTGATTTATAGACTTAAATAGGTTTTGTAATTGCAATGTGTTTAAAAAAGAATCTGTAATAGTATTGGCTTTAAGTATGTCTATATTAAAGTCCCCACAGAGAAATATATGTTTATCATTATATACATTGAATTTTTCAATACAATTATTTAGATAAACAAAAGAATCTTTTTCCAATGAGGGAGATCTATAAATTGAACTGATTATAATATTTCTAGTATCAAGTTTAATTTCTATAGTAATTGTATCAATGTAAAGGTTACTAAGAGATAGAATGACAATTTTATTTGTAGAAAATGAACTCTTAATATAAATAGAGACGCCACCAGCTTTTTTGTGATTTCTAATAGTGTGAAAAGAGGTATATCCCTGTAATTCAAATAGATTCATATTAAATTCATTGAACCAAGTTTCACATATTGAAATAACATCAAATGTATTATGTATAGATTTAAGTAATAACTTTAAATTATCAAAGTTTTTAACTATACTTCTACCATTTAATTGTAGTACTGATAACGTATTTAAGTTGTATTTTAATTTATTAAGTTCATTCATCGACATATAAGGAGAAACATGGTCAAAATTATAATTAAAATTCTCTGGATCATTGCAAAGAGTTGGATCATTATGAAATTGATTATCAATCATGGTCAGGTGTAAAAAGTAAATAAGATGTATAAAATAAATATGAATAGAAATGTAAGATAAAAATGATTATAAAGAAGTATAAAATTGTAAAATTAAAAGCATATATGAAGGTTTTATATAGAATAAAATAAGTAAATGAGTATGTATATATATATTTATAACGAGCATGGAAAATTAAAAGTAAAAAACAAAAACATAAACTGATTTTTTTTGAATAAAATATTATTGTTAAGTTTAAAATTATAATAATAAATAGTCAACATTTATCAACGGGGAAAAAATAGTTTGATTTAATGATATCATATTTATAGTGTTTGATGAGATCGTAAGGTGATTTTATTGTCAAAATGACATCATCATTATCCTTTAGCGTACAACATATAAATCCATTATAAGACCATGAACTTTTAGTTAACTCATCACGTTTTAAGGAATGTAATAAATTACTTCTTCTGTGAGTTAGATCTTCATTAATATAGATTTTATAATTTAATGTATCTTTTATCTTTTTTCGTGCTAGGTAGAGATCATTACGCACTGAACGTATATTAAAGCGTACTAACGTGCTTGATAACTTACTCTTGGTAGGTAACTTATGCGCTATACTAATGTCTGCATGTACAATATGAACTCCCAGTTGGGATCCAAATTCTATTATAGTATCAACATATGATACGTTTTTTTCAACTATAAGACCAGCAATTTTTAAGTTGTCTCTCCTAGAATACTGATCAATATCATCAGATCTAATACTGGCAGCAATAAGGCTATTTTCTAAGGTATCAATTTTAGTTTTGAGATAATCAACCTCAGCTCTGACTGCCACGAGAGCCTCAGTTACAGCATTTTCAATTATATGTTTAATGTCTAGGGTAACTTTTTCTATTACATTAGCTACTATTAATTGATCCTTTTTATTTAGTTTATCTGCCATTATAACAGAATATTTTAATTATTGCTAATACAATTTAATAATAATTATATATTACTTTATATACTTTTTAGAAATATATCTGACAATTTAATAAACGAATAATAAAAATAATTATAAAAATATATATAAAAAAAATATATATATCAATTGATCAATATATTTTATATATACATATATTTATATTATATTATATATCAAATTAAAATGTAAAGTCTAAATAATGTAATTTATATCACCTGAATTTGATTATGTGCATATAAATATACTGATATATAAGTTATTCATATACAAATTGACTATATTGAAATGAAAGAGATTACATAATACAATCAAAAAAAAATAAAAATCAGAAATCACTGAAGCATGATGAATTATTTTAGAATTAATGACTTATACATGATAATAACATTGATTTCAAATGAAAATATAATTATTTATTTACAGATTTAAAGTTATATAATAATATGATTTAATAAAAAAAAATTACAGACTAATATAAATATACTAATATACTCTTATATATATAATTTTAGTTAAGATATTACTTAGCTGTATGGAGATATTATAGGATTATAAGATAGTAAAAATAAATACGTCTTAAAGCAAAATTAGTGTAAACAGGAAGATATACGTATATATATATATATATATATATTTATAAATGAGTTATTCGTAACATATATATGTATACATATATATATATATATATATATATATATATATATATATATATATATATATATACGTATATATACACATATATATATACCCAAGACAATTTAAGGTTATTACTTACATTTTTAACATCCATACATCCTTCGTACGTATACTGCTATTGATAATACGGGGTATACCCCCTATATACACCTGCGTACTGTGGAATTATGCAATCCTTGCATTAAATATGTTAACCCCCTAAATAGGGTTAAGTAGGGTGTTGAGATAAATACCAGTTCCTCGATCGTCGTTAGCAGATTACAATATAATACTAGCTGTTGTAGACGTGCCAGTTCGAAATCGTATTCGTGTTTGTGTTTATTGTATTGGTATTCATATTTTACATTTATTTAATCAGTTATTAAACTTTACACATACCAATTATATATATATATATATATATATATATATATATATATATATATATATATATATATCTATATATATATATATATATATATATATATGGGGCTTAATGGGGTGACAATAATAGTAAAAAAAAATAATAAAAATAATTTAATTAACTATAGGCTAGTTAATTAAATTATTTTTGTTAATTTTTTTTTACTATTATATATGTCACTCAACTCTTACATAACGGCTCCACGCGCCAAGCCCTGGTAACCGCTGTATAGCGGGCTAAGTTATGGAGGGGAAACACACAGTTTGGAGGGGGAGTATACTGTGTATAGTCATACCGCCTATAGGCGCCACTAAACTTATTTAGCCTTAAGGGGATGTCCCAGTGTTCAAAATGATAAAAAAAAATTATTTTGTATTTATTTTTTATTCCCTAATATTAATAAATGTAGTGTGTTTTAGTATCTGTATAAATATCAGCTGCGAATTCAATCTAGAAAAGCCATAAAATTGATTTATAAATTGTTATATTATCAATAGATATGTATACTTTCAACTTTCAAATGCTGTTTTCTCAGAATAATTATTTTTCGCTAGGTATGTGTGTATAAACTTAGGTATAACAAAAACTAGTATATGTATTCTACTAATTTGTATTGCATTATATAAATAACATATATATGAATACTATTACAGGCGTAATTTTCTAAATTTGTATATGTATAGTTGCAAAAAATAACAATTTCTATAGAAATTCCGTTAATTAAAAAATTAAAATGTGTGCATATGTATATATATGTTATATAATATATATTATAAAAATTACGTCCTGTAATAGTATGTGTATACATTTAATGAATAGAATATAACAAAAATTAGCTCAATTCAATGAATAGAAATCTGCGCGCCTAGTTTTGCGTAGACCCATTATTTGCTATCTCTATACATAGAGAGGCGGGCGTCGTGTGCCATCCCCTTAACATGAAATGACAACAACACAAAACAACGTGCCGGATTGGCCGAGTCCCGGAATAACAATGACCGCTGTAGTTATTGATAATATCCAGGATAACAGTGGTAAATTGGATCTGGAATAAAACAAAAGCAATTATTAAAGGAAGTTACAACGTAGGTACATGGAATGTACGCACCCTACAGCAGTATGGTAAAATAATAGATAAAGAACGTGAACTAAGAAAGTATAAATGGCACATATTGGGTTATCAGAAGTCAGATGGTTAGGCAAAGGATGGTTACGACAGAGGGTGGTAACACAATATGGTACAGCGGGAATGAGACCAAACATGAACATGGAGTCGCCTTCATCGTAAAGAAAGAATTGGTAAAAGCAGTGATGGATATTAAACAAATATCGAGAAGAATAATATTACTACGAATATCAGCATAACCAATGCATATTAGTGTAGTTCAGGTTTATGCTCCAACAAACAGTTACTATGATGAAACAGTTGAAGAGTTCTATGAACTAATAGAGCAAACTTTAATAACGATACCAAAGAAAGATTTTATAATAATTCAAGGAGACTGGAATGCGAAAGTAGGAGGATTGGTATGCAGCATGGTGAAACGCCACAGGAAGATATAGTTTAGGAAAGACAAATGAAAGAGATTTCAGATTACTAGAATTTGCACAGAAACATAAATTATTATTGGCTAATACTCTTCATCCTCAAAAAAAATCTAGGAAAAGTATATGGCATTCTCCAGATAGTAAAACGCACAACCAAATTGAATTTATACTAACACCTCAACGATTTAAATCCAGTATAAATAAAGCATCAACAAGAACATACCCAGGAGCTGATATATAGGATACTATATAGGAACCTACAGTTACTATGATTTAGTACTATGTAACCTACAAATAAAATTGAAGCGTAGCAAAAAAGGAAATTGTTCCTGATGAGATATGACGTGGATAAGCTACTAAACCCTGAAGTAAAAGAAAAATTTCAAAAAGAGATAAAAGTAAAATTGGCGAAAATAGATATAAGTAATCAATCTACAAACGTATATTATAATGAGATGCAGCAGATATAACGTTAGGGAAAGTGAGGAAGAAAAAACAGGTATGGATAACAGATAACCTATTATAATCTATAGATTTATGTGATGAGAGAAGAAGATTAAAACCATTAAAGAAACTGTCTAATGAAAATGAAAGAAAATATAGGAGCTCCTACACTAGTGTAAACGCTATATTAAGAAAATCTATGAAAGACACAAAGGAAAAATGGATTTAAAATCAAAAACGATTTTCTATCAAGTTAACTACAATGTTAGTGGGAAACCACTTTACTTTCCGGCAACTTGCCTGAAATATAATAACTTTATAGGAGGTATCCCATTACAATTTGATAGAAAATGGTTTTAAAGTTACAATATTTCCGGCAAGTTACCTTAACATACAATTATACTTTACAATATACACATCTTACATATACTTACTTACTTAATCCCGTGATATGATGATCCCGATAATATTTCGTCATATCTAATGCAGCTTATCGAATTCAACGAAAGTATAATTTTTCTAGCCTACATAATATAATTACAATAAACATATTATGTTTAGTATACACTATAGTATTATTAATAATATATATAATATTAATTTCAATGTAAAATTTAACTTAAATAGTAGACAATATAATAAACCTTAAATAAAATGTACTCGTACTAATAATAGTGTATAACTTATTGGAGTCAAGAAATGGAACAATCTGGGAGAAGATACGAGAAACTCAAAAAGTTTAAATATTTTTAAAGTTGGTCACAGATACGAGGGTGAGATCGCAGTAATCAAGGCAAACGAATGTATGAATTGCTGGTAGCCGATCGAAGCGCCAAAGAAAACAAATATTATATGTTGTTACTGTAATTAAATGTATCTCGTCAATACATATCTATCTATCTATATAACATTAATAATTATTCATGCTTGCTTATCATTAACATTGGGTCAGTATGTTACATTTCTTATTATTAACATTAATTCCCTAGTTATTTGATGATGTGTTCAGCACGTTTGATCAACATCCCAAATATTCCTTTATTATTATTTTATTTACTTTCGATGTGTGTAAATCACAACTTATTTAAATTTGCCAACTATTATTTATAATATAAATAAATGTTATATATTTCTGTCATTATTATTTATTGTTACCCATCGTTTTGAATCTATTCAATAAACTATTATCTATCTATCTATCTATTATCAGTTGATCCTATAGGTTCATCCTATCCGTATACGTTATATTGTTTCCTCTTACTAATAAATATTCAACACAATTTTTAATAAAATTAAATACATTTATTGTGTATAATTTTTAATATAAATCTGTATTTAATTATATATATATAATTACCACAGTTTATGACAAGGTATTCTTTATAATATAATTATAATCTATCTTATCAATGTATTAATTAATTAATAATTTTTGTTGTGGATATAATATTCAAAATAATGACATGTAATTTTTAAATAAGATAAAACTTGATAACATTTAAAAACATAAAAATGTGCTTAATACTATCTCATATAGACTAAAATGATATGCTAAATATATGTGCAAGTTGAATATGCTAAATATATGTGAATTACTATTATGGGTTTGAATAACTATCGGTGATTCATTCATTCCCCTTAACGACGTATCTAAGAATGAATGAAGAGCGAGTAAATATTCATTTATTTATTGAATGCAGATGAAAATATGGTTTTAATATATATATATATATATATATATATATATGTCAATAATATATTATAATATAAATGAATTAATATTATTTACAATCTATTGGAGAATTGATATCTCTATTATAAGTGTATTCATAATAATTTAATTGAATACCATACGAGAAGAATAAAATATTATAAAATGTATCATAAAATAAAATATATAGAATATTTTAATGTATTGTTTAATTGCATGTTATATGTATATGAATTATAATAATTAATAATAAAATATATCGAGATTAATTATTAAAATAACAATTAAAAGCTAAATAAGTTAAAATTTAAAATCAATGCTATAAATAAATATATATATATATACAAATATACACATAAAAATAATCACAATCTTTTTAATACTTTTTTCTTCTTTTTTCTATCTTTATTTTCCTTTTTTTGTTCCGGATCATTTTGAGATCCGATCGAGAGCTCACTGAAATTATAAAAAAAATAGAATTAATATATATGTATTATTATTATATTATTTAATAATATCAGTACACCTCCAGTATATTTAATAATAATGTTCATATTCATAAATATAAATTGTACGGTTTATAAATAAATATAGTAAAATATACCGAGAAATAAATTGTTCATAAACTAATTCATTAATTATTAATAAAAATTTCGGAAAATTACATTGATATAAGAGATATATGTATATAGATTTATAATTCAAAATTCAGAAAAATAAAAATCACCGAAAAAAAAATTCTCATTTAAAAAAAAAAGTGTTACAAATACATTTATTATGTATATTGTGCACAAACAATTTCAAACTAAATTATTAATTATTTATAAAGAAACTAAATAAATAAATACTATTGCAAACAATGTAATAGGTGGCTTTTAATGATTAATGTTGTAATAATTGTTCATATATTATGGCATAGACGATAGTCTAAATTTAACAAATTAACATGATAAATGTACGATAATCTAATGTGAAGCAATTGGAGTTCAGACTACGATGAACTAGATAGATGTAACTTTAAACTAAATATAAATAGCATATTGAATATCATATAAAGCAGAACAACTGCCTGCGTGGCTCTGTTGGCTAAGGCGTCAGACACAGGTAGTAGGACACGATTTCAAGCCCCGTCAGGACCATTAAAATAAGTCTTAAAATAATATTTAGAAGTAATATTAGAGCCATTTGGTTATAACTTATAAGTGAAAACTTCATTAAAGATCTTGGAATGAAAGGTCTTCATCGTAATAACAACAATAAATAATTAAAGTCATATATCTATATTTGTTTCATGTAAAAATTAAAAAGGACTAGTTTTTAAAGAATAATTTGCTAATAATATTTATCTAAAAAAATAATGTTGTTTTATTTTATAAATAATATATATATATAATAATCTACGTTTTATTTTTTTGATGACAAACATACAAGATTTTCTTATTTTAAAATAATTATAAGTTAATATTATAAAAAATAACTATACATATTATGATTATGTACTAAATATTTAAAATAAAATTATTCATTATTACTATATTATTTATATAATTATGTTCGACATAAAATAATCAATTATGCATAATGAAAGATAATATTTCATATTAAATAAATAAATAATAAAAAATATTTTATTTTGAAATTATATGGATTATGGCCTTAAATAAATGATAAATATAAAATTTACAAGTAGACTTACACACAATATCGATATATGTATTGTAAAAAACATGAGCAATTAATTTTATTAACGTAGAGTGCATTATACGAACATTATTCGAGTATACGATCGTACGAAATGTACGAATATTTTAAAATACGAAACTTAACTAATGAACTAGAGAATAAAAACAACTTATTAAACGTAACAACTGAAATAGCTGTACTAGTAGGTGGTGGGTCATACGAACACATCGGGTTTATCGTGGCTGGCGTGAATGCTGGTGTACATGCGAGCCCTATCACAGTAGAGGTCGTAGTGTTCTAGTAGCATCATGCCAGCCTCCTCGTTAAGGGCAGACTCCGGGTTGGGCACGATCAGCAGACATTTGATTGTCTGTGTGAAGGGGGGGTGGGGTGGGGGGGTGTTACTAGGTGATGGGGGGGGGGTGGTGGTTATGGGTTAGGCACGATCAGATTTCGCTCACTAATAAAATAATAACTGATATTTACAATTTAGCTACGCTCTTTATTGTTGTACATTTCTTTTCTATTGTTGTACAGGTGAACGCAGTACAGTGTTCAGAATATGGATTGTCAACTAATCTATCTATGTTTACGTGTGTTCATTTATATAATATATAAGGGTATACAAATGCCTTTACGTAACACAAATTTATAATGGAAACAATGTAAATTATCAATTTGTTAATTTAATCATGACTAATTATGACATATAAGATAATTGTTGCCTTTTATTAAATGAACTTGTTTATCATTGTCGGCCATTTACTGATTTATCTCTATACCGATGTAGTACAACAAAGCATTATTGGTTGAGATCGTGGATGGGGTCAAATAGAGGAATTTGTACTTAAATACAATGATATGAATGACTAATCAGAGATGTATTTGATCAATACACTCAGAATGTATTAATTAAATATAATACATATTTTAAAGTAACAATGTTGATGTTAGTCAATTTATAAATGTAAAAAATCAACAGATTTTTTAATATGTATATTTATATAGGAATTATTATAGGTTTTAATAAGAATAATGGTTTAATTTATATAATTTATAATATAATTTGTAATAATATATTAATATTTGTGTATAGGTAGATATAAATACTATACTCATTTTATCAATATGATTATATTAACAACTATGTTAAATTGATTGATAATATAAATCTATTGTTATATATTTTATATAATATTTAGATCAAATTAATCAGGGACATCTTGTGCAGTAATTTAGGATTAGTGTATGTAAAATATCATTATTTATATTAATAAGCTTATATTATTAATATAAGTTGATATATTATCATAGTATAGTTGATGTAATACATTTATTTTATTTTTTACTTAATAATAGCAGATATATATATATATATATATATATGAGATATATTAATATATACCATAAACATAACTTATATTCAAATATTATAAAAACATATCATATACTTTTAAAATTTAAGATTAATATTTTGTCATAGTTATTTTCAACTTCATTCATATAGCTACGATTAAGTATCATATTATATTGAAGGCTGGCTATACCCCATTGCACAATTACATGGGAAACATAGGGGTTTTAATCGATACTAAAACATTTATAACTGATTATATACAGAATGTCTCATTATTTGTTTACTATTAAGATTAAGATAACATTCATAGCTCACGCTTTGCTACTCTAGAATACTGAACATCGAGTTTAAGTATATCAAAGTATTAAATATAATATTTTATTTCTAGCTCCAGGTATACTATCATGTCGTTTATTATAGTTGTTAATATATGATAAAGTACACAGGTATCTGTGTTTCTAAAGAAAACATATTTATAAATATATTCTACATAACTTTACGATATTTAAAATATTGCGTTTATTAAATACGAAATAAAATTATTACTCGAACGAGTTTATTTATTTTATATTTAAATTATTACTCGCGCAGGAAACGATGCAATTGAATAGGAATATTTTATTTTTTCACAAATCTATTTCTCCCAAATTAATTAAAAACATTAATTTATTAAACAAAAATAGGAAATAGAAGATATAAATAAAATAAATTTTACATTTTCAATAATAGATTTATAAATTTTGAATGGCAAATTTTCAACAACAAAAATTAAAATTGATTTATATAAATTTGAATATAATATTATACGCACTGTAAAATAATATCTTTATGATAAAATTCCACTTTCATGGTCATTCGTTGTTGCTATCCTTAAACATTTCAACTGTAGATCCGATAGCGCAGAGCATACTGTCATATTAGACACATGCGGTAAAGGTGATCATAGAATATTTAAAATTAATAGATTAACATTGGACTATGTTTTTCTTAATAAATATACCCTTAAATGAAGCACAACATTTTTTTTTAAATTTTATTAATCTAAGGTCACACAACAACCTCGTGAAGTTTAACATGTAGTTAGATAACAATTTTGGAATATATAAAATAAATTATAAAAAAAAAGTATTTTAAACCTTTGTAATGAATAATTTTTTATCAAATTTTAACACACTATTTATTTTATATTAATGGAATATAAAAAATAGAATTAAAAAAAAAAATTCCTGGACATTTCTTGGAATTTTCTAGAATTTTTGACAGTATGTCGTGTCGTAAAAAATGACTCACAAAAAATTTGAAGTATACATATATTCTTAGAATTTCAATAGATATAAGATTCAATGTTTCCAACAAAATTGTGTTTCCTATGATCACATGCGGGTAGGAGGCTAGTGAGTGTCTTCATAATAATAACCTCGAAATTACATCTATCATAATAAACCTGTTATCTTTTGTGATACTATTAGATTTAATTTTTGTTTATTTTGCAATAACTTTTGATACAAATTAATTTTAACAGTATTAAATATTATATTATATTATATTAATTATTAACAGTAATATAACGTAATATAAAACGTCTATATTAATCATTTATAGATCTATATACCGGTTTACGTTACGTTATCATATAAATAAGATATTTTTAGAATAAAAACCACATAATGTTACGCTCGTCGATAGCCGGTAAGCGTCGACGCCTCGCCGTACGCTACCGTTACGCGGCGGCTAACCAATAGGACGTGTTCGATGCCGTAGTTAGACTTCCAGTCGCGCTTGAGCGTGTTCACGCAGATGTCCCCGTTGGCGGCGACGTTCGGGTGAAAGATCTTCGTCAGGAACGTACCCTTGGGAGGCTCCGACGGGAACGACGACGGAAAGGTCAGCGTCAAGCGAAACACTCCGCCGGCGTACGGAGTGCAATCTGATGAGGAGAGAGAGGTCAGAGGTCACCGCGTTAGGTCGTCGTAGTAGTGGTGGTGGTAGAGTTCAATACGATCCGCGCATACTTGTATATAGTTTGTATGCGAAGTAGCGACATAGTATAACACCGAGAAAGGTCACCGAGAGCGATGATTAAATTTCAGTGCACGCGATAATTATATTCGTCAATATGAATGCACATTCGCAATAGCCTGTACATATATTACTATTATGCAATGTTATTACGTAACATCATAAGGGAAACACGGACAGTTGTAAGCTAGTCAGGTTAATGCTAAGGCTGCTTAATTAACCGTGCGACTCCTTAGCCCTCCACTAGGTCACGTGTACAGTTGTAAGTGTACTTATTAAGCCGCTGCTGCCGCCGCTGCTATTGTAGGTCGACTAACCCGGCCCGACGATCTCCGCGTCCAGAGTGGTGATCTGACCTTCGCATACTATGAGATTGATGCCTTCGAGCGGTTGTTTCTTCAGCTTGGCGATCTCTTTTGTAATTAGTCGTATCACTTGTGGCGCGAAACAATCCTAAAGGAGGGTGGTTACCATGGTTATAAGCGTGTACGGTGTATCTCGTTGTATCTAAACAATAATACAATATCTAATATCGAAGATGAATACTAATCCTGCGTACGTTAGGAAGCGGTAGAAATTCTACCGTAGAATAGTTATAAATATGCGGAAAAGTTGTATTCGAATAAATAATACGACATATTATTAAAATAGTTGTAATAAATCTATGTGGAATAAAATATTTATTTTGACAATTGAAAATAAACTAGTATTCAAGAAGAGGCAGTAAGTCTTAAACTTATATAAATATATATTTTTGAATATATCAATTAAAATCATGAACATTTTTATCATAATCCTTATATGTAATGTTATTTAATAATATTTTAAAGTTGTTCCAGATAATAGCTATATTTTCCATATAAAAACATTCATAATGTTATGAATGTTATGAATTTTCAGTTATCATAATAGTTATGAAGAATACCAGTAGTTTGGGACGAGGTAATCTCTGACGACTAATTAAGTAATCTCGGACGACTTTTAAGTAATATCTGATGACTTTTTGAATAAAGTTTATTTCATAATTATTCAAGTATCATTAGAAATATAATATATACATATATGTGTATAAATAATGAATATAGATGGGATAGAAAGAAGTTAATTTTAATATAAAGGTTATATACTTGTAAAATAAATTTAATTTAATAAGTCGTTTGAGATTACCTAGTCCGAAATGACCTAATCTGAGATTACTAGCTATCGTTATTATAAAATTAGTATAATTATTAGAATATATTTTTACAGAGATTTATTAATCATCATAATGATATTATAAATTATAAATGGTTATAACCTTATAAGGACAATATAATGATAAATACGTACATACTTTATATATATATATACATGTGAACAAGTGTACTTTTGATATTCTTCCTAAGTTTTGTAAGAATTATAGATTTTTAAAAAAAATTTCATATTCTCTTCGGATTTCTTACTGAATTATTTTAATAATAAAATAGTTTTAGTAGTAATAAATTCCGTATGGTTAATTATTAACTTAAAACTAAGGAATCAATATTATCGAATATCATCATGATAATCATCTAGAACTTCATCATGAAAGATATTAAAAATAGCCATACTTAGTATTTATATATGCTAACAGTTCACGTGTTCATATTGTCTATATATTATTACTTAAGAGTAATTTAAACTTTACATTAAAGTTGTTCAAGATTACAAATTATTCGTCACAGGCTGTGACACACAGCTATAATTTTTAAGGCGTAGTACGTCACGTAAAAAGTTTTAAATTGGAAAAGTAGTCTTCAGAAATAAAATGATAACACAATAACCTTCTTTATCAAATAGTTCATTCATACAAATAATTATATATATATAAAGTTAATGATTAAATAATTATGTAATGATTACGGTAATGTCACTAATCATTAATCTAATCATTATATTAATGATTAATGAATTTTAATATTTTTCTTGTAAAATTCATTTTAATAAGGCACTACAAAAATGTCCTCAATTTAAATGTAATTATATACATTTAAAATGCAACTTATTAATTATATTATAGGAAACTATTGTAATAATTAAAAATGTGCATTAGACTATCAGAATTTTAAAACATAAAATATATTGTAAACATAAATTTATACAAAATATTTGTTTACATTAAATTATTATGATATTTTACCATTATTTATAGATTAAATAATGTATTAATTTAACATAATTATAAAATATAAATATAATAATATATATATGTATATTTAGTTGATAATATTTATCTTAACTAACTGTAGACATATTATGATAAAATTAAAGAAACAAAATCATTTATTATTTTGGTAACGGGAATTTATAAAATTAAATGTGGTGCTTAATTTATTCGACCAATAAAATTCACGTATTTAAATTTTCAAACTAATTTATTTGATAAAATTAATTTTAATTAATATATTTGATATATAAATTAGAAAATCTATATAAATTATTTATAGCAACTATTAAAATGCATCTTTAAATAATTATTCAAATAGAAATTATAGTAAAAAAAATACATTTCTCCTCTATTATATCTGAAATTTATTATTTTGGTTCATTTTAATTCGTATAAAGTTTTAGTATGTCTTTTAATGGGAATTTTCTCGAAACTGACGATGTCAAGCAGGTTTAAATATTATTTTTCGATTAAAACATAAATTAGTTATCAAATAATTATATTTTAGTAAATATTCGTCTATAGATGATTGGATAGTAATATATATTTATAATTAAAATGTGTATACAAAGTTTAAAAAATACAAATTCATAATATTGAAGTTATTTTTATTATCATAATAATTATGTAATTTAATTATTATGTAACTATTAGCAATTTTACAGACTATATCATTATTTTAAATATATAATTATATATATACTCTACTAATAAACAATAATTACGATATTTAACAATAATAGTATTTGTATATTTAATATTATAATAATATTTAAATTATTATAATTTAAAATTATATTTTAAATTACGTTTAAAATTATTAAATAATAATTATAATAATGATTATAAAATGATTATTACAATAATATTGTTATACGGTTTAAATCCGATATACCTTCATAATGTCAGCGCTATCAGAATGGTCGCACATCAACTTATTTTATGTGCGGCCATTCTCAAAATGATTCTGATAGCGCGAGCATTATTTAAAAAATAAATTAATTCACAGATTAATATTCTCTCACATTATCGCATTAATACACTGTATGAGCCATACAGTGGTACAGTCTAACACTGTTACACTAAGTGACTGATTGTATAACGTATACACTACAAATCATACACATACAGACTGTACAATACACTGCATGTGACATACATACAGTGAGGCTATATATAATATGACCCCATTTCTTTTGATCACGATTTTATTATTACGAATTCAAATTTAAAATACTTGTTTCTGTAATTTACACATTACAGTAATGATTACTCTCCTTATTAAATGTATCATTGATAAACTAATATGAATAATTAACATGTATTATAAGATATATTTAAATTAGTTATAATAATTTCAAATTATATCGCGATACATGTAAATACTTTAAAGTTCAAAACAAACGTGGACTATATTCTTTGCACATTGTGTATCGCATACATTTTTAAATTTAATATGTATATCTAAAAAGTACAATAGTAGTAATAGAGGGAGCCCCATTTAACTGTCTATGTATTATCTATAGCATTTGTTATTATCCGCTTTATAATAGATCTTCTAAACTATAGTATACTTTATATAATAATAGTTAACATATAAAGTATCTTCAATCATAATATGTTATTTAAAAATAGAAATTATATGCTATACTTCTGTCAAATAGCCTACCTTTCTGATATTTAGTTTGAATATATACCTTAATATCTGACACAATATCTTAATCATTATTATAATGGTAATATATTATTGACTATATATTCTTAGAATAATTGTATATCTTATCTATATCATAATGCACTAATAAGTGCATTCAAATTGTGTTGGAAGAGTTAGTCAACGTCTTATATAATTGAATAACATATTTTTTAAATAAAAATAATTTTTCGTTTTTATATAATTTATTTTTATGGTAACTGTAAAACATTTTAATTTCATATAATTATTTTTTATTACTATAGCGTATGTTATCATTAGCACATATTTATACTTTCGATTACATATTTCGCGTATATATTTGCTTAAATAAATTATCAATCAATAATTTAATATGGTTATTATATTGTAATAATTATATAACTTACTAAGATATATAATATTCTAAAACTCATATATATATGTATTATTGCACAATAATTACAGGTGAAGTTTATAATCTACATTAGAACTAATAAATAGTTCTGATTTTCTATATTAGTGGTATGTATCGAATATATCCCTTATTTTTTTGATTATGATTTATGAGGTCAAATTTAGTATTCATTGCCGTAGTTGATAAATTATAAGTACACAATCAATTAATATGTATCAAGTGTGTATTATTATTATAAGATATATATATATATATATATTTGACCTCAGTAATGGTATTCAAAATAAACTGGTACCATTTCCATTTACGCCATACTAGCATTCCATATTTGAATATTACAATCATAATCCAATAGAAGTATTATACTACTTGAATGGTTATACTATTGAAATAATGTTATGAATTCCTAGATATATATTCTGAATATGTAGCTGGTCGTTTTGCAGGAGAAACACAATATTATTATTTATTAGTAATACTAATTTATCAAATAATAATTAATTTTAATGAATATAATTCTATACTAATGAGTATTTAATATAAATTTGATTCGACGTATATTAATGGGGGCGAATTAACTTGTATTCTCTGAATGTTCCTTAATAAAATAAATTGTAATATTCAATTAATAGATTAAGGGGAATTTATATAAAACTTAGAATATTTAAAATATAATATAATTATCACATATACAATACTCATGACTTATCACTTATAGAAGTTTAGTTATCTAAATGGAATATTATATTCCGAATATATATATATATTTATGGTTGATAATAAATAGTATTCTTAATAGTATAAATAATCAATCTATAATGAATTGCTTAGCATATTATTGAATGTTCTTTACTAATGTGTCACAATATATAAAGAGATGTTATAATGTCAATGAATGTACATTATTGTAGTAAGACAGGTTGTTATGTTGAAAGGTAAATAATGTAATACTTTTATTTATATAGGTTTGTTTACTAGTTTACTATTCTATTCATTCAAATAACCATAATTCCATTGTCTAGAATATAATGCATTACATAATCCAGACTAGACAATTTATTTGTATAGTAAACCACTAAATACAGATTTTAATATATTTTGCATAGAAACTCTGGTAGACATATTGATTTAGAGAATATATATAATATATGATTATATATAATAAATATATAGTTATATTATCTACTAAATTTGTTTATTGTTAAATAATGATATAAACAAATACATATAATTAATAAAATTAATATATATATATATATATAAATTGTAATGTAATATATTTAATTGAGAAACATTATGGACATGAATACAAATACATATAATTTATCTTATTTCCATCTCAAAAACAAGAAAAAACTTATGATTGTAATATAGTATTGATAGAGTATAGTATAGTATATAATATTTCACGAAAAAATGATGTGTTACTCAGGTGAAAAAGCACAATTCTATATTCTACTTACATTAATTGATAATATTACCCGAAAAATACCTTAGATTTTGAATCTCATATGCAATGTTCGCAAAAACATAAATTTATATAGTTTTTTGTATAGGTTTTTAGTTAAAATATGTAAAATGAGTGAATAATTTAGAGATATAGTATTATTTATTAAGACTAGATAGTTTTAATCATTCATACAATCAATGATTGTCAATCATATATAAATATAATATTAGCAGACATTATTTAATACTAAATTTCAAACAAATTTAAACAAATCAAAAAACCAAAACATTTTCTAAAAAGTGTAAATCCAAAAAACCCATACCCATAGCCCCTATAAACCCCCCTATAAATCCATAGCCCTCCTACTCACTCATCTCGTGTAACTCAAATGTCTACCTATATGCTTACCTCCATCTTCCTTCATATTACACTATTAATATCATCAACGCATGTATTAATATCATCAGTTAATTACATAATTTGTAGAAATATTTCTATAAATATCATCGACGTATTTGCTATGTCACACCAAATATGATGTTGAGATATTGTAATCTCCAATGATTTAAGATATGACATCCGTTTAATACATTTATTTCATCATATATATATATATATATATATATATATATTTATATATATATATGGGTTCGACTCCTGGCAGTTATTGTTTTACTCTTGTGTTTATCAAGAACTTAAACATTATATAACTTATTATATAAATACTTTTATATTATATAAACATTATAAAAACACATTACAAAAAAAATACTATTTATTTTGTGCTGTCCTGGGCACCTAGCTGTTATTTATAACATGTACACGACTTCTCGAGGGGGTCCATTTGTATCCGTTGTTATTATACGTGATTCGGTAAATAAATATTATTTATTTATATTTTTATGTATATATATATATATATATACATTTCATAGTATTAAATATATACTATATATACATTGTTTACTATATAAATAAATTTTTCTTTGTTAGGCCTATGTTTATTATGTTATACCTTATGCACTTATGTTAACATAATATAATGATACCTTATACACTTATGAATATAAACTTATAATACATTCAAGATGATTTTATATATATTTAAGTATATTATTAATGAATTGAATAATTATTAAAAACCTCTTATTAACTTTTTGTATAGTATATAATATAGTTACATACTATTTTATAAATAGTATTTATTAAAGTACATTGCATCTTTGATATACCGCCATCTTTGATATACCGTGCAAAGAAGACAGAACCTAGCTGGACGCTATATCAGGGTTATTGTTATTTTTGTGGAGTCCTTTCATCCCATCCCGTAACTTAGATTAAATAAAATAGTTCATAAATAGTAACTTAAATAAAATAGAAAGTTTTCACTTATAACCATATATGGCTCTAATGTCCCCATCTAGGGTTATTTTGTTATTTTATAAAATCAAATTTCATCCAAATGATCGTTTATTAAAAAATAATAAACAATAATAAAAATACAAAATAATAATATAAATATTCATATAATGTTTAAAATATATGTAATATGATATAGCCGTTATATATTATATAAGTAATTCAAGTATACTCAATAATATGATATATCACATTGCTATTGTTTATTTAAAGCTGTGATCACACCAAAAATGCCGGCACCAATAGTAATAATACTAATGGTTGTTAACATTCATAAATTTGTTGACAATTACCGGCAATAGATTATAATTTAAATAATTTATCATATTATTTAATATATACATGTAATAACAATATATGGGTAATTTTTAGTTTTATATAAACTAAAATATTCTTTAATAGTTATTTAATAGTTATAATAATATATAATTTAAATTAGATATGATCTATTATAATAGTTCATCACTGATAATTATCAGTGTTACTATTACTATTCAGTAATAACTTTGTACATACACATATGTGTATATGGTATGGTGTTTATAAACATAGTGAATACAATAACATTGTTATAAGTTATGCACTCCACTTATATGTATTTGTTTGTTTATGTTGATACATTAATTCTCTTCATCTTACAGTAGTTTATATTATATCTATCAACTATATTTCTCTATTGTCTATTATATAATAAAGTAGTATTTATATAAGTAGACATAGATTTATATATATATATAAATAGGGTGTCATAAATTATGACTCATACTATAATAATAATAATAATAATACCTTAGTGTAATACATAATAAAGAATATTAAGTAAGTATACTATAGTAATTACTATAGACTATTCCTATAGTAAGTATGTAGTTATGTAATTACATGCGTCTATAGTGTCTATAGATTATCGATGATGAGTAAGTAATAAGTAATCAATAGTATAGCAATGTAGATATCACCTATACCTGCACATATCATACATTGTCTACCTATGTACACAGTCTACTTGTGTACATGTCTGTGTAACAGATATCAATAATTAACAATAAATATATTATATATGTTAATCATTTATTCATATTTACATGATAATCTATTATTCAGAGACATATATACACACATATGTATATATATATATATATATATATGTACCATTTTAATCTCAACATATCAACATATCAGTTGTTATGTGCTTTTACAAATATACAGTTATTATAAATAATAATAACTATATTTATATGTACTGTATATAATATACATATGTGTATATATATATATATATATATATAATTAATATATTTGATAATCTAAATCAGAAACCTTACACATTGTGTAATACACATAATTCATAGCATCACAATGTAAATATTTGCGATCATCTGGTTTGTTTTAATTATTAAATGCAAGTGTATAATTTTCTTCACAGACTCACACACACACATACACTATGCTATATTCATTAGCCTTATATTAGCACCCAATGATATCACTACTACTACTACCTCTATTACCCCTACTACCCCTACCTATATTACCCCTACTACTACTACTACTACTACTACTACTACTACTACTACTACTACTACTACTACTACTACTACTACTACTACTACTACTACTACTACTACTACTACTACTACTACTACTACTACTACTACTACTACTACTACTACTACTACTACTACTACTACTACTACTACTACTACTACTACTACTACTACTACTACTACTGCCACCACCACTACTGCCACCACTACTACTACTGCCAGCACCACTACTGCCACCACTACAACTACCCCTACTGCTGTTTAATGGTCAGACAGCTGTAACCTGGCACATGTACCCTGCGCTCATGTAAACATTGCATATGAATGTATCCCTTATCACACAGTGTATATATATATACATCAGAACTAGTACACCAACACACATATAACAAAGATTACACACCCACCCACACCCACACCCACATACACACACACACACTCACACAGTAGTACCTAGTTTCAATGCTAATGGTTTAACAGTAAAGGTGAGAGAGTGTGGTTATTTATTACGAATACCGCCTTACCTAGCAGTATTGCCTCCGCCCGCCGCCGCATGGTTTATAACTATATTCTCTAATGCACCCCCGCTAGTACGGTAGCGCCACCCTCTGCCACTAGATCCACCCCCATCTCATAGTATTACTTACACAGAATATAGAAAATGAAAATTGATATTTTTTTTTCTTAACAAATCTATTTCTCCTAAACTAATAAAGCTATTCAAAATCTGTAAGGCGTATATTGTGAAGAATAAATATGGGATTACCTAAACAAAAGTATAGGAAATAGAAGATATTATAAAAAAATTAATTTGTCCTTTTCGTAAATATTCAGTTTATAAATTTTAATTCTAAAGTTAAAATAAACAATTTATTAATATAAA
>OZ025242.1:26627617-26650117 GCA_964019155.1 Osedax fenrisi
CTTTAAGGTGAAGGTATTCAAATCCCATTACAATTAAACAACGCACACAATTATATTACAGTATATTAATTTATTGTTTTTTGTGCATTTTTCTTGCCACACATTGTGTCCTATAATCAAACAAAAAATAAATTTAATCAACATAATAATGGCTATTATATGTATTATATAATGTATAAAGATACATAACATTATTACTTATTTTATTATTTTTATAATAAAAACTTTAGATGCATTTTACTCTGAATCTTTATATACTTCATCAAGGCATTCAAAAGTTATTCTTATATTCTATTATAGTTATGCCACAGATTTTTCTAATGAAATATTTAACATTTCGCGAAATCTTGTAATTAGATTTTGTACACAGCGATATGAGCAGTGCCACCTACATGTGTTGTTATTTCGGACATTTGTGTTGTTTATAATGTTGTTTATAATGTAAATTTGTATCAAAGTATACACTTTTAAATGTAAAAAAATAGTTTTATATTATTACTTATATGATGAAAACTAAGTGTTCATTACGAATATATAACAAATCAATAGGATAGTTTGGTTTTAAATGCTATACATATATATGTGGTAAAAGCTAACTTATATTGTATGTAATTTAATAGAACAATGGAAACATTTTTGTATAAAAGTGTTTTAAACCAGTCAATCTACATAAAGGTGCAGTGCATTAGGTATATTATTTGAATGATAGACATGTATAGGGATAGGCAATACAATGGTCTATTCAAAGTGTCAAACTCAAATCTATTCATTTAATCTGGCTATTTTTTTGTATTATGTTTACAATACATATCTCACAATGTAATAGATGCAAATATATATATATATATATTATTTATTTTTAAATATTTCTATAATATTTCTATATTAATAATTATAATATAAAAATATCATTCTATTTCACTGTTCATACATATGTCCTTTACATATTATATATCAATACAAATAGTAGAATAACTATAATGGTTTTTTTATAAGTGTGCGTTTATTCACCCTGGTAGTGCAAAATAATTATTCTGAGTAAAAAACATCTGAAACAAGTGAAACAACGAAACAATATGTAAACAATTATAAAACTAATATAAATGCTATTAATATCAAATAAAACCTATAATAAGATTAAAACTATTAACAACTAATGTTTATAACTATAAATAAATGTAAATGCAAATAATAACTTAAATTGTAAAATGTATATTGTAAAATATAAAATAGAATGTTGTATGTAGAGAAAGCATATAAAATGATTCCAGATATTTAAATGGTTTATAATATCACATGATACAATGCTAATGCTAATAATGAAATAAATAAATCAAATAAATAATATGGTTTTTAAATTATTAAAATCGTTAATATATAAGTTATAATATATCATAAAATAATATTCACAAAATAGGAATTCAGATTATAATTGATAACTTTTTATTTTACGTGTATTATAAAAGATTTATTTATGGTATTTCTAGATCGATTTCAATTATAATTAGTTTTGTTGATACATATAACACAACTATAAATAATATTATGACTTGATATTTTCATAAATATAATTTATACTAGTGGATAAAATCTTATTATTTATATGGTAATACAAGACAAAATTCAATAAAAAGTACCCGTCTATATATGAATTATATTATACATTAGTAATATCTATATATGATTTTATAGAAGTATATATCTAGTATATCTAACAAAGGAAATCTGCTGAATCCAATGAACAGTATCGAGTTCACCCTTAATTCACCCTCGTACATGTAAACACACACACTATTACTTGTTACCCTCTTACACATACCACCCCTCTCCAATTATTGTATCACAAGAGTCATTCTATAAAGGTAAACATTTTGTTATTAGAGTAAATAAGTTAAGGACATACCCGGTGTTTATACATTTACATGTTAATAGGAATATATATACCTCCGTTCAAGATTAATGTTAGATAAAATTACTCGTGAATTATGAATCATTAATTATTACTTGTTTATGTATTATTTACAGGATTCATGCCTAGATTCATGCCTAGATAAAACTGTGCTCCATTTTAATAATGTATACTATATTTCACAAACACAAATTCACATTAATTTTTACAGATATTTCTATAGATATTGTTTTTATATCTCAACTATTATATTTAAATAAATATAAGATTGTGATTTTGTTTATATATATTTTTATATATAGAAAAATAAATTAGTAATATATCTATAATAGTGTTATTTGATATTGTGTTTATATGTATATAGGTAGGCAAAATATTGATTGAGTAAAATGTCATTCAAATTTATACAAAATAATAATTATAAATAAATCTCCTATGCTTACCGGTGAATATTGAAACGGCCCCATTTGTTTACAATTGTTGCCGTCAAATTTAAATTATATTACATTTATTGAATTTTAAATAACAAATAATCTATATATGTATATATATATATAGATACTATATAATAACTATACATTAATAGTGTATCTTCTGTCATGTTTACAGTTATAGCTCTGGTATCGATGCCTGGACTCAGCAAATACGGACTTTTGGAAAAGATCTCCACCTCACTGAAGAACCTCCTAAAGAAAGTACCGTCTAAAAACAAGAAACTCATGTAGCGTGTGATCTTCCCTCTATCTCTCTCCCTTCATATATATCTCTCTCTCTCTCTTTCGAATTTATATATACATCTATATATAAATGTGTGTAAATATATATAATATTGTGTGTGTATATTTATACGTATGATATTGATACTACAACGACTTGCTTTCGATTTAAAGATGATACTCAATATTATTGTGTTCCTTGTGGATAATAGCCAGACTTATCAATACAACAAACAAACAACCTACTTATATTAACGTGTGTGTGTTTATTGACGTCGTTCAATGATAATAAAGCATAATAATTATAGCGTAATAAAGGTGATGATAATGATGATGATAATACTATTGGTCGTAGGTTATTCCCAGTACTTTAATGAATTGAACGCTTGCAGATAGTTTCCCTCGTCTATTTTAGTGATCGCTTTCCTCAGCACCAGCACCCCGGTAACGAATACGGCGACCTTGAACGTGAAGGTCACCAGCTTAGACTGCGTAGTCGTAGCCTCCTGCTGCTGGAATTTACCGGTGGGTGCGTAGGTTACACTGGAGCTGTACCGAGAGTCCTTGACCTCTGCGTCTGTCAAGGTCGACGGTTTCAGATTGTAGAGAACTTCGATGGCTGCACGACTGCCGCTCTCCACTGCTCCGTTTATGAACCCGCACCAGTAGGTGGCACTCTCTGTTCCCGCAAAGTGAATACTGTAGGAGAGGGTGTGTGTGTGAGAGAATACTGTAGGAGAGGGTATGGGTGTGTGTGAGAGAATACTATATTATGCCCCCAAGTGAATGGGGTTAAGCCGGTTCATGAGAATAACATTAATAATACTACTATTGTAATATATATTTTTACTTAGGGTATATTTAATTTTATTAATCAACTTAATATTTTAACTTAATCAATTAATCTACAAAGAATAATTTTAAATTTAACATTGAATTTATACAAATGTTATAATGGTGTGGATAACATTAATGAAATGTAGCGTTTTTTTATAAATATGATAGAATATATTAATTATTGAATAGAGTATAATTAATAGAGTATAAAGTTATCATATAATACACTTATGTTATGGTAGTACATAATTATATATATTTCTAGGTATTAATTATTTAAAATATGTTTTTTTTTCTAATTTTCCATATTACACAGAAGTGTACAATATATAAGTACTATTATATGAAGAACAATTTATAATCATTTTGTTTATATATATATATACTAGGATAAAATCTAAATTTGATCTATAGAATAATTGTTTTAAATATTTGTCAGGTTTTTTTATACTAGATATATATACCCAGTGTCCTTACAATACTTTAGATATACTATTATATATCGATTAGATATACATATGAAGCTTAGTGTTATAGATAATTATAGCATGGTGAGGGTGTGTATTACATTTAATCTGTATAGATAGGGGCGTATTCATGCCATACTACTGTGTAACTTACATATTGTAAAAGTGTGCAATATGGGGTATGATTAGTCATTGGTATTACTATCTGCATGTCTAATCTAAGCCATAGTTCAATATATACACAGTACTATTGATATCTACACACACAGGTGTGGTATGACTCATACCGTATTAGTGTTTATTTGTTTGTTTAACTTATGATAAGGATTGGCTAATGTGCGCTAAGAGTGATCATTGGATAACATTTTTTTTTGATCAGTGATTCTAAGGTAAAGGAAGATGTTTTAAGACACATGCAAAAAAAATTATTCAATTTGAGATCATATTGACGACGCGACAGACCGTTAAAAATTAGTACAAAATTACATTGAAAAGTATTATAGAAAAATACATTATAACACAAAATATATGAAAATGGTTGATACAACTTAATTCTTTAAAAAAAATTATCACTAGCTCTCATTATAGTATATATGATATCTGTTTTCTAAAAAATATCATAAAAAGTGAAAAAAAAATGTTGGTTTATTTTTTATACCTTTTTGAAAAAATCTTGATTTTTCACAAAAAATATAGTAAAAGTGGTATAAATATTATAATTTTATAAATTAAATATTTTTTTTTTAATTTTATCTTTTAGATTATATAGACATATAAATAAATTGTAAAAAAAAAAAAAATTTGTTAATATATTAGAATTTAAAAAAAAATCCTAGAAATTTCGTTTATTTCATTTCATTTATAGGAAAAAAATTAAACACTAACTTTTTTTATTTTCCATAAATATCACATTTAATCTATGTGCTATTAAAATTTCATAATACAACAAAAATTATTAGTAGGTTAAAAGTCACTTTTTAGTAATTTTAAAATTTTTTTAAATATCTTATTCTCTATGTTAAACTTCTAGGAATTATCGCGAGACCTAGGATGGTCAAAAATTAATGAAAATTGTTTTGACTTATTTTTATATATTATTTTATAAGTTCCAAGTTAACAAGTATTGGAGGACCCATATTCAGATGAATGTTCACTCTTAATGTGTGCCTAAGATATAGATGTAGAGGAGTGTGTTTTGTTAGTCTGTGATCATTGTTGAATACACTACAACTAGTGTATAATACGGTGTATTTAATTTTGTAATCTATTTATCCTACATACACTATGATAATACAACTACATATTCTACTCTATTGAAAATTAAAAAATGTCATTTGAATAAAATATTGATAATTAAAAAATAATAATAAATCGAGATACAGTTTTATTTTTATGGAATACACTAATGAGTAGGTATCTAGGTAATAACATAAATAATATTAGAAATATAGATAATTAAAGATATAATTATATATTATTAGACAGATAATACAGATATAATTATTAAGGGCGATAATCGCATTCGTGGTCACATATAAAAGGGAGGTAAGATATTTGTAAACCTATCCATTTTAAATATATTTTATATATCGTAAGATAATTAATTTTCAAATTATAAAAATATTGACATGAGAAATATGAATATCAATTTTTATATTTATTATATATAAAAAAAAAGTTATATACATATGTGTATTATCTATATATATATATATATATATATATATATACTTACAATTAAATTATATATAGTATGTGGGGAAGGGATAAATACAAATAATTGTTTTAAAAATATTTATGTAATATTTAAAAAAATATAAATGAAAAATATTAACAAATAGAAATATAGGTAATCAGCGATGATATAGTAGGATTACTAGTGAAGTAACATTGTAAAACTTTACACAGGGGTAGTTAAATAATTTACTTATAGTAATAAACTTATTAATAAATATGTATAGGAATTTATCAATCTATTGACTTTAATAAATATTTATAATTGATTAAATCAGTAAATATGAATATAATACATGTATATTTTATTTTATATGAAATGAATAGCGAAGTATTGGATGACTCGCAAAGTAATTTGTGATGAATTTAAGTTATACATTTATTTATTTTTAATAAATGGTATATTTAAAAAATGTTAGTTATATACAATATTATTTCTTTATAAATATATTTTTAAGTGTAATCTATATAAGCAATTTTTATAAATGACATAGTATATTCATAGTAGACGATTTACCTTCATAATATATTATATTATTTAAATACAATTAACAGAAATAGATCTGGAATGAAAACTTATTGAATAGCATATGATAAGTAATCATGAAATTAATAATAACTATATCACAACATATTAATGTTAAATGTTTAAGAATATTACTCTCTTGTTAAGTATAAGTTATGATCATAATATATATTAATATATCTCTGATATTATGTGTTAAATAAAAGAAAAAATAATATAAATGTATTATTTAAAATATACCATATATCATATATCAAACTATACATGTTTATTAATAATATTATTACTAAAGATTTTCCGAAGGAAAGATATAACACTTATGCGAAATCGTGTAATTCGAATTTGTATACAAAATACCCTGGTGCCACCTATAGCGGGTTACTTTTAGGAACTATGTGTTGTTTATAATGTAAATTCGTATTTAACTATACACTTTTAAAATGTTAAATAATATGCTTTAAATTAATATTTATATGATGAAAACTAAGTGTTCATTACTAATATATAACAAACAAATATGATATGTATGTTTTAAATGCTATAAGTATATATTTAGTGAGTAAAAGCTATTTTATATTGCATGTAATTTAATAGAGCAATGAAAACATTGTTGTATGCAAACAGAGCCGAACCTAAATCTATTTCAGTGATTTCGATACTACTGCTAGCAGCGGTTAGGGATATTACTAAATTACGTTGCATGCATAGGGAGTGTTATATCTTTGCTTCGCAAAATCTTTGTTATTACTATAAATAATCATATTTAACTAATACATAAAGTCATCCAATATTACTGCACAAGTTGTCACAGATTATTTCGTAATAGTCTTTTATATAAAATACATATCATATACACATTTGCCGATCTAATCAATTAATAGTTGTTAATATTATTATATTGATAAATACTAAGAGTCTATTTACCTATATATTTTTAATAATATTATTACCTAGAATAATTTTATTTATTAATAATGTAGTCGTCTCAAATTATTTTTCAAATCATCACAAATTAATTCACTATATATCCAGAATTACCTCATATTATTTATAATCTAAATACTTTATTATATTTGTATTATATTTTGATATATTTGTTATATTATAAATTAATATAATTCTTATGAAACATAAAATATTTCCTATATAATAATATTGAAATGTTAATAAACTGGTGATTTTTTACATTCATAAAATTACCAACTTGTTTAAAATTGTTTATAAAATATTTTTTCTATTTAATAATTATAAATATTTTGATAATGATTTGATGAAATTTTTATTATTTGATCAAATAAAATACACCAAATTAGTATACTTACATACAAATATAAATAAGTATTTGATCCCACCCCTGATATATACCAATAAAAAGTTCACTTATAGTAGGGAATGTTAATAAAAAATAAAATACTGTAAAAGTTTAGTAACATTTTATGAATATAATTTTTTTTAAAACAAATTCAAAATATTTATCATAATGTATACAAAATAACTTTAAAGCGCATTTGTACTTTATTAAAATGAATACAAAATTGATATATATATATATATCTTATAAATATATACAAATATAAAAAACAAGTTATTATTAGTAAGTATAAATATATAATTAGTTACAGTAAGTATAAATATACTGTATAACACTAACTATTATACTAGACAAGAATATAGGACAACATAAATATCAACACATCTATAGAATATCATATATATATATACAAATTGAAAACAAACAAGTTCTAGTTAGAATGTATCATAGCATTATCTTATGTATGTATTATATCATTTAATTTGTGAAATTAATGACAATTTGCGCCATCTGTATCATATACTAAATATTGTAATTCTATTTTTAGATTATATTTTTTATATCTAAATTTCAAAAATATATCACTATTATAAATGAAAAGTTATGTACTTTTGGAATACAATACTAATTAAATTTAAAGTGATTTTAAGAATATAACATTATTTTATAATTCAAAATATTTGTCTTAAAATATATAGATATATTCGAGAAACATGATAAATCAATAGGTACATTTTCAATATAAACTGTAACATTCTTAATGGTAGGTGCGACCTCTGAAATGGAAAACAATTTTATTTCAAATTTTTTTGTATATAATAATATTAATATATTATAAATATTATTAACTTTAAAATGGTATCTTTAAAAAACTCTTATCTTTAAAATGGTATAAATTATTTGTTTACGTAAAATATTACTATGAAATAAACACTTTCAAAAGTATATCATTTAATATAATATATAAATAATAAATTATATATACATTTAAATAATCTATATTCATATATGGAAATTTATTTATAATAACCTAATGTGATAAGTTGATCAATTGATAAGTTATCATCTGTATATATATATATTTCACACATTTTTCATAATTATAATGTAAAATCAATTTACTCGTAATAATTATTCTGACTAATTGTCTTTCAAAGTATTTTAAATGAATTGAAATTTTCAGACAATTTAGAATAGATATAATTACACAATAATTTCATTTTTTTGTTTAATAATAATTAAAATATTAAATGTTCATGATTTTATCTTTTATTTTCAAAATACTAATAATTTATTAATTAAACATAATTTATATTAAATATTTACTTTTATATTCTATAGAAAATGCAATTATTATAAATCTATAATCTATAATATATATTATTATGTTAAATATTGTATTGAATAAATAAAAGAAAAAGTTAATACCTAATATATCTGTGTTTAGAATACTTCTACAATTCACTTTTGAAAACATCCAAAATAATAATATTGCCACCTATATGTTTTATGTCTTGATATAATGTATATAATATATGTCTTGATATAATGTATATAATATATGTCTTGATATATTAAACAAATCAGCATTACAATTTATTTCACACAAATAGATATAAGTGATATATATTTGCTTCGCGAAATCCTCATATAGATGTTATAAAACATAATTTTGTTGGAAGTTATATAGAGAATTAAGATACAATTTATATATGAAATGATAAATAAGTTATTAAAATAAATTATATTCAATATAATTTTTTTTTTAATATTAAGAGGACGCTTAAAAAATGTATATATATGAAAATTGTATAGAAATATATAATCAAAATAATCAATAGTAAATATAATGTAACTAAATATTATTGATATATTAAAACAAAATTATAAAAAAATATTAATAAATAAAAAAGTTATTAGTCTTTAAAAAATAGCGCTTTTCCCTATCTTTTACATGTAAATACTCTAATGTCACGAGTCTTACATGAAAATTAAGAGGGTGAATACTTGTGATAGGGTAAACTTTGCAGTATTTACATGTAAAACATAGGGCTGGAAAATGGAGGCTATGAAAAATAATATTTTAAAAGAATAATGATCCAAATGTTCATTAAAATGTATATATGATGTACATATAATTATTTTACGACATCATCTTAAAGATAATGAATTATATCGTAGTATAATAAATTTAACGAGAAAAATGAACAGAACGTTACGCCAGGCCTTATAATTATATCAAGACATATATTATATAACTTATATCAAGACATATATTATATAAATTATATCAATCATATATTATTGCTATAGCTATAGACATATCTACATGGCACTACGAACTGATTGAAAGGTTTGCGGAGGGCGTCGGTCATGTGACCACCGATACCGGGGGTGCCAACCGACACCGGACCCCCGTCCATGAAGTCTGGGTGGTCAGCTGACCAGTTCTTCTCGGCGTAGTCGAGTGGCTGCAATGCCGCCTCCCCGAAGTATTCGCTTAAACTCTGCAGTACTATCAGCTTACGTTCTTCTGGCTGTGCACGGTGGGTGATTGATTGATTGATTTAGTGGATTGATATATTGGTTAATTGATTGATAGAGTGGATTTATTTATGACAAAAGGTTCGAAATATTTTGATAAATAACTTATTTGATCAATTTAACAATAATTTCATAATTTCTTACCATACAAAATAGATATTATTGTCGTAAGTATTATTGATGAGGTGTTTAAATAATAACACCCATAGAAATAAGGGTAACAACCGTAACCATACCCAAAGGGAGCGATAAGGTATTAAACAGTGTGACGTGATAGTAAATGGGTGTTGATCTGTTACTTAAACACATCACATGACTTAGGAGCCCGGTCACATGGTTGAGGTGACCGGTATGTCCAGTGTACAGTGTAATACCAGCAACACCAGTACCACCACCACTACCACTACTACTACCATCAACAGTCCCACTACCACCACTACTACTAGAACTACCACTACAAGCACCATCACCACCACTAACATCACCATCACCATCACAACTACTACCACCAACAGCCCCACCACACCACCACCACTACTACCACCACTAGCCCCACTACCAGCATCAGCCCCACTACTACCACCACTACTACTACCACCAACAGCCCCACTACCACCACTACTACCACCAACAGCCCCACTACCAGCACCACTACTACCAGCACCACTACCACCACCACCACCATCACCACCACCACTACTACCACCAGTAGCAGCTCCACCACCATCACTACTACCACCTACAGCCCCACTACCAACACCAACAGCCCCACCACCACTACTACCACCAACAGCCCCACTACCACCACCACCACTACTACCATCACCAGCAATAGCCCGACTAACAGCCCCACCTACACCAGCCCCACCACCACCAGTAACAGCCCGACTAACAGACTTAGACGAGTGTTCGAGATGTTGCAGGCCGCCCACGAAAGCGACGAGAGCGGGGTTACCCCTACAGGTGGTGGCGTCGTACACAAGACACAGAGGACCCCGTTCTAGAGGCGACGCCTTAAGACGACCCCCGTTAGTCACCACCGAACCGGAGTAACCCGCTGACCTCCAGAATGCCTGCGAGACGGGGTGGGGGAGGGTATTAACGGGTGCAATTTAGAGCGGGACGGTAAGTTGTTAGTAATATAGATAGGAGGACAGTGGAGGAGAGAGGAGGAGCTAGGTGAGGTGTGGGGTAAGGCCACATTTGAAGCTAATGTATACTCGACTGATTCGCAAATGTAGAACCTCTGTTTGATCCGTGGAAATTACGATTATTATCCGCAAACAGTGGCATGGAATATATGCAAACTCACGCGCATATTATGAAGCGTTGACTTAGCTTCATGGGGTGAGACAATTGTGTCTGTAGTACATAACATTTACAGTTAACAGTTCTATTACCTCAGTGAAGTAGCGTAACTTTTAACTACGTATCTAGTAAGTATTAGGGCGAAATAAAATGTGTAGAACGAAATACATTTTGAAACGTATAATCGTCGTAATTTATTTATTATTATCTTATGAAATACAGTGTGTGTACACGATAATCTATTTATGAATTTGATTCTTTTTTCAATATTGATAATACATTTCGTAATATTTTATTGTATAAATATTTGCCTTCTTTAATTGTGAATGGAAAATATATTAATGAATAAATGGATTTCAAATGTTGATCAAATTGAACATTATTAATATATATATAATTATCAATATTATTGTTATAAAATAATACATAATATGAAAAACTGAATAAAACTATTATATTATATGTTTATATATATATATATATAAACATATTAAGTCATTATTATTTAACATGATTATGACTTATGTGAAGATTGTAAGTGAATATTTATATATATATATTTTTATTATTATAATAATATTATAATATAATAATAATAATAATATATATATAAATCTTCACCTACAATTATTCACATAAGTCATAATCATGTTAAATAATAGTGACTTATCGTAAAGCTTCATTGAACTATTGATATTATTGTGTTCACTGAATATAGGGGGAGTATTAATGTGATCAGTGGAGAGTGAACATATCACAGAAGGAGTAACACAACGCCACACAGAAGTTAGAAGTTGATTAAGCTATGCATGAAGTGTGAATATGCTATGTATTATTGTGAAGACCCTTAGGAGGTACAAGCTTACCAATATTATAAACTAGGTAATGAAACAGAAAACCAACAAAATTCTCCTAATAAATATTATATATTAAAAACTGCCTGTGTGGCTCAGTGGCTAAGGCGTCAGACACACAAGCAGTAGGACACGGGTTCGAGCCTCGTCCGGACCATTAATTAATTTTAGAAAATGGGTCTTAAAATATTATTTAGAAGTGATCTTATATAATTGTGTATAAATAAATGATCGGCTCTCGTTAAAACCATGGATGCCTTAACACGAGAGCGGCTTCGAAGGGACATTAGAGCCATATATGGTTATAAGTGAAAACTTCATCTAAGTTCCTGGATGGGATGAAAGGACTCCACCAAATAAAAATAACAATAACAATAACAATATTATTATTATTATGGTTCGATAAAGTCTTAATCTGTCTACGAGTCTTAATCTAGGTCACAAAAGGTGAAGAATCATTAGTAATGATGTGAATAAACTTTTCAAAAAGTATTTAATAAAGAATATAGAATCAAGAGAACGAGTTAGAGATAAACGATATTAATTATAGATATCATCGATTACATAAGTCGATTACATAATATAATTCTAAATAAATACATGAGTGAGCACGTAAAGCGGATTCACACAGATTATAGAGTGATTAACAATGATTATAGAGCGGTTAACAATGATTATAGAGAGCGCTGAACCGTCGAATAGGTGGCTATGATCTTTGTGATTCGACCGGAAGGCATTCTCTTCAGAACGTGAGTAGTGACCTCGGGTAACGGGGGGTCGAATATCATTCTGGCTGCATTAGGAAATGGGCGTTAACATTGGTAAACACAGGAAGAGGGAGTGGTTTCTGTGTTGACACGCGCGTAATCGACGATTTTATGATTAATAGAAGGTTAAGACACTCTCACTATCTCTCTCTCTCCCTCCCTCCCTCTCTCTCTCTCTCTCTCTCTCTCTCGAGTAGAACAATATTATCGTAGTGGATATGCACTAAGGGGGCTACTATAAAAAACAGCCTGATTTGTATAGCTCGATATCGGGCTATATAAATTATTTATTATTTATTCGTTATAAAACATTTACCCGATATCGGGCAAGTCAAACATTTAATAGGTAATTTATATATAAACATGCACATAAGGAGTGCGTCGACCTGCCCTATATCGGTATAGCCGTTCATATCAAAACTGCTCGATTTATATGTTCGACGATATCGGGCTATAAAAATCAGGCTGTTATTGTTGGTGTGAAACCCCTTTAGGCTTTGATAACTATTCCCCGGTCACGTGTCATCTGACCCGCCGATCCTATCTTATCAACCGGTTATTAATGCTGCCTCTTAAAACATAGTAATCCGACTGCGCGAGCCGGTCACGCGACGTCAGACTGGCAAATAGTTAGCGCCGCGGCCCAACGAGTGAATTATACGACACGATCACTAATACGATGATCCGATGATAGCTAAGTACTAGAACTACTAATCGGAACTTAGAGCAACTAATGTAAAGACAGCGACTACTATCGCGCGATATACTATCGTATCCGTCGGCATCAGTTATCGGCTGTTTTAGGATGTATTCTAGAGTATAACGGTCGGAAGTCGCGATAACTTTCACCGATACGCCGGACGAAATGAAAACGATATCGGAACATGCGATCACGTGAGAGTTCAGTTTAGGTGTGCGTCGCGACAAACGTCTGTTTTCAAGTTTACACTGAACATATACGTACATTATTAAAATTATTGAAATCAGTGATTATATTGATTAATAGAGAACAATACAGCTATTGTTAACGTAGTATGAACACAATGAACAGAACGACGCAACACAACACAGCAACGATATACCTGTCCAGTTAGATGTGCACGTATTACTTTAAGCTAGACGGTGGTATTGTTATTACTCGAGATAGTAGTCGTATAGCTAACAAGCATAGCTACTTATCTATTATATCACATATTATAATTATTTATATTACTGCTGCCCGATGGATTTTATAATAAAGCCAATATATATATTTAAAGTTTATAGTTGAATTATTTGCTAATTGTTATTTGTTTTTTTTTATATTTAAAAAAAATTCTGATTATGCTAACATATTGATTAAATTTATTTAGTTTGTAATAGAATCAAAAATATGTAAAGAAATATAATAGATTCTGTATTATTTTATATCATCAATATCGTAGTTATATAATTAATTTTTAATAATTACTACAAAATATGAATATATAAATTATCTAATTATAATTTAATTGAAAGTAACTAAATTATCATAACCTATGAGTATAGTTATATTACTACTATTATAGTATGATATTACTAATCTACTATATCTAGGTACTACATTATAGGGTGTTCACACCATCTGTATAATGCTTGCTGTGTGAAATACGGCTGCCTACTAAACAATATTACCACATATTATGCATTCTATCAAATTTGGCCGCTGAGTTCAAACTGGGAGTGACTAAATAGTTAAAAATAGAAGTTCCATATGTAAATATTCAAATATGTTAATATTCAAATATTCAAATACGTTAATATTTAAATATTCAAATATGTCAATGAATGTAAAAGGCATATGATGCTTTATATAATATATACTAATATATATATATATATATACAGTAAAACCTCTCTATAAGAAACATCTTTATAAGAAACATCTTTATAAGAAAAACCTCTTAATAAGAAAATTATTCACATATTTGGTTGGAATTCAAGCTTTTCCATATTAAAAAACTTCTTTATGAGAAACTTATTGTTTACAAAATATAAAAAATAATTATATATAAATAGACATATTGTATATTGATACAAATTATAGAAATTAATTATTATATAAGATATTTTTTTTTTTACAAATATTTTATATTACATAAATAGCTCGAAATGAATTAAAATAAAATAAAATCCATAAATTTATTAAAATTTATTAAAATTAATTAATAAATGTTATTGTATATCCATAAATTTATTAAAATTAATTAATAAATGTTATTATATATTTAATTTAAATGTATTGATGATACAATTTATTATATTATATAATTAATTGTTAAATAATAGATTATTATAATATTCATTATATTATATTCATCAATGATGATTCATAATTTATAATTGCTAATGTAAATCTAATAAATTTTCATTATGTATTAACATGTCTAAGCGGTAACAATACAGTATACATTTAAAAACAATATACAAAATAAATACACTATATATATAACATATAGGTTATATATGCATTTTCAATTATAAATTAATTCTTAAAATCATTGGAAAATTAAAAACCTCTTTATAAGAAAACCTCTCTATAAGAAAAAAAGTAATGAAAAAAAATAGTTTCTTATAGGGGTTCACATCAATTCCGTTTTTAAAAACGTAAGTGTAACTTCAACTTCAAATGATTCATTCACAGCAAATTTGAAGTTATGAGTCACATTCCTATTTTGAAGTTAGGATTTCTGAACGTTTTCTGAACGTTTTCTGAAATAAGATTAATCCTATTTTTCTGTACGTAACAACACACAGAATTAGAGAGAACAGCTAGAATGAACACAGAATGAACACAGAATTAGAGAGAACAGCTAGAATGAATAAATTAATAAGCAGAATGAACCCTTTTCTTTATAATAGGTGGCGTTATATGATATCATATTTTTAAATATAATATTTATTTCAAAATTGTATAGCACATGGCATATAGTTTGAATTAAATTGGTTTATATATATATATATATCAGTTAATTATTTAATAATATTATTATAGGAATAAGTTGTATGAAATAATTATATTAATATAATGGTACATTTAATGACTTAATTATTATATTATACTAATAAGTTGAATGAAATATGTATATTGATACAGTAGTGTGTTAAACGACCTAATTATATTAATATAATAGTATAAAATATAGGTGGCGATATATGTTTACCATTATGACAACCTAAAAAATACGGAATTTAAATATAGGTGGCGATATATGTCTACCCTTACGACAGACTAAAAACACGGAATTGATGTGAACACTTAAAAATCTGTTACTTCAAATTTGCTGTGAATGAATCATTTGAAGTTGAAGTTGAAGTTACACGTACGTTTTTTAAAACGGAATTGATGTGAACCCCCTATTATAGAGAGGTTTTACTGTATATATATATATATATATATATATATATATAGCACAGGTGATAAATATAGCATTATTACCCTATATTGTTTAAAATATCTAAATATTCAAATTTAATACATACAAATATTGGGTTATCTTAAACAAATAAATAAACTGCTATTCAATGATAATATACACTTGAATATTAATTATATTACTTTATGAAGCTCTATTTATATGTAGAGTAGATTGTTTATTATAGTTCTCTTACATTGTACGATGTATATAATGATTTATGTAAATATTTATATAAATATGTGATTATTCTATGTAAATAAATTCAATTTTATTCAAAAATATAGAATTATATTATTATATAATACACCTATTTATATTTTTAATATAACTATCATATACAGATATATATATATTTATATATTATTAAATATGTTTAAATATTAAATATTATAAATATAAATACATAGATATCGTATAATGTAGTATAATATCGAACAATAAATATAAACTGTTATTCAATAGGTTGCGATGTATTTTATATAAGTGTGGATATATTATTTATATATGTGTGTGTGTATGTGTGTGTGTGTGAGTGTGTGTGTGTGTGTGTGTGTGTGTGTGTGTGTGTGTGAGTGTATGCATATATATACTAAATAGAATATATCAAGTTAATTATATATATATATATATATATCATATTTGTTGAGTTGTGGCAAGGCATATAACAACAATCAAATATAAGCAAATGATTTACAGAAGATAGTCGGATACTTAATTCACCCACACACATAATTCAATAATGATGACCTATTTTAGTAATCCTACTTAAATAAATTACGTTAAATCCTATTATATTGTCATTATATGTTATATACCGATTCATTAATAATCCTACTATTTCTACAATTTTATGATATTATAATAAAACCTAAAGAAATTATTTAAATGTATATTTTGATATAAATATATAATTATATTAACAATGTATACCTAGTAAATGTAAATAAACGTGCATAATAAAAGTCAAACGATAAAAAATAAATGTCAACGAACTTATTAAATATGAGTCATTTAAATAGTAATATAATTAAGATTAAAGTTTATATACTTATTGAATAGCATTTTAAAATGATTTTATTTATTCGAGTACTATATATTATTAAATATGGTATTTATATTTAATACATTTTTTAATAATGGACGCTATAACATGTTTATAAATATATTAGTTTATATTCTACACATCTGCATACGCATTACATTCATTTACATAATTGAATATTTAAATATTCAATATTTACATACAGGACTTCTAAATTTAAATATTTAGCCACACCCAGTTTGAACTCAGCTGTCAACTCCCATATACCCGATATTATAACATTATACAGTATAATTTATACCATTTATATCTTTAAAGAAAACTGTATTTTGGTATTTTTCATTAAAGGTAAAATGAATCTATTTTACATTTATTTAATGTTTAAATATTTATTAAAATCAATTTTTTAATTACTATTTATAAAATTATAAATTAATATGATATTTCTAAATATTATGAATGTTATTTATAATAAATAAATCTGACATATGTTTCAATGTAATTATAATCTAATATTTATTACGTACTGACAAGTATAATAACATCTAGATACATGTTCATTAACATCTAGGTATACATGTACTGACACTTAGGTACGTATGCACTGACATCTAGGTACGCGTGTACTAACATCTAGGTACGCGTGCACTGAAACCTAGGTACGCGTGTACTAACATCTAGGTACGCGTGTACTGAAACTTAGGTACGCATGTACTGACATCTAGGTACGCGTGTACTGAAACCTAGGTACGCGTGTACTAACATCTAGGTACGCTTGTACTAACATCTAGGTACGGGTGTACTAACATCTAGGTACGCGTGTACTGAAACCTAGGTACGCGTGTACTGACATCTAGGTACGCTTGTACTAACATCTAGGTACGCGTGTACTGACACCTAGGTACGCGTGTACTAACATCTAGGTACGCGTGTACTAACATCTAGGTACGCGTGTACTGACATCTAGGTACGCGTGTACTGACACCTAGGTACGCGTGTACTGACATCTAGGTACGCGTGTACTGACACCTAGGTACGCGTGTACTAACATCTTTGCATCGGGGGATTGGTGACGATAAGCTTGTCGGCGCGGAATTCTCTGTTGTCTGCCGTCCTTACGATTACACCCGTGTCCTTCGTCTGATGCGTTATGTAGTGAGGGGGGGTGGGGTGGGGGGGTTAAGCACATCATACCATTACACACACACACACACACTACATGAGTTGTTAAGTATTGCATCGCTGTATAGGTACATTCAATACATACGATGTGAGCAATTATCTGTCTCTACGCTTGTTATGGAAATGATTTTTTAAATAAATTAACAATTATTTAATTCGGTAACAATTATGATGATATACTATTTTAATATACTAGATAAGTTGTATTAAAACATTTTTACAAAAACAGACGCACTTCTAAATCACCGATTAAATAAATAATTTTGAAATCAATCAATTAAAATCAATCATATAAAAACAATGAATTATTAATACATAGCTGATGTCTCTCATTGCTTCGTAACTAACGACAACAACAAAGACATCAGGAGGATACTAACCTGAGTTATGTGAGTGACGCGTTGATTAAGGTACACTTTATGTTGTCCTATTTTCTCCACTAGTCGAGGACATATCTGGAATGTTCCGCCCTATAGAGGTGTACAACGGTTATTATTACTGGTCGATTTGTTGTTAATGTACACGTCAGTATAGCATAGTAGTATGTATAATATATTTGTATCTATACTATAGTAGTATGCATACTATATTAGTATATATACTATATTAGTATATACGCTATAGTGGTATGTATACTATATTTGTATCTATACTATAGTATGCATACTATATTAGTATATACGCTATAGTGGTATGTATACTATAGTAGTAGTACACTTTATGGCAGTGTTAAGCTATTTACTATGTGTGCATGTACATTACGAGGGTGAAGGACATACCTTAAGCTATTTACTACGTGTGCATGTACATTACAAGCGTGAAGGACATACCTTAAGCTATTTACTACGTGTTCAAGTACATTGTTAGCACTATACGTAATACACTCGCTGCATAATATGATTGTATCGATACACCGGGGGGGGGGGGGGGTTAAAGGTCGAGGTGGCTATGATGACCTTGAGCTTCATCTCTTGGGCTCCGTAGTCCTTCTTCTCGCTGATCAGAGGTCCGAACCCCCCGGCAGAGTTGGCGTAACGTAACAGATAGAGAAGAGATAGGTGGCAAGTCTCGCAGCCAAACACTACCCTCAGGGCCGCTTCTATCGACTCGCGGGCTTCTGTGTAGGAGGTGGTGACCTTTAGTAGAGGAGGCGGTGGATAGAGGGCGTGCACGGCTGCCCGATAGTCTAGATATCAGTATTAGTCTCCGAAGATAATATGAAATGTAGAACGTTCAACGTTTTATATTCGCGTTATATTTATTATATTTTGATTTACGTAATTATATGATAATAATATACAAATATTAGAGAGGATCTCTACACCTACGCATACTCAACCACACACACACACATTCAACTACAAACACATACCCCCACACATACACTACCTACATACACTACCTACATACACTACCTACATACATCACTCCCAACACCCCTACCCCCCTCCCTACCCCTCCCTCCATTAACCTCGCGTCCACAACTTCCTATCGATGAAGCTCTTCATAGTCATGGCGTCCCACTGATTAAAGAGAGCCTCGTTATCGGTGCCTAGTTTCTCCATCATCGCTTCCAGCTGTGTAGGTACGCGTGTACTTAACGCGCTCGCGAGTATAGTAATGTTCTTCTATGCGCGGCGATAGTTATTGTGTATAAATTTAATTTCAAAAGAATTTAGTTTTAATGAAATCTAATATAATTATGTAATAATGAAATTGATATAAAAGTGTAGGTAGGTTAGGATATTCATAATTGTTAGGATGTTCCTTGTAGTAATAACACACACAAAACACACGTCTCCCTATATGACGACTTATATAATTCACTAGATAATGGATACCTATACAGCTAATACTACTTGACTTATTCTCTGCATTCGACACCCTTAGACATGACATACAGTTAGAAAGACTTAGAATCATTCGAATAAAAGATAAAACTATGGAATGGTTTTGTAATTTTATTAAAGATAGAAATTATTCCATAAATATCAGAAATAACTACTGCGAAATATATACTGTTATATTCGCTATTTGTATCTATATGTGATATATATTATTCGATAAACATTATAGAATTATTATTATTAATGATGTATCTAAATAAATATTTTCAACAACAACAACAACAATAAGAGGCTTCTAAACAATACTATTGTATTGCGTAATGTACTAATAACACAAATGGGGGGGGGGGGGGGAGTCAATGGTCACTAATACCGCTGCGATCAAGATTACTCTATCGTTACTGCTTTTTACATTATGCTTATCACTACCGTTACTTCTAGTAGCGGAGCACTAATACTAAGCTACTTACGAGTGACAGGTGGGCGTCGAGCTAATTGGATATGTTAAGTGGGCGTCGACAGTGGGCGGTACGTAGATGTAAACCTTTGATATAAAGAAGTACAGATCCAGAAGAGCCATCCACGATAGTCTCGGTATGTCTCCGCTGTACTCCCTGCTACGAAGGTCATTGCCCACCTATTAGAGGTCGCGCGGTGAGTGTAATGAACGTATCATGTATATAATACGTACGCGCGTTTGTAATACATACTATATATTATTTATATATGTACAGGTGCTGTATAATGAATAATATATTTCCGGCCGACAACAATACATAAGTTTCATGTCTTATTTCAAAGCCTGATCACATGACATGAGTCATCGCTGATGAGTAATCAGTCATGTGACGTCGCTTTTTAGAATAGACCCGTGTTATATGTTATCAGATCAGTTGTATTATTAGTAATCGTGATTTTATTATTGTGAAGAATGAAAATGCGCAAATGTCTGTAGTTTAAATACCAAGATGTTACTGAAGGTTATTAACGATTATAAATAGGTCAGTCTAGGCAAGTATATTGGTATACACATCTAAAAAACAATCAATTTATGTAGGCACTATATTCAGTACTTTATAGTACTGGAATTTCATTCATTATTTCAAGGTTGCATAATTAAATAACGGAGAAATTAAAAAAAATATTAACGATCAAACAAAAAGTTGATCTAAAAATAGAACGGCTCAGAAATACACATCTATATATAGGCTAATAATTAATATGATATGCATTATGAATAACACTTGTATTTAATATAGGATATGATACCTATATATAGTACTTCAGATATATTATAAATACACATAATTAATAAATATTATGCTATGGCATTATAATGTATACTTTAATGATAAAACAAACACATTACATTATTAATATTAGCTCGTAGAAATATATTGTGATTTTAGAAATCATAAGAATAATACTATAGTAATTTATACAAAATATAAGATTAATTATTTTGTTATTAATAAAATAATAATTTTTAATATTATCTAAATATACTTTAATAATGATTTAATCAAATATAGGAGTTACGATCAAAAAGGACGAGTTGAGTTGCAATGGTTAAATTTTAAATGTGAAATAAATTTGTATAGGCTCACTTTAGGATGTATTGCAGTTAAACAAAAACCAAGCAGGACAAAACTAAACCAATTAAACCAAATAACCCACAAATATCAATACAAAATATATATATATATATATATATATATATATATATATATATATATAATATATATATTATATATATACTATAACTATATAATACTTAACTCATATTTCAAATGTAACTAAATTTTTAATTTAGATTAGTTAATTTATTATTCAGAAAGTTGTATTTAATTCACTTATATTAAAATAGGCAGTATTTATTATTATTTATTCATTATTATATATTTATTCATTCTATGTAAATGTTATGATTATTTTCTAAATAACTTATATATAAATATATATACATATATTCATAGCATGCATATATGACCATTAATTCGTCCATATTACGATTTTCT
>OZ025242.1:26655117-26820117 GCA_964019155.1 Osedax fenrisi
AATTTAATTAATCGTCTTCAAAATGATGTATATATATATTATAATATGTCATACAAAAATAATTATAAGTGTATCAAATATGCATTTTATCAATAGCCTAGAGATAATATTGTTATTGATATCATTGTATATGTAATAAAGATTAATATTAGTAAACTAATATTCTTATCTAGTTTATATATTACTTTTATTAATTAAGTGGTATCTATTATATAATCACTTATAATGTAAATATTGTAGTATCAGTAGAGATAATATTTTCATATCATTATATTTTATCATATACATATTATATATATATATAACAAACAGTGATAATATTATTATTTATCCATAAAATGTAATTAAAACATTAGAAGCCTATATCTCAGCGAGTATCTTCCATTTTTGTTAGCAGACGATAACATCCGAACTACGCATAAGCGCGTACGTTCCGGAACGTATGCGCTTGCATCGCTAGTGGAAGCGCATGCATCACTAGTGGAAGCGTATGCATCACTAGTGGAAGCGTATGCATCACTAGTGGAAGCGCATGCATCACTAGTGGAAGCGTATGCATCACTAGTGGAAGCGTGTGCATCACTAGTGGAAGCGCATGCATCACTAGTGGAAGCGTATGCATCACTAGTGGAAGCGTATGCATCACTAGTGGAAGCGCATGCATCACTAGTGGAAGCGCATGCATCACTAGTGGAAGCGTATGCATCACTAGTGGAAGCGCATGCATCGCTAGTGGAAGCGCATGCATCACTAGTGGAAGCGTATGCATCACTAGTGGAAGCGTATGCATCACTAGTGGAAGCGTATGCATCACTAGTGGAAGCGCATGCATCACTAGTGGAAGCGTATGCATCACTAGTGGAAGCGCATGCATCACTAGTGGAAGCGCATGCATCACTAGTGGAAGCGTATGCATCACTAGTGGAAGCGTATGCATCACTAGTGGAAGCGCATGCATCACTAGTGGAAGCGCATGCATCACTAGTGGAAGCGTATGCATCACTAGTGGAAGCGCATGCATCGCTAGTGGAAGCGCATACATCGCTAGTGGAAGCGCATGCATCACTAGTGGAAGCGTATGCATCACTAGTGGAAGCGTATGCATCACTAGTGGAAGCGTATGCATCGCTAGTGGAAGCGTATGCATCACTAGTGGAAGCGTATGCATCGCTAGTGGAAGCGTATGCATCACTAGTGGAAGCGTATGCATCACTAGTGGAAGCGCATGCATCACTACATTAGCGCTACATCGCCGCTATACGAAGTGTAACGTTATCGCTAGGTATGCATTCGCGTCTTCGATGTGTATATAGACATCGTAGACAGCTTTGTGGATTATTCGTTTACAAAGAGTTAACTAATATATATATATATATATATTAGACTAATATTATTAGTATATATGATGTAAATATATATATATATATGAAATATATATGTAAATAAATATGTAAATAAATATGTAAATAAATATGTAAATAAATATGTAAATAAATATGTAAATAAATATGTAAATAAATATGTAAATAAATATGTAAATAAATATGTAAATAAATATATATGATGTAAATATATATATATATATATATATGATGATATGACGACGATATTTCAGTTTATTAACACTTATCACTGGGTGCATCCACCCCTCGAGGTGAACGTAACACTGTAGTGTAGAGAATAATGATGGAGAACGTTACATAAATAAAATAAAATAATTTAAAAAATTGAACGATGCACGAATGATTAAAATAAGTGAATAGTTATGATATTATGGTAAGGAAAATTAGGCCTCAAGGTACATTACAAAGGAGGGGTGTCAACGGATAGATCTAATGGAGGTAGTGGGGAGGTAGTTTCGTAAATATGTAACGAAATTGTTGAAAGCACGTATTCTATATTTAAAGAATGATAAGTGGGGAATGTTAGGGAATATCGGCGTTGGAATGTAAGGAGTTTAGCGGATATCTTAGTGTTAGTAGGGCAGTCATGTAAGAGGAAGAGACTGCAGATGGATTTATGATCGGGTGAGAGGAAATGTAGGAGGGAATGTTCTTAAAGGGAGCCGGTTAGAGAGGAGTCGATGGGAGTCAGTAGTGGAACGATCGTGAAGCGATTAATGATGAAAATAGTGCGTAGAGGTGCATGAATAATGCGATGCATAAAGAAAGGATAGCATTAATCATGGCTTCGTTTCGTAGGGAATCATTTATATGTAGTTATAGTAGTATAAAATAACTAAAATTCATATAATAACATTATGTTATTAACATATATAAATGTATATTTAATATATTATATTCGAAATCATTGTGAGGATAGCAGTTAAAAGCTTCACTTCCCACTTTAGTATAACATTCACTCCGATATAAATACCACATCTGCTACGTCTAATTAGTCTTCGAGGGGGTGACTATGTGACATCTTACAGTGTAGTCCGACATTATAGAATGATAATATACGGCAGCTTTATATATATACTACCCATGTGGCTCAGTTGGCTAATGTGTTAGATGCACAGGCAGTGAGGCACGGATTCTAGTAAAATAGTTCTTAGTAAAATAATATTTAGAAGTGATATTATATAATTGGTTATGAAAAATTGATCGGCTCTCGTTAAAATCATGAATGCCTTTAAATTAGAACCACTTCATTCGAGAATAATTATAATCTGCTTCGACTTCAATTAAGTTCATGGATGGAAAGTAATCCACCAAAATAAAAATAATAAAGAAACATAACATTAGTATGTGGTCGTAAATTACGCCCGGGTAAGATTGAGTCGATTTGTCTGTTTAAATAGTATATTAAGTAATGTTTAAGTTTTTGTAGTATGTAAATGTTAACAGTGGTGTATAGGTATGTGCGATCATGTTTAAACATGAGCTTTTAGTCTATTATATTCGACTACATATCTTATGATAGTAGGTCATTTCATCTGATTCTAAAAGTATTTTCGCCAGATATTAAAGTTATTTCATTTATGTAAGTTTAGGAGAATAGACTTTTTGCGTGCAAGACGAAATGACTTGTATTATTATATACGAGTGATATATTACACACCTATGTGCAGATACACATAACCTTACCGGTTAATATAGCTAAATTTAAATGAAACCAAAAAAACTCACATAGATTCTAATAATAAAAGTATGAAGGTTTTCTTACACTACTCAACATCGTATCATAATATAATGTATTAAATATGCAACATTATTAAAATGAGTTCAATATATGTTTAGATATCATACTGCCAGGATTAGCAATAGTAATGATTGGTTACCGCAATATTGAATAATATTATATAAACAAACAAAATTAATTTTCATGTTCAATAATTAATTGGGGGTTACCAAAAATAGGGATATTTTCAAATATAATAACCTAGGGTTAACTGCATAATGTTACACTTCGAGATACAACAATATTAATTGTGTGAAATAGCTAATATATGTATGTTAATATTTAATAATATTATATTATTTGTTATACTTACAATGTATATATATATATATATGTATTTACTAAATAATGTAATATTAACATACTTCTAATATTATATTAAATATAATTAATTAATAACTTAAAAATATATGTTATATAATTATTATAATACATTGGTTTAAATCAGTGTTCCATAGGTTATTACCGCCTATGGTAATAACCGCGGTAATAACCGGTAATAACCTGTCCGGTAAAAACAGGTTTTTACCATGGTAAAAACCTAGTGTTGTCTATATAATTAAATATAATATTATCTATATTATATTAAACCTACTAGTGTCTATATAATTTACAATTATATATTATTTATAGATTTTATATTTAATAGATAATATACAATTATAAAGTTAAATAATACTACATTAAAATCAATATTATAAGATTTTTTATATTAAAAAAAAAACTTTATTAATTTTGACTCTATGTAAAGAAAACATTTTTAAAATAAATAATATGATATTGAAATAAATGAGTAAATAAGTCAATATATATATATATATATAAAATATTGAATATAATAATATATTTATTTTTGCATTAGTAAAAGGAAAGCCCATTCACACCAAATAAAGCGAGCGATTTTTCACCGATATGCGCAGTAACGAAATCGTCGAGAAATAGTTAAATATTTAGAGATATCTCGAAATGATGAATAGTGATATTGTCGCGATATCGATGATATATTGGTGATATATCGGTAGGGGTGTAGCACAGAGAGAGAGAGAAAAATCCGTACGATATTGGTGAAAAATCGGCTAACTTTTTCGGTGTGACAGGGGCTTAATATTGTAAAAAATAATATATATATTAAACAATAGAACTAATAATATTTTCATTGAGAAATTATTTGAATATATTCATTATTTGATTTTATACAATGATATTTAATTAAATATATTAAATATATCTATATATATTGTTAATTATATAAATATATATATGTATATATAAATACTGAATAGAATATTTATTTTTATATATATGAAATTAAATATAGTTTTTACAAATATTTTTTACAATACTGTATAACTATTTAGTAATATTTTCATTGTGTAATTTTATGAATATATAACACAGTATGATTTTATTTCATTTATAAAATATATCCAATTACATCAACTTGTTAATTTTACAATATAAGGGTGGCAGACCTCAAAATCCAGTTGGATTTAAAATAATAAATGTACTATAAATGGCATAATAAAGCAGACAAATGTTGACAAATTTTCAAATAAATCTGCTAGATTAATTAGCCATAACATTTATATATAAATGAATCAATATTACTTTAAATTTCAATATACATTTTTTTTAAAGGTATTATATTTTATGAGTACTAGGTTTTTACCGGTAATTACCGGTTATTACCGGTTTTTACCGTAAATTAACATAGTAGAGATAGGTTTTTAGCGGTTATTACCGGTTTTGCCCGGTAAAAACAGGTTTTTACCGAAAATAATGGAACCCTGGTTTAAATGTATCTATATATACCACAATATTATTGAATGTTATAATTCTAAACCGTATTATTATAAAATTGTGATATAATAATTATATCACAATGATAATAATCGTAATAATCATTATTATAATCATTATAATAATGATATTTAGTATCATACTATTATAGTATTATAGTATTATAGTATACTCATTATAGTAACTATAATGAGTGTATTCAAAGCGAGCACCACATGACGTGATCAACGGCAATAACGCGAATAAAACTAGTATATTAAATTAGAATATTGAAGTATTTTCCATCTACAAATTATGAATACTAATGTAAAGCATAGAAACCATTAGCTTCTAATATTCCAACTGTTATTGTATCATCCTTTTTACAAATCTTATATGCTGCACTTAGACCAGAAACTCCAGCACCTAATATTAATACATCGAACGTAGGAATATTATTAATTACTTCATTATATATTTTATTATCATTAACTTCAGACATATTTGATATAATTTCAATAATATTGATAAATTTTAAGTTATACTAATATTAATTTTAAATTAATTATTGAAATCTTATTATTATTTGAAAAAATATTAATATTTACCAATAATAATGAAATATGCACCAAAGATTGTAAACAAAATAAACAAATCTAGGAAGCATATGCCCTTGAGATGTTAATAAAACAACCCCGAAAACAACATTGCATGATTTACTATTAATTAATATAAAGTCTTTGCTCACGTAGTCATATAGAGTCATATATCACTATATAATCATATATTGATGTATATAATTCATAATATTATATATTTTTTTTAATAAATACATCTTTTACATATTATAACTTTTTTATTCAATTTTTAAATACTTGAATGATTAATTATTAAAAAAAAGAAATATAAATACATATAATATATATATATATATTATTTATTTGATCTTATTTAGTGAGGATTTTGATTTTAAAGTTATTAATATTTGTAATAAATTAAATAATATTGTTTTAATGAGGATATTAGTTCTCCTTCGATATCCGTTCCTACAGCCTCTTCTTCATTTGATACCTTTCTCCCTCTGTTAATTTTTGATATATATATAATACTATTATAATTACATCTACTTCATCGTCCTTTTTTGATACTCTTCCCCTTTCTTTCCTTAACAAATTAGTTAATATTATAACTCCTCTCTTCTTTACAATTATAATTGTTTTACTAAATAACTGTGAAATTCAGATATTCTTAAAATGATATGTCCCATCATAAATAGACTATGTTTATATTCTTTAAGATTTTTGTAATTTTAGACCTATATCCATGTTTCCTATTAGAGGTAAACTGTTTAAAAACAATATATCTAAGCAATCGGATAACCAATTAATTATAATAAAATTATTGATGTATATCAAAGTACCTAATAGTTATATATATTATGTCATTAATTGGATTACAATAGACTATCGTATATAATACTACCAAGACTTCCTATAACCTCCAGTTATATGAGGTATTGATAGTATACAATAGAATAATCCCAAGGAGAATAATATCAGATTAATATAAGATTTTATCTTTAGGGACAATTTTTGATAATAGTTAATAATACCAAAGATTTTCCGAAGGATTGCTTCGCAAAATCTTTATTAATACAAAGTGAAATACAAAATATACACTTATATATATGGTTATGCATACTTCCTCTTAGTTCCATATACTTTAATATATACTAGAACGTAACGCGCATGCATGTAAAAAGACATCCTATAACCTCAGAGGTTATAGGATGTCTTGCCATTATATCAAGGACAATATGTCCTTGATTATAGTACCTTTTGTTGTGAGTTTTATATTTTACTGCCAAAAATTCTGCGAAGTATTCCTTCCATAGGCTTATTTTTTACATATTCGCTCATAGATATTGACCCCACTCTAATGTCTATGTATTCGCTCCTATGTCTATGCATAGACATTAGAGTGCTCACTCAATATCATAGACATAGGAGCGAATCGCTCCTATGTCTATGATATAGAGTATTAAATCTATGCTCAATATCTATATATGCTGCGGTCAAGCAGATGCACAATTTTTTGATTGGATATTTATAAGATAATTTATATGATTCCTTCGGAAAATTAAAATTACTGTCTTTTGATCACAGACTTTGATCCATTGAATTTGATTTTGAATTTGATCCATGACTTGTATTGTATATATTTAGAGTATTGGTAGGTACCTACTCTATATATATGTATCATACAATCATAGATATTGAGTGGGGGTAGATTACCATTCGACACGTCACGTGACCTATTTTAGCGTAACAGTCGTGTAGAAGCATTCGTCATTACAGAAAACCACAAAATAATATTTAATATATTAGTAAATTTTAAAGTTATATTATTATAATTATTATAATAATATAGGAAAATTATAATAATTATAATTTTCCTACTCCTTAAATACTAATATTATATTATATTACAAAATATATAATATATTTAATATATTTATACCATCTTTCGGTCGAAATAGTAAATATATAATATATTTATACTACATTTCGCGGATAAAATATAATAATGAGTTTTTTTTATTGATGCTAGAATAACATAATTACCACCATTAGAAAGAGAATGAAAAAGTAATATAAGAGTCATATGTTCATTTTTTTAATCAGAATAAAAATAAAAAAGTTATATGTAAAATAATGTCAAATTTATATATATAAAAGTAGCCCATAAATATATATAGGATATGTAGTTATATGTTATTAAAAACAAATATTTTGCAGATCATTTATTAATTAATACTTTACGATTAATTTTTCACACATTCGTTTAAATATATTTTATTAATATAAATTATTAATATTATATTAAATTAATTAATTATTTTATATTAATCTTAATAATTTTAAGTATTTTTTATGTAATATTATGAATAAATAATTTGTATTAGTTTTATAATTAATTGTTTGGTAAAACATGTAGAATATTATTAAAAATGTAATAAATCAATTATTGAATAAATAAATTAATATAGTAATAAAATTAATAAAATAAATATTTTAACATATTTTAAATATACATGTATTAATAATATTTTCATATAAGATTAATAATTATCTTTTAATATGATATATATATATATATAATATATGATGGAGGACTTTGAAATCAAGAAAGGAGACGAGACAAGCGAATGTGTTTTTTATAGTTTATTAAGTACAGTATCGCTTTTGGTTATAGTCTATCCAGCCTCATACGCATTAAGCGTCTATTTTGGATAGAGCCGGACTATAGCCCCATACGCATTAAGTGTCTCTTATGGATATAGCCTAGTTAGCCCCATACGCATCAAGTGTCTCTTTTGGATATAGCCTAGCCTCATACGCATCAAGCGTCGCTTTTGGTTATAGTCTATCCAGCCTCATACGCATCAAGCGTCTATTTTGGATAGATCCGGGCTATAGCTCCATACGCATTAAGTGTCTCTTATGGATATAGCCTCATACGTATCAAGCGTCGCTTTTGGTTATAGTCTATCCAACCTCATACGCATCAAGCGTTTATTTTGGATATAGCCTAGCTAGCCCCATACGTATTAAGTGTCTCTTATGGATATAGCCTAGCTAGCCTATTACGCATCAAGCGTCTCTATTGGATATACCCTAGCTAGCCTCATACACATCAAGCGTCGCTTTTGGTTATAGCAAAGATTTTCCGAAGGAAAGATATAACACTTACGCGAAATCGTGTAATTCGAATTTGTATATAAAATACCCTGGTGCCACCTATAGCGAGTTACTTTTAGGAACTATGCGTTGTTTATAATGTAAATTCGTATTTAACTATACACTTTTAAAATGTTAAATAATATGCTTTAAATTAATATTTATATGATGAAAACTAAGTGTTCATTACTAATATATAACAAACAAATATGATATTTATGTTTTAAATGCTATAAGTATATATTTAGTAAGTAAAAGTTAATTTATATTGCATGTAATTTAATAGAGCAATGAAAACATTGTTGTATGCAAACAGAGCCGAACATAAATCTATTTCAGTGATTTCGATACTACTGCTAGCAGCGGCAGGGGATATTACTAAATTACGTTGCATGCATAGGGAGTTTTATATCTTTGCTTCGCAAAATCTTTGGTTATAGTCTATCCAGCCTCATACGCATCAAGCGTCTATTTTGGATAGAGCCGGACTATAGCCCCATACGCATTAAGTGTCTCTTATGGATATAGCCTAGTTAGCCCCATACGCATTAAGTGTCTCTTTTGGATATAGCCTAGCCTCATACGCATCAAGCGTCGCTTTTGGTTATAGTCTATCCAGCCTCATACGCAGCAAGCGTCTATTTTGGATAGAGCCGGACTATAGCCCCATACGCATTAAGTGTCTCTTATGGATATAGCCTAGTTAGCCCCATACGCATTAAGTGTCTCTTTTGGATATAGCCTCATACGCATCAAGCGTCGCTTTTGGTTATAGTCTATCCAGCCTCATACGCATTAAGCGTCTATTTTGGATAGAGCCGGGCTATAGCCCCATACGCATTAAGTGTCTCTTATGGATATAGCCTAGCCTCATACGCATCAAGCATCGCTTTTGGTTATAGTCTATCCAGCCTTATACGCATCAAGCGTCTATTTTGGATAGAGCCGGGCTATAGCCCCATACGCATTAAGTGTCTCTTATTGATATAGCCTAGCTAGCCCCATACGCATTAACTGTCTCTTATGGATATAGCCTAGTCGAGTTATAGATATATATATTATATAACGATGGAGATAATAGTGACAATGAACAGCGACAACAGTGCAAGACCCGGAACCAGCAAACACGATAAAAGATATTGACTTCTAAGAAATCTTACCCGAAACACGTGTAACATGATTGCCTCTGAAAGTCTTAATTACTTCAGTATACTAAGTATAATTCATGCGTAATTGTATAGTTTACGACCCTAAAGATATTGTGGGCATAGCGAGACCGATTGTGTTCTAGGCTTTTTATAACTCGAAGTCGAAACGAACGCGTCGATGAATTATCTAACGTAGTTGTAGAATATAACTTGAATAAAGATATCTGGAACTTGTATGGTATCGTCTATATTATTTATATAATATAAGTAGTAGGGCATAACATATAAGTATACATAAATATTTGTATACAAGCATATAATCTTTATTTACAAATGGATAAACTCGCTTGATACCCGTCTCACTTTTTGTAAATATATTGAGTACTGTTACGACCAAACTATTTCACTAACTTTTATGTAAACAATAAATTTATTGTACCCAACAACTTTAATTTGAACAATAATATTAATAAACATCAATATATGTTGCGCTATCTAATTATCTATCGTTAATAAATAAATATATATATATATATTTATATGCAACTTATATATTATATATATATATACTAGAAATTTATTTAAAATTATAAATAAATGCATATATCTACATTGTAAATAATTATTATTATATTACTGTAAATGGTTGACAGTGAAATACATATAATTATAAATATATAACATTTATGTGCAATTATAATATCCTTTTTTGAGCAATTCTTTGATTTTGAACGCCATTATTATGGATACACCAAACCAAATAAGTGAAATAATTATTTTAACTAACACCACAATATTAGGCACCTTGATAAGCACGCCCAAATTTAACTATGATATATATCGGCGGCCAACATGAGCATTCACTATTATTATAATGGCGTGATAAAATATAAAGATTCTATTTTAAAAAATATTTTTCTATACATTTGAATATTCTAGTATAATTATTATAACTTTATAGAATTATACTATTTATAGCGGTATAAATTTAAAAGAGAATGGCGTGCGTCGAATTCACCATTTAAAACCAATAGAGGCACTCCTAAAAAGATCGCGAAATTGCGTATACATTTTATATAATATATTAATTATAATAAATATAATTTAATAACTTATTTATTAGCATATTTATAATAATAATATAAGAAAATATTATATTAGCATAATATAATTAATTTATTGTAAAAGGCAATTGCAATAGATTAATTTATTTAGTTTTATTTTTATGAGAGTTATGACAATTAATAACACAACAACAGATAATTTTATTCGAAAAAATATAAAAATAATATAATTATTTGAATATTGTAAATGTGGTTTTCTGTAATGGCGTCAGTGGTTTTCAAATTGTTACACTTTTTAGATATCGAATCACAGTCTACCTCACTCTAATGTCTATGCTATGGATACAATACAAGTTTGATCACAGACTTTGAGGGGCCCCCTAATAATCCTAATAATGAGGAAAATAATTGTGCATTCAAAGATTGTGCCTTAGAGTACCATTTAGGTTGTTATATTTTGATTTAGAGTAGATATTTAGGGTACTCTAAATATATGCTTTCATACCATCATAGAGCTAGAGCTCTATGCTTTCTCTCTAGGTCTGTGTTTCATACATAGACATTAGAGTGAGGATATGATTAGTGAACTGTGACCCCGTATTATTTACATTTTCTTTGCAGCTTATTATGTATTCGAGGTTTCCGGTTTAATATTCAGCTGTGTTTGTCCGAATAATAATATTATATTTATATATATATATTACTGATTAGACTATATATTAAATATTAAAAAGTAAGTAATTAACAATATATTATTAGTTATATACGGTATATTAGTTTATTAATATTATACGTAAAGGAAATATGGGTAATGTGTTCACTTTTAGATAATGTTGTATAACTTTATAAATATTAGATCTAATACGATAATTTGTACAATATAGATACATCTTATGATATGCAAGAGGTTTATTCATTTTAGAATATCTAATTGAAATGATTAATGTGGTACATTACCCTCCATGGAGGGTAAGGTTGCCACCTAATAGGGGTAACGCATCAACTCCGTTTTTAATTCTATGTGCATAAATTTGGTTGCGTGCGTTTTTTTCGTGCATGGAATTTGTCAAATGCATGCGTCCTATTTCTATTTCTACGCAGTGCGTGGAAATTATGAAATGTTCTAGTTATATGCATCATGCATGACAATAATTTCACGCAGCTAATAGTAACTTTAAATAATAAATTAATTAGAATAATATTAATTAATATATTATTAACAATATAATAACAAGGACAATGTCCTTGATAATAATTTATATTATACTGATTAATATTATACTGATTAATATTATAATAATATTAATTATTATAATATTAATTAGTATAATATTAATTAGTATAATATTAATTAGTATAATATTAATTAGTATAATATTAATTAGTATAATATTAATTAGTATAATATTAATTAGTATAATATTAATTAGTATAATATTAATTAGTATAATAAAATTAGTATAATATTATTTATTATAATATTAATTAATATATTATTAATAATTAATTAATTAGTATAATATTAATTAATATATTATTAATAATATACTAATTTATATTATACTTGATATTATAGGAATGAATGCTATACGAATTAATACTATACTAATAAATATTATACTAATTAATACTATCCTATTAATATTATACTATCAATATTATACTAATTAATATTATAATAATTAATACTATACTAATTACTACTATACTAATTAATAATATCCTATTAATATTATCCTGTTAATATTATACTAATTAATATTATACAAGAGTATATACGAATGAATTCAGTTTATTTAGGCTATATAGGGTTCGAAAAAAATCGGAAAAATCAGATTTATTTGATTTATATCGGATTTTTTTGATTTAAATTGATTTATTTGATTTAAATGCTAATAATATTTAAATTGTAAAATAATATAATAAATAGATGTTTAATTAATTATACATTGAATAAATTATTTTTCTACTGCTAATAGAATTAGAAATTTAAATAACTATTAATGTATATTTAAATTTATAAAATTATATATATATATATATATTAATTATCTATAAATTAAGTAAAGATATATAAATAAATAGAATTATATTATAATAAAAAGTGATATTGTGTATGTCTTGAATTATCTAAATTAATGTATACATTATATTATATGCTGTTGTATAATGCAACATTAAATAATTATTATTCAATTACTAGTGTTTTGATATTATACTGACTACTTTATTATCTAGAATTATATTTAAATAATTTTGCTAAAATTAATGGGATCCCGCCATCGATATAAAGAAAGTTTCTTTATATCGTTGGATCCCGCACATTTAAAGTGATGCTAATTTATTTATTTTCATATTTTTGTGTTTTTTATTATCTGTATAAAATTAGACATGAATTCAGTCTAGAAATTGCATAACAATATTTTTGTTGATGATAAGATAATGATATTATATACTATTCAATATTACATTTTTATGCTGTCAAACTTCAAATGCTGTTTTCTCAGAATAATTATTTCGCGCTAGGTATGTGCATTCAAATATATAGAACATAAAAACTATTATAATTATAATATTAATTGTTTTTGCTTTATATAGAATTTAATTATTTGAATAGTAAAATAGAGAGATAATTATCAATTAATAAAATATATAGTAGTCATTATATAAAATGATAATTTCTATATAAATAGCATAATTTTATTATTGCTAATTTTTAATTTAGATCTATATATAATATAATAATATTATAAATAAATTTGTATTTTCCTATGCATATATATGTTATGAATACAATACAAAAAAAGTAGGTAAATTGAATGAATATAATATCAGTTCTATTTTTTTTAGTGGACCTATGTTTTTACTATCTATTTATACACGAAAGTGGCAAATTGCGTGTTATGTGTGGGATCCCCTTAATACAAGAAATCAAATTAAACATTTTTGATAATTATTTAAATAAATTACTTTATATTAAAATATGTGTACATAAATACAAGCTTTGCGATTTAAATCATTCGAACCCTGCTATATACATTTGTTAATTTTAAGTACACAATAAAACTTTGTAATGTAAAGTATAGGCGAATAATGTTAAAATAATGTTTGAAAGATTTATATATTTATTTTTATATATTAATATAGGGGGCAATACTAGTTTGCATTGAAAAATGCATGAAAATATACGGAATCGGTGTGAATGACTATTCGAAATTTACGCAGAAAAAGTGAATATTCCATACACGAACGCACGCAACTGCATTTACGCACATAGAATTAAAAACGGATTTGATGTGTTAACCCTATAATGCGGGCATAGATTTAGAGTACCATAGATAGCGCATTCGTTCAACACAAATTATTTCTACCAATGCGGAGAGAGCTGCCGCCATCTTGGAGGTCTCTAGGAAACATATATATGTAAAAATATATATTATTTTAAAAACTATATTTAAAATGTTATTTATATGTTATTTATAAGTTAATACAATGTTTAATTATGTAATAAATTACAAATATATGTATTACTAAATCGATGCTATTAATATTAATTAAGCTAATATAATATATTATTTACAGATTATTTTATACTCAAATAAAGTAAAATTTCTAAAATATATTTTAAATATATATTAAAATGTAAAGTTCCGATCATTATTATTATATAATATATTAAAGAAATAAAAATTAGTGTTCCAATGTTATATTAAGAGTATATCTTTACAATATTTGTAATTATAATATATTAAATAAATGATAAATATACATTTTAAAATAATAAAACACTATGCATATCATGTATACAGTATATAATATACTATATGGTATACATAATTTAATATATTTTACATATATAACTAAATCGTAAAACATTACAATTCGTAAAATTGTAATTTATTATATTGATAAACTCTGATTATAATAAAATATGTTATTCTATGTAATTTAAATATTACATAAAATAATATATTAAATAAATAATAATATAAGTAATAATATTTATAAAAAATATGATAATATAGATAATAATATAATAAAAAGTATAAATATATATTATTCATTATTAAATAATATTAATTTAGTAAAAAAAAATTACATCTCGTAGACTTCTTATAGATTATTTCCATATCCACTTGATGAATTATTATTTTAATAAAAATTTATATAGTTTTAATTAAAATTATCCTGGTTTATACTAGGCTCATAAGATGTATAAGAATGATTAATAATATTTATAAATGCAATATATGAAGCTCCTAATGACTGGACTTTTATGTTACCTATATTATATGAAGTAAGTTTATTATACGGGTGTCGTATTAGTCATTCAACATATGTATATATGTTGACGACATACAGTGAAGGATACATTAAACCTCCTCTATTTTTTCGTTTTAAAGGTGACCGTAACGTAATGTCAACTAGCCCAACACAACAATCATAACATTCACTTTTTTTATAATGTATTAATGCAGTCTTAGTATCAATACCTAAAGCATCGATGCAGTCTCAATTTCAATAACAAAAGTATCGATTAAGTCTCAGAATGGGTTACCTAAAGCGTCGATGCATCTCAGACTCAATAAAATGCACTGATATTAACTCAGTCGTGTTAATTAAAAGCATCTTTTAATGAAGTTGATAGTATGATTTGAAGTAACGTGACAGTTAGTTGTGCTGGAAGGTGATAGTATTATATGATGTAACGTGACATTACGTTGTACTGGAAGGTGACATTACGATATGATGTTACGTGACAGTGTGTTGTGCTAGAGGGGACAGCATGATATGATGTAACGTGACATTACGGTGGTCTGAAAGTATGATATGATGTTACGTGATAGTACGGTGGTCTGAAAGTATGATAATATGTAACGTGACATTACAATATGATATAACGTGACAGTACGGTGTGCTGAAAGTATGATAATATGTAACGTGACATTACAATATGATATATCGTGACAGTACGGTGTGCTGAAAGTATGATATGATGTAACGTGATAGTATAATATGATATAACGTGACAGTACGGTGTGCTGAAAGTATGATATGATGTAACGTGATAGTACGTTGTGCTGAAAGTATGATAGTACGTTATGCTAGAGGGGACAGTATGATATGATATAACGTGACAGTATGGTGGTCTGAAAGTATGATATGATGTAACGTGACATTACAATATGATATAACGTGACAGTATGGTGTGCTGAAAGTATGATATGATGTAACATGATAGTACGTTGTGCTAGAGGGTACAGCATGATATGATATAATGTGACAGTACGGTGTTCTTTAAGTATGATATGATGTAATGTGACATTACAATATGATATAACGTGACAGTATGGTGTGCTGAAAGTATGATATGATTTAACGTGACATTACAATATGATATAACGTGACAGTACGGTGTGCTGAAAGTATAATATGATGTAACGTGACCATACAATTAAATATATGTATTCATTAATTTTTTGCACTATGTATACAAGCCTACATATTAGTTTAGAATTATATCAACAACAATGGTAGCTATAATTATAATTATTAGAACATTATCAGTATTCACTTTGTCTTAAATTCTTCATTCGACTGAAAAAAACAGGTTTATTAGTCATACATATTACTGAAAATACATATAAAATTATATACTGTACTTATAAACTTTAAAACCTTAAACATAAAATATAAAAAATTCATAGTGTTATTTATTTATAATACAGTATTTTAATATTAAATATGTGTTTAATATATTTTTATAAATTACAATTACATATTATTTAAATTTATTTATTTTTGTATTTTTGATAGTTTTACTGTGCGACACCCCCATACATCAATCAAATACTTATTATATTTAAAATTGACACATTTCCTAACTAATCCAATCACTCCAATAGCAACTATATATATATATATCTAATATATATATTAGATGATCTATACACTATACTTAAGTATTAAGGATGTTCACGGGTCACAATTGTGATGTTTTGAAACAATTTCGAAACAGTTTCAAAGCCAGAGCCAACTGTTTCGATACCACAAAATTTGTAATTCAGAAGTTTCGAAACCAATAATGAAACCAGTCATGTTTCGAAACTAATAATGAAACTAAAATATAATAAATATATATACACAAAAAAATATATATATAAAAATATATATATACATGCCCATATATATATGCCATTTTTCATTATCTCGAGACAATAAAATCATAAAATTCATTATTTTGAGATATTAAAATCCTAAAATTCATTATCTCGACTCTCGAGATAATGAAAGTTTATAATAAATAATATATTAAACCCGAAAAATTGACTTTTTGCCATTGCAATGATTTTTTTGTTAATTTTTAAAACAAAATTTATGATCAAAAATGTATATATTTTAATATTTATGAAATAATTAAATACTTATTTTCTTAAGGGCACCAGCTACTTATAAACAGTATACATGTAAAAGATAGGGAAAATAGCATGTTTTAAAAATGTATAAACTCTTATAATATTAAAGTTTTTGTAATAATTTTTTAACAATCTTATTATAAACATATAGCTTTATCATATGGTTGAATATATTTTAATAATTATTAACATAAATAATATAAAAATGATTAATTATAAAAAAAAATAATTAATTAAGATATTTATCACAAATTATCACTAAATTTACAATTTATATAAATTTACATATATTATATATATAGAATAATTAATCATACTGTTCATTTATATATTATATATAATATTGTGAAAATTTGAAGAAAAAATATTCAATATTGAATAAGAAGAGACATTAATTGGAGATATACAATATGCAAAATAATTATTCTGAGTAAATCAAGTTTCAAATATAATATATGAATATAAACAATATGATTATATAGGTACAAATAATATTTCTTAATTGATTGGTACAGTGAGATATTACAATTTACATAGGCTTAATAGGCGACCGTGTATCTTACGCTTTGGCAATATATAGTTTACTTATGTTATCATTTAAAGTAATGTATTAATTATATTTATATACATTTTAAAATATTATTTTTATTTTACACAAATGCCCAAAATTAATTTACTAAATCCTAGGACCGATCTTGGACCATTTTTCAAAACCCGGTCTCAGTAAATTTTCACGGCCTCCTGCTTAAAGTGTAACCCATTATATCAGCAGATGAAGCAATTTGAATACTAGACAATTTGGGAATAACTAAACTCGAATACACGATAATTAGCCCACATCAACCTATACCACTAGACTATTAAACATAGTAATATATATTTTTATTATAACTTCACCACAACTCGATGCCATTAAACAGGGCCAAACATATCTCACACAGTAGAATGTATGCGTGTGTGGTATATTACGTAATATAAAACTTGGCGAGCAACACTGGAGTTCGTTGTTTATATTTGATGACGTCACAATTATCGTTAACTATGACAGCGATCAACTACCTGGAACAAAGGGAGGCTGTTACATTCGGCGTCAAGGAGAGTAACTTGTTTCCAGGAGCTTTTGGACTAGCTGTGAAAGTAGATAAATTACCCACTAATATCACCACCAGTTGAGGTTAGTAGTAGTAGTAGTAGTAGTAGTAGTAGTAGTAGTAGTAGTAGTAGTAGTAGTAGTAGTAGTAGTAATAGTAGTAGTAGTAGTAGTAGTAGTAGTAGTAGTAGTAGTAGTAGTAGTAGTAGTAGTAGTAGTAGTAGTAGTAGTAGTAGTAGTAGTAGTAGTAGTAGTAGTAGTAGTAGTAGTAGTAGTAGTAGTAGTAGTAGTAGTAGTAGTAGTAGTAGTAGTAGTAGTAGTAGTAGTAGTAGTAGTAGTAGTAGTAGTAGTAGTAGTAGTAGTAGTAGTAGTAGTAGTAGTAGTAGTAGTAGTAGTAGTAGTAGTAGTAGTAGTAGTAGTAGTAGTAGTAGTAGTAGTAGTAGTAGTAGTAGTAGTAGTAGTAGTAGTAGTAGTAGTAGTAGTAGTAGTAGTAGTAGTAGTAGTAGTAGTAGTAGTAGTAGTAGTAGTAGTAGTAGTAGTAGTAGTAGTAGTAGTAGTAGTAGTAGTAGTAGTAGTAGTAGTAGTAGTAGTAGTAGTAGTAGTAGTAGTAGTAGTAGTAGTAGTAGTAGTAGTAGTAGTAGTAGTAGTAGTAGTAGTAGTAGTAGTAGTAGTAGTAGTAGTAGTAGTAGTAGTAGTAGTAGTAGTAGTAGTAGTAGTAGTAGTAGTAGTAGTAGTAGTAGTATTAATAATATAATAGAAGTTTTTGGCCCAAATTATAATAAAATTTAGAAGCAAATTCGACGATTTTGGGCGCTTTCAATATCCAAAGTACAATAGGATTTTAGGCGCAAATTCGACGCTTTTAGACGCTTCAGCTAAGAGTGATTTTAAACATGATATTGATCATGGATTCGGCTGCTTCATTTGATACATTTAAATTTGAGTATTGAGAATACCCAACACTTTTTTTTAATTTAGGTCAATATTCGCCATGCGAGGCCATGGTCACTTTAAAAAAAATTAACATGGAAATGGAATAGATCTGAAAATTCCAAAAAAAAAACGAATATGTATATTTTTCACATTTATAATTAAGCTACAATCATGACATTTTCAGAATATGTGTAATGTGTATAGTTCCTATTAATGATATAATATTTATAAACAATTTTATTTTATTTCTAGGATTTTTTTCAGATTATAGGATTTTCCAGAATTTTGTTGACCTCTCATAATTTTTAACAGAATCGTTATATTTGATAAATTTATATTATATATGATAACAAAACAATTTATTAATTACTATATTACAATTTTGCTGAAAAAATAATAACTACCATGGTATTTCTTTAATTTTGTAAAAAATCATAAATAAATGACAATTTTTTCTGTGGATTGGTACCTTTACAAAATCAAATATTTTTTTCTAACTCATCTTAAGATGTTATATTTTAACGTTCAAGTATTAACAAAATGTTAAAATAGCTCTTTATTATTTTAATAAATAGTCAAAGTGGCCTAATTTATAGAAAATGTATATATATATAAATTTATTTTATTATTTAAATTAATTTTCTAATAACTGATATTGTAATTAGGGATACTATAGATAATATTTACTATATATTAATATTATCTATTAGAAGAATATATTATTTAAGAAAATTACTCATTATTATATATAACCATTACCACATATTACATTACCCATTACAATAAAATACAAATAAATTGTAAACAATTAATATAAATGTCCTTAAAGACAATTGTTTATAAAGATATACAATACAATTACATAGGAGTAATGAAATTTCGAGATTTTTTTAAAACCTCATCGCATCACCAATAATAAACCAAAATGTATATTTTTTAATAAAATATTATCAGGAACATCATATCTATAGAATTTACTACGAAGCAGTATGATCTGTAAAATAAAATCATGCTTAGCTGTAGCGCACAAAGTACAATAGGATTCTAGGCGCAAATTCGACGCTTTTGGCGCAAATTCTCATCAAAGCGTATCACAATGTACTATATGTTAAATGAACGATATACAATATATTAGTATATACTTGTATATATTCTATATATCTGAATACTCATTACATTCATTTAGATGTTTTAATATTAGAATATTTGAGTATTTCAGTAAATGTCATTTATATTTGAATATTTGAATATTTAATTATATTTGAGAAGTTAGCCACTCCTTATGAAATATAAAAATTTTCACGGCCTCCAGCTTAAAGTGTAACCCATTATATCAGCAGATGAAGCAATTTGAATACTAGACAATTTGGGAATAACTAAACTCGAATACACGATAATTAGCCCACATCAACCTATACCACTAGACTATTAAACATAGTAATATATATTTTTATTATAACTTCACCACAACTCGATGCCATTAAACAGGGCCAAACATATCTCACACAGTAGAATGTATGCGTGTGTGGTATATTACGTAATATAAAACTTGGCGAGCAACACTGGAGTTCGTTGTTTATATTTGATGACGTCACAATTATCGTTAACTATGACAGCGATCAACTACCTGGAACAAAGGGAGGCTGTTACATTCGGCGTCAAGGAGAGTAACTTGTTTCCAGGAGCTTTTGGACTAGCTGTGAAAGTAGACCAATTACCCACTAATATCACCACCAGTTGAGGTTAGTAGTAGTAGTAGTAGTAGTAGTAGTAGTAGTAGTAGTAGTAGTAGTAGTAGTAGTAGTAGTAGTAGTAGTAGTAGTAGTAGTAGTAGTAGTAGTAGTAGTAGTAGTAGTAGTAGTAGTAGTAGTAGTAGTAGTAGTAGTAGTAGTAGTAGTAGTAGTAGTAGTAGTAGTAGTAGTAGTAGTAGTAGTAGTAGTAGTAGTAGTAGTAGTAGTAGTAGTAGTAGTAGTAGTAGTAGTAGTAGTAGTAGTAGTAGTAGTAGTAGTAGTAGTAGTAGTAGTAGTAGTAGTAGTAGTAGTAGTAGTAGTAGTAGTAGTAGTAGTAGTAGTAGTAGTAGTAGTAGTAGTAGTAGTAGTAGTAGTAGTAGTAGTAGTAGTAGTAGTAGTAGTAGTAGTAGTAGTAGTAGTAGTAGTAGTAGTAGTAGTAGTAGTAGTAGTAGTAGTAGTAGTAGTAGTAGTAGTAGTAGTAGTAGTAGTAGTAGTAGTAGTAGTAGTAGTAGTAGTAGTAGTAGTAGTAGTAGTAGTAGTAGTAGTAGTAGTAGTAGTAGTAGTAGTAGTAGTAGTAGTAGTAGTAGTAGTAGTAGTAGTAGTAGTAGTAGTAGTAGTAGTAGTAGTAGTAGTAGTAGTAGTAGTAGTAGTAGTAGTAGTAGTAGTAGTAGTAGTAGTAGTAGTAGTAGTAGTAGTAGTATTAATAATATAATAGAAGTTTTTGGCCCAAATTATAATAAAATTTAGAAGCAAATTCGACGATTTTGGGCGCTTTCAATATCCAAAGTACAATAGGATTTTAGGCGCAAATTCAACGCTTTTAGACGCTTCAGCTAAGAGTGATTTTAAACATGATATTGATCATGGATTCGGCTGCTTCATTTGATACATTTAAATTTGAGTATTGAGAATACCCAACACTTTTTTTTAATTTAGGTCAATATTCGCCATGCGAGGCCATGGTCACTTTAAAAAAAATTAACATGGAAATGGAATAGATCTGAAAATTCCAAAAAAAAAACGAATATGTATATTTTTCACATTTATAATTAAGCTACAATCATGACATTTTCAGAATATGTGTAATGTGTATAGTTCCTATTAATGATATAATATTTATAAACAATTTTATTTTATTTCTAGGATTTTTTTCAGATTATAGGATTTTCCAGAATTTTGTTGACCTCTCATAATTTTTAACAGAATCGTTATATTTGATAAATTTATATTATATATGATAACAAAACAATTTATTAATTACTATATTACAATTTTGCTGAAAAAATAATAACTACCATGGTATTTCTTTAATTTTGTAAAAAATCATAAATAAATGACAATTTTTTCTGTGGATTGGTACCTTTACAAAATCAAATATTTTTTTCTAACTCATCTTAAGATGTTATATTTTAACGTTCAAGTATTAACAAAATGTTAAAATAGCTCTTTATTATTTTAATAAATAGTCAAAGTGGCCTAATTTATAGAAAATGTATATATATATAAATTTATTTTATTATTTAAATTAAATTTCTAATAACTGATATTGTAATTAGGGATACTATAGATAATATTTACTATATATTAATATTATCTATTAGAAGAATATATTATTTAAGAAAATTACTCATTATTATATATAACCATTACCACATATTACATTACCCATTACAATAAAATACAAATAAATTGTAAACAATTAATATAAATGTCCTTAAAGACAATTGTTTATAAAGATATACAATACAATTACATAGGAGTAATGAAATTTCGAGATTTTTTTAAAACCTCATCGCATCACCAATAATAAACCAAAATGTATATTTTTTAATAAAATATTATCAGGAACATCATATCTATAGAATTTACTACGAAGCAGTATGATCTGTAAAATAAAATCATGCTTAGCTGTAGCGCACAAAGTACAATAGGATTCTAGGCGCAAATTCGACGCTTTTGGCGCAAATTCTCATCAAAGCGTATCACAATGTACTATATGTTAAATGAACGATATACAATATATTAGTATATACTTGTATATATTCTATATTTCTGAATACTCATTACATTAATTAAGATGTTTTAATATTAAAATATTTGAATATTTACAGTAAATGTCATATATATTTTAATATTTTAATATTTAATTATATTTGAGAAGTTAGCCACTCCTTATGAAATATAAAAATTTTCACGGCCTCCAGCTTAAAGTGTAACCCATTATATCAGCAGATGAAGCAATTTGAATACTAGACAATTTGGGAATAACTAAACTCGAATACACGATAATTAGCCCACATCAACCTATACCACTAGACTATTAAACATAGTAATATATATTTTTATTATAACTTCACCACAACTCGATGCCATTAAACAGGGCCAAACATATCTCACACAGTAGAATGTATGCGTGTGTGGTATATTACGTAATATAAAACTTGGCGAGCAACACTGGAGTTCGTTGTTTATATTTGATGACGTCACAATTATCGTTAACTATGACAGCGATCAACTACCTGGAACAAAGGGAGGCTGTTACATTCGGCGTCAAGGAGAGTAACTTGTTTCCAGGAGCTTTTGGACTAGCTGTGAAAGTAGATAAATTACCCACTAATATCACCACCAGTTGAGGTTAGTAGTAGTAGTAGTAGTAGTAGTAGTAGTAGTAGTAGTAGTAGTAGTAGTAGTAGTAGTAGTAGTAGTAATAGTAGTAGTAGTAGTAGTAGTAGTAGTAGTAGTAGTAGTAGTAGTAGTAGTAGTAGTAGTAGTAGTAGTAGTAGTAGTAGTAGTAGTAGTAGTAGTAGTAGTAGTAGTAGTAGTAGTAGTAGTAGTAGTAGTAGTAGTAGTAGTAGTAGTAGTAGTAGTAGTAGTAGTAGTAGTAGTAGTAGTAGTAGTAGTAGTAGTAGTAGTAGTAGTAGTAGTAGTAGTAGTAGTAGTAGTAGTAGTAGTAGTAGTAGTAGTAGTAGTAGTAGTAGTAGTAGTAGTAGTAGTAGTAGTAGTAGTAGTAGTAGTAGTAGTAGTAGTAGTAGTAGTAGTAGTAGTAGTAGTAGTAGTAGTAGTAGTAGTAGTAGTAGTAGTAGTAGTAGTAGTAGTAGTAGTAGTAGTAGTAGTAGTAGTAGTAGTAGTAGTAGTAGTAGTAGTAGTAGTAGTAGTAGTAGTAGTAGTAGTAGTAGTAGTAGTAGTAGTAGTAGTAGTAGTAGTAGTAGTAGTAGTAGTAGTAGTAGTAGTAGTAGTAGTAGTAGTAGTAGTAGTAGTAGTAGTAGTAGTAGTAGTAGTAGTAGTAGTAGTAGTAGTAGTAGTAGTATTAATAATATAATAGAAGTTTTTGGCCCAAATTATAATAAAATTTAGAAGCAAATTCGACGATTTTGGGCGCTTTCAATATCCAAAGTACAATAGGATTTTAGGCGCAAATTCGACGCTTTTAGACGCTTCAGCTAAGAGTGATTTTAAACATGATATTGATCATGGATTCGGCTGCTTCATTTGATACATTTAAATTTGAGTATTGAGAATACCCAACACTTTTTTTTAATTTAGGTCAATATTCGCCATGCGAGGCCATGGTCACTTTAAAAAAAATTAACATGGAAATGGAATAGATCTGAAAATTCCAAAAAAAAAACGAATATGTATATTTTTCACATTTATAATTAAGCTACAATCATGACATTTTCAGAATATGTGTAATGTGTATAGTTCCTATTAATGATATAATATTTATAAACAATTTTATTTTATTTCTAGGATTTTTTTCAGATTATAGGATTTTCCAGAATTTTGTTGACCTCTCATAATTTTTAACAGAATCGTTATATTTGATAAATTTATATTATATATGATAACAAAACAATTTATTAATTACTATATTACAATTTTGCTGAAAAAATAATAACTACCATGGTATTTCTTTAATTTTGTAAAAAATCATAAATAAATGACAATTTTTTCTGTGGATTGGTACCTTTACAAAATCAAATATTTTTTTCTAACTCATCTTAAGATGTTATATTTTAACGTTCAAGTATTAACAAAATGTTAAAATAGCTCTTTATTATTTTAATAAATAGTCAAAGTGGCCTAATTTATAGAAAATGTATATATATATAAATTTATTTTATTATTTAAATTAATTTTCTAATAACTGATATTGTAATTAGGGATACTATAGATAATATTTACTATATATTAATATTATCTATTAGAAGAATATATTATTTAAGAAAATTACTCATTATTATATATAACCATTACCACATATTACATTACCCATTACAATAAAATACAAATAAATTGTAAACAATTAATATAAATGTCCTTAAAGACAATTGTTTATAAAGATATACAATACAATTACATAGGAGTAATGAAATTTCGAGATTTTTTTAAAACCTCATCGCATCACCAATAATAAACCAAAATGTATATTTTTTAATAAAATATTATCAGGAACATCATATCTATAGAATTTACTACGAAGCAGTATGATCTGTAAAATAAAATCATGCTTAGCTGTAGCGCACAAAGTACAATAGGATTCTAGGCGCAAATTCGACGCTTTTGGCGCAAATTCTCATCAAAGCGTATCACAATGTACTATATATTAAATGAACGATATACAATATATTAGTATATACTTGTATATATTCTATATATCTGAATACTCATTACATTCATTTAGATGTTTTAATATTAGAATATTTGAGTATTTCAGTAAATGTCATTTATATTTGAATATTTGAATATTTAATTATATTTGAGAAGTTAGCCACTCCTTATGAAATATAAAAATTTTCACGGCCTCCAGCTTAAAGTGTAACCCATTATATCAGCAGATGAAGCAATTTGAATACTAGACAATTTGGGAATAACTAAACTCGAATACACGATAATTAGCCCACATCAACCTATACCACTAGACTATTAAACATAGTAATATATATTTTTATTATAACTTCACCACAACTCGATGCCATTAAACAGGGCCAAACATATCTCACACAGTAGAATGTATGCGTGTGTGGTATATTACGTAATATAAAACTTGGCGAGCAACACTGGAGTTCGTTGTTTATATTTGATGACGTCACAATTATCGTTAACTATGACAGCGATCAACTACCTGGAACAAAGGGAGGCTGTTACATTCGGCGTCAAGGAGAGTAACTTGTTTCCAGGAGCTTTTGGACTAGCTGTGAAAGTAGACCAATTACCCACTAATATCACCACCAGTTGAGGTTAGTAGTAGTAGTAGTAGTAGTAGTAGTAGTAGTAGTAGTAGTAGTAGTAGTAGTAGTAGTAGTAGTAGTAGTAGTAGTAGTAGTAGTAGTAGTAGTAGTAGTAGTAGTAGTAGTAGTAGTAGTAGTAGTAGTAGTAGTAGTAGTAGTAGTAGTAGTAGTAGTAGTAGTAGTAGTAGTAGTAGTAGTAGTAGTAGTAGTAGTAGTAGTAGTAGTAGTAGTAGTAGTAGTAGTAGTAGTAGTAGTAGTAGTAGTAGTAGTAGTAGTAGTAGTAGTAGTAGTAGTAGTAGTAGTAGTAGTAGTAGTAGTAGTAGTAGTAGTAGTAGTAGTAGTAGTAGTAGTAGTAGTAGTAGTAGTAGTAGTAGTAGTAGTAGTAGTAGTAGTAGTAGTAGTAGTAGTAGTAGTAGTAGTAGTAGTAGTAGTAGTAGTAGTAGTAGTAGTAGTAGTAGTAGTAGTAGTAGTAGTAGTAGTAGTAGTAGTAGTAGTAGTAGTAGTAGTAGTAGTAGTAGTAGTAGTAGTAGTAGTAGTAGTAGTAGTAGTAGTAGTAGTAGTAGTAGTAGTAGTAGTAGTAGTATTAATAATATAATAGAAGTTTTTGGCCCAAATTATAATAAAATTTAGAAGCAAATTCGACGATTTTGGGCGCTTTCAATATCCAAAGTACAATAGGATTTTAGGCGCAAATTCGACGCTTTTAGACGCTTCAGCTAAGAGTGATTTTAAACATGATATTGATCATGGATTCGGCTGCTTCATTTGATACATTTAAATTTGAGTATTGAGAATACCCAACACTTTTTTTTAATTTAGGTCAATATTCGCCATGCGAGGCCATGGTCACTTTAAAAAAAATTAACATGGAAATGGAATAGATCTGAAAATTCCAAAAAAAAAACGAATATGTATATTTTTCACATTTATAATTAAGCTACAATCATGACATTTTCAGAATATGTGTAATGTGTATAGTTCCTATTAATGATATAATATTTATAAACAATTTTATTTTATTTCTAGGATTTTTTTCAGATTATAGGATTTTCCAGAATTTTGTTGACCTCTCATAATTTTTAACAGAATCGTTATATTTGATAAATTTATATTATATATGATAACAAAACAATTTATTAATTACTATATTACAATTTTGCTGAAAAAATAATAACTACCATGGTATTTCTTTAATTTTGTAAAAAATCATAAATAAATGACAATTTTTTCTGTGGATTGGTACCTTTACAAAATCAAATATTTTTTTCTAACTCATCTTAAGATGTTATATTTTAACGTTCAAGTATTAACAAAATGTTAAAATAGCTCTTTATTATTTTAATAAATAGTCAAAGTGGCCTAATTTATAGAAAATGTATATATATATAAATTTATTTTATTATTTAAATTAATTTTCTAATAACTGATATTGTAATTAGGGATACTATAGATAATATTTACTATATATTAATATTATCTATTAGAAGAATATATTATTTAAGAAAATTACTCATTATTATATATAACCATTACCACATATTACATTACCCATTACAATAAAATACAAATAAATTGTAAACAATTAATATAAATGTCCTTAAAGACAATTGTTTATAAAGATATACAATACAATTACATAGGAGTAATGAAATTTCGAGATTTTTTTAAAACCTCATCGCATCACCAATAATAAACCAAAATGTATATTTTTTAATAAAATATTATCAGGAACATCATATCTATAGAATTTACTACGAAGCAGTATGATCTGTAAAATAAAATCATGCTTAGCTGTAGCGCACAAAGTACAATAGGATTCTAGGCGCAAATTCGACGCTTTTGGCGCAAATTCTCATCAAAGCGTATCACAATGTACTATATGTTAAATGAACGATATACAATATATTAGTATATACTTGTATATATTCTATATATCTGAATACTCATTACATTCATTTAGATGTTTTAATATTAGAATATTTGAGTATTTCAGTAAATGTCATTTATATTTGAATATTTGAATATTTAATTATATTTGAGAAGTTAGCCACTCCTTATGAAATATAAAAATTTTCACGGCCTCCAGCTTAAAGTGTAACCCATTATATCAGCAGATGAAGCAATTTGAATACTAGACAATTTGGGAATAACTAAACTCGAATACACGATAATTAGCCCACATCAACCTATACCACTAGACTATTAAACATAGTAATATATATTTTTATTATAACTTCACCACAACTCGATGCCATTAAACAGGGCCAAACATATCTCACACAGTAGAATGTATGCGTGTGTGGTATATTACGTAATATAAAACTTGGCGAGCAACACTGGAGTTCGTTGTTTATATTTGATGACGTCACAATTATCGTTAACTATGACAGCGATCAACTACCTGGAACAAAGGGAGGCTGTTACATTCGGCGTCAAGGAGAGTAACTTGTTTCCAGGAGCTTTTGGACTAGCTGTGAAAGTAGACCAATTACCCACTAATATCACCACCAGTTGAGGTTAGTAGTAGTAGTAGTAGTAGTAGTAGTAGTAGTAGTAGTAGTAGTAGTAGTAGTAGTAGTAGTAGTAGTAGTAGTAGTAGTAATAGTAGTAGTAGTAGTAGTAGTAGTAGTAGTAGTAGTAGTAGTAGTAGTAGTAGTAGTAGTAGTAGTAGTAGTAGTAGTAGTAGTAGTAGTAGTAGTAGTAGTAGTAGTAGTAGTAGTAGTAGTAGTAGTAGTAGTAGTAGTAGTAGTAGTAGTAGTAGTAGTAGTAGTAGTAGTAGTAGTAGTAGTAGTAGTAGTAGTAGTAGTAGTAGTAGTAGTAGTAGTAGTAGTAGTAGTAGTAGTAGTAGTAGTAGTAGTAGTAGTAGTAGTAGTAGTAGTAGTAGTAGTAGTAGTAGTAGTAGTAGTAGTAGTAGTAGTAGTAGTAGTAGTAGTAGTAGTAGTAGTAGTAGTAGTAGTAGTAGTAGTAGTAGTAGTAGTAGTAGTAGTAGTAGTAGTAGTAGTAGTAGTAGTAGTAGTAGTAGTAGTAGTAGTAGTAGTAGTAGTAGTAGTAGTAGTAGTAGTAGTAGTAGTAGTAGTAGTAGTAGTAGTAGTAGTAGTAGTAGTAGTAGTAGTAGTAGTAGTAGTAGTAGTAGTAGTAGTAGTAGTAGTAGTAGTAGTAGTAGTAGTAGTAGTAGTAGTAGTAGTAGTAGTAGTAGTAGTAGTAGTAGTAGTAGTAGTAGTAGTAGTAGTAGTAGTAGTAGTAGTAGTAGTAGTAGTAGTAGTAGTAGTAGTAGTAGTAGTAGTAGTAGTAGTAGTAGTAGTAGTAGTAGTAGTAGTAGTAGTAGTAGTAGTAGTAGTAGTAGTAGTAGTAGTAGTAGTAGTAGTAGTAGTAGTAGTAGTAGTAGTATTAATAATATAATAGAAGTTTTTGGCCCAAATTATAATAAAATTTAGAAGCAAATTCGACGATTTTGGGCGCTTTCAATATCCAAAGTACAATAGGATTTTAGGCGCAAATTCGACGCTTTTAGACGCTTCAGCTAAGAGTGATTTTAAACATGATATTGATCATGGATTCGGCTGCTTCATTTGATACATTTAAATTGAGTATTGAGAATACCCAACACTTTTTTTTAATTTAGGTCAATATTCGCCATGCGAGGCCATGGTCACTTTAAAAAAAAATTAACATGGGAATAGATAGGAAAATTCCAAAAAAAAAAACAAATATGTATATTTTTCACATTTATAATTAAGCTACAATCATGAAATTTCCAGAATATGTGTAATGTGTATAGTTCCTATTAATGATATAATATTTATAAACAATTTTATTTTATTTCTAGGATTTTTTTCAGATTATAGGATTTTCCAGAATTTTTTTGACCTCTCATAATTTTTAACAGAATCGTTATATTTGATAAATTTATATTATATATGATAACAAAACAATTTATTAATTACTATATTACAATTTGGCTGAAAAAATAATAACACCATGGTATTTCTTTAATTTTGTTAAAAATCATCAATAAATGAATATATATACTTGTATATATTCTATATATCTGAATACTCATTACATTCATTTAGATGTTTTAATATTAGAATATTTGAGTATTTCAGTAAATGTCATTTATATTTGAATATTTGAATATTTAATTATATTTGAGAAGTTAGCCACTCCTTATGAAATATAAAAATTTTCACGGCCTCCAGCTTAAAGTGTAACCCATTATATCAGCAGATGAAGCAATTTGAATACTAGACAATTTGGGAATAACTAAACTCGAATACACGATAATTAGCCCACATCAACCTATACCACTAGACTATTAAACATAGTAATATATATTTTTATTATAACTTCACCACAACTCGATGCCATTAAACAGGGCCAAACATATCTCACACAGTAGAATGTATGCGTGTGTGGTATATTACGTAATATAAAACTTGGCGAGCAACACTGGAGTTCGTTGTTTATATTTGATGACGTCACAATTATCGTTAACTATGACAGCGATCAACTACCTGGAACAAAGGGAGGCTGTTACATTCGGCGTCAAGGAGAGTAACTTGTTTCCAGGAGCTTTTGGACTAGCTGTGAAAGTAGACCAATTACCCACTAATATCACCACCAGTTGAGGTTAGTAGTAGTAGTAGTAGTAGTAGTAGTAGTAGTAGTAGTAGTAGTAGTAGTAGTAGTAGTAGTAGTAGTAGTAGTAGTAGTAGTAGTAGTAGTAGTAGTAGTAGTAGTAGTAGTAGTAGTAGTAGTAGTAGTAGTAGTAGTAGTAGTAGTAGTAGTAGTAGTAGTAGTAGTAGTAGTAGTAGTAGTAGTAGTAGTAGTAGTAGTAGTAGTAGTAGTAGTAGTAGTAGTAGTAGTAGTAGTAGTAGTAGTAGTAGTAGTAGTAGTAGTAGTAGTAGTAGTAGTAGTAGTAGTAGTAGTAGTAGTAGTAGTAGTAGTAGTAGTAGTAGTAGTAGTAGTAGTAGTAGTAGTAGTAGTAGTAGTAGTAGTAGTAGTAGTAGTAGTAGTAGTAGTAGTAGTAGTAGTAGTAGTAGTAGTAGTAGTAGTAGTAGTAGTAGTAGTAGTAGTAGTAGTAGTAGTAGTAGTAGTAGTAGTAGTAGTAGTAGTAGTAGTAGTAGTAGTAGTAGTAGTAGTAGTAGTAGTAGTAGTAGTAGTAGTAGTAGTAGTAGTAGTAGTAGTAGTAGTAGTAGTAGTAGTAGTAGTAGTAGTAGTAGTAGTAGTAGTAGTAGTAGTAGTAGTAGTAGTAGTAGTAGTAGTAGTAGTAGTAGTAGTAGTAGTAGTAGTAGTAGTAGTAGTAGTAGTAGTATTAATAATATAATAGAAGTTTTTGGCCCAAATTATAATAAAATTTAGAAGCAAATTCGACGATTTTGGGCGCTTTCAATATCCAAAGTACAATAGGATTTTAGGCGCAAATTCAACGCTTTTAGACGCTTCAGCTAAGAGTGATTTTAAACATGATATTGATCATGGATTCGGCTGCTTCATTTGATACATTTAAATTTGAGTATTGAGAATACCCAACACTTTTTTTTAATTTAGGTCAATATTCGCCATGCGAGGCCATGGTCACTTTAAAAAAAATTAACATGGAAATGGAATAGATCTGAAAATTCCAAAAAAAAAACGAATATGTATATTTTTCACATTTATAATTAAGCTACAATCATGACATTTTCAGAATATGTGTAATGTGTATAGTTCCTATTAATGATATAATATTTATAAACAATTTTATTTTATTTCTAGGATTTTTTTCAGATTATAGGATTTTCCAGAATTTTGTTGACCTCTCATAATTTTTAACAGAATCGTTATATTTGATAAATTTATATTATATATGATAACAAAACAATTTATTAATTACTATATTACAATTTTGCTGAAAAAATAATAACTACCATGGTATTTCTTTAATTTTGTAAAAAATCATAAATAAATGACAATTTTTTCTGTGGATTGGTACCTTTACAAAATCAAATATTTTTTTCTAACTCATCTTAAGATGTTATATTTTAACGTTCAAGTATTAACAAAATGTTAAAATAGCTCTTTATTATTTTAATAAATAGTCAAAGTGGCCTAATTTATAGAAAATGTATATATATATAAATTTATTTTATTATTTAAATTAAATTTCTAATAACTGATATTGTAATTAGGGATACTATAGATAATATTTACTATATATTAATATTATCTATTAGAAGAATATATTATTTAAGAAAATTACTCATTATTATATATAACCATTACCACATATTACATTACCCATTACAATAAAATACAAATAAATTGTAAACAATTAATATAAATGTCCTTAAAGACAATTGTTTATAAAGATATACAATACAATTACATAGGAGTAATGAAATTTCGAGATTTTTTTAAAACCTCATCGCATCACCAATAATAAACCAAAATGTATATTTTTTAATAAAATATTATCAGGAACATCATATCTATAGAATTTACTACGAAGCAGTATGATCTGTAAAATAAAATCATGCTTAGCTGTAGCGCACAAAGTACAATAGGATTCTAGGCGCAAATTCGACGCTTTTGGCGCAAATTCTCATCAAAGCGTATCACAATGTACTATATGTTAAATGAACGATATACAATATATTAGTATATACTTGTATATATTCTATATTTCTGAATACTCATTACATTAATTAAGATGTTTTAATATTAAAATATTTGAATATTTACAGTAAATGTCATATATATTTTAATATTTTAATATTTAATTATATTTGAGAAGTTAGCCACTCCTTATGAAATATAAAAATTTTCACGGCCTCCAGCTTAAAGTGTAACCCATTATATCAGCAGATGAAGCAATTTGAATACTAGACAATTTGGGAATAACTAAACTCGAATACACGATAATTAGCCCACATCAACCTATACCACTAGACTATTAAACATAGTAATATATATTTTTATTATAACTTCACCACAACTCGATGCCATTAAACAGGGCCAAACATATCTCACACAGTAGAATGTATGCGTGTGTGGTATATTACGTAATATAAAACTTGGCGAGCAACACTGGAGTTCGTTGTTTATATTTGATGACGTCACAATTATCGTTAACTATGACAGCGATCAACTACCTGGAACAAAGGGAGGCTGTTACATTCGGCGTCAAGGAGAGTAACTTGTTTCCAGGAGCTTTTGGACTAGCTGTGAAAGTAGACCAATTACCCACTAATATCACCACCAGTTGAGGTTAGTAGTAGTAGTAGTAGTAGTAGTAGTAGTAGTAGTAGTAGTAGTAGTAGTAGTAGTAGTAGTAGTAGTAGTAGTAGTAGTAGTAGTAGTAGTAGTAGTAGTAGTAGTAGTAGTAGTAGTAGTAGTAGTAGTAGTAGTAGTAGTAGTAGTAGTAGTAGTAGTAGTAGTAGTAGTAGTAGTAGTAGTAGTAGTAGTAGTAGTAGTAGTAGTAGTAGTAGTAGTAGTAGTAGTAGTAGTAGTAGTAGTAGTAGTAGTAGTAGTAGTAGTAGTAGTAGTAGTAGTAGTAGTAGTAGTAGTAGTAGTAGTAGTAGTAGTAGTAGTAGTAGTAGTAGTAGTAGTAGTAGTAGTAGTAGTAGTAGTAGTAGTAGTAGTAGTAGTAGTAGTAGTAGTAGTAGTAGTAGTAGTAGTAGTAGTAGTAGTAGTAGTAGTAGTAGTAGTAGTAGTAGTAGTAGTAGTAGTAGTAGTAGTAGTAGTAGTAGTAGTAGTAGTAGTAGTAGTAGTAGTAGTAGTAGTAGTAGTAGTAGTAGTAGTAGTAGTAGTAGTAGTAGTAGTAGTAGTAGTAGTAGTAGTAGTAGTAGTAGTAGTAGTAGTAGTAGTAGTAGTAGTAGTAGTAGTAGTAGTAGTAGTAGTAGTAGTAGTAGTAGTAGTAGTAGTAGTAGTAGTAGTAGTAGTATTAATAATATAATAGAAGTTTTTGGCCCAAATTATAATAAAATTTAGAAGCAAATTCGACGATTTTGGGCGCTTTCAATATCCAAAGTACAATAGGATTTTAGGCGCAAATTCAACGCTTTTAGACGCTTCAGCTAAGAGTGATTTTAAACATGATATTGATCATGGATTCGGCTGCTTCATTTGATACATTTAAATTTGAGTATTGAGAATACCCAACACTTTTTTTTAATTTAGGTCAATATTCGCCATGCGAGGCCATGGTCACTTTAAAAAAAATTAACATGGAAATGGAATAGATCTGAAAATTCCAAAAAAAAAACGAATATGTATATTTTTCACATTTATAATTAAGCTACAATCATGACATTTTCAGAATATGTGTAATGTGTATAGTTCCTATTAATGATATAATATTTATAAACAATTTTATTTTATTTCTAGGATTTTTTTCAGATTATAGGATTTTCCAGAATTTTGTTGACCTCTCATAATTTTTAACAGAATCGTTATATTTGATAAATTTATATTATATATGATAACAAAACAATTTATTAATTACTATATTACAATTTTGCTGAAAAAATAATAACTACCATGGTATTTCTTTAATTTTGTAAAAAATCATAAATAAATGACAATTTTTTCTGTGGATTGGTACCTTTACAAAATCAAATATTTTTTTCTAACTCATCTTAAGATGTTATATTTTAACGTTCAAGTATTAACAAAATGTTAAAATAGCTCTTTATTATTTTAATAAATAGTCAAAGTGGCCTAATTTATAGAAAATGTATATATATATAAATTTATTTTATTATTTAAATTAAATTTCTAATAACTGATATTGTAATTAGGGATACTATAGATAATATTTACTATATATTAATATTATCTATTAGAAGAATATATTATTTAAGAAAATTACTCATTATTATATATAACCATTACCACATATTACATTACCCATTACAATAAAATACAAATAAATTGTAAACAATTAATATAAATGTCCTTAAAGACAATTGTTTATAAAGATATACAATACAATTACATAGGAGTAATGAAATTTCGAGATTTTTTTAAAACCTCATCGCATCACCAATAATAAACCAAAATGTATATTTTTTAATAAAATATTATCAGGAACATCATATCTATAGAATTTACTACGAAGCAGTATGATCTGTAAAATAAAATCATGCTTAGCTGTAGCGCACAAAGTACAATAGGATTCTAGGCGCAAATTCGACGCTTTTGGCGCAAATTCTCATCAAAGCGTATCACAATGTACTATATGTTAAATGAACGATATACAATATATTAGTATATACTTGTATATATTCTATATTTCTGAATACTCATTACATTAATTAAGATGTTTTAATATTAAAATATTTGAATATTTACAGTAAATGTCATATATATTTTAATATTTTAATATTTAATTATATTTGAGAAGTTAGCCACTCCTTATGAAATATAAAAATTTTCACGGCCTCCAGCTTAAAGTGTAACCCATTATATCAGCAGATGAAGCAATTTGAATACTAGACAATTTGGGAATAACTAAACTCGAATACACGATAATTAGCCCACATCAACCTATACCACTAGACTATTAAACATAGTAATATATATTTTTATTATAACTTCACCACAACTCGATGCCATTAAACAGGGCCAAACATATCTCACACAGTAGAATGTATGCGTGTGTGGTATATTACGTAATATAAAACTTGGCGAGCAACACTGGAGTTCGTTGTTTATATTTGATGACGTCACAATTATCGTTAACTATGACAGCGATCAACTACCTGGAACAAAGGGAGGCTGTTACATTCGGCGTCAAGGAGAGTAACTTGTTTCCAGGAGCTTTTGGACTAGCTGTGAAAGTAGACCAATTACCCACTAATATCACCACCAGTTGAGGTTAGTAGTAGTAGTAGTAGTAGTAGTAGTAGTAGTAGTAGTAGTAGTAGTAGTAGTAGTAGTAGTAGTAGTAGTAGTAGTAGTAGTAGTAGTAGTAGTAGTAGTAGTAGTAGTAGTAGTAGTAGTAGTAGTAGTAGTAGTAGTAGTAGTAGTAGTAGTAGTAGTAGTAGTAGTAGTAGTAGTAGTAGTAGTAGTAGTAGTAGTAGTAGTAGTAGTAGTAGTAGTAGTAGTAGTAGTAGTAGTAGTAGTAGTAGTAGTAGTAGTAGTAGTAGTAGTAGTAGTAGTAGTAGTAGTAGTAGTAGTAGTAGTAGTAGTAGTAGTAGTAGTAGTAGTAGTAGTAGTAGTAGTAGTAGTAGTAGTAGTAGTAGTAGTAGTAGTAGTAGTAGTAGTAGTAGTAGTAGTAGTAGTAGTAGTAGTAGTAGTAGTAGTAGTAGTAGTAGTAGTAGTAGTAGTAGTAGTAGTAGTAGTAGTAGTAGTAGTAGTAGTAGTAGTAGTAGTAGTAGTAGTAGTAGTAGTAGTAGTAGTAGTAGTAGTAGTAGTAGTAGTAGTAGTAGTAGTAGTAGTAGTAGTAGTAGTAGTAGTAGTAGTAGTAGTAGTAGTAGTAGTAGTAGTAGTAGTAGTAGTAGTAGTAGTAGTAGTAGTAGTAGTAGTAGTAGTAGTAGTAGTAGTAGTAGTAGTAGTAGTAGTAGTAGTAGTAGTAGTAGTAGTAGTAGTAGTAGTAGTAGTAGTAGTATTAATAATATAATAGAAGTTTTTGGCCCAAATTATAATAAAATTTAGAAGCAAATTCGACGATTTTGGGCGCTTTCAATATCCAAAGTACAATAGGATTTTAGGCGCAAATTCGACGCTTTTAGACGCTTCAGCTAAGAGTGATTTTAAACATGATATTGATCATGGATTCGGCTGCTTCATTTGATACATTTAAATTGAGTATTGAGAATACCCAACACTTTTTTTTAATTTAGGTCAATATTCGCCATGCGAGGCCATGGTCACTTTAAAAAAAAATTAACATGGGAATAGATAGGAAAATTCCAAAAAAAAAAACAAATATGTATATTTTTCACATTTATAATTAAGCTACAATCATGAAATTTCCAGAATATGTGTAATGTGTATAGTTCCTATTAATGATATAATATTTATAAACAATTTTATTTTATTTCTAGGATTTTTTTCAGATTATAGGATTTTCCAGAATTTTTTTGACCTCTCATAATTTTTAACAGAATCGTTATATTTGATAAATTTATATTATATATGATAACAAAACAATTTATTAATTACTATATTACAATTTGGCTGAAAAAATAATAACACCATGGTATTTCTTTAATTTTGTTAAAAATCATCAATAAATGAATATATATACTTGTATATATTCTATATATCTGAATACTCATTACATTCATTTAGATGTTTTAATATTAGAATATTTGAGTATTTCAGTAAATGTCATTTATATTTGAATATTTGAATATTTAATTATATTTGAGAAGTTAGCCACTCCTTATGAAATATAAAAATTTTCACGGCCTCCAGCTTAAAGTGTATATATCAGCAGATGAAGCAATTTGAATACTAGACAATTTGGGAATAACTAAACTCGAATACACGATAATTAGCCCACATCAACCTATACCACTAGACTATTAAACATAGTAATATATATTTTTATTATAACTTCACCACAACTCGATGCCATTAAACAGGGCCAAACTGCCATTAAACAGGGCCAAACATATCTCACACAGTAGAATGTATGCGTGTGTGGTATATTACGTAATATAAAACTTGGCGAGCAACACTGGAGTTCGTTGTTTATATTTGATGACGTCACAATTATCGTTAACTATGACAGCGATCAACTACCTGGAACAAAGGGAGGCTGTTACATTCGGCGTCAAGGAGAGTAACTTGTTTCCAGGAGCTTTTGGACTAGCTGTGAAAGTAGACCAATTACCCACTAATATCACCACCAGTTGAGGTTAGTAGTAGTAGTAGTAGTAGTAGTAGTAGTAGTAGTAGTAGTAGTAGTAGTAGTAGTAGTAGTAGTAGTAGTAGTAGTAGTAGTAGTAGTAGTAGTAGTAGTAGTAGTAGTAGTAGTAGTAGTAGTAGTAGTAGTAGTAGTAGTAGTAGTAGTAGTAGTAGTAGTAGTAGTAGTAGTAGTAGTAGTAGTAGTAGTAGTAGTAGTAGTAGTAGTAGTAGTAGTAGTAGTAGTAGTAGTAGTAGTAGTAGTAGTAGTAGTAGTAGTAGTAGTAGTAGTAGTAGTAGTAGTAGTAGTAGTAGTAGTAGTAGTAGTAGTAGTAGTAGTAGTAGTAGTAGTAGTAGTAGTAGTAGTAGTAGTAGTAGTAGTAGTAGTAGTAGTAGTAGTAGTAGTAGTAGTAGTAGTAGTAGTAGTAGTAGTAGTAGTAGTAGTAGTAGTAGTAGTAGTAGTAGTAGTAGTAGTAGTAGTAGTAGTAGTAGTAGTAGTAGTAGTAGTAGTAGTAGTAGTAGTAGTAGTAGTAGTAGTAGTAGTAGTAGTAGTAGTAGTAGTAGTAGTAGTAGTAGTAGTAGTAGTAGTAGTAGTAGTAGTAGTAGTAGTAGTAGTAGTAGTAGTAGTAGTAGTAGTAGTAGTAGTAGTAGTAGTAGTAGTAGTAGTAGTAGTAGTAGTAGTAGTAGTAGTAGTAGTAGTAGTAGTAGTAGTAGTAGTAGTAGTAGTAGTAGTAGTAGTAGTAGTAGTAGTAGTAGTAGTAGTAGTAGTAGTAGTAGTAGTAGTAGTAGTAGTAGTAGTAGTAGTAGTAGTAGTAGTAGTAGTAGTAGTAGTAGTAGTAGTAGTAGTAGTAGTAGTAGTAGTAGTAGTAGTAGTAGTAGTAGTAGTAGTAGTAGTAGTAGTAGTAGTAGTAGTAGTAGTAGTAGTAGTAGTAGTAGTAGTAGTAGTAGTAGTAGTAGTAGTAGTAGTAGTAGTAGTAGTAGTAGTAGTAGTAGTAGTAGTAGTAGTAGTAGTAGTAGTAGTAGTAGTAGTAGTAGTAGTAGTAGTAGTAGTAGTAGTAGTAGTAGTAGTAGTAGTAGTAGTAGTAGTAGTAGTAGTAGTAGTAGTAGTAGTAGTAGTAGTAGTAGTAGTAGTAGTAGTAGTAGTAGTAGTAGTAGTAGTAGTAGTAGTAGTAGTAGTAGTAGTAGTAGTAGTAGTAGTAGTAGTAGTAGTAGTAGTAGTAGTAGTAGTAGTAGTAGTAGTAGTAGTAGTAGTAGTAGTAGTAGTAGTAGTAGTAGTAGTAGTATTAATAATATAATAGAAGTTTTTGGCCCAAATTATAATAAAATTTAGAAGAAAATTCGACGATTTTGGGCGCTTTCAATATCCAAAGTACAATAGGATTTTAGGCGCAAATTCGACGCTTTTAGACGCTTCAGCTAAGAGTGATTTTGATCATGGATTCGGCTGCTTCATTTGATACATTTAAATTTGAGTATTGAGAATACCCAACACTTTTTTTTAATTTAGGTCAATATTCGCCATGCGAGGCCATGGTCACTTTAAAAAAAAATTAACATGGGAATAGATAGGAAAATTCCAAAAAAAAAAACAAATATGTATATTTTTCACATTTATAATTAAGCTACAATCATGAAATTTCCAGAATATGTGTAATGTGTATAGTTCCTATTAATGATATAATATTTATAAACAATTTTATTTTATTTCTAGGATTTTTTTCAGATTATAGGATTTTCCAGAATTTTTTTGACCTCTCATAATTTTTAACAGAATCGTTATATTTGATAAATTTATATTATATATGATAACAAAACAATTTATTAATTACTATATTACAATTTGGCTGAAAAAATAATAACACCATGGTATTTCTTTAATTTTGTTAAAAATCATCAATAAATGAATATATATACTTGTATATATTCTATATATCTGAATACTCATTACATTCATTTAGATGTTTTAATATTAGAATATTTGAGTATTTCAGTAAATGTCATTTATATTTGAATATTTGAATATTTAATTATATTTGAGAAGTTAGCCACTCCTTATGAAATATAAAAATTTTCACGGCCTCCAGCTTAAAGTGTAACCCATTATATCAGCAGATGAAGCAATTTGAATACTAGACAATTTGGGAATAACTAAACTCGAATACACGATAATTAGCCCACATCAACCTATACCACTAGACTATTAAACATAGTAATATATATTTTTATTATAACTTCACCACAACTCGATGCCATTAAACAGGGCCAAACATATCTCACACAGTAGAATGTATGCGTGTGTGGTATATTACGTAATATAAAACTTGGCGAGCAACACTGGAGTTCGTTGTTTATATTTGATGACGTCACAATTATCGTTAACTATGACAGCGATCAACTACCTGGAACAAAGGGAGGCTGTTACATTCGGCGTCAAGGAGAGTAACTTGTTTCCAGGAGCTTTTGGACTAGCTGTGAAAGTAGACCAATTACCCACTAATATCACCACCAGTTGAGGTTAGTAGTAGTAGTAGTAGTAGTAGTAGTAGTAGTAGTAGTAGTAGTAGTAGTAGTAGTAGTAGTAGTAGTAGTAGTAGTAGTAGTAGTAGTAGTAGTAGTAGTAGTAGTAGTAGTAGTAGTAGTAGTAGTAGTAGTAGTAGTAGTAGTAGTAGTAGTAGTAGTAGTAGTAGTAGTAGTAGTAGTAGTAGTAGTAGTAGTAGTAGTAGTAGTAGTAGTAGTAGTAGTAGTAGTAGTAGTAGTAGTAGTAGTAGTAGTAGTAGTAGTAGTAGTAGTAGTAGTAGTAGTAGTAGTAGTAGTAGTAGTAGTAGTAGTAGTAGTAGTAGTAGTAGTAGTAGTAGTAGTAGTAGTAGTAGTAGTAGTAGTAGTAGTAGTAGTAGTAGTAGTAGTAGTAGTAGTAGTAGTAGTAGTAGTAGTAGTAGTAGTAGTAGTAGTAGTAGTAGTAGTAGTAGTAGTAGTAGTAGTAGTAGTAGTAGTAGTAGTAGTAGTAGTAGTAGTAGTAGTAGTAGTAGTAGTAGTAGTAGTAGTAGTAGTAGTAGTAGTAGTAGTAGTAGTAGTAGTAGTAGTAGTAGTAGTAGTAGTAGTAGTAGTAGTAGTAGTAGTAGTAGTAGTAGTAGTAGTAGTAGTAGTAGTAGTAGTAGTAGTAGTAGTAGTAGTAGTAGTAGTAGTAGTAGTAGTAGTAGTAGTAGTAGTAGTAGTAGTAGTAGTAGTAGTAGTAGTAGTAGTAGTAGTAGTAGTAGTAGTAGTAGTAGTAGTAGTAGTAGTAGTAGTAGTAGTAGTAGTAGTAGTAGTAGTAGTAGTAGTATTAGTAGTAGTAGTAGTAGTAGTAGTAGTAGTAGTAGTAGTAGTAGTAGTAGTAGTAGTAGTAGTAGTAGTAGTAGTAGTAGTAGTAGTAGTAGTAGTAGTAGTAGTAGTAGTAGTAGTAGTAGTAGTAGTAGTAGTAGTAGTAGTAGTAGTAGTAGTAGTAGTAGTAGTAGTAGTAGTAGTAGTAGTAGTAGTAGTAGTAGTAGTAGTAGTAGTAGTAGTAGTAGTAGTAGTAGTAGTAGTAGTAGTAGTAGTAGTAGTAGTAGTAGTAGTATTAATAATATAATAGAAGTTTTTGGCCCAAATTATAATAAAATTTAGAAGAAAATTCGACGATTTTGGGCGCTTTCAATATCCAAAGTACAATAGGATTTTAGGCGCAAATTCGACGCTTTTAGACGCTTCAGCTAAGAGTGATTTTAAACATGATATTGATCATGGATTCGGCTGCTTCATTTGATACATTTAAATTTGAGTATTGAGAATACCCAACACTTTTTTTTAATTTAGGTCAATATTCGCCATGCGAGGCCATGGTCACTTTAAAAAAAAATTAACATGGGAATAGATAGGAAAATTCCAAAAAAAAAAACAAATATGTATATTTTTCACATTTATAATTAAGCTACAATCATGAAATTTCCAGAATATGTGTAATGTGTATAGTTCCTATTAATGATATAATATTTATAAACAATTTTATTTTATTTCTAGGATTTTTTTCAGATTATAGGATTTTCCAGAATTTTTTTGACCTCTCATAATTTTTAACAGAATCGTTATATTTGATAAATTTATATTATATATGATAACAAAACAATTTATTAATTACTATATTACAATTTGGCTGAAAAAATAATAACACCATGGTATTTCTTTAATTTTGTTAAAAATCATCAATAAATGAATATATATACTTGTATATATTCTATATATCTGAATACTCATTACATTCATTTAGATGTTTTAATATTAGAATATTTGAGTATTTCAGTAAATGTCATTTATATTTGAATATTTGAATATTTAATTATATTTGAGAAGTTAGCCACTCCTTATGAAATATAAAAATTTTCACGGCCTCCAGCTTAAAGTGTAACCCATTATATCAGCAGATGAAGCAATTTGAATACTAGACAATTTGGGAATAACTAAACTCGAATACACGATAATTAGCCCACATCAACCTATACCACTAGACTATTAAACATAGTAATATATATTTTTATTATAACTTCACCACAACTCGATGCCATTAAACAGGGCCAAACATATCTCACACAGTAGAATGTATGCGTGTGTGGTATATTACGTAATATAAAACTTGGCGAGCAACACTGGAGTTCGTTGTTTATATTTGATGACGTCACAATTATCGTTAACTATGACAGCGATCAACTACCTGGAACAAAGGGAGGCTGTTACATTCGGCGTCAAGGAGAGTAACTTGTTTCCAGGAGCTTTTGGACTAGCTGTGAAAGTAGACCAATTACCCACTAATATCACCACCAGTTGAGGTTAGTAGTAGTAGTAGTAGTAGTAGTAGTAGTAGTAGTAGTAGTAGTAGTAGTAGTAGTAGTAGTAGTAGTAGTAGTAGTAGTAGTAGTAGTAGTAGTAGTAGTAGTAGTAGTAGTAGTAGTAGTAGTAGTAGTAGTAGTAGTAGTAGTAGTAGTAGTAGTAGTAGTAGTAGTAGTAGTAGTAGTAGTAGTAGTAGTAGTAGTAGTAGTAGTAGTAGTAGTAGTAGTAGTAGTAGTAGTAGTAGTAGTAGTAGTAGTAGTAGTAGTAGTAGTAGTAGTAGTAGTAGTAGTAGTAGTAGTAGTAGTAGTAGTAGTAGTAGTAGTAGTAGTAGTAGTAGTAGTAGTAGTAGTAGTAGTAGTAGTAGTAGTAGTAGTAGTAGTAGTAGTAGTAGTAGTAGTAGTAGTAGTAGTAGTAGTAGTAGTAGTAGTAGTAGTAGTAGTAGTAGTAGTAGTAGTAGTAGTAGTATTAATAATATAATAGAAGTTTTTGGCCCAAATTATAATAAAATTTAGAAGCAAATTCGACGATTTTGGGCGCTTTCAATATCCAAAGTACAATAGGATTTTAGGCGCAAATTCGACGCTTTTAGACGCTTCAGCTAAGAGTGATTTTAAACATGATATTGATCATGGATTCGGCTGCTTCATTTGATACATTTAAATTTGAGTATTGAGAATACCCAACACTTTTTTTTAATTTAGGTCAATATTCGCCATGCGAGGCCATGGTCACTTTAAAAAAAATTAACATGGAAATGGAATAGATCTGAAAATTCCAAAAAAAAAACGAATATGTATATTTTTCACATTTATAATTAAGCTACAATCATGACATTTTCAGAATATGTGTAATGTGTATAGTTCCTATGAATGATATAATATTTATAAAAAATGTAATTTTATTTCTAGGATTTTTTTCTGATTATAGGATTTTCCAGAATTTTGTTGACCTCTCATAATTTTTTACAGAATCATTATATTTGATAAATTTATATTAGATATGATAACAAAACAATTTATTAATCACTATATATATTACAATTTTGCTGAAAAAATAATAACTACCATGGTATTTCTTTAATTTTGTAAAAAATCATAAATAAATGACAATTTTTTCTGTGGATTGGTACCTTTACAAAATCAAATATTTTTTTCTAACTCATCTTAAGATGTTATATTTTAACGTTCAAGTATTAACAAAATGTTAAAATAGCTCTTTATTATTTTAATAAATAGTCAAAGTGGCCTAATTTATAGAAAATGTATATATATATAAATTTATTTTATTATTTAAATTAATTTTCTAATAACTGATATTGTAATTAGGGATACTATAGATAATATTTACTATATATTAATATTATCTATTAGAAGAATATATTATTTAAGAAAATTACTCATTATTATATATAACCATTACCACATATTACATTACCCATTACAATAAAATACAAATAAATTGTAAACAATTAATATAAATGTCCTTAAAGACAATTGTTTATAAAGATATACAATACAATTACATAGGAGTAATGAAATTTCGAGATTTTTTTAAAACCTCATCGCATCACCAATAATAAACCAAAATGTATATTTTTTAATAAAATATTATCAGGAACATCATATCTATAGAATTTACTACGAAGCAGTATGATCTGTAAAATAAAATCATGCTTAGCTGTAGCGCACAAAGTACAATAGGATTCTAGGCGCAAATTCGACGCTTTTGGCGCAAATTCTCATCAAAGCGTATCACAATGTACTATATGTTAAATGAACGATATACAATATATTAGTATATACTTGTATATATTCTATATTTCTGAATACTCATTACATTAATTAAGATGTTTTAATATTAAAATATTTGAATATTTACAGTAAATGTCATATATATTTTAATATTTTAATATTTAATTATATTTAAGAAGTTAGCCACTCCTTATGAAATATAAAAATTTTCGCGGCCTCCAGCTTAAAGTGTAACCCATTATATCAGCAGATGAAGCAATTTGAATACTAGACAATTTGGGAATAACTAAACTCGAATACACGTTAATTAGCCCACATCAACCTATACCACTAGACTATTAAACATAGTAATATATATTTTTATTATAACTTCACCACAACTCGATGCCATTAAACAGGGCCAAACATATCTCACACAGTAGAATGTATGCGTGTGTGGTATATTACGTAATATAAAACTTGGCGAGCAACACTGGAGTTCATTGTTTATATTTGATGACGTCACAATTATCGTTAACTATGACAGCGATCAACTATCTGGAACAAAGGGAGGCTGTTACATTCGGCGTCAAGGAGAGTAACTTGTTTCCAGGAGCTTTTGGACTAGCTGTGAAAGTAGACCAATTACCCACTAATATCACCACCAGTTGAGGTTAGTAGTAGTAGTAGTAGTAGTAGTAATAGTAGTAGTAGTAGTAGTAGTAGTAGTAGTAGTAGTAGTAGTAGTAGTAGTAGTAGTAGTAGTAGTAGTAGTAGTAGTAGTAGTAGTAGTAGTAGTAGTAGTAGTAGTAGTAGTAGTAGTAGTAGTAGTAGTAGTAGTAGTAGTAGTAGTAGTAGTAGTAGTAGTAGTAGTAGTAGTAGTAGTAGTAGTAGTAGTAGTAGTAGTAGTAGTAGTAGTAGTAGTAGTAGTAGTAGTAGTAGTAGTAGTAGTAGTAGTAGTAGTAGTAGTAGTAGTAGTAGTAGTAGTAGTAGTAGTAATAGTAGTAGTAGTAGTAGTAGTAGTAGTAGTAGTAGTAGTAGTAGTAGTAGTAGTAGTAGTAGTAGTAGTAGTAGTAGTAGTAGTAGTAGTAGTAGTAGTAGTAGTAGTAGTAGTAGTAGTAGTAGTAGTAGTAGTAGTAGTAGTAGTAGTAGTAGTAGTAGTAGTAGTAGTAGTAGTAGTAGTAGTAGTAGTAGTAGTAGTAGTAGTAGTAGTAGTAGTAGTAGTAGTAGTAGTAGTAGTAGTAGTAGTAGTAGTAGTAGTAGTAGTAGTAGTAGTAGTAGTAGTAGTAGTAGTAGTAGTAGTAGTAGTAGTAGTAGTAGTAGTAGTAGTAGTAGTAGTAGTAGTAGTAGTAGTAGTAGTAGTAGTAGTAGTAGTAGTAGTAGTAGTAGTAGTAGTAGTAGTAGTAGTAGTAGTAGTAGTAGTAGTAGTAGTAGTAGTAGTAGTAGTAGTAGTAGTAGTAGTAGTAGTAGTAGTAGTAGTAGTAGTAGTAGTAGTAGTAGTAGTAGTAGTAGTAGTAGTATTAATAATATAATAGAAGTTTTTGGCCTAAATTATAATAAAATTTAGAAGCAAATTCGACGATTTTGGGCGCTTTCAATATCCAAAGTACAATAGGATTTTAGGCGCAAATTCGACGCTTTTAGACGTTTCAGCCCAGAGTGATTTTAAACATTATATTGATCATGGATTCGGCTGCTTCATATGATACATTTAAATTTGAGTATTGAGAATACCCAACACTTTTTTTTAATTTAGGTCAATATTCGCCATGCGAGGCCATGGTCACTTTAAAAAAAAATTAACATGGGAATAGATAGGAAAATTCCAAAAAAAAAAACAAATATGTATATTTTTCACATTTATAATTAAGCTACAATCATGAAATTTCCAGAATATGTGTAATGTGTATAGTTCCTATTAATGATATAATATTTATAAACAATTTTATTTTATTTCTAGGATTTTTTTCAGATTATAGGATTTTCCAGAATTTTTTTGACCTCTCATAATTTTTAACAGAATCGTTATATTTGATAAATTTATATTATATATGATAACAAAACAATTTATTAATTACTATATTACAATTTGGCTGAAAAAATAATAACACCATGGTATTTCTTTAATTTTGTTAAAAATCATCAATAAATGAATATATATACTTGTATATATTCTATATATCTGAATACTCATTACATTCATTTAGATGTTTTAATATTAGAATATTTGAGTATTTCAGTAAATGTCATTTATATTTGAATATTTGAATATTTAATTATATTTGAGAAGTTAGCCACTCCTTATGAAATATAAAAATTTTCACGGCCTCCAGCTTAAAGTGTAACCCATTATATCAGCAGATGAAGCAATTTGAATACTAGACAATTTGGGAATAACTAAACTCGAATACACGATAATTAGCCCACATCAACCTATACCACTAGACTATTAAACATAGTAATATATATTTTTATTATAACTTCATCACAACTCGATGCCATTAAACAGGGCCAAACATATCTCACACAGTAGAATGTATGCGTGTGTGGTATATTACGTAATATAAAACTTGGCGAGCAACACTGGAGTTCGTTGTTTATATTTGATGACGTCACAATTATCGTTAACTATGACAGCGATCAACTACCTGGAACAAAGGGAGGCTGTTACATTCGGCGTCAAGGAGAGTAACTTGTTTCAAGGAGCTTTTGGACTAGCTGTGAAAGTAGACCAATTACCCACTAATACACCACCAGTTGAGGTTAGTAGTAGTAGTAGTAGTAGTAGTAGTAGTAGTAGTAGTAGTAGTAGTAGTAGTAGTAGTAGTAGTAGTAGTAGTAGTAGTAGTAGTAGTAGTAGTAGTAGTAGTAGTAGTAGTAGTAGTAGTAGTAGTAGTAGTAGTAGTAGTAGTAGTAGTAGTAGTAGTAGTAGTAGTAGTAGTAGTAGTAGTAGTAGTAGTAGTAGTAGTAGTAGTAGTAGTAGTAGTAGTAGTAGTAGTAGTAGTAGTAGTAGTAGTAGTAGTAGTAGTAGTAGTAGTAGTAGTAGTAGTAGTAGTAGTAGTAGTAGTAGTAGTAGTAGTAGTAGTAGTAGTAGTAGTAGTAGTAGTAGTAGTAGTAGTAGTAGTAGTAGTAGTAGTAGTAGTAGTAGTAGTAGTAGTAGTAGTAGTAGTAGTAGTAGTAGTAGTAGTAGTAGTAGTAGTAGTAGTAGTAGTAGTAGTAGTAGTAGTAGTAGTAGTAGTAGTAGTAGTAGTAGTAGTAGTAGTAGTAGTAGTAGTAGTAGTAGTAGTAGTAGTAGTAGTAGTAGTAGTAGTAGTAGTAGTAGTAGTAGTAGTAGTAGTAGTAGTAGTAGTAGTAGTAGTAGTAGTAGTAGTAGTAGTAGTAGTAGTAGTAGTAGTAGTAGTAGTAGTAGTAGTAGTAGTAGTAGTAGTAGTAGTAGTAGTAGTAGTAGTAGTAGTAGTAGTAGTAGTAGTAGTAGTAGTAGTAGTAGTAGTAGTAGTAGTAGTAGTAGTAGTAGTAGTAGTAGTAGTAGTAGTAGTAGTAGTAGTAGTAGTAGTAGTAGTAGTAGTAGTATTAATAATATAATAGAAGTTTTTGGCCTAAATTATAATAAAATTTAGAAGCAAATTCGACGATTTTGGGCGCTTTCAATATCCAAAGTACAATAGGATTTTAGGCGCAAATTCGACGCTTTTAGACGTTTCAGCCCAGAGTGATTTTAAACATTATATTGATCATGGATTCGGCTGCTTCATATGATACATTTAAATTTGAGTATTGAGAATACCCAACACTTTTTTTTAATTTAGGTCAATATTCGCCATGCGAGGCCATGGTCACTTTAAAAAAAAATTAACATGGGAATAGATAGGAAAATTCCAAAAAAAAAAACAAATATGTATATTTTTCACATTTATAATTAAGCTACAATCATGAAATTTCCAGAATATGTGTAATGTGTATAGTTCCTATTAATGATATAATATTTATAAACAATTTTATTTTATTTCTAGGATTTTTTTCAGATTATAGGATTTTCCAGAATTTTTTTGACCTCTCATAATTTTTAACAGAATCGTTATATTTGATAAATTTATATTATATATGATAACAAAACAATTTATTAATTACTATATTACAATTTGGCTGAAAAAATAATAACACCATGGTATTTCTTTAATTTTGTTAAAAATCATCAATAAATGAATATATATACTTGTATATATTCTATATATCTGAATACTCATTACATTCATTTAGATGTTTTAATATTAGAATATTTGAGTATTTCAGTAAATGTCATTTATATTTGAATATTTGAATATTTAATTATATTTGAGAAGTTAGCCACTCCTTATGAAATATAAAAATTTTCACGGCCTCCAGCTTAAAGTGTAACCCATTATATCAGCAGATGAAGCAATTTGAATACTAGACAATTTGGGAATAACTAAACTCGAATACACGATAATTAGCCCACATCAACCTATACCACTAGACTATTAAACATAGTAATATATATTTTTATTATAACTTCATCACAACTCGATGCCATTAAACAGGGCCAAACATATCTCACACAGTAGAATGTATGCGTGTGTGGTATATTACGTAATATAAAACTTGGCGAGCAACACTGGAGTTCGTTGTTTATATTTGATGACGTCACAATTATCGTTAACTATGACAGCGATCAACTACCTGGAACAAAGGGAGGCTGTTACATTCGGCGTCAAGGAGAGTAACTTGTTTCAAGGAGCTTTTGGACTAGCTGTGAAAGTAGACCAATTACCCACTAATACACCACCAGTTGAGGTTAGTAGTAGTAGTAGTAGTAGTAGTAGTAGTAGTAGTAGTAGTAGTAGTAGTAGTAGTAGTAGTAGTAGTAGTAGTAGTAGTAGTAGTAGTAGTAGTAGTAGTAGTAGTAGTAGTAGTAGTAGTAGTAGTAGTAGTAGTAGTAGTAGTAGTAGTAGTAGTAGTAGTAGTAGTAGTAGTAGTAGTAGTAGTAGTAGTAGTAGTAGTAGTAGTAGTAGTAGTAGTAGTAGTAGTAGTAGTAGTAGTAGTAGTAGTAGTAGTAGTAGTAGTAGTAGTAGTAGTAGTAGTAGTAGTAGTAGTAGTAGTAGTAGTAGTAGTAGTAGTAGTAGTAGTAGTAGTAGTAGTAGTAGTAGTAGTAGTAGTAGTAGTAGTAGTAGTAGTAGTAGTAGTAGTAGTAGTAGTAGTAGTAGTAGTAGTAGTAGTAGTAGTAGTAGTAGTAGTAGTAGTAGTAGTAGTAGTAGTAGTAGTAGTAGTAGTAGTAGTAGTAGTAGTAGTAGTAGTAGTAGTAGTAGTAGTAGTAGTAGTAGTAGTAGTAGTAGTAGTAGTAGTAGTAGTAGTAGTAGTAGTAGTAGTAGTAGTAGTAGTAGTAGTAGTAGTAGTAGTAGTAGTAGTAGTAGTAGTAGTAGTAGTAGTAGTAGTAGTAGTATTAATAATATAATAGAAGTTTTTTGCCCAAATTATAATAAAATTTAGAAGCAAATTCGACGATTTTGGGCGCTTTCAATATCCTAAGTACAATAGGATTTTAGGCGCAAATTCGACGCTTTTAGACGCTTCAGCTAGGAGTGATTTAAAACATGATATTGATCATGGATTCGGCTGCTTCATATGATACATTTAAATTTGAGTATTGAGAATACTCAACACTTTTTTTTAATTTAGGTCAATATTCGCCATGCGAGGCCATGGTCACTTTAAAAAAAAATTAACATGGGAATAGATAGGAAAATTCCAAAAAAAAAAACAAATATGTATATTTTTCACATTTATAATTAAGCTACAATCATGAAATTTCCAGAATATGTGTAATGTGTATAGTTCCTATTAATGATATAATATTTATAAACAATTTTATTTTATTTCTAGGATTTTTTTCAGATTATAGGATTTTCCAGAATTATTTTGACCTCTCATAATTTTTAACAGAATCGTTATATTTGATAAATTTATATTATATATGATAACAAAACAATTTATTAATTACTATATTACAATTTGGCTGAAAAAATAATAACACCATGGTATTTCTTTAATTTTGTTAAAAATCATCAATAAATGAATATATATACTTGTATATATTCTATATATCTGAATACTCATTACATTCATTTAGATGTTTTAATATTAGAATATTTGAGTATTTCAGTAAATGTCATTTATATTTGAATATTTGAATATTTAATTATATTTGAGAAGTTAGCCACTCCTTATGAAATATAAAAATTTTCACGGCCTCCAGCTTAAAGTGTAACCCATTATATCAGCAGATGAAGCAATTTGAATACTAGACAATTTGGGAATAACTAAACTCGAATACACGATAATTAGCCCACATCAACCTATACCACTAGACTATTAAACATAGTAATATATATTTTTATTATAACTTCATCACAACTCGATGCCATTAAACAGGGCCAAACATATCTCACACAGTAGAATGTATGCGTGTGTGGTATATTACGTAATATAAAACTTGGCGAGCAACACTGGAGTTCGTTGTTTATATTTGATGACGTCACAATTATCGTTAACTATGACAGCGATCAACTACCTGGAACAGGCTGTTACATTCGGCGTCAAGGAGAGTAACTTGTTTCCAGGAGCTTTTGGACTAGCTGTGAAAGTAGACCAATTACCCACTAATATCACCACCAGTTGAGGTTAGTAGTAGTAGTAGTAGTAGTAGTAGTAGTAGTAGTAGTAGTAGTAGTAGTAGTAGTAGTAGTAGTAGTAGTAGTAGTAGTAGTAGTAGTAGGAGTAGTAGTAGTAGTAGTAGTAGTAGTAGTAGTAGTAGTAGTAGTAGTAGTAGTAGTAGTAGTAGTAGTAGTAGTAGTAGTAGTAGTAGTAGTAGTAGTAGTAGTAGTAGTAGTAGTAGTAGTAGTAGTAGTAGTAGTAGTAGTAGTAGTAGTAGTAGTAGTAGTAGTAGTAGTAGTAGTAGTAGTAGTAGTAGTAGTAGTAGTAGTAGTAGTAGTAGTAGTAGTAGTAGTAGTAGTAGTAGTAGTAGTAGTAGTAGTAGTAGTAGTAGTAGTAGTAGTAGTAGTAGTAGTAGTAGTAGTAGTAGTAGTAGTAGTAGTAGTAGTAGTAGTAGTAGTAGTAGTAGTAGTAGTAGTAGTAGTAGTAGTAGTAGTAGTAGTAGTAGTAGTAGTAGTAGTAGTAGTAGTAGTAGTAGTAGTAGTAGTAGTAGTAGTAGTAGTAGTAGTAGTAGTAGTAGTAGTAGTAGTAGTAGTAGTAGTAGTAGTAGTAGTAGTAGTAGTAGTAGTAGTAGTAGTAGTAGTAGTAGTAGTAGTAGTAGTAGTAGTAGTAGTAGTAGTAGTAGTAGTAGTAGTAGTAGTAGTAGTAGTAGTAGTAGTAGTAGTAGTAGTAGTAGTAGTAGTAGTAGTAGTAGTAGTAGTAGTAGTAGTAGTAGTAGTAGTAGTAGTAGTAGTAGTAGTAGTAGTAGTAGTAGTAGTAGTAGTAGTAGTAGTAGTAGTAGTAGTAGTAGTAGTAGTAGTAGTAGTAGTAGTAGTAGTAGTAGTAGTAGTAGTAGTAGTAGTAGTAGTAGTAGTAGTAGTAGTAGTAGTAGTAGTAGTAGTAGTAGTAGTAGTAGTAGTAGTAGTAGTAGTAGTAGTAGTAGTAGTAGTAGTAGTAGTAGTAGTAGTAGTAGTAGTAGTAGTAGTAGTAGTAGTAGTAGTAGTAGTAGTAGTAGTAGTAGTAGTAGTAGTAGTAGTAGTAGTAGTAGTAGTAGTAGTAGTAGTAGTAGTAGTAGTAGTAGTAGTAGTAGTAGTAGTAGTAGTAGTAGTAGTAGTAGTAGTAGTAGTAGTAGTAGTAGTAGTAGTAGTAGTAGTAGTAGTAGTAGTAGTAGTTAATATACTAATATATATACTATTATATTTATTATTATAGATATATAATCAATAATATACATATATTTTTAGAAAATGTATATATATATAAATTTATTTTATTATTTAAATTTATTTTCTAATAGCTGATATTGTAATTAGGGATACTTTAGATAATATTTACTATATATTAATATTATCTATTATATTATCTATTATATTATAAGAATATATTATTTAAGAAAATTACTCATTATTATATATATATACCCATTAAAATAAAATACAAATAAATTGTAAACAATTCAAATAAATGCCCTTAAAGACAATTGTTTATAAAAATATACAATACAATTACATAGGAGTAACGAAATTTCGAGATTTTTTTAAAAAACCTCAATCGCATCACCAATAATAAACCAAAATGTATATTTTTTAATAAAATATTATCAGGAACATCATATCTATAGAATTTACTATGAAGCAGTATGATCTGTAAAATAAAATCACGCTTAGCTGCAGCGCACAAAGTACAATAAGATTTTAGGCGCAAATTTGACACTTTTGGCGCAAATTCTCATCAAAGCGTATCACAATGTACTATATGTTAAATGAATGATATACAATATATTAGTATATACTTGTATATATTCTATATATCTGAATACTCATTACCTTCATTTAGATGTTTTAATATTAGAATATTTCAGTATTTACAGTAAATATCATTTATATTTGAATATTTGAATATTTAATTATATTTGAGAAGTTATCCACTCCTTATGAAATATAAAAATTTTCACGGCCTCCAGCTTAAAGTGTAACCCATTATATCAGCAGATGAAGCAATTTGAATACTAGACAATTTGGGAATAACTAAACTCGAATACACGATAATTAGCCCACATCAACCTATACCACTAGACTATTAAACATAGTAATATATATTTTTATTATAACTTCACCACAACTCGATGCCATTAAACAGGGCCAAACATATCTCACACAGTAGAATGTATGCGTGTGTGGTATATTACGTAATATAAAACTTGGCGAGCAACACTGGAGTTCATTGTTTATATTTGATGACGTCACAATTATCGTTAACTATGACAGCGATCAACTACCTGGAACAAAGGGAGGCTGTTACATTCGGCGTCAAGGAGAGTAACTTGTTTCCAGGAGCTTTTGGACTAGCTGTGAAAGTAGACCAATTACCCACTAATATCACCACCAGTTGAGGTTAGTAGTAGTAGTAGTAGTAGTAGTAGTAGTAGTAGTAGTAGTAGTAGTAGTAGTAGTAGTAGTAGTAGTAGTAGTAGTAGTAGTAGTAGTAGTAGTAGTAGTAGTAGTAGTAGTAGTAGTAGTAGTAGTAGTAGTAGTAGTAGTAGTAGTAGTAGTAGTAGTAGTAGTAGTAGTAGTAGTAGTAGTAGTAGTAGTAGTAGTAGTAATAGTAGTAGTAGTAGTAGTAGTAGTAGTAGTAGTAGTAGTAGTAGTAGTAGTAGTAGTAGTAGTAGTAGTAGTAGTAGTAGTAGTAGTAGTAGTAGTAGTAGTAGTAGTAGTAGTAGTAGTAGTAGTAGTAGTAGTAGTAGTAGTAGTAGTAGTAGTAGTAGTAGTAGTAGTAGTAGTAGTAGTAGTAGTAGTAGTAGTAGTAGTAGTAGTAGTAGTAGTAGTAGTAGTAGTAGTAGTAGTAGTAGTAGTAGTAGTAGTAGTAGTAGTAGTAGTAGTAGTAGTAGTAGTAGTAGTAGTAGTAGTAGTAGTAGTAGTAGTAGTAGTAGTAGTAGTAGTAGTAGTAGTAGTAGTAGTAGTAGTAGTAGTAGTAGTAGTAGTAGTAGTAGTAGTAGTAGTAGTAGTAGTAGTAGTAGTAGTAGTAGTAGTAGTAGTAGTAGTAGTAGTAGTAGTAGTAGTAGTAGTAGTAGTAGTAGTAGTAGTAGTAGTAGTAGAAGTAGTAGTAGTAGTAGTAGTAGTAGTAGTAGTAGTAGTAGTAGTAGTAGTAGTAGTAGTAGTTAATATACTAATATATATACTATTATATTTATTATTATAGATATATAATCAATAATATACATATATTTTTAGAAAATGTATATATATATAAATTTATTTTATTATTTAAATTTATTTTCTAATAGCTGATATTGTAATTAGGGATACTTTAGATAATATTTACTATATATTAATATTATCTATTATATTATCTATTATATTATAAGAATATATTATTTAAGAAAATTACTCATTATTATATATATATACCCATTAAAATAAAATACAAATAAATTGTAAACAATTCAAATAAATGCCCTTAAAGACAATTGTTTATAAAAATATACAATACAATTACATAGGAGTAACGAAATTTCGAGATTTTTTTAAAAAACCTCAATCGCATCACCAATAATAAACCAAAATGTATATTTTTTAATAAAATATTATCAGGAACATCATATCTATAGAATTTACTATGAAGCAGTATGATCTGTAAAATAAAATCACGCTTAGCTGCAGCGCACAAAGTACAATAAGATTTTAGGCGCAAATTTGACACTTTTGGCGCAAATTCTCATCAAAGCGTATCACAATGTACTATATGTTAAATGAATGATATACAATATATTAGTATATACTTGTATATATTCTATATATCTGAATACTCATTACCTTCATTTAGATGTTTTAATATTAGAATATTTCAGTATTTACAGTAAATATCATTTATATTTGAATATTTGAATATTTAATTATATTTGAGAAGTTATCCACTCCTTATGAAATATAAAAATTTTCACGGCCTCCAGCTTAAAGTGTAACCCATTATATCAGCAGATGAAGCAATTTGAATACTAGACAATTTGGGAATAACTAAACTCGAATACACGATAATTAGCCCACATCAACCTATACCACTAGACTATTAAACATAGTAATATATATTTTTATTATAACTTCACCACAACTCGATGCCATTAAACAGGGCCAAACATATCTCACACAGTAGAATGTATGCGTGTGTGGTATATTACGTAATATAAAACTTGGCGAGCAACACTGGAGTTCATTGTTTATATTTGATGACGTCACAATTATCGTTAACTATGACAGCGATCAACTACCTGGAACAAAGGGAGGCTGTTACATTCGGCGTCAAGGAGAGTAACTTGTTTCCAGATGCTTTTGGACTAGCTGTGAAAGTAGACCAATTACCCACTAATATCACCACCAGTTGAGGTTAGTAGTAGTAGTAGTAGTAGTAGTAGTAGTAGTAGTAGTAGTAGTAGTAGTAGTAGTAGTAGTAGTAGTAGTAGTAGTAGTAGTAGTAGTAGTAGTAGTAGTAGTAGTAGTAGTAGTAGTAGTAGTAGTAGTAGTAGTAGTAGTAGTAGTAGTAGTAGTAGTAGTAGTAGTAGTAGTAGTAGTAGTAGTAGTAGTAGTAGTAGTAGTAGTAGTAGTAGTAGTAGTAGTAGTAGTAGTAATATAATAGAAGTTTTTGGCCCAAATTATAATAAAATGTAGAAGCAAATTCGACGATTTTGGGCGCTTTCAATATCCAAAGTACAATAGGATTTTAGGCGCAAATTCGACGCTTTTAGACGCTTCAGCTAAGAGTGATTTTAAACATGATATTGATCATGGATTCGGCTGCTTCATATGATACATTTAAATTTGAGTATTTAGAATACCCAACACTTTTTTTTAATTTAGGTCAATATTCGCCATGCGAGGCCATGGTCACTTTAAAAAAAAATTAACATGGGAATAGATAGGAAAATTCCAAAAAAAAAAACAAATATGTGTATTTTTCACATTTATAATTAAGCTACAATCATGAAATTTCCAGAATATGTGTAATGTGTATAGTTCCTATTAATGATATAATATTTATAAACAATTTTATTTTATTTCTAGGATTTTTTTCAGATTATAGGATTTTCCAGAATTTTTTTGACCTCTCATAATTTTTAACAGAATCGTTATATTTGATAAATTTATATTATATATGATAACAAAACAATTTATTAATTACTATATTACAATTTGGCTGAAAAAATAATAACACCATGGTATTTCTTTAATTTTGTTAAAAATCATCAATAAATGAATATATATACTTGTATATATTCTATATATCTGAATACTCATTACATTCATTTAGATGTTTTAATATTAGATTATTTGAGTATTTCAGTAAATGTCATTTATATTTGAATATTTGAATATTTAATTATATTTGAGAAGTTAGCCACTCCTTATGAAATATAAAAATTTTCACGGCCTCCAGCTTAAAGTGTAACCCATTATATCAGCAGATGAAGCAATTTGAATACTAGACAATTTGGGAATAACTAAACTCGAATACACGATAATTAGCCCACATCAACCTATACCACTAGACTATTAAACATAGTAATATATATTTTTATTATAACTTCACCACAACTCGATGCCATTAAACAGGGCCAAACATATCTCACACAGTAGAATGTATGCGTGTGTGGTATATTACGTAATATAAAACTTGGCGAGCAACACTGGAGTTCGTTGTTTATATTTGATGACGTCACAATTATCGTTAACTATGACAGCGATCAACTACCTGGAACAAAGGGAGGCTGTTACATTCGGCGTCAAGGAGAGTAACTTGTTTCCAGGAGCTTTTGGACTAGCTGTGAAAGTAGACCAATTACCCACTAATATCACCACCAGTTGAGGTTAGTAGTAGTAGTAGTAGTAGTAGTAGTAGTAGTAGTAGTAGTAGTAGTAGTAGTAGTAGTAGTAGTAGTAGTAGTAGTAGTAGTAGTAGTAGTAGTAGTAGTAGTAGTAGTAGTAGTAGTAGTAGTAGTAGTAGTAGTAGTAGTAGTAGTAGTAGTAGTAGTAGTAGTAGTAGTAGTAGTAGTAGTAGTAGTAGTAGTAGTAGTAGTAGTAGTAGTAGTAGTAGTAGTAGTAGTAGTAGTAGTAGTAGTAGTAGTAGTAGTAGTAGTAGTAGTAGTAGTAGTAGTAGTAGTAGTAGTAGTAGTAGTAGTAGTAGTAGTAGTAGTAGTAGTAGTAGTAGTAGTAGTAGTAGTAGTAGTAGTAGTAGTAGTAGTAGTAGTAGTAGTAGTAGTAGTAGTAGTAGTAGTAGTAGTAGTAGTAGTAGTAGTAGTAGTAGTAGTAGTAGTAGTAGTAGTAGTAGTAGTAGTAGTAGTAGTAGTAGTAGTAGTAGTAGTAGTAGTAGTAGTAGTAGTAGTAGTAGTAGTAGTAGTAGTAGTAGTAGTAGTAGTAGTAGTAGTAGTAGTAGTAGTAGTAGTAGTAGTAGTAGTAGTAGTAGTAGTAGTAGTAGTAGTAGTAGTAGTAGTAGTAGTAGTAGTAGTAGTAGTAGTAGTAGTAGTAGTAGTAGTAGTAGTAGTAGTAGTAGTAGTAGTAGTAGTAGTAGTAGTAGTAGTAGTAGTAGTAGTAGTAGTAGTAGTAGTAGTAGTAGTAGTAGTAGTAGTAGTAGTAGTAGTAGTAGTAGTAGTAGTAGTAGTAGTAGTAGTAGTAGTAGTAGTAGTAGTAGTAGTAGTAGTAGTAGTAGTAGTAGTAGTAGTAGTAGTAGTAGTAGTAGTAGTAGTAGTAGTAGTAGTAGTAGTAGTAGTAGTAGTAGTAGTAGTAGTAGTAGTAGTAGTAGTAGTAGTAGTAGTAGTAGTAGTAGTAGTAGTAGTAGTAGTAGTAGTAGTAGTAGTAGTAGTAGTAGTAGTAGTAGTAGTAGTAGTAGTAGTAGTAGTAGTAGTAGTAGTAGTAGTAGTATTAATAATATAATAGAAGTTTTTGGCCCAAATTATAATAAAATTTAGAAGCAAATTCGACGATTTTGGGCGCTTTCAATATCCAAAGTACAATAGGATTTTAGGCGCAAATTCGACGCTTTTAGACGCTTCAGCTAGGAGTGATTTAAAACATGATATTGATCATGGATTCGGCTGCTTCATATGATACATTTAAATTTGAGTATTGAGAATACTCAACACTTTTTTTTAATTTAGGTCAATATTCGCCATGCGAGGCCATGGTCACTTTAAAAAAAAATTAACATGGGAATAGATAGGAAAATTCCAAAAAAAAAACAAATATGTATATTTTTCACATTTATAATTAAGCTACAATCATGAAATTTCCAGAATATGTGTAATGTGTATAGTTCCTATTAATGATATAATATTTATAAACAATTTTATTTTATTTCTAGGATTTTTTTCAGATTATAGGATTTTCCAGAATTTTTTTGACCTCTCATAATTTTTAACAGAATCGTTATATTTGATAAATTTATATTATATATGATAACAAAACAATTTATTAATTACTATATTACAATTTGGCTGAAAAAATAATAACACCATGGTATTTATTTAATTTTGTTAAAAATCATCAATAAATGAATATATATACTTGTATATATTCTATATATCTGAATACTCATTACATTCATTTAGATGTTTTAATATTAGATTATTTGAGTATTTCAGTAAATGTCATTTATATTTGAATATTTGAATATTTAATTATATTTGAGAAGTTAGCCACTCCTTATGAAATATAAAAATTTTCACGGCCTCCAGCTTAAAGTGTAACCCATTATATCAGCAGATGAAGCAATTTGAATACTAGACAATTTGGGAATAACTAAACTCGAATACACGATAATTAGCCCACATCAACCAATACCACTAGACTATTAAACATAGTAATATATATTTTTATTATAACTTCACCACAACACGATGCCATTAAACAGGGCCAAACATATCTCACACAGTAGAATGTATGCGTGTGTGGTATATTACGTAATATAAAACTTGGCGAGCAACACTGGAGTTCGTTGTTTATATTTGATGACGTCACAATTATCGTTAACTATGACAGCGATCAACTACCTGGAACAAAGGGAGGCTGTTACATTCGGCGTCAAGGAGAGTAACTTGTTTCCAGGAGCTTTTGGACTAGCTGTGAAAGTAGACCAATTACCCACTAATACACCACCAGTTGAGGTTAGTAGTAGTAGTAGTAGTAGTAGTAGTAGTAGTAGTAGTAGTAGTAGTAGTAGTAGTAGTAGTAGTAGTAGTAGTAGTAGTAGTAGTAGTAGTAGTAGTAGTAGTAGTAGTAGTAGTAGTAGTAGTAGTAGTAGTAGTAGTAGTAGTAGTAGTAGTAGTAGTAGTAGTAGTAGTAGTAGTAGTAGTAGTAGTAGTAGTAGTAGTAGTAGTAGTAGTAGTAGTAGTAGTAGTAGTAGTAGTAGTAGTAGTAGTAGTAGTAGTAGTAGTAGTAGTAGTAGTAGTAGTAGTAGTAGTAGTAGTAGTAGTAGTAGTAGTAGTAGTAGTAGTAGTAGTAGTAGTAGTAGTAGTAGTAGTAGTAGTAGTAGTAGTAGTAGTAGTAGTAGTAGTAGTAGTAGTAGTAGTAGTAGTAGTAGTAGTAGTAGTAGTAGTAGTAGTAGTAGTAGTAGTAGTAGTAGTAGTAGTAGTAGTAGTAGTAGTAGTAGTAGTAGTAGTAGTAGTAGTAGTAGTAGTAGTAGTAGTAGTAGTAGTAATATAATAGAAGTTTTTGGCCCAAATTATAATAAAATGTAGAAGCAAATTCGACGATTTTGGGCGCTTTCAATATCCAAAGTACAATAGGATTTTAGGCGCAAATTCGACGCTTTTAGACGCTTCAGCTAGGAGTGATTTAAAACATGATATTGATCATGGATTCGGCTGCTTCATATGATACATTTAAATTTGAGTATTGAGAATACTCAACACTTTTTTTTAATTTAGGTCAATATTCGCCATGCGAGGCCATGGTCACTTTAAAAAAAAATTAACATGGGAATAGATAGGAAAATTCCAAAAAAAAAACAAATATGTATATTTTTCACATTTATAATTAAGCTACAATCATGAAATTTCCAGAATATGTGTAATGTGTATAGTTCCTATTAATGATATAATATTTATAAACAATTTTATTTTATTTCTAGGATTTTTTTCAGATTATAGGATTTTCCAGAATTTTTTTGACCTCTCATAATTTTTAACAGAATCGTTATATTTGATAAATTTATATTATATATGATAACAAAACAATTTATTAATTACTATATTACAATTTGGCTGAAAAAATAATAACACCATGGTATTTATTTAATTTTGTTAAAAATCATCAATAAATGAATATATATACTTGTATATATTCTATATATCTGAATACTCATTACATTCATTTAGATGTTTTAATATTAGATTATTTGAGTATTTCAGTAAATGTCATTTATATTTGAATATTTGAATATTTAATTATATTTGAGAAGTTAGCCACTCCTTATGAAATATAAAAATTTTCACGGCCTCCAGCTTAAAGTGTAACCCATTATATCAGCAGATGAAGCAATTTGAATACTAGACAATTTGGGAATAACTAAACTCGAATACACGATAATTAGCCCACATCAACCAATACCACTAGACTATTAAACATAGTAATATATATTTTTATTATAACTTCACCACAACACGATGCCATTAAACAGGGCCAAACATATCTCACACAGTAGAATGTATGCGTGTGTGGTATATTACGTAATATAAAACTTGGCGAGCAACACTGGAGTTCGTTGTTTATATTTGATGACGTCACAATTATCGTTAACTATGACAGCGATCAACTACCTGGAACAAAGGGAGGCTGTTACATTCGGCGTCAAGGAGAGTAACTTGTTTCCAGGAGCTTTTGGACTAGCTGTGAAAGTAGACCAATTACCCACTAATACACCACCAGTTGAGGTTAGTAGTAGTAGTAGTAGTAGTAGTAGTAGTAGTAGTAGTAGTAGTAGTAGTAGTAGTAGTAGTAGTAGTAGTAGTAGTAGTAGTAGTAGTAGTAGTAGTAGTAGTAGTAGTAGTAGTAGTAGTAGTAGTAGTAGTAGTAGTAGTAGTAGTAGTAGTAGTAGTAGTAGTAGTAGTAGTAGTAGTAGTAGTAGTAGTAGTAGTAGTAGTAGTAGTAGTAGTAGTAGTAGTAGTAGTAGTAGTAGTAGTAGTAGTAGTAGTAGTAGTAGTAGTAGTAGTAGTAGTAGTAGTAGTAGTAGTAGTAGTAGTAGTAGTAGTAGTAGTAGTAGTAGTAGTAGTAGTAGTAGTAGTAGTAGTAGTAGTAGTAGTAGTAGTAGTAGTAGTAGTAGTAGTAGTAGTAGTAGTAGTAGTAGTAGTAGTAGTAGTAGTAGTAGTAGTAGTAGTAGTAGTAGTAGTAGTAGTAGTAGTAGTAGTAGTAGTAGTAGTAGTAGTAGTAGTAGTAGTAGTAGTAGTAGTAGTAGTAGTAGTAATATAATAGAAGTTTTTGGCCCAAATTATAATAAAATGTAGAAGCAAATTCGACGATTTTGGGCGCATTCAATATCCAAAGTACAATAGGATTTTAGGCGCAAATTCGACGCTTTTAGACGCTTCAGCTAAGAGTGATTTTAAACATGATATTGATCATGGATTCGGCTGCTTCATATGATACATTTAAATTTGAGTATTGAGAATACCCAACACTTTTTTTTAATTTAGGTCAATATTCGCCATGCGAGGCCATGGTCACTTTAAAAAAAAATTAACATGGGAATAGATAGGAAAATTCCAAAAAAAAAAACAAATATGTATATTTTTCACATTTATAATTAAGCTACAATCATGAAATTTCCAGAATATGTGTAATGTGTATAGTTCCTATTAATGATATAATATTTATAAAAAATTTTATTTTATTTCTAGGATTTTTTTCAGATTATAGGATTTTCCAGAATTTGTTTGACCTCTCATAATTATTAACAGAATCGTTATATTTGATAAATTTATATTATATATGATAACAAAACAATTTATTAATTACTATATTACAATTTGGCTGAAAAAATAATAACACCATGGTATTTATTTAATTTTGTTAAAAATCATCAATAAATGAATATATATACTTGTATATATTCTATATATCTGAATACTCATTACATTCATTTAGATGTTTTAATATTAGATTATTTGAGTATTTCAGTAAATGTCATTTATATTTGAATATTTGAATATTTAATTATATTTGAGAAGTTAGCCACTCCTTATGAAATATAAAAATTTTCACGGCCTCCAGCTTAAAGTGTAACCCATTATATCAGCAGATGAAGCAATTTGAATACTAGACAATTTGGGAATAACTAAACTCGAATACACGATAATTAGCCCACATCAACCTATACCACTAGACTATTAAACATAGTAATATATATTTTTATTATAACTTCACCACAACTCGATGCCATTAAACAGGGCCAAACATATCTCACACAGTAGAATGTATGCGTGTGTGGTATATTACGTAATATAAAACTTGGCGAGCAACACTGGAGTTCGTTGTTTATATTTGATGACGTCACAATTATCGTTAACTATGACAGCGATCAACTACCTGGAACAAAGGGAGGCTGTTACATTCGGCGTCAAGGAGAGTAACTTGTTTCCAGGAGCTTTTGGACTAGCTGTGAAAGTAGACCAATTACCCACTAATATCACCACCAGTTGAGGTTAGTAGTAGTAGTAGTAGTAGTAGTAGTAGTAGTAGTAGTAGTAGTAGTAGTAGTAGTAGTAGTAGTAGTAGTAGTAGTAGTAGTAGTAGTAGTAGTAGTAGTAGTAGTAGTAGTAGTAGTAGTAGTAGTAGTAGTAGTAGTAGTAGTAGTAGTAGTAGTAGTAGTAGTAGTAGTAGTAGTAGTAGTAGTAGTAGTAGTAGTAGTAGTAGTAGTAGTAGTAGTAGTAGTAGTAGTAGTAGTAGTAGTAGTAGTAGTAGTAGTAGTAGTAGTAGTAGTAGTAGTAGTAGTAGTAGTAGTAGTAGTAGTAGTAGTAGTAGTAGTAGTAGTAGTAGTAGTAGTAGTAGTAGTAGTAGTAGTAGTAGTAGTAGTAGTAGTAGTAATATAATAGAAGTTTTTGGCCCAAATTATAATAAAATGTAGAAGCAAATTCGACGATTTTGGGCGCATTCAATATCCAAAGTACAATAGGATTTTAGGCGCAAATTCGACGCTTTTAGACGCTTCAGCTAAGAGTGATTTTAAACATGATATTGATCATGGATTCGGCTGCTTCATATGATACATTTAAATTTGAGTATTGAGAATACCCAACACCTTTTTTTAATTTAGGTCAATATTCGCCATGCGAGGCCATGGTCACTTTAAAAAAAAATTAACATGGGAATAGATAGGAAAATTCCAAAAAAAAAAACAAATATGTATATTTTTCACATTTATAATTAAGCTACAATCATGAAATTTCCAGAATATGTGTAATGTGTATAGTTCCTATTAATGATATAATATTTATAAAAAATTTTATTTTATTTCTAGGATTTTTTTCAGATTATAGGATTTTCCAGAATTTTTTTGACCTCTCATAATTATTAACAGAATCGTTATATTTGATAAATTTATATTATATATGATAACAAAACAATTTATTAATTACTATATTACAATTTGGCTGAAAAAATAATAACACCATGGTATTTATTTAATTTTGTTACAATTTATTAATTACTATATTACAATTTGGCTGAAAAAATAATAACACCATGGTATTTATTTAATTTTGTTAAAAATCATCAATAAATGAATATATATACTTGTATATATTCTATATATCTGAATACTCATTACATTCATTTAGATGTTTTAATATTAGATTATTTGAGTATTTCAGTAAATGTCATTTATATTTGAATATTTGAATATTTAATTATATTTGAGAAGTTAGCCACTCCTTATGAAATATAAAAATTTTCACGGCCTCCAGCTTAAAGTGTAACCCATTATATCAGCAGATGAAGCAATTTGAATACTAGACAATTTGGGAATAACTAAACTCGAATACACGATAATTAGCCCACATCAACCTATACCACTAGACTATTAAACATAGTAATATATATTTTTATTATAACTTCACCACAACTCGATGCCATTAAACAGGGCCAAACATATCTCACACAGTAGAATGTATGCGTGTGTGGTATATTACGTAATATAAAACTTGGCGAGCAACACTGGAGTTCGTTGTTTATATTTGATGACGTCACAATTATCGTTAACTATGACAGCGATCAACTACCTGGAACAAAGGGAGGCTGTTACATTCGGCGTCAAGGAGAGTAACTTGTTTCCAGGAGCTTTTGGACTAGCTGTGAAAGTAGACCAATTACCCACTAATATCACCACCAGTTGAGGTTAGTAGTAGTAGTAGTAGTAGTAGTAGTAGTAGTAGTAGTAGTAGTAGTAGTAGTAGTAGTAGTAGTAGTAGTAGTAGTAGTAGTAGTAGTAGTAGTAGTAGTAGTAGTAGTAGTAGTAGTAGTAGTAGTAGCAGCAGTAGTAGTAGTAGTAGTAGTAGTAGTAGTAGTAGTAGTAGTAGTAGTAGTAGTAGTAGTAGTAGTAGTAGTAGTAGTAGTAGTAGTAGTAGTAGTAGTAGTAGTAGTAGTAGTAGTAGTAGTAGTAGTAGTAGTAGTAGTAGTAGTAGTAGTAGTAGTAGTAGTAGTAGTAGTAGTAGTAGTAGTAGTAGTAGTAGTAGTAGTAGTAGTAGTAGTAGTAGTAGTAGTAGTAGTAGTAGTAGTAGTAGTAGTAGTAGTAGTAGTAGTAGTAGTAGTAGTAGTAGTAGTAGTAGTAGTAGTAGTAGTAGTAGTAGTAGTAGTAGTAGTAGTAGTAGTAGTAGTAGTAGTAGTAGTAGTAGTAGTAGTAGTAGTAGTAGTAGTAGTAGTAGTAGTAGTAGTAGTAGTAGTAGTAGTAGTAGTAGTAGTAGTAGTAGTAGTAGTAGTAGTAGTAGTAGTAGTAATATAATAGAAGTTTTTGGCCCAAATTATAATAAAATGTAGAAGCAAATTCGACGATTTTGGGCGCTTTCAATATCCAAAGTACAATAGGATTTTAGGCGCAAATTCGACGCTTTTAGACGCTTCAGCTAAGAGTGATTTTAAACATGATATTGATCATGGATTCGGCTGCTTCATATGATACATTTAAATTTGAGTATTGAGAATACCCAACACTTTTTTTTAATTTAGGTCAATATTTGCCATGCGAGGCCATGGTCACTTTAAAAAAAAATTAACATAGGAATAGATAGGAAAATTCCAAAAAAAAAAACAAATATGTATATTTTTCACATTTATAATTAAGCTACAATCATGAAATTTCCAGAATATGTGTAATGTGTATAGTTCCTATTAATGATATAATATTTATAAACAATTTTATTTTATTTCTAGGATTTTTTTCAGATTATAGGATTTTCCAGAATTTTTTTGACCTCTCATAATTTTTAACAGAATCGTTATATTTGATAAATTTATATTATATATGATAACAAAACAATTTATTAATTACTATATTACAATTTGGCTGAAATACTATATTACAATTTGGCTGAAAAAATAATAACACCATGGTATTTATTTAATTTTGTTAAAAATCATCAATAAATGAATATATATACTTGTATATATTCTATATATCTGAATACTCATTACATTCATTTAGATGTTTTAATATTAGATTATTTGAGTATTTCAGTAAATGTCATTTATATTTGAATATTTGAATATTTAATTATATTTGAGAAGTTAGCCACTCCTTATGAAATATAAAAATTTTCACGGCCTCCAGCTTAAAGTGTAACCCATTATATCAGCAGATGAAGCAATTTGAATACTAGACAATTTGGGAATAACTAAACTCGAATACACGATAATTAGCCCACATCAACCAATACCACTAGACTATTAAACATAGTAATATATATTTTTATTATAACTTCACCACAACACGATGCCATTAAACAGGGCCAAACATATCTCACACAGTAGAATGTATGCGTGTGTGGTATATTACGTAATATAAAACTTGGCGAGCAACACTGGAGTTCGTTGTTTATATTTGATGACGTCACAATTATCGTTAATTATGACAGCGATCAACTACCTGGAACAAAGGGAGGCTGTTACATTCGGCGTCAAGGAGAGTAACTTGTTTCCAGGAGCTTTTGGACTAGCTGTGAAAGTAGACCAATTACCCACTAATACACCACCAGTTGAGGTTAGTAGTAGTAGTAGTAGTAGTAGTAGTAGTAGTAGTAGTAGTAGTAGTAGTAGTAGTAGTAGTAGTAGTAGTAGTAGTAGTAGTAGTAGTAGTAGTAGTAGTAGTAGTAGTAGTAGTAGTAGTAGTAGTAGTAGTAGTAGTAGTAGTAGTAGTAGTAGTAGTAGTAGTAGTAGTAGTAGTAGTAGTAGTAGTAGTAGTAGTAGTAGTAGTAGTAGTAGTAGTAGTAGTAGTAGTAGTAGTAGTAGTAGTAGTAGTAGTAGTAGTAGTAGTAGTAGTAGTAGTAGTAGTAGTAGTAGTAGTAGTAGTAGTAGTAGTAGTAGTAGTAGTAGTAGTAGTAGTAGTAATAGTAGTAGTAGTAGTAGTAGTAGTAGTAGTAGTAGTAGTAGTAGTAGTAGTAGTAGTAGTAGTAGTAGTAGTAGTAGTAGTAGTAGTAGTAGTAGTAGTAGTAGTAGTAGTAGTAGTAGTAGTAGTAGTAGTAGTAGTAGTAGTAGTAGTAGTAGTAGTAGTAGTAGTAGTAGTAGTAGTAGTAGTAGTAGTAGTAGTAGTAGTAGTAGTAGTTGTAGTAGTAGTAGTAGTAGTAGTAGTAGTAGTAGTAGTAGTAGTAGTAGTAGTAGTAGTAGTAGTAGTAGTAGTAGTAGTAGTAGTAGTAGTAGTAGTAGTAGTAGTAGTAGTAGTAATAGTAGTAGTAGTAGTAGTAGTAGTAGTAGTAGTAGTAGTAGTAGTAGTAATATAATAGAAGTTTTTGGCCCAAATTATAATAAAATGTAGAAGCAAATTCGACGATTTTGGGCGCTTTCAATATCCAAAGTACAATAGGATTTTAGGCGCAAATTCGACGCTTTTAGACGCTTCAGCTAAGAGTGATTTTAAACATGATATTGATCATGGATTCGGCTGCTTCATATGATACATTTAAATTTGAGTATTGAGAATACCCAACACTTTTTTTTAATTTAGGTCAATATTTGCCATGCGAGGCCATGGTCACTTTAAAAAAAAATTAACATAGGAATAGATAGGAAAATTCCAAAAAAAAAAACAAATATGTATATTTTTCACATTTATAATTAAGCTACAATCATGAAATTTCCAGAATATGTGTAATGTGTATAGTTCCTATTAATGATATAATATTTATAAACAATTTTATTTTATTTCTAGGATTTTTTTCAGATTATAGGATTTTCCAGAATTTTTTTGACCTCTCATAATTTTTAACAGAATCGTTATATTTGATAAATTTATATTATATATGATAACAAAACAATTTATTAATTACTATATTACAATTTGGCTGAAAAAATAATAACACCATGGTATTTATTTAATTTTGTTAAAAATCATCAATAAATGACCATTTTTTCTGTGGATTGTGGTATGGTTATTATATACCTTTACAAAATTGATATATATACTTGTATATATTCTATATATCTGAATACTCATTACATTCATTTAGATGTTTTAATATTAGATTATTTGAGTATTTCAGTAAATGTCATTTATATTTGAATATTTGAATATTTAATTATATTTGAGAAGTTAGCCACTCCTTATGAAATATAAAAATTGTCACGGCCTCCAGCTTAAAGTGTAACCCATTATATCAGCAGATGAAGCAATTTGAATACTAGACAATTTGGGAATAACTAAACTCGAATACACGATAATTAGCCCACATCAACCTATACCACTAGACTATTAAACATAGTAATATATATTTTTATTATAACTTCACCACAACTCGATGCCATTAAACAGGGCCAAACATATCTCACACAGTAGAATGTATGCGTGTGTGGTATATTACGTAATATAAAACTTGGCGAGCAACACTGGAGTTCGTTGTTTATATTTGATGACGTCACAATTATCGTTAACTATGACAGCGATCAACTACCTGGAACAAAGGGAGGCTGTTACATTCGGCGTCAAGGAGAGTAACTTGTTTCCAGGAGCTTTTGGACTAGCTGTGAAAGTAGACCAATTACCCACTAATATCACCACCAGTTGAGGTTAGTAGTAGTAGTAGTAGTAGTAGTAGTAGTAGTAGTAGTAGTAGTAGTAGTAGTAGTAGTAGTAGTAGTAGTAGTAGTAGTAGTAGTAGTAGTAGTAGTAGTAGTAGTAGTAGTAGTAGTAGTAGTAGTAGTAGTAGTAGTAGTAGTAGTAGTAGTAGTAGTAGTAGTAGTAGTAGTAGTAGTAGTAGTAGTAGTAGTAGTAGTAGTAGTAGTAGTAGTAGTAGTAGTAGTAGTAGTAGTAGTAGTAGTAGTAGTAGTAGTAGTAGTAGTAGTAGTAGTAGTAGTAGTAGTAGTAGTAGTAGTAGTAGTAGTAGTAGTAGTAGTAGTAGTAGTAGTAGTAGTAGTAGTAGTAGTAGTAGTAGTAGTAGTAGTAGTAGTAGTAGTAGTAGTAGTAGTAGTAGTAGTAGTAGTAGTAGTAGTAGTAGTAGTAGTAGTAGTAGTAGTAGTAGTAGTAGTAGTAGTAGTAGTAGTAGTAGTAGTAGTATAAATTAGGTATATACTTAGAACATTTTATAAAGATATATAAAAGGGAACAAAAGCTATTATGATTTAGATAAAGCATGAAATGGAAAAAAAATCATGAAATATAAGCTTATAAATATTATTTTATTTTATGTGTACTATATTATAAAAAAACGGGTATACTAAAAAGTGGATAACTTTTGCGAGTGAGTAAAATAACATTTTTTTTACTATGTATACCTTTATACTATATATAACATTTATTTATATTACTATCTATAATTTTCTAGGCCCTAATAGTAAGTGTAATATATACATTATTGAAGGTTACACAATATTATACATATTTCACATCAGTTTTTGAATGTATAATTGAAGCGATTATATTTACTTTATAATGAAATACTATTATAAATAATTATAAAGATAAATAATTATGTTTGATATGCATTTTCTTTCTACATATACACTCGTAAATTTCGCGAGTTCCTTAACATAATTAATATTATTATGGATTATACGCTTGGATTATGATTTTATAAATATAAAATTGAATAAATATAAAAATTATAATTTAAGAAATCATATTATTAAATTAATAAAATTAATAAAATATTAAAATATATTGTAATAATGTGATAATAAATATATTTTACACAAATATCACAACGTAGATGTTATAATATACAACACTTACATGATACTAGTATTCAATTACAAGCTATCTAGTAATGAACTATAATTATAAAACACATACAAATGAAATCCTTTAAATGTTAATTTGAATAGTTATATATATATATATATATTTATAACATAATAAATATTAGGTATATAGTGCATGTATATTATTTAGATTAAATATAATACATTATAGGATCTATAATAAGAATATATTTTGAACTTAGAAGGAATTTTAAATTTATTTAAATTGGGTGTCCCTAAAAGGTGCGATTGTTATTTGGCAACATTTATTTAGAATTATAACCATATAATATTAATATATTGTAATTTTTGAATAAAAATAATGAGTCATAAAATGTAAGACCATTTATTGGTAAAGTGTCCCCTGTATTAGGTTACTTTCCCCAAGTATGGGTTCACTATTAATTAGCGCGCTTCTTAGATAGGGGGAATTATAGCTATACTTTGCAAAATATTTATATATAATATAATTATAATTAGATTAATATATATATATATATATATATATATTCATTTATTAGAAATTGAGAGACAAGATCAATCTCAAGAATTATGATGCCTCGAGATGAAAATTATTGTTAGTAAAATTAGCATTAATTAAATTAATGATAATATTATTAAATTATAATTATTATAATGCCGAGCAAGCTCGACCTGGTAAGGTAAGGTATAATTATTATAAATATTAGATAAATATTAATTCTACTCACTAATATTTTAAATAGTTAATGTGCATATATGCAAACATATATGTATACATAATAGCTTATTATTTAATAATATATGTATACATATATACATATATATATATATATATATATATATATATATATATATATATATATATATATATATATATTATTAATATAAAATATTAATTCGATTAATATTCATTGAATTTAGATAAAGTAGAATGTGAAAGCTGTTCATCCATATTCTCATCGGAAACTGATATTGAGCAACATTTGACAACCGAGCACAATGGTGCGAGCCAATCTTTATACGAATGTAATTATTGTCAATTTAAATGTTATATAAATGAAACGATACGCCTTCATTGCGATATGAATCATGATGATGAATACAGTAAGAAGTTTTACTGCCAGATATGCCCTTACGAATCCACCCGTAAAGGTGATTTGAAAAAACACGGCAGGACGCACACCGGAGAAAAGCCGTTCGAATGTGACCGTTGCGTATTTAGATGTGCCCAGGCATCGGGGCTAAAGACGCACAAACTCACGCACTCCGGCGTGAAGGCCCACGCCTGCAATCGATGCGAGTTCAGATGTAATACTCCGGCCGGGCTCCGTATTCACGCGCAAAAGCACGCGGCTAAGAAACGTCTCCGATGCGACGACTGCGATTATTCCTGCGTCGAAGCCGAACAGCTACGCATACATAGCGCGACGCACTCCGGCGAGAGTGAACCGTACGCGTGTACAACGTGCGAGTATAGATGTTCTAAGAGATCCGCGCTCAACGTTCACCTGCGGACGCACGCCGGCGGCGATAAACGCTACAAATGCGACCGTTGCACGTACAGTTGCGGCCAGGCGTCCGGACTAAAGACGCACGCGCTAACGCACACGGGAGAGAAGCCGTTCTCGTGCGACGCCTGCGACTTCAAGTGCTCGACGTCGTCGTACTTGCGCACGCACCGCCGCATTCACAGCGGAGAGAAGCCGCACAAGTGCGACGCCTGCTCGTACAGTTGTCGTACCGCCACTCACCTAAGTAAACACAAGGAAACGCACAACCGCGTAAAGGAGTACGCGTGCGGCGAGTGTAGTCGTCGGTTCGCGACGCAGGTTAGTCGTCGACTTCACCAACTTAAACACACCGACGAGAAGCCGCACAAATGTTCCGAGTGCGGCGAGAGTTTCAAGTGGGCGAATCAGCTGACGAGACATATGAATATACATAAGGATTTAGATGTTCATACAACATAATAATTCACATATATATATATATATATATATATATATATGTATTTACATATATATATATTTGCATATATATATATATAATTTGTCAAATAAATTATTTTAAATTTAAATTTTATATTTCATTATATCATATTAATATTATATTTCAGTGCAATTTAGAATTTAAATTTATTTTTTAATTAAAATAAAGTAACTAATATAACTGAAATAAAGTTAACTAATATTAGGGAAAATATGTGTGATTCGGCTGGTACAAAATCTTTTGTAACAATTGTTCAAATAAAATAATATTATATACATGATTTATTCAGTATTTTATCATATTTCTATATATATAATTATTTATTAAATGTGTTCATAGTTTTAATATTAGTAATATCTATAGAATAATTCACGGTGGAACTATTTATTTATAAATGAGGATATTTGAAATAATATTTTAGAGCACAATTTGAAATATCAATTAAATATAAATTTCTAATATTTAATTTGTATCGAATACATGATGGATTAATTAACTGATAGCTACATTTAAGTTAACTACTTGTATACTAAAAATAAGTTATATGGGATCTATGAAAATAAAAATTACTATGTTAGATATAATATCACTGAAGTATATATATAAAGTAGAATTATATAATAGTATAATTAGTAAAATTAATATATTTACAAAAATTCACTTAAGATAAATTATTACGAAGTTAGATCACAATAGATTTATGGTGAACTCATATACAAAAATACATAGTAAAAACGTGTTAGTATTTTCAAGCGTTCCTAAAGTAAGTTAGTTTGAGTGAGTATTTAGGTTATTTAAAAAAAAAATTGTTTTTAAAATTAATTTATTTTATTATAAGTATTATTGTAGTAATCATGTAATTGGTGGTCTTATACCTTTACTATTACTTGCAAGTGTACTAAGTACTTAACACATTACCTACAGCGCTAAGTTAACTTCATCTTTAATCGATACCGGTGTTCTTCTACCAGGCATACCTTATATGGTATCTATAAAGTATCTCTATAAGGTATGTCTATAGAGAATGAAGTGAAGTCACGAATTCGTTCTCTATCGCGCATACTCTGTGGACACACCTTATCGTCAACGTCGAGTTGCAGAGATCCTGGTATAGTTCCCGGTTTGTCTTCGTAAAGTGTTCAACTTTGTTCACGATATTATGATCGTATAGCGTTATCAGCCTATGCTCGGTACACGTTCCGTGTCCTAAACTGTGTACGTAATATAACTTAGGAGTGTATGATAAATCTCGATAAAGGATTGGATATAAATACTCTTTCATTGGATATTGAATTATATTTAAAAAATATTAGATATTCTAAAGATTATTTTATTATCATTATCATTATGTTAAATAAACATATATAAATCAATAATAAATCAATATTTCATGCAGGAATTTGTATTTGAAAATGTATAGGTTAAAAGTAAATAATATATAAAATACAAAAATGTTAAAATATTCAAATACAATATTGTAGATAACTTAGGAACTATTGAATACTTGATAAAATACAATATTTCTTATAGATTATTATTAAGTAATATAATTACTATAACTTATTAAATATATATGTATTATACAAGTATACTTTTATATTAAATAATTATCATAATACTTATAAACTTTAATTTTTTTCATTTAAAAAAAAATGTTGATTGTAATATATATCATTGTATATTGAATTATATTTAAAACTTATTAGATATTCTTAGAGTATTTTATTATCTTTATAATAAATATAACTTGTAATATATATACTAATGTTGATAAATCAATATTTCATATAGAAATGCGTATTTGAAAATATATACTACTACATATTAAAAATATACTAAATTCCACGGCGCTATAACAACAGGACAGTAGGTGTTGATACCTATATGTATGCGGACATTGATGAGTTAACTCAGATGTATAAGTGTTTATATCTAACTGCGTATATACATAGCTAACGGGGACTAGATTAAATTGCAGTTTCCGGGAATATCTTACTACAACATAACCAAGAGGTATATTTGCCAAATATATACACATAAACATATATATATATATATATATATATATATATATATATATGCCAGTTTACGGTGATGTAAGCCAATCGTATTAAAGATTTAAAGATATCTGAAATAAATATGTTTATATATTGAAAAAAAAGTGTGTGTCATTAAATAAAAATTTGATTGAATTAATATATATTAAATTTGAAGCATATAAATATACTTTTACTTCTGCATTCGAACTGAACATACATGTTTTAATTTATACTAATGTAGCATAATAATGTATATTCATACAAATTATGTGATAGGTTCCTATCTATTTAATTTGTCGATAATATTCTTCACACCTATTACTATCCTATAGGATACACTACATATGATGTGTCTCGTATAGTATACACTGTGTACAAGGCCGGCTTAAGCATACTATGGGCCCCGGGAAAAAAAACGTATGGGCCCCAAATTTCATAATATATTAAATGGGCAATTCTAGAAATAACTAATATCTATAAATATTCAATTTATATATAAAGAAATGATGTATTATTATTCTATTATGCGTAATCAAATTATGTAAACATATTTATAATCTTTAAAACATTTTGTTTTTTCATATATATATATACATGTATCGTGTGAAGGAGACCCACTTTAAGATGCATATAATATATATAGGGGTGGGGTCTCCTTCACGCTATGGGTGTAAATAAATATTACGATACCCACTTAAAATAATTTGTAATATTTTATAATTTACAAATTTATTAATAAAAATTATATAAGTTAATTAATTATTTTATAATTAATTAAAATAATATGATTTCATATTTTACTTGATTTCATCTTCTAAATCAGTAGTATTTATTCAGTATCAATTTAATTAATTAGCTTTGATTCTAAAGATAATGTTACAAACTTGAAAGTATTTATTGTGTCAGATAATTTCATAGAAAATTATTTATAAGTTTAAGTTTAGAGAATCTTCTCTCTTAAGTGTAATTATTTACCATTAAATATATTAGGATGAAAATGTCTACAATTGGATATATCTAGCCCATCATATATATATATATATATTAATATTTGTATATTCCATTACTTTGAGGTGTATATCAATATGGTATAATATATGTTTAATACTGAATTATCTTATATACTAATTAGTATTCAAGTATTTAAGTAATTACAATATTGTACTTTTTTTAATTAGATCAGATATATAGCTAGGAGTGAACGAATATATTGATTTATGGATTATAGATAGTATACGTAATTTACACCTGAGGAAAAGGGTAGCCACATACGAGATGATTGATGAGATGTTGTATTAGGGTGATCCAGTTGTGGTATACATTAAGTAGTATATGTATTGAAGAATGTGTGTGTGTATAGGTATAGTGTATATAATAATAATAATCTGAATTTAGGTATGACCATGGTAAACGAAGAAGCTCTATGCTTATCTAGTCGTTTACTTATTTCACTTTCCTATAGGAAAATTATGAGGAGAAAATTATAGTACAAGTAAAATAAAAATAAAAATAAAATGTTAAGAGTTAAAGTTAGTAAAAGAAATATATATGTATATAAAATATATACCCAAAATATATACAAAAATATATGTTAAAAAAACAAAAATATAAATAAAATTTAATTATTTAGTAATCTATTAGAATAATACACTTATAAAAATACGATATATTTAATTATTAAAATTATAATCAGAGTAGCCAACAGTAATTGAAATTAATGAGGATATATGGTGTATCAACTTCAGGGGTATGGGTTCGTCAGGTCTAATGCCTTAGGGATCCTATTTGTGCCAATAATAAGAAAACTGGCAATACTTTCCTCTCAGTAAAAGTATATCCCTTCCCCCGACACTATATATACATATATTATTATTTACACTAAAATTATAATAATATATACACTATGAGAAGATACACCTTTTATTAATATGAGAAGTATATAGAGAAAATAATTCTTTTGAGACAAATTATTTTGAAAATATCTAATTAGTTTTAATTATTATAGAAATTATAAATCTATATAGAATATTGTTTTTTTCGTAATTTATAAACAATATAATCCTTCACTAAAATCAGAAATCATAGATAAAATATATCTTAATATATATCTAATATTTAATTTTAATATAGAGAAGTATACTTTTTTTTCGTAAAAACTAATTATAGAATTATAAATTGTTAAAATTCAACTATGGTTAATTTCCTTTAATTCCCTTAATACGTTTATCATTTATCACTTTCTAGTTTAACAAACAATTATTTATCAAATTTTTCATTATATTTTATCTTACAAGCATTGATGTGTGATATGATCTATGGTTATCACTATTAGCATGTGCTCCAACATCTTCATGTACCTGTTTCCACCATATATTCGTGTAAATTTAGAAATTTTTGTAAAATTCACTTTTCAAATCGGCCTAAATGACTCATATTTAATTAATTTATTATATTATTTTTATTTTTTTAATTAGAATTAATAATATATAAGAAAAATAAAGTTAAGAAACAACATTTTTATATAAATAGTAAAAAAAAAATTTCTTAAATAATGCATGGGCAAAATCTGGGGCCCCGGGCAATTGCCTGGTTTGCCCCCCCCTTAAGCCGGCCCTGACTGTGTATAGTGCGCACTGTTCTAGCATGTACACTGTACATTGTACAGTGCACATGTACATTGTACACTGTATGACGTACAGTAAGAGTGATTTTAAACATGCTATTGGTTATCGATTCATTAACGGTATTTGGAACATCTAAATATGAGTATAGAGAATACATACACATTTTTTTTTTTAATTTAGGTCAATATTGTACTTGCGCCAGCTTGGTCAAATTTAACAACATTTAACATGGGAATAGATAGGAAAATACCAAAAAAACATAAATATGTACATTTTTCACAGTTATAATTAAGCTACATTCATGACATTTTCAGAATATGTGTAATGTGTATAGTTCCTTTGAATATTATAAATTCATAACAAAATTAATTTTATTTCTAGGATTTTTTTTTAAATTATAGGATTTTCCAGAATTTTTTTTGACCTCTCATAATTGTGTACAGAATTGTTATATTTTATCAATTTATATTATATATAACAAAGAAAAACAATTAATTAATCACTATATATTACAATTTGGCCGAAAAAATAATAACTACCGTGGTATTTCTTTAATGTTGTTAAAAATCATCAAAAAATTACCATTTTTTCTGTGGATTGGTTACCTTTACAAATTTTAAGGTTTTTTTTTTTTTTTTTTCTACCTCATCTTAAGATGTTATATTTTAACGTACAAGTATTATAAATTTTAAAAAATAGCTCTTTATAATTTTAATAAATAGTCAAAGGCGTGGCCTAATTTTTAGAAAATTTGTATATATATAACATTTATTTTATTGTTTAAATTAATTATCTAATAACTAATATTGTAATTAGGGATACTATAGATAATATTTACTATATATTAATGTTATCTATTAGAAGAATGTAGTATTTAAAAAAGTACTCATAATTATATATATACCCATTACAATACAATACAAATAAAATTTACAGAATTCAAATAAATGTCCTTGAGGACATTTTTTATAAACATATACAATACAATTACATAGGAATAATGACATTTCGAGATTTCTTTTTTTTTAATCATTTTTTTTTTTAAAACATCCGTCGCACCACCAATAATGAACCAAAATGTATATGGTTTAATAAAATAGTATCATGAGCATCATATCTATAGAATCTACTATGCCGGTTTAGGATCTTTAAAATTAAATCACTCTTAACGTACAGTGTACACTGTACACTGTACACTGTACAGTGTACAGTGTACATTGTTTGTTCCATGCATGTTCCTGGATATATCTCCTAGAACTTCACATTCGGGTTGCTGCCAGCAACTTGCTGGACTACCCTTTCTCAGAGAGGTTATGTACTAACTATAAGGGTTCTATTCGCTGCCATCATTGTCTGAAATCTCTCAGTGTATCGGTCATTTATTGAAGAGACTGTCGCGTATCCACAACATATAACCTATACGTGGAATCTTCTCTGTAAAATATAGTCGACTTCATTACTTACTATATTATTCTATAATATCTAACGTTACTCGAACTTATCTATTATCTGACATTGATATCTATTATGGCATTGCAATGTCGTCATTGCAAATAACCTACATGTTCTAGCTCTGCAGAGGTCATGACCTATCACGTAACTCGTGTAACTCATTCGAGTACCTATTCCAATCATACATTATATCCAAGTCATGGAACCATATAAATGGTCCCCCTCCATGGTATGCTCTTGCCATTTTGTCTTCCCCCAATTTCACATGTACATGTCCCTCTTGCCTACTAGAACCTCATCAAATACATCCACTACATGCTCATATCTTCCAGTTATCCCAACTACTATACTTCCGACCCCGTTTACCTGCAAAATTACATACACTTAAACGTATGGAGCTTGAGTATTTCCCCCATTCTTCATAACCGATAATCTCCCTTCATATTTACATTGTTTACCTTATCATAGATATTACGCATATGCTATTAGATGATAAGCCTCTCCTACCCTTATTCAATCTCCTCTCGTTCCCCCTATACCTCATTCTTCTACCATACCTTATATTCCTCCCATAGCTCATAATATTCAACTTCATAATATGCTTCGTAATTATTCACTTGTTATTGAACATTTACATTGGGCCCTCTTATATGATAATAGTTTCATTTCATTAATTCTTACTCATATCTTTCTGCCTAAAATATCTATTTCTATAGTCACATTTAAAAACACATTGCAATTATTCAGTTATCTAAAAAATCATTTCATGACATATTTTTCAGCAGATTTAGTTCCGTTAAATCAAATCAACGATTCTCCCGTATATATTTACGAAACTCACTATAAGGTATACCTTATACAACCGTTTTTTAGGTCAAATCTGTTATCATACATATATATTGAAACTTATAAATTCCAAACCCCTAGGTATACCCCTATAAGTACTAAACCTATATGTAACACATATATATATATGTATACTAATTACGTAGTATACTAATTCAGTTGAAATACGCCTTATATATAATTCTATTGACTGTTCTCTTTCCACTATTACCATACCTTCATCTATCTTTATTTACTAGGAATCTTCCTACCTTAAAGTTATATCTTCCATTCCCTCATCTAGTAAGATTTCCCTTAATACTATTTCCGACCCTCCTACTCAATAATAGTTCCTCAAATACAAACACCTCTACTATCGATTCCCCATCTAGAATCCTTCCTAAATACCAATTATATACATCCTCAATACCTCAAACACTGTCTTTCTCAATATAGCTACGAACTCCCCATCATTCCCTTCCTTTTACCGAGGCATAATTCTCAATATACAACTTGTATTTCATATCTCACTAATACGACAGCATATTTCATTGTCATGTTTATTATAGTAAAACTTATTTTACAACTAGAAAAATGATAAATTATGAATTATATCTTATATTTCTAAAAATCTACAAATCTATGTTTAGTTTTGTTATATTTATTTTTAAATTTTTATTTTTTTTAAATTCTATACGAAATTAGTTGGAGCTATATTCCTTAATATCGTGTTCTACAAACATGGCGTTACCTAACTCATGGTATATCATGAATACTGGTTTATTAAAAGTTTTCCGATCTATATTAATCGATTGATTATATCCGATAGTATATATTTATAGCCTTTGCATCATATGTTTATATACATATTATTAGTAGGCAACCAGTAGATAAGTAAATTGAGCAGACGGAAAGGGCTTGGTATGATTTCCTCCTAACTACTGCTTTCATTGACAAGGAATATATATCAAGCCCACTCCCTTCTTCATTCTACTGATATTGTTATACCCACTTGCCACTCCCTCGTGCATACTTCAGCAGGTGGTCCAATACAATGTGAACCTGATTACAGCACTGTATCAAGATCGGCTGAGTTAAGAGTAACCATTGCAGTGGCCATAGCTGGTGGTCAGAGTTGGTGACGTAATAATTCCCCAAAGTTGAACATCACATTGTGTAGGCTAACTATTAACAGTTGATATGGATCTCGTCTGATTTGTGGCGCTCGGCGAATAGATAGACGCAATAGCGAATCTCTACTAAGACTACCGAGTGGACAATGGACTACTGAATAGTAGGGGCGCTGGAACGATTTTGTATGTAGGGGGACCATCCAATCAAAATAAATTGTGTGGTAGGGTCCTAAAACCTAGAAGTGGGGGACCAATACATAGGAGGTCCCCTAGATTTGGACATACCCGCCGTTCCCCCCTGTTGCAGCGCCCCTACTGAATACACTGGACAATAATAATATTACACATAACGAGGACCGGTATAATACTACCTCGCATTCCATCGGATCCAATAAGATGGCTGTATTAAAGTAGACGCGTTCAAAAACTAAACTAATAAGTTTACACGACAACAATCATAACACCTATATCATAACAACACCCACTAATAATAATAACCGCAAAGTCGTAGTTACATTGATTGATTGAAAGTTTATTTAAACACTTAAATTAATCGTAAATGATTTCTCAAAAGTGTATATATAGAATACGAATAATAGATTAGCTAAAAGAATAAATAGTCTCAATTCAATTAGCCTCAAATGTATGTACGTCGTACGCCTATAGGTTCAGATCAATAGAAAACTAAACAAATTCGTAAGATAACTAAACAGCCATGGCTCATGTACAGGGTGAGTTAAATTCGGCCTTTTCGTCAAAAGGCCGAATTTTGGCGAATATAAGTATTTTCAAAGGCCGAAAATAAGCTAAATTCGGTATTTTTAATTAAATTCGGCCTTTTTTAAATATATTATTTATCCTATCTTAAATCATTAAAAGTAATAAAATAAAATACTTATTTGTAATATGTAGGTATTAGCTATATTATATGTAAATAATACTACAAGTAAATGCAAATTTTGATACAATATTAGTAATGTAAGTAAGTAAATTCTTATTATTGAAGATTTAAGGGACATAATAAAATGTTATAATACGATTTTATACTAATAACAAAATGCATGATGTGCACCTATTAAACTTTCCTATATTTGATAAGCATACAAGCTACGTTTTATTTACGTAAATATCACAAGTACCTATTAGAGTTTAGGGTATATGAAGACGGAAATATAAAATAGGAATATAAAATGGAATAACAACGGATGTTGAAAAAAAAGATGACAGGACATATTAATGGTTATTTTAAATAATATTTATTATTAAATTGTTTATATATTATTATTATTCAAGGTGTATCAAGTAGAATACAAATAGCTTTAGTAAGGGTCTGGTGTGGAGCTCAAAAACTGAACATGGTGTTACATATATTTTATAGAAATGTTTGCCACCTTAATAAAATTAATCGGATTTTTAAGGAGGCAATCCAATTTAATAAATAAAATGAGATATAAATGTCCCAAGGTAATACATATATAATTATTCAATATGTAGGTTATAGAATTAATTATATATATATATATATATATATATATATATATATATATATATATATAGCTGATACTCTATGGTGGGTTTATTTGTATTTTTACTTAACATATCTACAAGGGCAACAATATAATTCAAAGAATTACAAAAGAAATTCTTACTACTATAAGAACAATTATCACATTTAAAAAAATCTCAAGGAAAGTTTAATTTGATGGGTTTGTAAATAGTAATGTAATAAATGTAATATATAATTTAATATCAATATGTTTTTTAGACTAAATTACTGATCATGATATTATTGATTATGATATGGACTCAATTCTAAATAATGAAAATTCAATTAGATGTAATTTTGATGATATTGTTGTGTAGGTAAGTACAAGTAGGCAATTAAAAAAGTACAATTAAAAATTAAAATATTCAACTAATAGAATAGAAATATTATGGGAGGAAATTTAGTACGAGAATACTTAGATAATGCAACCAATATAGAATACAGTTTGTTTATAAGGAACACTGGAAAAGATATATTGAATTTGATAATAAAAATTAGTAATATTTTTCCGGAAAGAGATGTTAATAATGAAAGTACAATGACCGGAGAAATTAATAATAGTCTCAATAAATTATTCAACTTATCAGGACAAGAATTTGGATATAATTAGTAAGCACAAGTTAAGACTAAATCATACAATGAGTTAAGTAAAAGTTAATCTAATTGAGGTATAATTTGATGAGATAAAGGATAGAATTGATATAGATTTAATTTTTCGTGAAACTATTATTGAAAAGATACTTTGGAAGGTAAATGCATTTCTAACTATATATTTATAATATAATATATTCTATTAATATTAGATTTCCTTTGTATAAAATATGATTATAAGAATTTATTTAATTGCATTTCTAACTATATATATATATAATATAATATATTCTATTAATATTAGATTTCCTTTGTATTAAATATGATTATAAGAATTTATTTAATTTCATTACCAGACTGTTATGTATATATCAAGGAACATCATCCGTTGAATCATATTTTTCATTATTAAAATCGATAAAAACCGAAGGAAAGACCCATTTTTCAAAAAAATTACTTGAAGGATATATACACTCAAAAAAATGTATTTATTTAATACAAATACCTATAATAAATGTCTTATTTACTTGTACTACATTATTGATTTAAAGACTATATATAGTATTTAATTAATATATTGATACCAATATATTTGTTGATACTAAAATTATTGCAATGTGATGCTATATAATATATAAAGAGATCTATATTGATAAAATATAGAAAGGCCGAATTTAAGCCGAATATAAAGATTTTGAAAGGCCGAAAATAAGCTAATTTCGGCCTTTTTCCTTAAATTAGGTAAAGGCCGAATTTAACTCACCCTACTCATGTACCATTGGAATATTATTGGTGTATCGTTGTATATTATACGTTGAAAGATAGGCGACGTACCGAAGAAGGACAATATATAGTATTGTACAGTGGTCAATGGAAATTTCATTATTTTAGAATTTATAATTAACTTCAAATTAAATTTTATATTTTTAAATACAATTATAATATATATATATTGTATGATTAAAATAGTAAAATTATATTTAATAATTCATATATTTAAAGTAAATGGTTGTCAATAAATTGTAATTAATTAATTATATAATTATTTTGAATTATATACCGTTTTAAAAAATTAAATTGTAAATTAAATTCTTCAGATTTCAGTAGAATTGTATATTAAAAGTAATTATTAGGTTGAAATGATATATATTTAACTTATATATTTATAAAGTCACAGAATATGTATTTATGTAAACATATTAAATGTAAATCCTTAATTTAAAATTATTATTTATTATATGTTTAATATTTGTTGTATATTTACATTATTTAAATTATAGAATTAGTTTGTTAACAAATCGCCTATGTTCTTACACTTGTCATTCTTAATCAGCTTTCGAGTCTGACAATGTCGAGGTCTTTGTAGTATCCGAAGACGTACTGTCAATCAAATAAATATAAAATATATGCATTCAATTTATATTATAAATTAATATTATAAATTATTATGAATTATTAAATTTTGTAAAATATTTTAGAATAGAAAATAAGATTTTATATTATTTAAATATAATCAAACATTTAATATACTTTTTATTTAATTATTTGTTATTAAATTAATAACACAATACAATACAATACATATGTATTAAAAATAAATAATTTACTGTGGTATACTACCTACTACCTATATATAGTTAATTATTTCATCATATTATATTACACTTTTCTTATAAACAAAATATATTGTCAATAATACCAATTATTAATTATAAATACTGATACTATAGTCCTAATATATTAGGTATACCTAATATTTTATTATATATATATACCTATAATATATTATAATGTAAGTTAAATTTGTAGGTATATATGTACTTTAATTAAATTAAGTTTAATAAGTAACGTTAACCTGGCTTTTTTAGATAAACACGTAATATCAAACTTTTTGATGATGATCTATATCGATTTAAGAATTATAAATTATATACATATGAATGTAATTTTGGTAGTTATACTTATACTTACATTTTCATTTCTCTTTTCATTCTCTTTATCCTACAATTATTAAATTATGAAATACATATTCATAAAAATATCGGTAGTATTAAATATTACTATAAATATAAATATATATATGTATATATATATATATATATATATGTGTGTTTATTTAGATATAATTTATCCTATTGGTAAACCTGAATACTTTTAGCGAGTGGATATTTATGTCTTTGAAACTGATAATCAGCCGAATCAAAATATTTCGTCTGTGTTGTATTAGTTTATGTTAATAATATTATAACATTATTATTATTTAGATATCATATTAAAATACTAATATAGGTAAGTATGCTATACTATATTTTATATTATACTTATTTAAATAAAATAGTAACTAAGTACAATTATAGGTATCCTATGTATCCTAAGTATCCTATGTTACAACATACTATCTATGTTACAACTACCTATATATATATATATATATGCAATATTATTATTATTAGTATTAAATGTATGTGCTATAACATTATTGATACTAACATTAAATAATATAATTTAATTTAATTTAAAACTACTTTGTTACATACTATAAATATAATTAGGCTACTAGCTCTAAATCGTTAATAGTTATTAGTTAATATATTATATAGTTATTCAAGTTAGTAACTATTAACTGTAGTACATTTATTACAGATAATTATATTAATTATAAACATATAGGTTATAAACATACCTACCCATGTTTTATTTTATGTAGATTAATTATTGGTGTACATAATAATATGTAGTTAATATATACCCCAGTCAATATAGGTTGTATTATAAATATATTATAAATTTATATTATAATTAATATTATACTTATATACATTAATTTGTATTATATTATTTAATTATAATGTTAGTGAATTATTAAAGAGGTATTATAAATAAATGCTAATATTATTTTCAATTTATAACAACCTATATAAATGTATTTTATAGTATACAATTATAATAATAATAATCCAGATAATTATTAAATATATATATATATATATTAATTTTACTGAACACTAACTTTACGCGCCATTATGTTCGACATTATCTTAGATGACATCGCCCCCTTGAGACTCGGGTATTTAGCATTAAGCATATCCTGCCTCTCTTTCTCTTTAGTCTGAAGTGTGTAATTTAAATGTAATATTGGAATATTAATCATGATGATACGTAGACGTATTACTATAGGTTCGTACGATCATTTCACTACACGTGAAAAATAAATTATCTAATGAGATTGTATTTAAATCGTAATGGTAAAATATAAGTATTATAAAAATTAAAACAAAAATTAAAAAATAATAATTTTCATAAATTCATTTAAAATTTGTAGGATGGGTAAGATAATAAATTGTTCAAGTCTGAAATAACATAAGTTGAGCATGACCAAATAAACAATACACTACAATCATATCTATACTTTACACAATAATAACATATTTACAATGTTAATACCCATGCATATATATATATATATATATATATATATATTTGTATATTAATTATTACATATTAGTAATCCTATTAATTAGTAATATACAAGAATAATATTTGCTTTATATATTTTTTTTAAATATTTAAAATGTATACCTATAGGGGAAAGTGCACGAATACCGACACCATAACAATGAATCACCATAACTTTATTATTTCTCAATTACATATTTCCAAATGTTATGTAGGTATGTTATGTTATGTAGCCTATGTGTATTAAGTAGGTATACCTATATATAATAGCTATTTTAAAATTTAATTTAGTTTGTTTAACTATAAGATATCAGGGGTGTCGATATACCCTAGTAATATCTATATTTCTATATACCATATATTATTTAATACCCACTATCCAATCAGATTTAAATGGGTGTTACTTTTAGTTAACACACGAAATTAATATATATTCTATAAGTAACAATATATTATTATAACCCTGTATTTTTGTATATATAGGAACGAATCTCCATGGTTATATTATAATATATATACCTATATATATATATATATATATATATATATATTTATATATTAAATTATACATTTTATTTCCATTTTTAATATTTAAATATAATATAAATTAAATATATTATATCTAGTACCTATAGTTAATATATTATATAATATAATACGTAAGTCCTTATTATTATATGGACTATATATAGTATATATATATATATATATATATATATATATATATATATATATATATATATATATATATATGTATATACTATAGTATACTATAATATATATACTATAGATTGTATTAGTAAATTAGTTATAATGAATTATCCTACCTATATATATATACATTAGTTAAATATAAGTGTGGTATTATTATTATTATTATTATTATTATTAATAATAATAAGTACAAAAATACAGATCTTAATTATAATAAATCTTAACCTTATTTTATTTAAAATTAAAAACTCAATAATTTCAATAAAATAGGTATTAGGTTCTACAAATACCTAATTACAAATAATCCAACATAATATTCAAGTTTTAATATGAAATATAAAGCTGGATATTTGTTTATATATTAATACGTAGTATATACTATATTGTGATATTAATAAACTAATTTAAAATATATTCGCTCGTGTGTTCAAACTATATTTTTAATTTTAATTTATATTTTTTTATTTTACAATGGGTTTTCCTAATCCTATTATTATATATAATCCTAATATTTAACTTAGAATAATTGATAAATTATCATGTTATGGCGAGCGAAAACTAACATCACCAATTGTCTCAGTATTCTTCATATCAGGGGATGAACCTTTAGACTGAGTTGACTTAGAATCCACCAGTATTTCTTTATTCTATAGATTATTATAATAAATGTTATAAATATCCTATATATTTTAAATAGAATATGTTAATAATAGTTTTATATAATATAACCTACATAATAACAATATTACATATATAAACTATATTTAGTTGATATATACTAACTGAATTCGGCATAATTATTTAGATATTTGCTATAATGTTATATTGTTAACAATTTAGTAAGCTGCTTATCAAAACAATATCACGTAAACAATGATTAATAATAAATATATTTCGAGATTAAATATTTTTTGAAATATAATAACCAATGAAAAATATACACATGTGAATAGCATTACATATTATTTAAATATTAACCAATGATAAACACATGTGAATAGCATTGATAGTTGAGCGGATATATGTCAGATTATGTATTAAATGTATCCCTATATCCCTACTTCAAGTATGCTACTTGTATTTATTTTAAATGTTCATTGTAATACTTGTATCCACCTATAGTTGATATATAATTATATTCATGTTATCGTTATAACCATTATACGTTACAACATTTATAGATATCCTACATTTATGTTGACCTCCGCTATGTTTTCTTTATAAACTATAGTATCATGTATGCATATAGTATACATATATGTTATTATGGTTATAACCATAGTGTTATAACGATATAAGTATACGTTAGGTATCTACTTGTATTTAATTAGTTTAATATATGCTAAGAATAGTATAGAATATATACTTTATACAATAATAATTATTTTACCTAAATTCTCAATTTATATATATATATATATATATATATTATTTTAATGTATCAACGTAATTTATTATTGTCAAATTTGATGATATTTGTTAGGATATAATTAGATATATGTTTTCTATATATATATTTATATATATATAACATTTATTTATATCATAATATATTAATTTAATAATAATTACATAATACAATGTAAGTAATAAATAATAAATACCTATAAATAGTATTTATTGAATACCTATTCTATACAATTTATTTATTATATATTAAATATTCTATTATAAAACACTGTATACATGTAGACTGCAGTCCTATAGGACTAATGTACACTAGTTATTAAATAATATAGATGTATATTATACTATAATTTATTAATGATACTTTTATATAATAGGTTACTGTAACCTACTGTAATATATATTATAATAATTACTACTAATTTATATAGTACATATAATTTAATATATATATATATATATATATATATATATATATATATATATATATATAGGTATTTATATATTTATATATATATATTTATTTATTTAAATGTTATATAATGCATATAATATTTTATACAAACCTACATAACATTTTCCTAATACATGAATAATATAAATTGATATAATAATTATATAATATAATATAATATTTTATATACAATTTATTTAGATTATAATAATAACATATAATAGGTTAAATAATAATGTATTATTACACTATAATATATTCAATAATATAATATAATGTAAATAATATTTACTAGGTAATAAATAACCTACTAATATATACTTTTTTTTAAATTTGATTTTCGATTTAGATCGTTTGTTAAATGGGGGAGGTAAGCGTTGGTAAGAGGTAGTAAATAGAGGTTTTGAATACGTAGGTTATATGTACATAAAGTAAAGTAAGCTTACTAGTAAATATACTAGTATCTTACATATATATATATATATATATATATATATATATATATACATGTATATACATGTATATATATATAACTATATTAACTAAATTAATGAATTTAAATATGAGTTTTTATATAAATCAATATATGGTATATATATATTGTGATATATTGTATTATATTACATATATGTTACTTATAAGTAGTGTATTGTATTGTCTATGTATTATATTATAATATATTATCCATATATATTGAGTGAGGTAATGTCTATGCCTCACTCTAATGTCTATGGTATTATCTATATATTTTATGGCATATATATATATATATATATATATATATATATTGTGTTTCGGATATAAATTACCTCTAAGTATACTTACAGTTACCTATATACCTACTGTATTGTATACAATATATATTTTATATATATACTCAATATATACTCTATATATTGCATTGTAGTGTCTAAATATTGTATTTTAAGTTATAATTTCTATGTATTTCTAGGTACTGCATTGTATTGTCTATTCTTTTGACTATGTGTGTCATTGTATTGTATAGTCTAGATATAATATTTTCCAGGTGTTGTATTGTATTGTATTGTATACAATTAAACCTATTATATATACTTATAATATCACTATATATATATATACATAGTGTTTCTTTACACATGTATAGCTGTGTAAAAATATCTCTGTTCGGATGCAATGTGCACTATGATGTAAAAATATGTTATATATATATATATATATATATATATATATTATATATCATATAGAGCCATATATATAGATTGGGGTTACCTCACTCTAATGTCTATGTATAAAGCTAATTATTAATATATTAGTAGGACTAATTTCTGATATGCGCGCGCCGCCAGCAACATATTTTTTAATTTTCTATTTTGTTGTTCCTACTTTGCAGATCCCCTTTTAAATTGTATTATTAATTAAAAAAATAATAAAAATAAATAAATTAATTAAATTAAATTAAATAATTAAATTAGAATAAATTATTCATAAAATTAATTATAAATAATGTAATTGTAATGTGTATGATTGATTTATCAATAATATATAGTTGATCTAGTGGTATATAGGGTGTCCGTATTATAACATAGGGTATCGAATACGGACACCCCCGTTATCTATGGAAATAAAATATTAAATACAATTTTAAAATCACAATAATATCTATAATCATATAATATTAATATATTGTAATTTTTGAATAATAATAATGAATCATAAAAAGTAAAGACCATTTATTGTTAAAGTGTCCGTATTATATTTTGTTTATAAGTATATGTGTAACTATAGGTGGAAATTAACCTAAGGTTACTTTATTATTTTTTAAATTAATAATACAAGTAGCAACAACAAAATAGAAAATTAAAAAATATTTGGCTGGCTTAGGTTACTTTCCCCCTATAGTTAATTATTTCATCATATTATATTAAACTTTTCTTATAAATAAAATATAGTGTAGGTAATACCAATTATAAATTATAAATACTTATACTATCGTCCTAATATATTAGGTATACCTAATATTTTATTATATATATATATATAACAAATATTTTGTGTCTAGTTTCTTACTTTAGATTACATATATATAGTATTTTATATATATTATGATTACACATTATTATAATATATACTATAGGGGAAAGTAACCTAATACCATAGAGCTAGAGAGAACATTTCTCTCTATCCTATGCCTACTACGGACACTTTAACAATAAATGGTCTTAACATTTTATGACTCATTATTTGTATTCAAAATTACAATATATTAATATTGTATGATTATAGATATTATTGTGATTTTAAAATTGTATTTAATCTTTTAATTCCATAGATAACGGGGGTGTCCGTATTCGGTGCCCATGTCCGAATACGGACACCCTGTGTTATAATACGGACACCCTATATACCACTAGATAAACTATATATTATTGATGAATCAATCAGACAAATTACAATTACATTATTAATAATTAATTTTATGAATACTTTAATATGATTTTATTAGTTAATAGGTATTCATTTTTTTATTATTTTTTAATTAATAATACAATTTAAGTATCTAAATAGTACACATGTTAGATTTAGTTTTATTGGTGGTATTAATATTATAACGCACGAGATTTTTATGAAAATCAGAATAATTCATACGCTGCCCGATGATTGGTTATAAGGTGTCCGTATTAAAACATATAGAGTTTCCGTATTAGGAACTCAAGATATATATATGCTATATGCTTATATGCTTATATGCTTATATGCTTATATGCTTATATGCTTATAAGCATATATGCTTATAACTTAATGAATATTTTTAACAAATATAAAAATTAAATATATAATTTTTAGAATGCTTTATTTGTTAATAATATATTATGTTAAATTTTAATTCTATACCTTTGTATATTCTTGAGAAGGTTTTTAATAGACATTTTTTTCTTCATAAATTTAAAAAGGTAATAAAATAATAGGTTTATTGGATATATCAGCAATATTTTGAATAATTAAAAAACAAAAAATACTTTTTTAGACTATATATATAATTATGAATATTTTATTCATTAAACAGTTTTTTGTAGGATTTATGGTTTCTGAGATACCGAGAGTGTCCTTATTCGGGCACTGTCCGTATTCAGTTACTTTCCCCTATTTAGAATACGACTATTACAAATTCCTCATTAATTCATGAAAATGTATTAATAAATAGTATATATATATGTATTATATAAATATTATATATATATATAATATATATATTATATATATATATATATATATATATATATATATATATCAAAGATTTTGCAATGCATTCTTAGAAAAATCTTTGTATACATTATATAATATATTTTATATAAATATATATAGGGGACGGAAGGGTATTGTGGCCGATGCGGGTATTGTGGCCGATAACGATATTTCAAGAACCATTATAGTTATCAAAAAATGATATATACGAAAAATGTAGATAATTGAATTCTAAGAATGATAGTGTACATCATTTTTTATTTATATCAATATTAATTATTGATTTTCGCTTAGAGAAAAAAATCAAATAATCGTAATTTTTATCGAAAAAAAACGTAAGGTTTACCTTATTTTATAGGCAAGTTGTTGAATAAAATTATGTATTTTTAATATATTCAGTTAAGGTAATAAATAATATATCAGATTACATTTATAACAATATTCAATAATAACATAATGACATAGTAATCTGTTATTTAAACCAACGAGTGCGATGCGGCTATTGTGGCCGATGCGTGGTGGGTATTATGGCCGATTAATAACCAATCAGCATCGATATAATTTCAATGTGTAAGCGTATCATAACAATAGTATATTTAGATAAATTCTGTATAAAATCACTGAAATATATTTATGATATGATTGCGGTTGTCGATATAAAACCCGCTGCCTAAATATTAATTATTTTCAATATACCATGATAGTAGTTATATCAAGAACATATGTCCTTTTCATGACCATATGGTTATATGTTCCTATTTAAATACATGTAAAATGTACATTATACCACAACAAATATCATAATATACAATGTATCATTATTATAAGTGTATATATATACACTTGTGTATATACTTTATAATATATCTATACTATCCTACCAAAGATTTTGCGAAGCACAACATTTACCCCTTCGGAAAATCTTTGATCCTACTATATATAGTATATATTAATACATTATAGACTATATTTAGATTGTAAAAATATACACACTATGTACTTAAATAGTTAAAATCATATATATATAGGTATTATAAATATATATTACCTATTAGTTTATAAAATAATTGGTTTATAATATATAGTATATTTTATATATCCCCATTTAGTAAATCATATTTATATATCGACATCATAATTCCTAGCTATCAATATTGATAACACGATAATAAACCATATATTTTATTATATATATATATATATATATATATATATATAAATATTAAAGATAGTATTACTAATTACCCTTATTTATAGTATTGTTAAGAATCCTAATATAAATGTATATATAATATAAATGTTTAAATTAGTTATTTTTATCCAATTTATCTTATTTTTATTTAATTTATTAAACATAATAAAATAGTGATATGTATATTAAAAGTATAACAATATATTTTTATATTTATATTTAATAATCTATATAAAAACTATATGTTGTAAGTAGTTAAATTTAAGACTATAGCAATGACTTGGTGTTATTAAATTATTCTAAATTTTAAATTAATGATATGTAATATATATTTATAAATATATTTATATATATTCATAAATATTCACTAGAAATAAATATAAAATTATGTTAAATAATTTAATAAATTATATTATCTTTATATAAACTATAGTTAATTCAGATATTTTAAAATAATGTTGGATTTTTAAAACCTAACATTTATATATCTTTTTATAATATGATATAACTTTATTAAAGTTAAATGGATTTGTTTAAAAAAAATAACCATATTTGTATAATAATTTACGATTCTGGAATGTTATAATATTATTTATAAATCTATGAATATGTTTATAAATTATACACTTCACATTTATTTAGTGAAATCCTATATGTATTATGATATTTCAATAATGTTTATAACATGGATAGGGTTTTATTTAGTTTAATATACTCGTATATATTTAAAATTTCAAAATTATTTAAAAAGCATTTAAAAAGTATATAAATATATAATTTTAAATTAAATTTTAATATAATTAAAGTTATAGATAATTATCTCAATAAAATAAACTATAACCCAGATGTTTTAATACAATAATATTATCTCACGATATTATATAAATGATAATTGCTTAATTTAATTAAGGTATATGGTTAATTACATAAATAATAATATATTATATTCACAAGATATATAATGAAATAGAAAATAAAATGTATATACTTTATTAATTTATATGCATATATCGAATATTTTAAATGTATCTATATCAAGCATCGATATAAAGAAAGAAATCGATATTTCTTTATATCGATGATATAAAGTTGATAATATCAACACATAAATCATAACACCAATGTGTACATGAATAACACTGTATATATTAATATATATATATATAATCGTTTATAATTTCATCGCATATTATGAAATTATATATATTTTTTATTATTATTTTCTTAATTGATTTTGATAAATTCTTTCTCACACATTTCTTTTTTGCCGGTGTCTGCTCCAAATGTTGTTTATATGGAGATGATGTAATTATTGCGGTATAGCCCTTTCTTTTTCCTAAGTTTGTATTTTTCCTATAATATTAATTAATATTGTAAGTTGATAAATTGATATATATATATATATATATATATATATATATATATATATATATATATATATATATATATATAGATATCATATATGTATATCATCTATAGATGATTAGTTTAAAATATATAGTATAGTAATATACCGATTTTACTACTCGATAAAGTAAGATTCGATTAAAGCACGTTGACTAAATTATTAATTTTAGAATAATGCAAATTATATATTGTACAGTAATATGTTAATATAATTATAAATACATTTATAATAAATTATTATTATATATAAAATATCAAAATGTTACTAATGATTTTAATTAAATGTATATATTCAATTATTATATATTAATGTATAAATATGTGCAATGTTAATATGTTATACTGTATAACTTATACATATAAAATATATAAATAAAAACCATATTTACGAGAGGGGCCTGCAACTTCACCAGTAACCAAACTTTAAAGTAGGCTATCTATGTAAAATTTAATTATTATTATATTTATAATATATACACGTATATATATATATATATATATATATATATATATATAGTTGCCTTGTATATATCATTAACATATAAGTTAATAATAAAATGTCATTATTATAGTATATAAAATATACTATATATAGTATATTGTACAATATAATATCAAATATATTTATGAATAAAGTCTGTGAACTGACCATCTAACCGTAAAACATTTAAATACTATAACTATAGTTATATAGGCTGCCTATAGGCGGTATATAATCATTATAATATAAATAAATGTATATACAAATGTATGTTATATTATATAACTTATATAAATAAAAACCAAAATCACGAGGGGGGAATTTCATTTGTAACCAGTATACCATTATCAGAACGTGGGCAATATCTTGAACGGAATTCCGGACAGATTAATCTGTATATAATTTCATTATTATTATACTTATATTATATATTTATAAATACACTTTATATATATACAAATTATTAAAATATTGTTTTTTATTCTATAGAATAATATATTGTTAAATAAATATACATAATATATGTGTATATTGATTTAACAATAATTATTATATTTAATATTAAATTAAAGTATATACTTTAATTAAGGTTTTTTCCATATCAAAAATATTTAAAGCTTATAATATATAGGCTACTGCAGTAGTATAGTATATACTATATACATATATATGCATGTTATAATACATATATTTTAGTGCATTTGTTTAATTTAATTAATAACATATGTTTTTATAATTGAAAAAATATTAAACTATAATTACACATTAATTACACATTAATGACATTAAGGCCTATACTTATATAATGTATAGACAAATATATTATTTATATTTGTATATCAATAAAAAATAATATTTTAATATATATATATATATATATATATATATATATATAAATACAAACCAACATCACATGATTGTGTGTTTCATTTGTAGCCAGTATACCATTATCAGAACGTTGGGCAATCCTTGAACGGAATCTGTATATAATATCATTATTAAAACATTGTTACTATACATGCTATTTAGAGTTATATATATATATATATATATATATATATATATATATTAAATACTGTATATATATATATATATATATATATATATATATATATATATATATATATGTATACAGTAAAACCTCTCTATAAGAAACTATTTTTTTTTCAGTACTTTTGTTCTTATAGAGAGGTTTTCTTATAAAGAGGTTTTTACTTTTCCAATGATTTTAAGAATTAATTTATATTGAAAATGCATATCTATAGGTTATATATATAGTATATTTATTTTGTATACTGTTTTAAATGTATACTGTATTGTTTGCGCTTAGACATGTTAATACATAATGACATTTTATTAGATTTACATTAGAAATTATAAATTATGAATCATCATTGATGAATATAATATAATGAATATTATAATAATCTATTATTTAATAATTAATTGTATAATATAATAAATTGAATCAACAATACCCAGATCAATACATTTAAGGATATAATATCATTTATTAAAATTTTTTAATAAATTTAGTGATATACAATAACAATTATTAATTCATTTTAATTCATTTCTAGATATTTATGTAATATGATATTATTTTAAAGATACAAATTATAGAAATTAATTATTATATAAGATATTTCTATAATTGTTATCAATATACAATACTTCTATTTATATGTAATTATTTTGTATACAATAAGTTTCTTATATAGAGGTTTTTCTTATATTTTCTTATAAGATTTTCTTATAAAGAGGTTTTTTAATGTGGAAAAGGTTGAATTCCAACCAAATGTGTGAACAATTTTCTTATAAAGAGGTTTTTCTTATAAAGAGGTTTCTTATAGAGAGGTTTTACTGTGTATATATATATATATATATATATATATATATATATATAAATATATATACAATAAAGATATGTCAGGCTAGCATTTAATTATATAATTTAATGTTTTACCCAATAGTATTTAGTAAATACTCATTAGTTATTTACTCATATTATTAGTTATTTAGTAAATATTTTCATTCAAATAAATATACAACTAAATATTTTTCTATGGAATAAATGTATAATTCCATATTATATGGAAATATATTTAATTGCATATTGATTTAAATATAAAAAATGAATATAGTATATAGTATATACTATATACTATAGTACATATTTTAATAACATTTTAAAATAAATCTAGTTTTTTAATCTTATTATTAATATTGAAAAAATTATATATTAATATATTTTTAAATAGATACTAGAAAATTAGTTAATATATTAATTTATATTTAAAGAATACTATAAAAATCCGATAAAAATGATATTGTTATTAATAAATCATATATGTCAACATGTATAATAGACTAATTTGATGAATAAGTTATTATAATTTTGTTTTTAAAATGATATATATGTATATATTATATACTATATATAGTATATATAGTATATATATATATATATAGTATATATAGTATATATAGTATATATATATATATATATATATATATATATATATATATATATATATATGTAAATGATATATAATGATATACATATATATATATAATCTATATATATAATATATTACAATTTATATATGCATGTATTCATAATATGCATTGCATATAGATACATACATGCATGTATAATATCAATATTACAATTTACAAAATCCTTATAATCCTTATAAAATTAACTTATATGGAAAAGTATGTAATAGTTATAATATACTACTTTATATTATATAAATATATTTATTAATTATTTTATGTGAATTTAATTAATTTGAATTGATTTTTAGTAATTGATTTTATTTCATTTGAATTTAATTTTATTATTCTATTTGAATTGTTTTTATGTAATTTGAATTGATTTTTATTAATTAATTTGAAATTAATTTATGTCATTTGAATTTAATTTAATTGTGTTGTAATATCTAGTATAATTCTTCACTGATATGCATATAAATATATAGCAGTGTAATTTACCCTGAATTGTTTTTATGTAATTTGAATTGATTTTTATTAATTCATTTGAAATTAATTTATGTCATTTGAATTTAATTTAATTTTGTTGTAATATCTAGTATAATTCTTCACTGATATGCATATAAATATATAGCAATGTAATTTACCCTCATATTTGCCTAATATTTAGATCATATGATCCTCCCACATAATTATTCTATAATTTATAATTGAAAAAATATAAAACTATAAATACACATTAAAAAAGTATAAAAAAACACACATTATAAATATAATGGTAGATTAATGCCTTTTGGGATTCAGAGGGTTATATGAAAATTGACAAACGACAATTGTATTACTTATATTACATATATATATATATATATATATATATATATATACATATATGTATATAGAATTAATAACATATATACTATGTATTATATTATATAGCTATATACATATATAGTATATAGTATATACATATATAGTATATATATATATATATATATATATATATATATATATATATATATATATATATACTATATATACTAAACTGCATGTGTGCACACATGGCTCAGTGGCTAAGGCGTCAGACACACAAGCAGTAGGACACGGGTTCGACCCTCGTCCGGACCATTAATTAATTTTATAAAATGGGTCTTAAAATATTATTTAGAAGTGATCTTATATAATTGTGTATAAATAAATGATCGGCTCTCGTTAAAACCATGGATGCCTTAACATGAGAGCGGCTTCGAAGGGACATTAGAGCCATATATGGTTATAAGTGAAAACTTCATCTAAGTTCCTGGATGGGATGAAAGGACTCCACCAAATAAAAATAACAATAACAATAACAATATATATATATTGTTATTGCTATTGTTATTTTTATTTTGTGGAGTCCTTTCATCATTTACATTTATAGCTATATTATATAGCCTATATATCATATATTATATATGCCATATATAATATATATTATATGGCTCTAATGTCCCTTCGAAGCCCCTCTCATGTTAAGTCATCCATGGTTTTAATGAGAGCCTATCATTTATTAATACACAATTATATAATATCACTTCTAAATAATATTTTAAGACCTATTTTTATGGTCCGGATGGGGCTCGTATCCATGTCCTATAGTATACTGCTTGTGTGTATGACGCATTAGCTAACTGAGCCACACAGGCAGTTATATATATATATATATATATATATATATATATCTTTATATAGTTAAATAATTTAATTCCATATATTTTTATAGTACACATTTTAAATTTTATATTTATATACTATACTATATATAGTATATTACGATTAGTATACTATTGTCATGTATACTACAATAATGGTACAAATTATAAGTATGGCACTGTATTAATATTTCATGTCACATAATCAAATACAATACTATATATATATTAAAATATATTACCTGATGTTTGTTCCGGAGTTCTAAGAGTGAGACAATGATATATATTCCTGAAGCCCCGTAACCAATATATTCCTGCCATTTCATTTTCAATATTGAATCGATGTTCAATAAAATTTTTATTTGCCATTTCGTTCAAATTAATCGGCTTACATTTGCATTAATAATGTGAGACATATTAAACTAATTAATTAAAACATAAATTTGTAGCTGAATATAAGTAAAACTAAATGGGATAACGATTACTTATAAATATATTTACTATAAAAGTGCGTGTGATATCTGATAAAATGTATTTTATTTTCCAATTATAAAAATAGTGCGTATTTGAATACATGACGCGATCCTAGTGGCTATTTCGGAACTATCGACCATAATACCCGCACTAGTGTATTTATCTCTATTTATACGGAAAATTTGCTTTTTAATAAAAATCAAATTACTTGAATACAAATAATTAAATGAGTAAATGTTGATAACCATTATTTAGAACAACATATTATAATTGTATATACAACTTATTGGATCATAATATCCAATATTAGTATGATATATTTTGTTTTTTGTAAGGTAATAAAAATATCGGCCATAATACCCTTCCGTCCCCTATATTTATATATATATATAATATATATATTATATATATATATATATATCAAAGATTTTGCAATGCATTCTTAGAAAAATCTTTGTATATATTATATAATATATTTTATATAAATATATATTTATTATTTCATTTGAAGTGATTTTAATTCATTTAATTTAATTACATTATTATTATATCTAGTATAATTCTTCACTGATATAGGCACTGCGTATACGTATACTTTGCACTCATGCCTCGTATTTAGATCCAGAGATCCGGTTAGGACTCGCCACCGTTATCATAATAATTATAATTAATTAACAAATTCTTACGGGGAATCATATCGGTCGGCACACAGTAATATGGGTCCCATATAGGTACACATATTGTGCAAAGTCTTAGAGAAATATTTGGTAGGTATATTATAGTCATACCAGCAAAGCCCAAATATTATATTTCTTATTTGTACTTTATTATTACTATACGTATGTATGTATAGTATCATATTATTATCAGGATTATCATAGTATAATAGTCTTGTATGGGTCTGTAATTGGATAATTTCCCTATAGTGAATATATACATATATTGTTTTATTTTCATAAAATTTATAAATAGTATTGAGAAAATACAGAGACGTCACGCTATATTGCACTCGTAGTAATTAACTATTCGGTGTATATTGTCAATACTATATACATATATATATATATAATGTAACTAGTAAATCACGAGCCGGGTGGTTATACAATAAAATCTGGTTATTTTGAGAGTTCAATGTGGGCGTTCTAAAGCATTGAAATCAAATATAATAGTTACGCTAATATATTCTGAACGAGTAATATCTATATGAATAGAATATATACACACAGATATATCATATATGATATATGTGTATGTATTAGGGATGTTCACGGGTCACAATTGTGATGTTTCGAAACCAGAGCCAACTGTTTCGATACCAAAAATTTGTTAATTCAGAAGATTCGAAACCAATAATGAAACCAGATGACAATGTTTCGAAACCAGGCGAAAATGTTTCGAAACCAATAATGAAACTAAAATATAATAAATATATATATACATGCCCAATGGGCATTGCCCATAAGCATATATGCCCATTTTTCATTATCTCGAGACAATCAAATCCTAAAATTCATTATCTCGACTCTCGAGATGTTGAAAGTTTATAATAAATATTGTATTAAACCCAAACAATTGACTTTTTGCCATTACAATGATTTTTTGTCATGTATAATCTTCAACGCTTTTTTTGAAATACTTTTTTTACATTTTTTGGAAATAATTTGAAATATTTTATATTTTTTTTTGAAATATTTAAAAAAATTTTTTGAAATATTTGAAACATTTTTTTGAAATAGTTGTAAACAAATTTTGAAATATTTTTAAAAGTTATTATTATAAATTAGTATAATAGAAAATTTTCTATATTATATAGACTCATATTGTTATTTTTGTTAATTTTTATTAAAAAAAAGTTATAATCAAAAATGTATATTTTTTAATATATATGAAATAATTAAATACTTATTCACCTATTTGATTGGTACAGTGAGATATTACAATGTAAATAGGACATTTTGTTAGAACCCGGAATTGATACCCCAAACCGTGTCAGGGTTAAATCACTAATATATAATAATATTTTACATATTTATCACATATTTGAATAGTATATGGTAATTAGGCTACATATTAAAATACATATTAAATTAATTTTTATTTGAATTAAAAATAATTTTAATTATTAATGAATGATTTACTTATTATTTACGTATTATAAACAACATACAATATAAGATGATGATATAAATTATATATTATATATGTATAGTATATATTATACGATATATTCTAACATTTATCAAATAAACTGGTTTATATCGACGTATACGTTAGTTATAAACTATATATAGCAGGCTACCAAATTTATTTGAAATAACTAGGTACAGGTTATATTTCCATGGTTAGAATAGATGGTTGTTTTGTGAACATTACTGCTGTTATTACTGCTGCATAAACACTCCTTCATACCTAGTTATTTACCGGTTACAAGGTTAACTTTACTACTTTAATTATTTGTTTTAAATAGGTGAATAGTTGGGTGTTTAAATAGGTAAATAACTAGGTACATGTTTTATTTACTCGGTTATTTTATGTAAATGACTCCTGCATAAACACTCCTTCAATACCTAGTTATTTACCGGTTACAAGGTTATCTTTACTACTTTAATTATTTGTTTTAAATAGGTGAATAGTTGGGTATTTAAATAGGTAAATAACTAGATACATGTTTTATTTACTCGGTTATTTTATGTAAATGACTCCTGCATAAACACTCCTTCAATACCTAGTTATTTACCGGTTACAAGGTTATCTTTACTACTTTAATTATTTGTTTTAAATAGGTGAATAGTTGGGTATTTAAATAAGTAAATAACTAGATACATGTTTTATTTACTCGGTTATTTTATGTAAATGACTCCTGCATAAACACTCCTTCAATACCTAGTTATTAACTTGGTACCAGGTTATATTTACTGCTGTTATTTATCTTTGTACTAGGTTATACTTCTGCAGTTATTTAACTTGCTACTAGGTTATATTTAATTCTATAACTATATGTTAGCTAGATGAATAGATACATATAAAAAAACACTGAAGCTCAAATTATTAATCATTTTTATTTATAAATAGATTTAAACGTCACATCAGTCCTCCAAATCTGTCTTTTCAGATACCTATGGAAAAAAATAATTAATAAATATCGAAGTGAATGTGTATTATACAATAACTAAAAATGAAACTGTCTATATTAACATCATCAAGTTTCTTTGTCCTTTATTGCCACTTTGTTGCATTTCCTTTAGCACCCTCCTAATCTAGGACTTTACAGGCCTCCGAAATGTTCTTTGCATAAAGCTGATGGAAATATAATAATAATTAATAAATATTTAAGTTTTATTTATACATTATTTAAAAAATAAAATGTCTATATTAGTAATAAATATATAAATATTGTGTAGGGATAGGTCAGGATGGTATTTGTGAATGATGTCTTTTTTAATTTTTGGAAGTTTATTTCCAGTTTTAATATTGCTTTATAGATTGTGAGAATATATTTGAATTGATTCAACCCATTACAAATACTAGTTTTGAATACATTTTTTCAATATGAAAATGTATAAATTATAATATAATGTAATAAGCATTATAATATTCATATAAATATAAGAAAATGTGTCTTATATATGAAAATATAAAAATAGATCAATATATACTATATGAAATTGTATATGAACAAATGTTATATATATATGCATTACTATGAGGAACCAAAAAAATATGTTTATAAAATATACATACATTAAACATAATGCATTATATATGATCACTATCAAATATGTATTATAATTATATAAATAGAATTTTTAATCAAATTGAAATTTGTAAATTTATATAACAATAGAATATATATTTTCATATTTTAATTTAGAACTCATAAATAATATAAAAATATATAAATATATACTATTAATATGTAATACTAATATGAAATTGTATATGAATAAATGTTGATTTTATATACAATCAGTATATATGATCACTATATATTATTAAATACACCAAATAATATATAATATACAATCAGTATATATGATCACTATATATTAAATACACCAAATAATATATAAAGTATATAGTATAATATCAAATATAAATGATAATCAAATATTTATTATAATTAAATAAAAATTGTTATATATTAATTTAGAACACAAATAATATAAAAATAAATCAATATATGAATATATGAAATTGTATATGAACAAATGTTATATATATATATATATATATATATATATATATATATATATATATATATATATATATATATATATATGCATTATATATATTCACTATATATTATTAAATATAACAAATAATATATATAAAGTATATAGTATAATATCAAATATTTATTATAATTATATAAATTGAATTTTAAATTTATATAACAATAGAATATATATTTTCATATTTTAATTTAGAACATATAAATAATATAAAAAATAGATAAATACATTTATTAATTTAAGAAATTTGTTAATTTATATAACAATAGAATATATATTTTCATATTTTAAATAAGAACTTATTAAAATAATATAAAATTGTATAAATACATACTATATGAAATTGTATATGAAAAATGTTGATATTACATACAATCAGTATATATGATCACTATATATTATTAAATACCACAAATAATATATATAAAGTATATAGCTGTAATAGATATATTGTATAGGTATATAGTATAATATCAAATATAATTTATAATCAAATATTTATTATAATTATATAAATTGAATTTTTAAATCAATTGAAATATGTAAATTTATATAGCAATAGAATATATATTTTCATATGTTAATTTAGAACTCATAAATAATATAAAAATATATAAATATATACTATAAGAAATTGTATATGAACAAATGTTATATATATATATGCATTATTAGAGAAACCAGAAAATAGGTTTATAAAATATACATACATTAAACATTATGAATTATATATGATCACTATAAGTTATACAAAAATATTTATTATAAATAAATAAATAGAATTTTTAATAAAATTTAAATTTATATAATTTGTAAATTTACTTTACAATATAATATAATATATTTCATATTTTAATTTACAACTCATAAACAATATAAAAATAGATCAAATCATACTATATATATAGAAATATAATTGATAATATATATATATATATATATATATATATATATATATATATTTATAATATATATGCATTATTAAGAGTAACCAGACCATAGGTTTATAAAATATACGTTTATTAAACATTATTCATATTTAATATTATAAAATATAATAAATATAAAGTATAATATCCAATATTTATAAACAAATATTTATTATAAATATATAAATTGAAATTTGTATAATTTGTAATTTATATAATAATAGAATATAATCTCATTTTAATACAATATATTATATATAATCAGTATATATATGCAATATTATAAGGAACCATCAAATTGGTTTATAAAATATACATTTATTAAACATTATTCATTATACTATCTATATATTTATATATAGGATAAGGTATTAAAATAATAAATAAATAAATATATAAAGTAACTCTCTCTTGTATAAGAATAAATTTGTTTTAATTAATGGGTCTACAATATATAGCTATTTAATATTGTGACTTTAGTAATGACAATGTATTTTTTAAAAATAGACAATGAAATAATTGTAATATATATGTATCCATATGAATAACTATATGTAATACATATCTAATTAAAATTAATTTCTTTGACTACAAAGTATGTTCACATGGGAACAACCTTTTTTATAAAATATAATACTAATCACTGTGATATATATATATATATATATATATATATATCAGTGATTATATATATATTGCCTAAATCTGATAATAATATATTATATTGAATATTATGAATAGTATATCAACTATTAATGACTAATAGTGTTTATTATGAATTAATGTTTTATATAAATAGGTCATTTCCAATCATATTAATAATTATATTTGTAATATTAATTTATATAGATATAAATTATATAGAAACTCACCATTTATGCATATTCCTCCTCTGATTGCAGTGTGTTCTCTAGCTCCAGTAAATACCCAGTTGATGGAACTGCAACGGAGACACTAGATATAATAGCATCCTCTGTATTGTTCTTTACCTTGTTCTGAAAATATATTGAATACAAATTAAATTATATATATATATATATATATATATATATATATAATTGATATATATATTAAACAGTTCCTCCAACACATTATTTTTATCTGTAGAATTATTTAATTTTATATAATTGTTGTAACTAGTATATAGGAAAAAATGTATATAGTATATACAAATTTTAATTATTCATTAATAATATCAATTTATTTATGTATGCCAAATAAAAGTTATATATATATATGTGCAGTAAACTTGATAACAGTGGGTATCACCAGTATCGGTTATAACTGAAATATTATGATTTGAATACAATAATATTAACTATATTAAAAACAAATAACTTATGGATAATAATATGGATAGTTTAATATTCCAACATACAAAAAACTGTAAAATTACTATTTGAAAACAAACATACTACTAGTTATTCACTACTATTCAAAGGAATCTATTATTTAATATATATATATATATATATATATATATATATATATATATCAATACATTTATAATTAATGTTTTTACTATGTAAAGTAATATCTAAATACTATAACTATGATTGAAATATAGTATTTTAATTCTAAATAATTATTGAAAAGTATAATATTTGAACAACTCTGATATTTTTTATTTTTGGTTTAAACTTAGATAACTCAAAAACACAACCTGACCAACCGTGCTAATAACTGATTTGATAAATGTATACATTAATGTATAATATTATCAAAAATGATAAAAACAAATTTACTTTTCATCATATATTTACTAACAAATGAATTATTGATACTGTTCTGTGTTGTGAATGCCTTGCTCCATCATAAACTGATTCTATGGGTAGACCATTAAACACTTTATTACGATTACCTGAAAATATATGTTATTTTACATTAGAATCAGAATTATAGCGGCACTTATTTAAAAATAGTTTCGTGTGAGGTATCCCAATAGCGAAATATAGTTACAGTTTTAAATAGATGGCATAAGTTCATATACATGTTATATAATAATAATATCAGAATTTAGGCATGACAATGTTAAACGAAGAAGCGAGATACTTATATCTAGTCGTTTACCCATTTCACTTTCCTAAAGAATATTTATGAGGAGAAAAGTATAGTAAAAGTAAAATTAAAATAAATATAATAAAATTTTAAGATTTAAAGTTAGTAAAATTATATACAAAATAACAAAATTATCAATACACATTTAATTATTTAGTTTTCTATTAGAATAATACATTTATAAAAAATCAGAGATATTAAATTTATATCAAGAATAGCCAACAATAGTTGAAAATAATGAGGATAGATGGTGTATCAACTTCAGGGATATGGGTGAGTCAGGTCCAATGATGTAGGGATCATATTTGTTCCAATAATAAGAACACTGACAATACTTTCCTCTCAATACAAGTATATCCATTTCTTCGATACGTACCATACCCACATTAACACAAAAATATCAGCCATTCCGTCATAAAAAAAACAATATAAAATAGATTTAACGTACATAATACGTTAATATGTCCATAATTATATATTATCTTTTAATCACATATTTACTAACAAATGAATTATTTCAGTTCTGTGTTGTAGATACTCCATAAACTGATCCTATCGGTAGACCAATAAGTACTTTATTACGATCACCTGAAAATATATCTTATTTTACTTTGGAATCATAGTTTTAGTCGCTTTATTTAAAATATAATTGTTTGGCATCTAAATAATTAAATATACGATACTAAATAGATAGAAAAAGTGTGCATACATTTTATATGTACCTGATAATATACTTTTAAAGTGTAAATATATATAGAATCGGTCTCATATTTATTTATGGTACATAATACGCACATGAAAATCCGCATAAGATATATTTTATAAATTAAATTTCACTAGTGCAACAGCTTAGTAGTATATATTGGGAATAATATTATATATATATATATATTATCGAGATAATCTCGTACGGTTACCAGTAAACGATATTATCTCGTACGACTTGAGTCCAATTATTAAATTTAATTTAATTCATAATTATACAGTTCTTATACGAATATATATAATACAATATATATTATATCAATATTAATAAGTTATTATATATAATCGTATAAGAACTATATAATTATGAAATAAATTAAATATAGTATGTTGTTCGAAAATACCTCTTACGAGATTACTGGCTACCTCTCGTACGTTGATAATGAGATATTATATATGAGATATATGATATAAAATAGTTAATAAATATTTATTCGTAGCATAAATTATGCACTAGGCACAATGTGAGGTATTTTATTAATACAGTAATATAATAATTATTATTAAATATATATTGAATAATTTATATTAGTTGTATTGTAATGATAATAATTAGTTATAATGTATAACTATGTGGAGTAATAAAATAGTCAATTATATTATATAATTTTAATATATGTCACAAATTATGTGCAGATAATACTTAATATGTCACGATTTTTGTGCGGATTACGTCCAGATATCACATAGTTTAACTAAGATAACTATGATGGTTATCATCCAGGGTTATCATAGTTAATGCTTTATAAATATTATTGAATTAAGTATAATGAATAAAATATAATTATTATAATAATACACACATTTCTAGAATATATTTCTAATATTATTATAATATTATAATAATTATATATATTTAATATAATATTATATAATTATTATAATAATATAAGAAATAATAATTATGGATATATAACTTATATAATATAATGTATACGGAATTTCTGGATCTATTTCGCCATTTTCGTTATTTAGAGCGCTTACGTGGTTCTATATCTAAATAATATTTAGTAAATACCCGAAGCAAGTCTTATAACTATGATAACATATGTTACTATAACTATTGAAACAATGTATATATATATTTTTTAAATAATTTTAAAATATATAATTTTAATATTTTAATATTTTAATTATTAAGTTATGCGTACATTATTAAACAAGTTATAAATATTTAAAAAATATATCAAATATTTTGTAATTCATATAGTATTATAATATTATTATTAATATAACTAATATAATTATTATTATATCATATAATATTATATTATATTATATTATATTATATTATATTATATATTTAATATATAATATTATATATTTAATATAATATTAAATATATGAATTATTAAATTTATTTTATCTTTTAAATATCTAAATAAAACCTTTTTCTTTTTGTCATTAGTCATCATGTGTTTAGATATTTTGCTTGAAGTATTTTAATGTTATAATACAGAATATTATGTTATACTATTATCAATATAAACATGATAATATGATACAAATATTATTTTAGAGTTAAAGTAAATTCTAGAAGGATACGAGCAGCATGTTTTCACACGTGATATGTTATGGGCGGGGCTTGTGAGCGTGGACTTCGAGGACATGAATATTATATACAAGGACTTGAACTATTCTCAGAATAGTTCTTAATTAGTTCTTTAATAATTCTGCATGTTAAAAACAATGACTTCGCTATAGGCTATTTGAATTGAGTGATTAGCCGGGTGATTAGTTATTACTTTAACTTTACATGAATTATTGACTTTGCAGTGATATATAATGTATATTCATACACGATTATTCAGATCTAAATATAACTTATACGCGTGCATATAGGCCTACATTATATTATAATATATATTAATACATTTGATTTTTTATTAAATTTAAATTATTACTATTAGAAATTATTCGATTATAATTCGAATATGTTACGTACATATGATATAGATATAGTTTTAGAATGCCCGTTTAATTTCAAGTAGAAACAATATATTAAATATGTATAATAATATAATCCATCGCTAAGTTATCCGTAATAGTAACTGTACAATTAGGAATTTGTTAATAAATTGTTGTTGTTATTAAATTCAATTATTACTATTATAAATTATAAGTTAACTTATAGTAATTACTATAACATTTACTATAACGGATAACATATTGATGGATTATATTATTATTATAATAATTATACATATATAATATATTTGTTCTACTTTAAATACAGCATAATAGCATAATCATTATGATAATGTAAACATGTAATTACATGTTAAACATGATGTTTACATGTTTAGAACTCATGAGTTCTATATAGTATCTATAATAGTTTCATTCCAAATTCCACTTAATTTCTAGAAGAAGTAATATATAATATTGTTTAAATATATATATATATATCTACAGTAACAGTAATTACTGTTACTGTTTTACTGGTTAACTATTTCTATGTATAATTTCTGAAAGTCCAATTAATTGTAAATAGAAGCAATATATTATACATATATAATAATATTATATTAAATATAACATAACGATACGTATATATAATAGTAGGTCCTAAGTCCTAGGTCCTAAGTCACTTATTAAAGTCAATTACCTAATTCTCTTAAGTAAGCCTTGCTGTAAGGCCCTTACAATGTAAGGGCAGTTATATTTTGTAATTATTTGTGACATCTTTTGTTCTACAATTACTTAATTACTTTCGAACAAATATATACAAATATCTACACATTATTATTAAGTTAAACAGTAATTTTATAATAAAGTAACACCATAATAGGTCAACTGTTATATTATGAATTATATTATAATTCAAAAATGAATAGTATTAGGTTATATTATATATTTACCTATATTATTATTTACTAATTTATCTATATCCACTTATCTCTATAATTAAATCCCACCTATTTAAATTATACGTAAATTAATATAAATAAAAAATAGTGATTTAGCCAGGATGTCTAGCATGATGTATTAGAATACATTTTGTATAAAAGTCTATAGACTTTTATACAAAATACCTATAGGTTCGAATCCCCGCCGTTGCATAATTTTTTGTATTAATATTTATATATATATATATACCGACAAATTTGTATATTAATATATATTTATTAATTTATAAATTATATAATTAATTAATTATATAATTTATAAATAAATATTATTCAAATAATATTAATATTAATAATTCATATATTATATATATATATATATATATATATATATATATTATTTTAATATATTTAAATAATTTATTCTTCTAAATAAATTAATAATATTAATATTAATTTGTAATGCTATTATGCTGATATTATGTTGTTATTATTATAATTGCAACATAATAGCAGCATAATATACATGTAATAGCAAAATAATAGTAGCATAATAGAATTACAAATTAATAACAGGATAATAGATTTTTAATGGCAACATAATACAGCATAATAGCATAATGTAAACATTTGAGGCTATTATTTATGCTATTATGCTTCTATTATTAGGATATTACTGTTAGCAGGGTTTAGTAATGTAAATAAATAGATACCAAATGCTATATAACCTATAGTTATGAAAATAACATGCTACCTAATGATATATAACCTATAGTTATGAAAATAACATGCTACCTAATGATATATAACCTATAGTTATGAAAATAACATGCTACCTAATGATATATAACCTATAGTTATGAAAATAACATGCTACCTAATGATATATAACCTATAGTTATGAAAATAACATGCTACCTAATGATATATAACCTATAGTTATGAAAATAACATGCTACCTAATGATATATAACCTATAGTTATGAAAATAACATGCTACCTAATGATATATAACCTATAGTTATGAAAATAACATGCTACCTAATGATATATAACCTATAGTTATGAAAATAACATGCTACCTAATGATATATAACCTATAGTTATGAAAATAACATGCTACCTAATGATATATAACCTATAGTTATGAAAATAACATGCTACCATATGATATATAACCTAGAGTTATGAAAATAACATGCTACCTAATGATATATAACCTATAGTTATGAAAATAACATGCTACCTAATGATATATAACATATAGTTATGAAAATAACATGCTACCCAATGATATATAACCTATAGTTATGAAAATAACATGCTACCTATTGATATATAACCTAGAGTTATGAAAATACCCGGATACCTAATGATATATAACCTAAAGTTATTTTTACTACTAATTTTATACCAATTTATTGATGATTTGGTAGCCTGGGTATAGTTATACAGAATCTAATTATATAATATAAATATAAATATAAATATAAATAAAATATAAATAAATATTCAGTAAAATAATCCAATCTGTATTTTTTTACGTTATTAGTGGCGAATGAGAATTTATAACGTGTTTGCATTGCGAGATACGATGGGATTGGGGTAATATTATATTAAATATAAATTATATATCATATAATATATATTATATAACATATATTCAAAACCCGAAACCGGTTTCAGTATATTCAATAATATTCTGAAACCGACCCGAAAAACAGATTTAAAACCCGAAACCATTATATTTCATAAAACCCGATAACGACCCGAAACCGACCCGACCCGTGAACATCCCTAGCGTGTATACACCATCGATATAAAAATCTTTCTTTACATCGATGCATAGAGCTATAGCTCTATAGAGGTTACCCAGTAAACCAAATTTAAAAATAATTTTCAATATTTGAAAATAATTTGAAAATGTTTTTCGAAAATTTTGTGAATACATTTTTGCAAACTTTGAAATTAAATTTCAATAATTTCCGTACATTTTTCGAAAATCATTTGCACATATTTTTAGAATTCAATACATATTTAGTCAACAATCAACACATTTGTAAATCAAAAATAAATTATATAGAAAATATAATAAAAATAAAAGATATTGTTATATGAAATATATAATATTTGAACTTCATTGAATGAATCAAAAATTAGTGATATTAGTGAGTAACTGAATAAACAGTGGTTCATTAATTGGTATTTGCAGACCAATCCTCCATTATTTGTGAATGAATAACCATTACAAATGATGTTAAATATAAAATATGTATATCAATATAAATAAAAATTGATTTTTAAATTGAAACATTTTATCTATATAATATTTATTTCATTAATCATAAATAAATAATGGAAAGTAGATATTTTAACAAATTTAAACACTTTATCTGCAATAAAATTTAATTAAACGTATTAATAATCTTAATATATTAATATAGAATTTGCATATATCGTGTTTTAATATTTAGCAAACTTCGTGTTTTATTTTCAAAAATTTGCAAGAAATTTGCGAATATTGAAAATTATTTTCAATAATTTATAATAATTTTCAATATTCGTAAATAAATTACAAACATTTTCGAACTGAAAATATTTGGTTCACTGGGTTCTACCAACCATGACAGTATTCTAATTTTAATAAGGTGAATTTACGTTGTAATTTATAAATGGGCGTATATAGGCATGGTAATTTATACAAGATGGTGATATATTTACTAATTGATTATATAACCATTTATTTTTAAAAATAGTAATAATAATTAATAAAATATGTTGACGACAAATAATTTGACGACATAATCATTAATCGGACAATTAAAATAATAATTAAATATAATATTATTATACGAGAGGATTGTACGAAATAAAAGCAAACATTAGATTCATGCAAAACAGTAATAATAATTAATAAAATAAGTTGACGACAAATAATCTGACAACATAATCGTTAATCTGAAAATTTAAATAATAATTAAATATAATATTATTATGCGAGAAGATTGTACGAAATAAAAGCAAACATTAGATGCATACAAATAGTAATAATAGTTTATGAAATATGTTGACGACAAATAATTTGACAACATAATCATTAATCGGACTATTAAAATAATAATTAAATATAATATCATACGATAGGATTGCACTAAATAAAATCAAACATTAGATGCATGCAAAATAGTAATAATAGTTAATAAAATATGTTAACGACAAATAATTTGACGACTTAATCATTAATCTGACAATTTAAATAATAATTAAATATAATATTATCATGAGAGAGAATTGAATGAAATAAAAGCAAACATTAAATTCATAAAAATAGTAATAACAGTTTATGAAATATGTTGACGACAAATAATTTTACAACATAATCATTAATCGGACAATTTAAATAATAAATAAATATAATATTATCATGAGAGAGGATTGAGCGAAATTAAAGCAAACATTAAATTCATACAAAATAGTAATAACAGTTTATAAAATATGTTGACGACAAATAATTTGACAACATAATCATTAATCGGACAATTACAAAAAAATAATGTGGATTAAGTTGGGATATAATGAACCAAGATTCAACTAGTTAAATATTTCAACTAGTTAAATATATCTGATACATATATGTATCAGATAAATCCAAGGTGATCTCAGTTTAACAAAATAACTTGGATTAAGCTGGGATATCATTTTCCAAGTTTCAAATAGTTAAATATGGATCAGATAAATCCAAGTTGATCATAGTTTAAATAATAACTTTGATTAAACTGGGATATAATAACCCAACATTTCAACTAGTTAAATATTGATCAGTTAAATCCAAGTTTACCCCACTTAAATCCAAGTTTGGATAAGTTTCCCCAGTCTTCCAGTTAGACCCGAGTCTAGCACGAGTATTGAATACTGTGGTTATAATATCTATAAAAGGGTAACTTATTAAATAATGAGATCATTATTCATTCTATCAAACTAGATTACAAATTAGTTACGTTTAAAGTTCCTCTCAAATTAATATTTTATATATACCGAACATTTTTGAATATTTATCCTAATGTATTTTATTTTTAAATATTAAATTATATGATATGTTTAATTATAACATGAGGTTTCTATATATTATATATTTTTAAATTATAAATAATATAATTTAAATAAAATGAAATAAAATGTGAATAGGTTTGGCATATTTTATTAATAATTAATATTAATAATATTACGATATTGCAACCGGAAATTTATTTGTTTACAATTTAAAAATCACAATTTTGCATATGTTAAATTAAAAATGTAGGAGTGTGTCCTACATAAATCAATTAAAATCACTAAATATTAGACAATATAATTAAATTAAAATTGGGTACATAATACAATAACGCTCTAATCAACACAGAATAATAGTTAGTTAATGAATATATAGTCTATTGGGATATATTTTAAATATTTATATTATTTTTTATTATTTTACAAACATTAGGTATTTGTAATATTATTTTGGACCTAATATTCATGTTTATTTATACAATAAGTTTGGTATATATTATATTTTCTGATAATATTGATAAAATATCACACTAATTTAATATGATAATATATATATTTATATATACTATATAATATACTATATTAAATATAGGTCTAATCATTAATTTTCATAAATTTATACCAAATCAAGAATTATTTAATTTATTATATTTTAAATTTAACCCTGAAATATTAAATATAGTATTATTATAATACAAATAATGATTTATTAATAATAACATTATATTATAGTATATATATATAATTATTATATATGGTTAGTTAATAACTTAGTTATAAATTATTTAATTTGTTATATACTATTTATAATTAATTTTATTAAATTAATCAATATATATATTGTTAGTTAATAACTTAGATATAAATTAATTAATTTTTTATATACTATTTATAATTAATTTTATTAAATTAATCAATATACGTAAGCTATCTCATCAATTATTCCTATACAATTCATGGCATATTAACTATAGGTAATAACCTATATTAAAAAAATCTTATATTTATGATATAGTCTATATATAATATAGACTTCTACATATAAATTATATGTATATATATTATATAATATATAAGCCTATTTACTCATATATTATATGGGACTTCTATCCATATCTATGTACAAATATTACATTGTTATTGTGTATTATAATTCTAATATCTATGTAAACAACACTAATTATTAAATATATTTAAAATGAAATACATTTATTATATTATTTATAACATTTAATTCAATATTTAATATATTTAAAGAATTACGTAATAGTTATATTTCAAAATACTATCTATATTAATAAACAGGTTATTAATAAAAAATAAGTAATTGTAATACCTGATTTAATTATTCTAAAATATATGTGATAAAATTGAACTTATTCAAATAAAACTTGAAGTTACTAATATTTACTAAATTTATTAAAGCGCAAGCTGTTAAAATCACAAGTGACGATATTGACGTACGCCATATTTTCATAACTTCTACTATATTAATAATATTTACATTTATTTTATTTCATGATAATATAGGATTATGGTCAAAGCTTATAGGGTGTTCACACGATGCGTATTTTGATTGTCGTACGAACAAATGCTGGACCGAATGCTTCAAAATCATAGATTCGGTCCAGCATTTACGCGAATTTCTATTTTTCTCGTCGTACAGCAAAAATGGGAAATATCCTAATTTTTGCTGGACCGAAATGAATGCTGGACCGAAATATCTTACTATCTTTGGTAATGTTTACAATATTTTATAAAAATATACTGAATAATTTTTATATAATTAATCGTATTACTACAATATAAAATACAATATAAACATGAATTATATAGAATATACAAAATTAAATAATTCAAGTAAATATATAATAAAAAGTAGTTTAATTAAATGCTTTAAAGATCGAGAATTGTTTTAAATAATTATGCGCCCATAAGTTCTCATTCTGCTATTTTCATACGAAATATTCAGTGCAATTTCGTCAGTTATTAAACATAATAAATTATTTAAATAAGTATCCAAATAAGTATCCATAATTATAATAAATGTAATTATAATAGATAAATTAAAATATTATTCGAATTTGAAATTTTGTTTATTTACTTTATTTTTTATTTCCGCTGTCAGTTATTCGTAACTACGACAATTTAAACCCGCATCGTGTGAACACTCGTGTTTTTTAAATGCTGGACCGAAAAATTTCGGTCCAGCATTTCTTCGTACGACAAGCAAAACACGCATCGTGTGAACACCCTATTAGCCACTGATGCCCGATGTGAACGCCTGCAAAATTTTTATTCAAATCAGTGATTTTAGAATAGTGCATGATTGGCCATTATAATAGTATATTTATAGACTATCATACATGCAACATCTCATCATTATCATATATATAAATATGTTTTATAGACTCATTCATTTTCGGAATGTAATCGTTACAGTAATGCATCTAAAAAAAGCTGTAAATATAAAAACTAAACCCACCCAAAACATATATATATATATATATATATATATATCTATGATATATGATAATTATCAGCTTAAGGCTTAAGCCATTGTATGTATGATAGTATATAAATAGACATACGCTATTGTAAAATCACAAATTCGAATAAAAATGTTGCGGGCGTTCAAATCGCGCATCAATCATGAAGCTTTTGAACAGATACCATAATATATATGATAATTATATAATAAGCTGTATTATTAGACTTATGATTACTTATTACTGTAATACTAATTTATTATACGACAATCCCGTCACATTAATGTAATGATTAAATTAATTTAGTGATTAATAAATTAAATAAGTTATCAAAGTTATAGCTCAAGATATTTAAAAGTATAATCGCGTGATCGCTCTAAACATAGATTGATAGTTTACCTAGATGCGTAGTGACGTTAATTTCTTTCAACACTACTGGAGACTCGATTTATGTGTCCTAATCATCGATGTAAATAAACTTTTATTTACATCTATGGTCCTAATATGTCTGGCCATCACATAAATGTAATTTACTTTATATGCATTTTATTTTTTTTCTATATATGTTTATAAAGTGTGTTTCGATTTAAATAAAAATAAACCTTTATATTCAATTTTATTATATATTTATAATTTTTATATATATATTTATACTATATCATATATTTATATATTATATCATATATTTAATCATTTAATTAAATTAAATAATACTTTACATAGGTCATTTTAAATTTATCGCTGAATTTTAAAATTTGTAGATCGGTCAGATTTATTTTTAAATTGTGTTTCAATTATTTAAAAATAAACATTTTTATTAAATTGTATTACATATTTAGATTACAATATAATTGAATTAGATATCTCGAACGTTTGTATATTAGATAAGTTCTAACATGCTATATTTATATGTATGGTGTATGTAAAATACCAGTAAGATAAATATATATATATATATATATATATTATTCAATTATATAAAAAGGGGTATGTAATAAATCGTTCACATAGGTTTATAATGTAAAAGATAGGCAACGCACACCTCTCGAACCGCAGGCCTCGACTACGATTGTATTTATTTTCAATTGCCTATATATATATATATATATGTGTATATATTATATTATTATTAGCATTACATTTTTAATATATTAATATAAATTTAATATAAATTTATATAAATTTATAAATTCTTATAAAATTCTTATAAATTTAAGATATGACTTTTCATTTAATAAGAAATATATATTTTCTAACAATATTTTTATTTTAATAAATTAGTTTAAAATAATAACATTATACTATAATTATAATTTTACATACATACAACATAATAATAATACAGCATTAGTGATGTAATAATGCAATAACGCGATGAAAATTACTAAACAGAAGCGAACCTGCAATACGATACAAACATAGAGCTGTCGGGTGATATCAGGAGACAGGAGTACCATCTCGGTACGTGCTTGTACTACAGTTGATGGTAGTCGATGTTGAGAGAATTAACATAATAAGGTTATTATTCTTCTTATATTCACCCCTTCTTATATTTACCCTATCATATTACCTTCTCCTATAGTATCAGCGCGTATTATGAATTGTAGTGTTACATATTGTTTATAATTATAATTATAAATGAATATCAGATATATGAACTGTAGCCTATGTAATATCATTCTATTCCCTGTCATACTAGAGGAAAGTACCCGAATACAGACGTTCTCAGAAACCTTAAAATTTTTTTATAAAATATTCATAATTATTTTACATAATGCTGATATCCAATAAACTTATTTTTTTATTACAGTTTTTAAACTTATGAAAAAAAAATTCAATTCAAAACATTCTCAAATATAATACAAATATATTATTAATAAATAAAGCATTCAAAACATTAATATCATAATTTATATATTTTGTATCAAATATTAATTAAGTTATAGGAATATATCTAAAGATCATATAAATTCCGACACTCTTGATGCATTAATATGGATACCCTATAACCAATCAGCGCATAGCATGTGAACTATTATAATTTTCATAAAAATTGCGTGCGTTATAATATTAATACCACCAATGAAGCTACATAATAATGTTATTATTTAGATACTTTATAATTACTTATAATAATTAATTAATAAAAATTAATAAATTACATTAATCAATTACAAAGTAAATTTAAATTATTCATAAAATATAAAATTAATGTAATTTTAATTTCTCTGCTTAGTTCATCAATACTATATAGTATATCCTTGTATATAGCATGTCTCTATTATAACACAGGGTATTATAGGGTATCCGTATTTGTAGATGGGTAACGAATATGGACCATTATCTATATAATAAAAATATTAAATAAAATTTTAAAATTACAATAATATCTATAATCATATAATATAAATATATTGATTGATTGATTGATAATTTATTTAAGCAAATACATAGTCGAAATATATAATTGAAAGTATAAGTATAAATATTTGCTAACGATAACATATGTTATAGAAATAAACAAAGAAATATACGAAATTACAAAAATTAAAGTAATTAAAACTTTTTACAGTTACCGTAAAAATAATCGAAAATAGAAATAAAATACATATGTTTTGTAAATGGCGTCGAAATATTCAAATTCTACTTTAATTATATTGAATTCTTCTTATCTTTATAACCTGTAATAGTAATAAATTAATAGTTATATTTTAATATTTAATTAATAAATTTTAAATATATTATTAACATAATATGTTAAAAATCAAATAAACCAATACTAGAATGAATAATGTAATACTTAATGTATAATACTTAAGATATAATAGTACATTATTAATTATATATTTTAATTATATAATAAATTTGAAACATATATATATATTTATATATTAATATACAAACGGAACACTTTAAAAATAAAATAAACCAATATAGCTATACATAATCAGAACGAGTTAATAATAAAACAAACCAATAATATTACGAAACAAACAATATAATACTTATCACTTATCTATAATATATATATTGTATTTTTGAATACAAATATTGATTCATAAAATGTTAAGACCATTTATTGTTAAGTATCTGTATTTGGTTACTTCCCCTATACACATACATATATATATATATAGACTGAGCTGTATATTTATAAATTATCTACACAATAATAGTTCAGTGAACTTCTATATCTATCTGGGTCAATAAGGGTTGTGTTCCTTATGAAGTAAAGGTGGCCCCGCAGTTCTCTAAAGTTAGGGATCACGTGATTTAGTCAAAGTTAGTAAATATATAAAATTAATATTAAATAATATTAAATTATTATATAGTACATTATTTTATAGAAAATTGTACGTTTATTTGATATGAATTGACTTTTATCTAGTACAAATACATTTTTATTTTATATAAGAAGACTGATAGTTAAAATAACTAGGTGATCAAAATAATGTTTGAAATAAGATTTGATACATGTACAATAAGCCGGAGCGGCTCGGACTTTTTTTGTTGAAAATTGCTGCACCTTCTAGCATTTTATGTTTGGAGTATTTCTGTCACAATGGTATACTTTTTTTTTTTACATGTAGTATTCGCCGTGCGCCAGAGCTTTTAAAAATACCTATAAATATTTTTCTATAGAAAAAATACCGCTATTACCTATATTGAAATCACATGACAATTACATTATAAACCATTATAAACAACTAATTTTAAAATTTATATTCATTTTATTATACTTTTTAACCACGAACCTTCTTACTAATACACCTTTTTATATTTTATATAACCCCAAACCATTTACTAAATGACAAATAACAACATATATGGATATAATCGGCTAATCTTACTGTATAAATAATAACTATAAAGATATTCGAATATGGGATATTGGTACTAAAATGAGATTTTATATATTTATGCTAATATAATAAAATTTGTATAGTTGGAATGCTTATCAAATTCTATAATAGAAGTCATATCTTAGTTTTTTTAAATTTTTATTTAAAAAAAAGTTATGACCACAATTGTGAAAAAAAAATTAGTAAAAATGTTTAATTTTGTAGATAGAAATTATGAATGTATTAATTTATTTATAATACATATTATAACATAACTCATTCAATAATGAATATTATATAATGAAATTAACATAATATATATATTATAAATATAGCTATCTAAATATTTATAGAAATAAAAAAAATATCAGCATTTCTGACCAATATGGGGAAAATTGGGATTTTTTTTTTTAATAATATTTTTTTATCTAAAATTAATATAATTTATATTTTTACAAAGCTCTTTAAATTCTATAATATAAGTTGTATCTTGGTTTTTACAAATTTACAAAAGAAAAAAAATGATAATGCAAGAGCAAATTAATAATTTAAAATTTATAAAAAAATAAGATAAAAAGTAAAATATATTTAAAAAAATTTCTAACGATTTAAATTCTTTAAAAAAAGCCTATTATTAATCCAGTCGATTGAAAAAAAATTTTTGTAATAGTGCGTAAACTTTTTTTTTTCAAATATAAAATTTATCATATTTTTACATTAAAATAGTGAATAAATAACCATATTTTATACTATACATTATTTTTTTTTAATTAATTTCATGTAATAGTACACTCATATACTTATGTATATATATTTATGTTTATATTTTTTTATAAATAATTTTTTTTTAATTAAAATTAAAATATTTGGTATTTTTCCAAAATTTCCTGGAAATTTCCTGGAAAATCGAAAAAAAATATTGTACAAATATTATCTTATACAAAAATATATAATTAAAACTATAATTGCAGATAAAACTAAAAAAAAAAATTGTAATGATGTTAAATCGAAGTTTCAAATATTTCCTATCTCCTCCATGTTAAACTTCCTATCTCTTCATGTTAAACTTTAATGAGGTGGCGCACCTCCAATAATTAATTTTTTTAATTTTTTTTTTGTATTCAATTTAATATGTTATCTAGTTATTATAAAAAAATGTGCAGCAATTTTCAAAAAAAATTTACCGAGCCACTCCGGCTTAATGTACAATAAGCCGGTTCAGTTTTTACAGATATATCTGTAGATATACTGTTCTATATCTAGTAGATATTATCTACAGTTATATTGATAGCGAAATTATCATATAAAGTTTTATTTTTAAGTATTTTAAGTATTTCTGCCACTAGGTAAAGATAAAACTTAACAAACAATTGTAAAATTTGGTAATAATCAATTGATAAATCGAAGTTTCAAAATATCTCATATCTTCTCCATGTTAAAATTCCTATATCTTCAATATAACTGCCTGTGTGGCTCAGTTGACTAAGGCGTCAGACACAAAAACAGTAGGATACTGGTTCAAACCCCGCCCGGACCTTTAAAATAGATCTTAAAATAATATTTAAAAGTGATCTTATATAATTGTGTGTAAATTAATGATCGACTATCGGATGCCTTAACATGAGAACGGCTTCGAAGGGACATTACAACCATATTGTTATAAGTGAAAACTTCATCTAAGTTCTTGGATGGGTTGAAGGACTCCACCTAAATAAAATAACAAATAACAACAACAATTTATATTTTAACTATTATATATTTCATATTGTGAATCATTGCATTACATTATAAAACATGGGATGAATTAAATAGCTATATTATAATACAGATCACATTCTATATAGGTTACAAGAAAGAGTCCGGATAACATGACTTCAAGTTAGTGATATCATTGTATCAGTATATTGAATTCACTTGCTATGCTAATATGCATATACATAATAGAATATGGAATCTCTTATATCTTATATAGGGTAACAGATATTGTAAAGTTATATGTTATTATATTTCTAGAGTATATTTTTAGAGATATATTTATCACTAATAGATTAAGTATTCTAACATTATAATTCACATATAATATATATATATATAAATATACTATATTATTCAATATGTTTTGATTAAAAAGTATATCTAAAAGTAATAGAAATTAATAATTGTCTTATCCACTATTGATATAATTAAATTAACTAACTTTTATATATGTATAATATATTACAATATGTAAATATAAATTATTATATTATTCTCAATAAAAAATAGATTATTAATATAATAAAATAATATGATATCATGTTTAGTAGATATAAATGCACTGGTGGATGTCTCCATGTATGTCCTCTGTGAATGTGTCCTCTGCATATCATCATGTTGGTCTCTGGCAGTAGCAGGTGAATCTTTATCAGCTAACAATGGATCTGTTGTTAGTATAATAGTGCTGTGGGCTATTAGTTATGTTATCTTTCTAATTGTTATCATTATATATATATATATATATATATATATATATTAGGTTTGCTTGTTTACTAATAATATATAATGGGACTTTTATTATCAAAGGATTTTTAAAATTGATCAATATTAGAAAATTATTTCTATTTTATTAATTTTTTTATATATACTGATAATAATATAAAATTATAATCTTATAGTGATTTTTAATTTATTAATAATACAAATTATACAAAATTGGAATATAAAATACAATCAAAGCCCAATATACATGATTGCCTATTAAGCTTATGTAAATTGTAATATGTTACTTCACCCAACAAATAGGAAACCTGGATATTTAATTAAATCATAGATATTAATAATATGTTAATTTCTTTGATAACAAAATATAAATTAATTTTAAGATCATATTATTTTATGTATTTATTACAATAGAAATATCAAGTGTATGCTTACATTTATTAATAATATTACAATTATTTAGAAATGGATGTATTATTAATTTACTAAACAACTAATAGGCATATTTCATGTTATAATAATTTATATTTTAAATGGAAATTTTAATCATAATAAAATAAATTTAAGTGATCAAATTTTTCATCACATTTTTCATAATAACTTTTTTTTTAATTATAATTAAAAAAAAACTAAAATATGACTTATATAATAGAATTTAATAAGTTTTCCAATGATATTACAATAACATAAATAATAAAAATATCCTTCTAGTAGCTATTGGATGATTATAATACAAAATTATTACAATCTAATATTTCTCAAATTATATTCTCAATTTATTCTATACATATATAATTATATATATATATATTTATAAATATACATACACTTTATATAAATTGTGTTGTATTCGAATGTTTAATTTGATAATAATTTTAAATTAATATTAAAATATGTATAATATAATACATTATACGAATCTAAAAGTAATTATTTTATCTAATAATGATTATAAATATTAAAAATGAAATGTACTAATTTAGTCTCTAGGTTCTATTTAGTATATTATATGTTTAATTGTATATTATTTAACAAATTAAAAATAAATTGTATTATAAATATGATCAATCAAAAATGGGCGTGTTTTAATAAATCATTTGAATGTGAATAAAACATTTATTGTTGAGTGTATTTTAGGCTTTGATCATCATGTCATTTTAATGAAAAAAATAATAATTTACCAAATAAAAACAAATATTTATTCTTTATTTTGTTGCCATTAATTCCCTATAATATGAAAATAAAATATTACAAAAATAGAACAGCATAACAACAAACATTTCATATATTATAATATAAGATATGTTTAATTTTCTATTGTTGTAATAGTCAATTTTCATTACTAATAATAATTGGAAAAATAAATTATACATTTTTTTAGATAACAAAATGAATAGATACTTTTATTTATATAAATTTGTTATAATATATTGATTAATATTTTTTTTTGCATGTAATATTACATAATTATACAAAAATATAATTATAAAAAAGTATACAATATACCAACAAAGTTATAATAAATGTTATAATACATATTGTGAATACAGAATAGCACACACTAATTATTTATAGTAATTTAATTAGAAATTAATCTATAAATTAATTATATGAAAATTGAATTTGCTTTTCTATAATGTTTGTGTATAATTTGTTTATTTAGTATTTTATAATAATACAAAACAATTTTTATATGACAGTTATATGTTTTTTCATTTATTTCATAAATGTGAGTTTTACAAGTTATATATTTTACTATATAGTTCATATGGAGGTGAAATTTAAACATCATTTTAAATATTATAGTTTTATTAGATTATATTTAAAATTTATTATATAAAATAATATTATTTTTGAATATTGTATGTATACCCCATAAAAAGTCATATACAGATATCTCTATTCTATGTAAATGTTACCCACTCTTTCAGCTAACATACATTATCTTCACTTCTAACACACATCTCCACACATGATAACCCACCCCTCACCTCTATAACATGCACACCTGTGTTCCAATTCATCGTTAATTAACATACCCTACACAGCTACATGGCGATAGTCTATGACGGGATGCATCTACCAGCAAGTCTCACGAAGTAATATCACTTTATCGCATTGTCTCTCTTATAATGCAGCATGTTATCGTATTGTTGTGTAGGGGAAAGTGTACAAATATTAACATCCTATCATCCTTAGGGACTATATATTTTAGAGAAAACAATTATATATAGGAATTATAACTAATTATAGTCTCGTAAAAATAAGAATTTTTTATTTTGAAAAATTAACAATATATATATGTTCTTTTATTTTTTATATTGAAAAAATTGACCATATTGTGTACTTTTATTTTTATCTATAACAATTGTAAAAATTAAATTACATTTTACTATTTGGAAATTTAATATTGTATCACAATATTAAAAAGTACAATCGCCAGAGAGAAAAAGAAGTGACGAGTAACTTATATATATGTGACTATATATTTTAGAGAAAACAATTATATATAGGAATTATAACTAATTATAGTCTCGTAAAAATAAGAATTTTTTATTTTGAAAAATTAACAATATATATGTACTTTTATTTTTTATATTGAAAAAATTGACCATATCGTGTACTTTTATTTTTATCTATAACAATTGTAAAAATTAAATTGCATTTTACTATTTGGAAATTTAATATTGTATCACAATATTAAAAAGTACAATCGCCAGAGAGAAAAAGAAGTGACGAGTATTCAATATCGGGAGACTGGACTTCCCGTCTGAGAGGGACAATAGCAAGTTTAGAATGAAGAAGCCCAGGAAGAATCATTACGCAAGTCATCTGAGGATGAATTAACATGTCGTAGTCACGGATAGGATATCCACCAGCATCGAAAACAAGAAAGCATTGCCCAACTCAATAACGTACCCGATAACCAATCCCTTCCGATGCAACGTCTGCAAGTATACAACGATGATCAACAGTTCAACCTGTACACCCACATACGTCCTCACATATACCAGTACTACGGATACGATCTACACTGTATCCACCTCACTGAACACCGATACACTCACACCAACATAATACCAGTGTGCGATCACTGTTCTAAGTATTATAACACTGCAAAGTCACTAACGCGTAATGCGATCGAATAACACAAAAATTATCAAGGAAGTGATTATCCCAGAAAAACCTAAATAAATAAATTCGCGTGTGACCATTTAATAGATGAATAGAACATTATAGATTTATTCGAATTAAAAATATACCTAAATAATTTTTAAATTATAATTATTTTAAAAATTATCAGTTAAGATGTCGTTATTTGTATACTTTCTCCTACACCCATTCGTGTATATATGTGTATAACTTGGTTAAGTATGCCTGTATTTGTTGTGAGGTAATAAATATGAAACTAATTCTATGACGTCCTCATTTCAACAACAAACTAACATAGATATTATAGAATACCGTAGTATTGGAATATATTCTGATTAGTATAATTTTAGTACACATTTGTTATTGTTACACTGATAATTTAATTGTTAAATTAAAATGTGTATGAATTATTGAATACATTATTTCAATTAATAAATTAACTAAGTACCATATAATAAATATTATTTCATATAATCAATTTTAACTAATACTATTTACTTAAAAGAGGTAATACTTAAATTAATGAATATATTAATTTTCCCACAAATCTATATCACAGAATATAATAACTTGATTATATGTATTATTAAGCGCATATGCATGGCTTGTCAATATCATGAATATATTATTGTATTAATCTGTGAAATACTATTACAATAGAATTTATATAAATAAGAAATTATAAGAGAAGATATAAATAAACAAATTTTATAATAAAGCAATACTATAACTAAAGTAGGAATAAAAAACCTAGCTGTTACTAGGGAAGTCATTCTAATTTAATACCAATTCATATATTAATAAATTTCTTAAATTGAATTAAAAATGATGATATTAATTTAATTGTTTTACCTATTTCTTACAAAAACACTTACCATGATAAATCAGGCATATAATGCATTCTTCAGTATATATATAAACAATACTATATATCATGAGAACTACAGTAATAATAAGAGGAACTAGTGATCACAGTAGAGTTATAGTAATAGAATATGTAGTGATAGCACTGATGTAACTTGTATGTTGTGATATGCGTATATAGTAGGTGGTAATAGGCATATACATGGAGGGGCTGATTTAGTTAAATGCCTATATATTTAAGTTATTAATTAGGGTGAAGGTTCTGTGTTTAGCATAGTACTAACGATAGCCATTACCAACTTATGTGAATAATTAGTTGTTTTTATTAAATATTACATACATAATTTATTTATTCAATAGATGAATTATTATTAAAATAAATTATATTTATGATATTTAATATAACATTAGAATGCATAATTAAGTATATATTAATCTATATATAGGAATATTATCATTAGAAAATTATATAATATACAGTTCTATGCATAGAACATGTTCTATATATCTGTTGATTTAATTCATAACAATATGTATCTTTTAACAAATAATGAATATTAATTAATTAATATGTATTATGTAGAAATCTATTAAATATAAATGTATACAGAAATAACTTTCATCAGCTATGAATACATAATTATTTTGCAAAGTATTCATTTTTAGAATACTAATACCTATAGGAAATTTGTAGAATACATATCAAACATTATACTTGAATATTTACTGTCTGATTATTTTTTTAAATTAAGTAAATTATTCATTCAAAATATATATGATAAAGATTAGCTGATATATCAATATATATAATATATATAATAAAAATAAAAAATTATTATTTCTAGTAATGTAAATATTATAGATATATATATATAACTTATTAATTTAGCTGTTTATTCTATGAATTATATATCTAAATAATAGTTTTTGTAATAAGAGGAGATTTTACTGTTATATACAATCAGTGAATAGTTTTTAATAGTCTTATTACACGAGTACAAGAAAATACTGTAACTTTCATGTCATATTGTTAAAGAGATGTGGTCACCAGCAGAGTAATTAGTTTGTTTAACCAATAATATGATTATATGTTGTGTCGTATACTTTACATTTTAAAATGTACTGTACGATAGGTTAGTTAAATGTCATTAATTCAATACTTTTATAATACTTAATACTAAAAACTTTCAATACTTTGTCCTTCTTTTGGAATCTCATATTGATGAATAAATATAAAATAGTTATTCCTCATGAGTGAAGGGGGTTTTGTTATGTTGGTATGATTATATTAATATCTAAAATGATTTCTCGTCTTATTAGTGTATGCAAGTAAATTCTTGTAATAATAGAGCTTTTATATACAATTAATAAATGTTTATAATTAACCCTTTATAACTAACCTTAGTCAATAATTATACTTGTTTTAATACAAAAAATGCACTACATTTTAATTGTTATTTACGAAGCATACATTCTGGTTTTATATTATCAATAACCAATTCATTTGTCTTTCTGTCGGTCCATGTTACTCTTAGCAGACGTATCCAACTATTGGAGTCCAATACCACAACTCAAAAGCATCGATCATATTTCTTTCAAGCTTCTCTGTCCAAGATTCTGCTCCGTATAAGAGTATAGGGAAAACTAAAGCTTTTATAAAAGCTTGTATACATGCCTAATATTTGTTCTGAGGGCAATTTCTTTATCTTTCCAGATTTTCGTTAATCCCCCCATTGCATATCTACCCATTGCTAGCCTTCTGCGTATTTCCCTATCACAGAATCCAACCGTGGTTATTAGAGATCCCAGGAAAATAAAGTGAGATTCTACTTCAATATGTTTTGCCATCTATTACCATTTCTCCTTTCTCTTCAGTCATAATTACTTTAATTTTACCTACATTTAAATGAATACCTACCTTTTCACTAGCTAACTTTACTCTTTCCATAATTGCTATGATATCGTTTTTAGTTTAAGCGAACAGTGTTGTGTCGTCGGCATATCTCAGGTTAGTAATACTTCTACCTCCAATACTGATTCCCCCATCCCAATCTTCTAATGCCTCTCTCATTATGTTTTCTGTATATATGTTAAATAGTAAAGGGGATAAAATACATTATTGTCTTACCCCTATCCATATGTTTATAGTATCAGTTTCACCGAACTCTGTTCTAATAGTGGCTTCTTGTTTCGTGTAGAGCTTTCTCAGTAGGACTATTAGGTGAACTAGAACTCCCCTTTCTTTGAGTATCACCCATAGTCACTCATGATATACGCAGTCGAAAGCATTTTTATAGTCGATGAAGCACATATACATATTCCTGTTATGTTCTTTGGCTGTTTCCATCATCCACCGCAAATTATCTATATGATATCTCATTCCTCTTCCTTTTCTAAAACTTGCTTGTTTAATAGGTATACCTTTAATAGAACTATAGTTCTTGGATAAGGAAATTTTCTAATCTTTTCTGAATAATTCGAAGGAATATCTTGCTAGCATTTGAGATCAGATCAATAGTTCGATAGTTCCCACATTCTTTCTTATCTCCTATTTTATATATCGGGAGATAAACAGATTTCTATCAATCTCTTGGCCATTCCTTAGTCCTTCATATGTTATTGAATATAATTAACAGTATTTTCATAGATGCATCTCCACCTGCTTTCAGAAGATCTATAGGTATAGGTATAGGTATAGCCTACCAACACATCCAGATGATTTCAGATTTTATATATGCTTGATAGCGTCGTTTACCTCTGTCTCTAGTATATGAGTTTCATCTTCATATCTTGTTTCGTATATTCGTATTAACGATCTATTGAATGCGAGGAAATAGGTTTGTTATTTATTACTGATATATATATATAATTTGAACAATCCATGAGTAAGAAAATTGACGTTATAGGTTACTTTGCTACCAGCCTACCTAGAATGACCACAAACACATAATGGAAAGACAAGATTACCAACATACAAAGTATATGGAATGCCAAAGATCAATTGGGTATTAAACAAAGAAGATTGCAACTAATAGGTCACTGCATAAGGTACACGATGAATAGTGCACAACTTAATTTATGGAAGCCAAAGAATGGCATTCCATACAAAATATGCATACGAAACAGGGAGATTAATCATAAAGAAACATTGGGTCTGTTAATAGGAGACAAATTACGAACACTGATGACGGACCGAGAAAGATGGAAAATAATAACAATATATTGTCGAGTGAGAACCATGTAGGTATTTAGGAGGTATAACCTAATTAGGTATTAATAAATAAATAATTAATTTTAAATTATATTTATTGTAGAAATCATTTCGTCCCCAAGTCCTCCACATTCGTCTTTTCAGATACCTAAGGAAAAACAATAATTAATAAATATTGAAGTGAATGTGTATTATACAATAACTAAAAATGAAACTGTCTATATTAACATCATCAAGATCCTTTGTCCTCCTATTGACCCTTTGTTGCATTAATATTATACTAATTAATACTATACTAATTAATATTATACTAGTAATACTATAATGATTAATATTACACTAATTAATATTACACTAATTAATATTATACTAATTAATACTATACTAATTAATAATATCCTATTAATAGTATACTGATTAATATTATACTAATTAATATTATACTAATTAATTCTATACTAATTAATACTATACTAATTAATATTTGTACCTTTTACCTTTTACCTATCCCATAACATTTGGATGCCGTAGGGGCGCAGTTGACTTCAATATAATACGTGTCCATCGGTCTCTATCCCGGGTCGCTCGCATCGCATCTTCTATTCCAAGACTAGTCCATTCAACGATATTATCTTGCCATTGTGTCCTTGGCCGTCCTCTTCTTCTTTTACCTTCAATGGATCCTTGCAAAATAGTATTAGACATAGAGTTTGATCGTGATACATGACCAAACCACCTCAACTTCTTTACAATGACCATCGCCAGCAATTCCGAGTGTTTGCCAATTTCTTTAACAACTCGACTCCGTACCTCAATATTGGTTATCTTGTCTCGGTATGATATGTTCATTAGCCTTCTTAAACATCTCATTTCCAAAGCTCTAATACGTCCTTGTAACTCCTTTGTTAGCGTCCACGTTTCGCACGCATAGAGGAATATTGAGTTTACTAGCGATTGCATAAGTCGAATTTTTAGTTTCAGTTGAAGTGATTTGTCGTACCATATAACATTTAGTTTTGATAATGCAGTTATTGTCTGACATGTTCTAGCTATTATTTCAGATTTGGAACCTTTATCGTCTATAATTGCACCTAAGTATTTAAATTTTTCAACTATTTTGAGTGTATCGTTGTTTATCTTTATTTCGGATGTGAAATTACCTTCAGAATTAGTCATAATTTGAGTTTTCGTAGCATTAATCTCCATTCCATATTTACGCGATGTACTGTCAATCTTTTTTATTAGATTGGATAGCTCGGATTCACTACCTGCTAGTCCGTCTATGTCATCCGCAAATCTTAGATTTGTAATTATTTTACCTCCGATATTTACTGTACCTATATGATTTTCTAATGCGTCATTCATTATTTGTTCCAGCATGATGTTGAAGAGTGTGGGTGACAGTAAACAACCTTGTCTCACTCCAGTTGTTGTGTGGAACCATTCACCAATTTGTCCGTCCGAGTAAACAGCACTTTCAGCTTTACTATATAGACTTTGTATAGCTTCTATTAATTTTAAGTTGATGTTAAATCTTTTCATAGATGACCACAATGCTTCATGCCAGACTCTATCAAATGCTTTTTTGAAGTCTATAAATACATGAAATAGCGGTTTGTTATGTTGGGCATATTTTTCCGATATGATTCTAAGGTTGAATATTTGTTCACTTGTACTTCGGCCTTTTCGAAAACCAGCTTGTTCTTCGGAAATAAATTCTTCAGTAATGTGCTGTAGCCTGTGTAGAATTATCTTTAGCATAATTTTACTCGCGTGTGTTATAAGGCTTATTGTCCTGTAGTTTTCACATTTCTGTTTGCTTCCTTTCTTATTTAGACTTATTATCAGTGACTTTGTCCATTCAGATGGCCATATTCCGGTTTCCCATATTTTATTACAGATATCCGTAAGCAACTTTTTTAGTATGTCACCGCCTGATTTAAGAAGTTCAGCGGGTATGTTGTCAACACCAGGTGATTTACCGATCTTTAGAGCGCGTATAGCAGCTTCCACTTCATTTTCCAGAATAGGGAAGCTATATTGGTCTATAGGTTCGTTCACGGCGAGCACTGCATCATCTCCTTCAGCGTTATGTGAATACAGTTCTGAACAGTATTCTGTCCATCTTTTCCTAACATCCATTTTATCAGTGATAAATTTGCCATGTTTATCCTGTATATTTACAGCGGCATTATCCTTCGGTTTAGTTAGGTCTTTGACAATTTGGTAGGCTCTCTTGGTGTTATTCCTGGTTAAACAGTCACCAATGTCTATACATTTCTGGTTTATCTAATTTTCCTTAGCTTTCTTCACCTCTTTTTTTATTTGAGTGTTAACCTGCTTGTAACTACTTCCTGGTAGGAATTTTGTCTTTTTCAGTTCTCTTCTTAAGTCACACATCCATCAGTTCTTCAGTGCTCTAGTTTTTCTTTTTCTCTCTATGTTTACCTAGAATTTCAGTGGCTGTATCTATCAGTGTTTTATTCATTTTTTGTAATATCTCTTCGTTGTTGAATATTTTTGTTAAATGTTGTGCTGATAACTTTTCATCAATTCTATGTTTAAACAGTTTTTCAATATCTGGGTTTTTAAGTTTCTCAAGATTAAATTTATTTCGAGTGAATTTTTCTTTCTTTGAATTTTTCAGGCGAAGACAAAATGTCATCATAACCATATCGTGATCACTACCTATGTCTGATCCAGGGAATGATCGAGTCTTGTTTATATTCACGCTTGTAGTAAAACGTTTACTGACTAGGATATAATCAATTTGATTATGATATAATCCACCAGGACTATGCCAGGTTTGTATTCTTGATTTTTTGTGGGGACCAAATATATTTGCTACTATGAGATCATTTGTTTTTGCAAATTCCAGGAGTCGATAACCTCTCTCGTTTGTTGTTGAATTGCAAAATTTCCCGGAGGTTCTTCCCCAGTCTGTTATTGCATCCTTACCAATTTTTGCAATTTTTCAGTCACCTTGAATCACCAGTATATCTTTCTTTGAAATTTTTGAGATGGAGTCTTGTAACTCGTTGTAGAATATTCAGTTTCTTCATCTGTATGATCGGTTGTCGGGGCATATACTTGGATTATTGATATGTTAAACGGGGTTGCATGTAATCTTATAGTCGCTAACCTTTCATTTATTAGGTTGAAGCACATGACCATTCGTGTTATCTCACTGTGTATCACAAAACCCACACCATTAATATGTTTCTTATCGTTTCCAATATAGTACAATTTGTGGCCTTCTATTGTCTGAATTTCGTTCACTCCACGTTTACGTACCTCACTCAATCCTAACACATTCCACCTGTATCTGTCCAATTCATGAGTAAGTTCTTCAAGTTTACCATATTCTCGCAGAGTTCGTACATTCCATGTACCTATGTATGTCTCGTTTCTTCTTGTCTTAATCTTATATTCTTCAGTAGCTAACTTTTCGTTATTATCCTGATGAGCGATAAATGACGCGGACCTTTTTAACCCGGGCGACGTCCGTCGGACGTCGCCCGAGCCGGTATGTTCTTTGTAATTGTATTTGAAATCATATTTGCGTATCTTGGGCAGATAAGATCAGCGGAGCCCATCCCTCTCTGAAATCCCCCACAGCATTAGCCTACTAAACGTAGTTTCCAGGGTGTGGCACGCGGAGCCTGCTGATAGAGTTGGGTACTGGGTCTAGGTTTTACCTTTTCACCAGCACCCCTAACACCCCTAATATTATACTAATTAATACTATACTTATTAATACTATACTAATTAATACTATACTAATTAATATTATACTAATTAATATTATACTAATTAATACTATACTAATTAATACTATACTAATTAATATTATACAAATTAATATTATACTGCAGTAATATTATACTATAGTATACTTAGGTAAACCATATAGGGACTACCATTACATGCATATGAATGCATAAATACATATTATGATAGATAAGCAATTATATTTTATAAATATGCAACAACAAATAAATATTTAATAAATATTCATTGTATAAAAGTGCTTTTCCAAATCATGTTTTTGTTAAAATTTGACAAAAAATGATTATGTAATAAATTAGAGTAATTAATTAATTATTAATAAAATAAATGTACTCTATATTATAGACATTTTGATTATCTAAATATTGTATATAGAACTTTTTATCATATCTAGCACCATTTCAGCGTTAATTAAAACGGCCACTAGCCTACTCCTGCATCAGCCGCTACCCCTATTCCCCCCCGTTGTAAGTTTATTCCCTATATGCATTACATACATAGGTACCTATATATAATATACTTTATTATAATCAAGTGTAGGTGTTATATTAGTAAATTTTACGAGTGTAAAGATAAATATAAAATCATTTTAATATATGTAATAAATGCAGTTCTATAATTGCATGTAATCATGACACCATTACTGTAGAGCTTGATTAATGTGTATCTAAATACCTATATGTTATATGTCAAATGTGCATATATCTATATATAAATATATATCTAGATAGTATAGCTATACATCACATGTTTGGGGTGATATATATATATAATATACATATAATGTAATATTATGTTATATAGTTATGTCTAGTCATATATTTACAAATATAATAATGAGTATCTTAATAATTAACCTATGCTTCATTATTATGTACATCCTGGATAATATTTACTTATTTCTATATATAAACAATGTATATATTATATGTATAGTAATATTAATTATAAATTTAACATATTATATATATATATATATATAATTTATCAATATGTTATATGATATGTTATATGTTATATGATATAGATATAACTTATATCTAGTATCCTTCTTCACAATTGTGTTCATAAATTAAGGTTACTATAGTATACTAAATAAGTGATGTTTGTGTTATTACTGATAGAGTAAATGTATCCTGCACGGTGTAACAACTATCCCCTAATATTACGCAATGTCTTTGTGGCGTTAATTAGCGCTAATATTAATAGTTATCCATTGAAAACAATGCGGAATGGTGTCTATTTCAGTTTGTGAAACTTTACGAACACTCGTGTCTAAGTATCTAAAGTCATCAGTTAAAGGCATAGCTTAAAGTTAAAGGTGCGTAATTGTTATACCATAATCAGTTAGGCGTAGGAATGCATTCGGAAAGATCTTTAATCGATATATATATATATATATATATATATATATATTTAAATGTCTTCTGATAATTGATTTTAATTTTATACATCGTGAATCGATCATTACGTATATTAAAAAGTCATATATGACTTATAATTATAATAAGTTTTAAAACTTAAGTTGGAAACATTTCTCAAGCTTATTAAATTTGACAATATTTACTTTTCTCAAAAAAATCGACATTAATTGTAGGCAATAAGTTTATTATAAGTTCCAGAGGTATTCACCAAGGTGATCCTCTCGGCCCATTATTATTTTCTTTAGATTTAAAATTACTTACTGATACCTACAATTAGCAAATTTCCTAATTCGAATCTATCATTATTTTACTTAGATGATGGTATTATAGTAGTAAATATAAATTAACTTTAGGTACAATTCTACAAGTTTCTCCAAATGTAGGTCTTGAAATTAACATTATCTAATGTGAAAGTTTGATGAGTTCTCTTATGATATTTTTACTGATTCTATTAATGAGATAGGAGAAGAAAATTATTGAGAAGACATTTATTTACTCGGTTCTTCATTTTTTATTTTCAAATGTATTCGCAATCATACGGATAATAGTACACATTATAGGATCGTGTTAAATTAGTGATGCTCTCAGGATATCTCCTCCTAAGTTCATATCTAACCTAATAAACTACATATGATAATTATCGAAGAAAATAAGAAAATAACTTGTGGACATTTATCAAATGATTAAAACTCGTTGTGTCAGACTGCTAGGGGCACTACGATATGGGGGGACGGGGGATATGTTCCCACTCTTTTACCATTACATTTATTTTGATTGGTTGGTACCCCCTACATACAAACCATCGTTCCACCGCCACTACAGACTGCTCGTCCGTGAAGGTGGTCTAGGACTTATATTGTCTAGCAACAAAGCTCTAGCGGCATATTCATATTCTTTAAGTGAATAATTCGATTTTATATTTCAGTTACGAGTATATATAGTAATTAAAAAAATCGATTACTAAAATTGTATCTATTTGTTGCATCCTGAATGCTTTTGGAAATATAGATTAACGTATGAGATTGCAGAAGAAATCAAGTAATCCTATTAATATTAAAAATAATGTAACTTAATTGCTTGCTCCCCTACTCGAAACAAAGCTAGACCTTTTCCTGTATCTTATGATCATGCAGGTGCTTGGTTACTAGCAGTCAAAATCATCAATGTGACTCTCTTTTAATCCAACTGAATGTAAAGTGTTGCATAGAAACAAGTTATGCTAACCTCTCTCTACTATATATATATATATATAGTATATTCCCAGTTAAATACAGCATTAGGCTACATACATGCTATTTATAGATATAAGAGTCTGCTATTCGGAGTACAAATGAACAAGGTAATAGGTATTTTTGATACGTGATATACTTTACCTATATAATACTTCAGCACGTTTAGCGCCATCTTTATAAACAGCTAATCTGATCCTAGGTACTATTCGATATTCTGGAGATGTTTTAGTAAATATCTGGTATCCATTGATGTATCAATCACCTCTCCGCTGCAGAAGTGTACTATTTAAGTTCAGAAATTTAGTTTGGTTTTTTTATCTGGTGAGCGTGAACAATTTTAAAATGAGATGACTTTTTATAAATTACCATAATGAGGGCATTATTTTTCTCCATTTTGTTACATCTACTTTTCGAGACGTTTAGTATAAGGGTCAGATTGTTAAGATTATCAACAACGATATTTCTGAATGATAGGCTGAAAATCACACGCAAAGAAGAGATACATCATTAAACTGGATCTATCAACTTCATTCTGTATCCATGCATCGAGGAAATACCTATACGGTTGTATCGATAAGTACGAATGTTGAATGTTATAGTTTATTTTATTATTATTAATGGTTTTATTATAATATGTTATTAATTTTGTACTATTAGTTTGTAATTATAATATTTTATTTAGGGTGCGTTTTTCGTGGATATACCAACGTACTAACGTATCAACGTGCCGATGTATCAACGTGTAAGACGTACAGTGTACGACGTACCACGGTATGCCATATACGGTATACCATATGTATGCGTTACATGTAAATGCTGTAAGTTTGAGATGATGCATTGGTACTACATTTTTCACGTAGGCAAAGCCTACAATCCCAAAGTAAAAATGTCCCGACGTACCAACGTCCTAACGTACAATGTTATCAAGCTTTTTTTTGTAACGTTTAATGGGTACGCTATATGCCGTTTAATGCGTACCGTAAAGGGTACGCTATATGCCGTTTAATGCGTACCGTAAAGGGTACGCTATATGCCGTTTAATGCGTACCGTAAAGGGTACGCTATATGCCGTTTAATGCGTACCGTAATGGGTACGCTATATGCCGTTTAATGCGTACCGTAAAGGGTACGCTATATGCCGTTTAATGCGTACCGTAAAGGGTACACAATATACCGTTTAATGCGTACCGTAAAGGGTACGCTATATGCCGTTTAATGCGTACCGTAAAGGGTACGCTATATGCCGTTTAATGCGTACCGTAAAGGGTACGCTATATGCCGTTTAATGCGTATCGTAAAGGGTACGCTATATGCCGTTTAATGCGTATCGTAAAGGGTACGCTATATGCCGTTTAATGCGTACCGTAAAGGGTACGCTGTATACCGTTTAATGCGTACCGTAATGGGTACGCTACTCTCCACAACATCGATGTCTAGCGCACCCATAAGCGTACTAAAATAGGGACAAAGACTGAACCCATTTGTGATTTCTAGTGTACCCTTATTGTTATACTAGTATACCAACTTCCCATCATTATTCATTACATGTAAATGCTGATGGTACGTCGGGATGGTGCGTTTTTCGTAGAAAAATGTAGTACCATTGCACCATCTCAAATGTACCGACGTACCATCAGCTTTTACACGCATATATATATATATATATATATATATATATATATATATACAGGTGGGTCGTTTGTACGTTACAAAGGAACGCGCCATTAATCTGGTTCAATACGATGATGCCGACTAATTCAACTATAATATTCTATATATTTTGTTATTTTTACACATTTACGTGTTTAATGTATATATATATATATATATATATATATATATATATATATATATATATATATATATATATTATTTTATGCGATTTAAATATTGACATGTATTACCTAAATAACAAGAAATTAGTAATGTTTATGTAAATCGAGGTTATTTATTTCACAACTTTTTAAATAATAAATCTAATTCAGAGAATAACTTCATTTAAGTAATAGGCCTACATCTATATTATTAGTAAGTGTTTCTGTGAATTATTTAGTAGTCAATGATAATTAACATATGTTGCTTGTATTTATATAGAATAATTAATGTTATATGTGAAGGTGTTATAATCATGTAATATTACATGATTGCAATATTGCCAATCATTTAAAAAACTCATATTACCAATACAATAAGTATCGTTACCTATATTGTTTACAATGTGATATATTTTGTTATCTCTATATTGCTATATCCATTGCCAATTCTATCGTTTCTATAATCATTATTGAGTATTGATTGATATAAAAGTAGGAATAAAATTAGAATTTATTGATTTTTGATTTATTTACCTTTATTTACCTATAAGAGATTTAAATTAAATATTGATAAATTATATAAATATGCACTACTTTAAAAAAAAATACATTACCTTAAAATAATTTGTCATTATTTATTTTGATGTTAACTAGTTATCTAAAATTTAAAAACTCAGCTTTTCTTCCAATGTTACAATATGTTCCAATATACCACAGCGAAAATTCGAAGGGACATTACACTTTTTTAGTGCCTTTTAAGGGGTATTTTGTGGGAAAATACCCCCACTTATTATTTGTTACCCCATAATTTAAAATTGTTACTCATAAAAAAAATCATATTTTTTCATAATCAATTATATCGTACTCCTATTTATTATAAATCAGTAGATGTATTTTGTCATATTGTTTTTCACATACAATTGAAATCATAATAATTAAACTTTCAAACTTTAAAAAGTAACTGCATTAGAGCCATTTTGTTTTGAGTAAAAATGGTATCCAAGTTCCTGGACAGGATGAAAGAACTATAGTTAAATGTTTACATAACAATAACAATAACAAAACTACTATATATATATATATATATATATATATATATATATATTTATTATAATATTTTAAGTAATCTTTAAGTAATAGCTATACACCTACCTAAATAATGATTATTATAGTGCGATAATATGTAATAACAACCGTCAATCAGGTTAATTATCGAACACCAAGTTTTTACCCCGATAGGTTACCCCTAAGTGTGAATACATGTATTAGCCGTCGTCATCAAATTCCGTACGGCGGCAGCACTGGGTATACCTACTATAGTCTCGTACTATATAACTCAGTCGATACTCACCGTGTCGCATTCGATACGTAACCCCCAAGTATGAATGTAACGCAAGTCTCCGTCCTAGCGTGTATCTTCGCGTTACTGTTGCCTAGCAACGCTAGCCATGGCCCGCGATGCGCCGCCGAGGGTGTCGTGGGGTGCGGGTGTAACGGGCGGTACGACCTGTGGTGCTTCGATAGGTACGCCGGTACCTCTTTACCCGTGTTCGGCGGATCTAATAATACCTACGATACGGTTAGTCGTGCACGTGATTAGGAATCGTTCGCTAATGCGTTGTACATCGGCCTATATATTAGTTAAGATGATGTTACCTATATAATAATATTAAATATACTTAATAATGTATTTGCCCGTTTTTAATGAATCTAATAATACCTACGATACCGTCAGTCGTGCATTTGATTAGGAATCGTTCGCTGATACTTTATTTATTTTAACTTTATTTGTGTACACAATATACACACTATAGTGAACGTTTAACGTTATTTTTGTGTCTAAATAACATTCATTCGTTCATTCATTCGCTAACACATTGTACATCGGCCAATATGTTATTTAAGATGATGTATCTATATAATAATATTACGTATACTTAATAATGTGTTTAACAATATACATAGTTATTCATTACGTGTTATTACACACACACACACACACACACACACACACACACACACACACACACACACACACGTACACACACACACTACTAACTCTATACATTTACAGATTAGCTTCGGTCGTACGGGCATCACCGTAATACAACCATTTATTCTATTGAACACCAAGACTGTTAGTTTGTTCATATCCGGTAGAGACATAGTAAGCATACACCCGAAAGCTTTCTGGACCGGCGAATCGAACAGTACGACATCTCATACCGAACTCGTGAATTTTAGTCTAATTAGAACTAGTATCATGTTCATTAAAAGTGGAACGTTTGATCCTTTGATCAATTTAGATTTTCTCAATCTCGGTTCTAATAAGCTGTGTTATGTAGATAGTAAGTTGATTATAAATCTGCGTAAACTTTCGCAATTAAGTATAGTAAATAATGAATTGACGCAATTGCCAACTAAATGGTTGCCGAGTAATTTAAAATTCCTATATATGTACGGAAATGAGATAGAATATGCGTCTAAGCATACATTCGAAGGTGCCTTTAATTTATTTATGATACAACTAGATAATATAGCTATGGACTACGATACCTTCAGTAATCTCACTAAAGTGACATCTTTTAAGGTGTTTCCGCATAGATTATGTACGTGTAAATATGTATGGTATCTAAACACATTAAGTACCAGTAGGGTATGCGACGATTATTATACTGAGTATGCCGGCATCCGACAATACCTTAATGCAGAATGTAAAGAAGATATGGTAAACACACCAGGTTAATATATATATATATATATATATATATATGGGTAATTGTCTCGACAAGCAGCAATCTTCTACAATTACCCAGGTACTTGTACCTAAATCTGATAATAATAATAATATATATATATAATGTATGAGTTATATAATTAATACAGATAATATTATTATAATTAGTGTATTATATATGTTATATATGCGTTTGATATGACGCGCATAATTGTCTTGCGCTGCATGAAGTGAACAATATATGGCGTTTCTTTGTGTGCAGTCATGCGGAACGCACACACTAAATAAAGAAACACCATTAACCGAATAGTACGCGCATCGCCCACTAAATATATAATGAAGTTCTGCAGTGAATATAAAGCTAATGATATCAATTAAAATTATAGTTCATGTTAACAATTCGCTTAATCATTAATAGCATTAATTAAACAATAACAAGTTAAAGGTAACTACGATTACAAATATGATAACTTACTAATAATAACATGTGCTGTACTTTAGTCCAGTTATTAGTAACGGTAAAATACTCATTGAAGGCGTAGTATTAGTGTATTACTGACCATAACAAGCAACACTGCAGGAGCGTAGACTCCAAAACCTAATATTGGTGCGACGCATGCGTAAATATTAGTACGAATATTTGTTACATCACTTGTATGACGTCATGAATATTACGTAACGTTCCCATTCAGGGTAAATTGTTACAGTTGTTTTAGTTGTTAATTAACAAGCCTGATATGACCTTGTAACCTTGTAGACATGCACATATATGTTCGTTAATTATAATTAATTGTATAGATTCTAATAAGTAATCTATTAGATTTTACATAATGAATATAAGTTATTTTTTATTTAATTATATTCTTCATATTTCCTATGATGCTCATAAATATGTAATACATTTTGAAAATATCCAATAATTTAAATATCATCTTACAAATAAATTTGTTAATCCACATTTGATATAATCGTAGATATTAAATTTAGGAACAACAATTATTAAAATCATAAATAAATTTATTTATAATTTATTTATTTATAATGTCAACTTGAAATAATTAATAAACAACTTGAAATATAATTCTGACCTAATCTTATATATCGATGACCTAACCTTGAGAGATGCCAACAGTTTGACACATAAATAGCTACTCAGATTGATAGGTATATCTGATTATCTGTTACTAATCCAAACTTTACTCCGTTAGCACACGTCGGACCGACGTCGTCGGTTGCAAATAACAACATTACTCTATTATAAAGCCCTATACACGTTAACGTAATTACTATGGTAATTCTCACTAAAGATCATCGTATACGTCATATTGAATGTAATGAATATTTATAAATATATAATAGTTTACTATCCTACTTATATTTATAATGATATAATGACAAATTATTTTTTCAAAGTTTGTTTATGCAATAAATACTACTAAATTTGTTTCTACATATATCTAATTGTATATTGTATTTTATTTTGTGAAATTATTAATTATAAAATTAATTACTAAATACATTATGCAATACACTATACATTATGATTAAACTTAACTAAACCTACACTATATATGATAGTATATGGTATACCCTACAGGTTGTGTGCAATATAGACTATATTATATAGTGTATAGTATACTGTATACACTATTTTGTTATTAACATTAATGAATTTAATAATAAAAGTAGGTTAGTTGCAATGTCTAAATATGAATAGGAAATATGAATAGACCTACCACTCGATGTAAATCTAATAATATATTTAGATGTAATTGTATCCATCATGTATACTGAGTTATTATAAACACATACTTATATTAACTATCTACACTAACAGTACCAATCATGCTTAATGTCATCTATTCAACAGATACTTACAGTCGCAGCAATTGTTCACATTTCTGTCCTCTGGAAGTCTAACACATGGACATGAAGAATATTCACTAGGACCTATAGGTTTAATAGGCTACACTTTACTATCAGTTAAACTAGTATTGCAATGTATATGTTAACTTGTTAAGTTGGGGTTAATTTAATTATAGGTTTAGTTTAGAATAATTATTCTATATTTGATTAGAAATAGATTAAGTGTAAACTTAATGATTAATTATTTCAATCTAATTATGAATTGAATAAGTGAAACAAACCTATATTACGGTAGGCAAGTTACACTGTATACCCTCATCTGAATATCAACCATCTCAATAAACACACACGTATTACATGACAGCTGTCATTAACTTTCAGTTTTATATTCTTGAATTGGATATAAATCAAATTCTAAATAAATTTGAAAGACATTTTATTACCTTTTTGTAAAGTTTGATTTATATTTAATCATACAATCATCGTTATAATATATTTCTATAAGATAAAAGTCTATATGAGAATATCCAATTACTAAATTTTATATTAATTTATTAATACATACCTATACAAAGTAAATTTAATTTATTAATAATTCTATATGATATAATTCTCATAGATGTTTTATATTTATTAACATATTTAGTATTAAATAACACAATATTTAACTTATATTTCAATTACTAATTGTAATTTTAAACTTTTTATAAAGTTAATATTTTTTTACGAATTATGTCTAACAATTATAATTTTTATATATTAGAAATCATCAATAATTTATTAATATATAATCAATGACCACTTACTTAAAATTTAATTCGTGAAATTTAATTCCGTAATAATTTCTAGAAATTATATAGGTTAGTTTTATTCATATATTACCTAGTTTATTCATATGTTACTTTTATACTTTATAGAATGTGTAATATTAATAAAAATATTAAATACTCAATAAATCATAAATTAAATTGCAGAGATGTTAATACGAATATATTCCAAATGAAGTAGAGAGAAGTGAAAGTGCTGCTAACTTACATGGATCAACTTAATATCCCCGCCTACCTAAACACATTATTATTCCACTCGTATAACTTGTATTTCTGTACGAGTTTTAATATTTAATTTTCATCTTACTATTACCTATATCACCTATACATATTATAATATTATATTTTTAAATAATTGAGCTTAAATAAAAACGTATATCTACCTATTTTTTTAATAATAACTTATTAAATATACAATATATTTGTATTTGATTGATCAATATATATATATATATATATATATATATTTTATATAACATACACATTTATAAACAATAATATAATCAATGTGAATGATTAATTATTTATTTAAACGCACACATATATTGGTTAATCTCACTGCATACATTAAAATAAGATTAATTGTTAACAGATATATTCATAATTGTTGTTATTCATAATATGTAGTAATCGTAATGCAGTGTGATAATTGAAGAAAGTGCCATATGGACATATATGTCCAACTGAAAGATATTTGTACAATTCTATTAGATTTGGTTTCGGTAATTTAAACATATTTAGAATATTGTAACCGAAAGTAATTCCAGAAATGTTCATTTAGGATGTTACTCGTTATTTCTCTAATAATAGTATTATAATTATATATATGATTTTAATTTATTCGTATTCTATGAAAGATTAACGTAATTATTTTAATTATTGTTAACATTTGGTCAAAATCTCATAATATTATAAATTAATCTTACAGATTACTCGACTATAGTATATATAATTAGTAACAAATATAGTAAAATATAGTAAATATAGTATACTATATTTAAACTATAACCTGTACTTTATTTTAGAATTAACAAATAAACTGTTTAAATATTGTAATTTATAAAAAATAAGAAAGTATACCAACGAAGTAGTTGATACATAATAAAGTACTATATTAAAGTGTATACATTACATAGGATAGGATAGGATAGGATGGTTTATTTATACACCAAATATGGTAAAGAAAGATTACCCTCACTGGTGTTGTGAACGAACAAACAAAACGAAACAATAACATTAAATAAGGTAGAAATATAATATATAAAAATAGAGATGGAACCAGATCAACATCAATGATAGGGTTACTTTAAGTTTAAATTTAAATAGTCTTTGAGACTATTAGCAAACACGTGAGGCGACTTCAATCTTCGTAGGCGGTAAGGAAACAGATTCCATGTAGTAGGAGCCATGCTTGTAAAGGAGCGAGAACGCATCACGTTACAAGTAACAGGTAAGTTAAGTAGTGTTGCATCAGACGAGCGCAGATGTGGGAGGATGTTGCGACGAGTGAGCAATCCACGTAAGTATGCAGGTCTGCCTAGGAATAGTGTTTTATGTGTTAAGCAGAGAAGCCTAAATTGACACCGTTTTCTAAACGATAGCCATTTCATATTGCATTTGTGGGTGTCAGTTAAAGTATACTTTATATATGATTATATAGTATACTCATATATGATCGCGTCGCTTAAGCCTATGAATTAATCTTACGGATGAGCGAATAATTCGGTCAACTTTAATTACTTCAGAGTTCTTAATTCCGTAGAATAGAGAACAGCAATAGTCTATTCGAGATAATACTAGGGCGTTGAGAAGGCGCTTAGTGATGTTGGGCGAACAATAGTTTTTAATGTGACGAATTTTTCTAAAATAGAGATTAGCGGATTTAGAGATTGCATTTATATGAGCACCGTACGATAGAGTACTATCAATTAAAACACCAAGTACACTATCAAATTACATATATTATAATTAAAGATACTTTCCAAGTAACGAAGTAGGTATACCTATAGGTAGATCTACCTATAGTAGATATGTATAGCCTATAACCTATATACTAGTAGAATATTATCAAAATTACCTATAGATCAATAGGTTACATTGTAATATTAAGTAGTTTAGTTTTATATAGTTAAGAAAGGATTAATGAGAATAAACCAACTTTCTTACATAAATATATTACAACCGGTTACTTGATTAGTCATATTAATCATATAAGTAGTCACTTTACTAATCGAATTTCATCAGCATCATATATGATATATTTTAAATAGAGGAATTGTTACTAATTTTAGATAATGGAAGAGTATAAATCATAAATAATAATAAACCTAAAACATAGTATTGTGGAACACCATCTATTATAGATTAATTTGGAGAATAAATCCCTTTATATTAATTGAATATGTTATAGGATCAGATGTATAAAGATACTTGTAAATAGTAGGTGGAGATACGCATAGAAGATGATAGGGCTGCTTTAATATGATACGTATCTATCCATAAGTTATTAATACATTTGAAGAGTTCAAATAACGGTTAAATGAAATAATTTTAAATATATAAATTATTTCGCTAAAATTTAAATCAGAAATTAGAGTTAATTTTCTCTACTGTCTATGTTTGCCTGTAATGAAATATTTTTCCTTCGGAAAATATTTGATAAAATCAATTTGATTTGGCTTGTATTGGCCATTATAAGTAAATGGTAATCTTGGACGAGGTAATTTGAAACAACTGATATAGTAACTTGATAATATTCATTAAAATAACAATAATTAATAAATAATAGTATTAATACATTTTTTTATTACTACTATAAATAATGGTATTTGTCTACAACTAAAATGTTTTACAAATATTTAGTAATTAGTCTAAATAGGGCTTATTAAATCGTGCAATATTTTATGCAACAATCCACTGATCCTTTTAGTTGATATCCCGATCCCCGCGGTCATTTCCTCTTACCCTACCCTAGTCATCAGTTCCTCTTACCCCATAGGGTGCACCCTAATCATCAGTTCCTCTTACCCTACCCTAATCATCAGTTCCTCTTACCTCACCCTAATCACCAGTTCCTCTTACCCTATACCGCTCCCTACCTATTGTTTATATAATCCATAACATATCATATGCATTAAATGTACCACTAGGTATATTATTAATATTGTATTATGTTAGTAAAATAAATAATTGGTGGCACCTAAATTGACTATATAGAGTCTTAGGGGAAAGTGGACCGCACCTAATACGGACACTTTAACAATAAATGACACATTAACATTTTATGACTCAATATTTGTATTCAAAAATTACAGTATATTAATATTATATAAATATAGATATTATTGTGATTTTAAAATGTTATTTAATATTTTTATTAAATATATAACGGGGGTGTCCGTATTCGGTACCTATGTCCGAATACCGACACCCTGTATTATAATACTGACACACTATATACCACTAGATAATCTATATATTATTGATGAACCAATCAGATAAATTACAATTACATTATTTATAATTAATGTTATGAATAATTTAATATTATTTAATTAATAATTATTTTATTCATTTTTATTATTATTTTATTAATTAATAATACAAGTTAAGTATCTAAATAATAACATTTTTAGATTTAGCTTCATTGGTGGTATTACTATTTTAATGCACGACATTTGTTATGAAAATCAGAAGAGTTCACATGCTGCACGCTGATTGGTTATATGGTGTTCGTATTAGGACATCTAGAGTGTCCGTATTAGGGAATTTATGTGATCTCTAGATATATGCTTATAACTTAATTAATATTTGATAACAAATATAGCAATTATGTATATGATGTTTAGAATTCATTAGGTTTTAATAATATAGTGTTATATTTTATATCTATACATTTGTATATTCTTGAGAAAGTTGAAATTTAAGTTGACATTTTTTTTCATAAATTTAAAAATGTAATAAAAAAATCAGTTTATTGGATATATCAGCACTATTTTGAATAATTAAAAAATTAAAAATACCTTTTTAGACTATTTATATAATACGAATATTTTATTCATTAAACATTTTTTGTAGGAGTTATGGTTTCTGAGATACCGAGAGTGTTCGTATTCGGTTAATTTCCCATACTCCTTGTCTGCTGCAATTAACACTTCTTTAAAGTAAGTGATGGCCATAATATGACATAATAATGGCATTATATTTAGTTTAGATGTTCATGTACATTATTAAAATATATACGGAAAGAGATATTTTTTAAAATTGTTAAAAAATAGCTCTTTCCGTATATATTTTAATAGCTATAGCTATACCTACAATATATATATATATATATATATATATATATATATATATATATGATGTAATACGTAATAAAACAGTATTAGATAACACAGCCGTGTACTAGTACAGACATCATAGAAATTCCGTAGGATAAAAAAAATAATATTTTATTATTGTATGCATTATTTATAATCACAAATATAGTGTGTGTGCACTTCACATAGTGAACTTCACGTACTCTTGGGTAGTGTTGTTCCGTGATCTTGTATAATTGTGAATGATAATATTTGCTGATATAATCAACTCGGATGTGTATATACATAGGTGATATTTCCTACATAATAGTGTAATCAATATTAGCATTATTAAAGGTTGTATGTATTATACATTTTATAATTTTAGAGTCAGTAATATTATTAGAAATAATATTAAATATATTTCTAGGAATAATTGCGAAATTATAGATATGTAATATTATAAAATACATATATAGAATTAAGTATAAATATAAATATAATATATTTACTATTTACTTATATAATTTTATTTAAAAGAATAATAAAGACAATTATTAATTAATTATAAAAGTATTTATAAGTAATTTAATAAACAAATACTAATTCTGATAGGAATTAAATGTACAAATTATAAAAATAATACTCCGACACCGGGAATCGAACCCGGGCCTTCTGCGTGAGAGGCAGAAATCCTCACCACTAGACCATATCGGATATTTATGATTATGCATAATCATGATAGTTATGATTTTGATAATAGTGGCGATGATAACAATTATACTGATGATAGTGACGGTGGTAAAGATTACGTCGTCATCAGATTACGACAATGATGACGACGATGATAATGATGATGATGATGATGATCATCATCATCATCATCATCATCATCATCATTATTATTATTATAAATAATTATTAATATACATTTTATTGACTATCTGAAATTGGTACTATAATTATTATAATAATAAGGATCATACTTATAAGTATACCTATAGGATGGGTAAATGTAGGGTTTTAACCTATGGGTCTTTATTTTTTTGGGTTTTATTTAACCATTTTTGATAAGTTTTGGTTTTTTGGATGGTTTTGGGTGTTTCAGTATTGTTAGGGGAAAGTCACCTAATACGGACACTCTCGGTATCTCAGAAACCATAAATCCTACAAAAAAATGTTTAATTAATAAATTATCCACAATTATATAAATAGTCTAACAAAGTATTTTTTATTTTTTAATTATTCAAAATATTGCTGATATATCTACAAAACTGATTTATTTATAACGTTTTTAAATTTATGAAAAAAAATGTCAACTTAAAACCAAAAATAAAAAACTTTTCTCAAGAATATACAAATGTATCGATATAAAATATAACACTATATTATTAAAAAATAAAGCATTCTAAAATTATATATATATAATTTCTATATTTGTTATCAAATATTTATTAAGTTATAAGCATATAGCTAGGGGTCATATAAGTCCCTAATACGGACACTCTAGATGTATTAATACGGACACACTATAACCAATCAGCGCGCTGCGTATGAAATATTCTGATTTTTATAAAAATCGCGTGCGTTATAATATTAATACCACCAATAAAGCTAAATCTAAATATTTTATTATTTAGATACATTGTATTATTAATTAAATAAATAATAAAAATAAATAAATTAGTAAATAATTAAATTAGAATAAATTATTCATAAAATTAATTATAAATGATGTAGGATAATTGTAATGTGTCTGATTGATTCATCAATAATATATAGTTTATCTAGTGGTGTATAGGGTGTCAGTTTTATAACACAGGGTCTCCGTATTCGTACATGGGTACCGAATACGGACATCCTCGTTATCTATGGAATTAAAAGATTAAATAAAATTTTCAAATCACAATAATATCTATAATCATATAATATTAATATAATGTAATTTTTGAATAAAAATAATGAGTCATAAAATGTTAAGATCATGTATTGTTAAAGTGTCCGTATTAGGTTACTTTCCCCTACTAGGTTTTAGTTTAAAAAAAATTATTTATTATTAATAGAAATTATAAAATATTTTTATTTTTACAATTAAGTTAATTATTAATAATAATAAAGATATATTATGATAAATTATATAATTCTTAGAATCATTATATATATATATATATATATATATATAGGAACATATTATAATACGGAAACTTTAGCAATACATGGTCTTAACATTTTATGAATCAATATTTGTATTCAAAAATTATAATATATTTATATTATATGATTATTGATATTATTGTAAATTTAAAATTTTATTTAATCTTTTTATCCAATAGATAATGGGGGTGTTCATATTATGTACCAATGTCCGAATACGGATACCCTGTGTTATAATACGGACACCCTATATACCACTAGAATATACTCTATATTATTAATAAACCAACCAGATAAATTAAAATTACATTACTTATAATTAATTGTTTAAATAATTTAATATAGTTTAATTAGAAATTTATTTATTAATTTTGATTATTTTATTAATTAATAATTACAATTGAAGTATCTAAATAATAATCATGAAACGTATACAAAATGTATGGTATTAATATTATAACGCACGTGATTTTTATTAAAATTATAATAGTTCACACGCTCGCGCTGATTGGTTATAGGGTGTCCGACGGACACTGTCCGTATTAAGACATCTAGAGTGTCCGTATTAGGGATTTATATGACCTCTATATATATGATGGGGTAGGAGTTAATGGTATGTAATCAACACACAATGTATAGTGCTGCACTATGTATCTAATAGAGTGGTAGACAGTATGTGCCTGGATACTCATTAAGACTACTAAAAAAATTACTTCCATTGGAACTTGAAATGTGAGAACACTAAATAGAACTGGAAAAATTGAAGAGCTAACTAATGAACTAAGTAGATACAAATGGGATATTGTAGGTCTTTCAGAAACTAGATTAAATGGTTGTGGAGAACTAACGACGAATAAAGGTCACAAAATATATTATAGTGGACGAGAAAGACATCAAGAAGTTACCGGAGTTATAATACGAAAGGAACTGATAAACGCAGTACTAATCTATACTACTCTATCCAGCCGTTAATTTAAATACGCTTGAAAGCAAGTCCAATTAACATCACGATAATACAAATATACGCCCCTACATCTAAATATAATGATGAAGAAATTGAGAAATTCTATGAAACTGTCGATAATACTATACAAGAATCACATAAAAAAGATATATTAATTGTGCAAGGTGATTTCAATGCAAAAATTGGGCTGGGCGATTTGGAATAGGATTAAGAAATGATAGAGGCCAGAGATTACTAGAATTTGCTGGAAAACATAAATTGGTAGCGGCGAATACATTATTTCCACATAAAAAGTCAAGGTGTACCACATGGCACTCTCCTAATGGTGAAGTACACAACCAAATAGATTATATCTTAACGCCACAACTTTTAAAGTCTAGTATCATTCGCACCAGCACAAGAACATATCCAGGTGCATACATCAATAGTGATCATGACCTTGTACTATTTAACATCAATAAATGAAGACATGAAATATGGACGACATAACAAAAGATCATATGCAACTCTCAAAAGTCTCATAAAAACGCCAGCAAGAATCACTTCGATAATAGAAGATAAGAACGGACATCCGCTAGCTGAAGAACACTCTATTTTAAAGCGAAGGACAGAATACTGTCAGGAACTTTATAACTATCCTATCAAACCTGATAATAGCGTCATAATCAGTCAGAACACAGATAGTGTAGATGAACTACCAATTTTAAAATCAGTAGTAGAAGAATCTATACAAAAACTAAAAGAAGGTAAATCTCCTGGCACTGATAACATACCTAGTGAGTTACTAAAATACGGAGGAGATGCAATCGTTAATATTTTCACAGTATTATGTCAATTATCATGGTCTAAAAAAGAATGGCCAAAACAATGGACAGAGTCCCTAATAGTACCAATATCAAAAAAGGCAATCTCAGAAAGTGTGAGAATTATAGAACTCTGAGCCTAATATGCCACTCAAGCAAAATTCTATTGAGAATTATATTGAATAGATTAACCTCGCAAGCTGAAGAAGTACTTTCGGAAGAACAAGCTGGTTTTAGGAAAGGAAGAAGTACCACTGAGCAGATATTCAATTGTAGAAATTTAATAGAAAAACACTTAGAAAGACAAAAGGACTTATATCACAATTTCATATACTTTAAAAAAGCTTTTGATATAGTTTGGAAAGAGGGACTCTGGTCAACTCTCAATAAATATGGCATCGACTCTAATATAACTTTAATTATTAAAACATTATATACAAATTCCACAAGCGCAATGCTATTTAATAGTATCCAAGGTCAGATGTGCAAGACAACTGTTGGTGTGAGACAGGGATGTCTACTATCTCCTGTGCTCTTCGATTTATTTCTTGAAGAGATTATGGCTGGAATTCAAGATGAACATATATTTAAAATATCAATTGGTGGCCGAAATCTATCTAATCTCAGATTCGCCGATGATATAGACTTGATATCTGGATCAAACGATGAACTTCAAACACTCACAAACAAGCTATCAAATAGTGCTAGTCGGTATGGAATGCAAATTAGTGCAGAAAAGAGCAAGATAATGATTAACAGTAATAACAGAAATCTTCATACCAACATTCAATTATATGGAGAAAAGCTAGAAGAAGTAGACCAGTTTAAATATCTCGGTGCTACAATTACAAAAGATGGCTCAAGCGACTCTGAGATTAAAATAAGATTAGCTCAAGCTACATCGGCTATGGTAAGGCTAACTACAATCTGGAATAGCAAAGTTATCCGTTTCAAGCTCAAATATAATCTCTATCGCACTCTAGTATTGTCTATTCTAACTTATGGGTGTGAATCTTGGACTATAAGTGCCATTTCCACAAAAAATACAAGGTTTAGAAAACAAATCAAATAGAATAATTCTTGGAATTACATAAAGAGAAATGAAGAAAAACGAGTACACCAAAGATGTGATGATAAGTTTAATTGGTACATATGAACCAATAGTATAGTCCATCCGCCGAAGAAAATTAAAATGGTACGGTCATATAATTAGACATGACAACCTTATCAAAACAATCCTCCAAGGTATGGTTGAAGTAATCGTAAATGTGACAGACCAAAAAGAAAATGGATTGATTATATCAAAGAATGGAGTAAGTTGAATCAGTCCTACTTAATGGTAAAGCCACACGACCGCAACGAATGGCGACGGCATTGTGTGGCAGCCAGCTCATTGATTTCCCCTACGATTCATGAGTCAAGTGAATAAAGTAAAGTAAGTATATATATGCTTAAAACTTAATTAATATTTTATAACAAATATAGAAATGATGCATATAAGGTTTAGAATGCTTTAGTTATTAATGATATATTATTACATTTTATAATAATGATATGCTTGAGAAGGTTTTAAGTTGAATTTTGTTTTCATACATTTAAAAACGTAAAACAAAAAAGGTGTGCTAGGTTTAAGAGGTGTATGAGGTGTAAGAGGTGTAAGAGGTGTAAGAGGTGTGATGACGTAACTTTCACTTCGTCATAAGTATTACGTCACCTATGCGCATGTCCTTCACGTTGTCCTTCACGTATAAATCTAAGTTCATTGTCTATCTTCATATACATATACGTAGCTACGCGTATTAGGGGCGCTGGAACGATGTTATGTATGTAGGGTGGACCAACCAATTAAAATAAAGGTTGTGGTAAAAGTGGGGGGGGGGGAGGGACCAAAACATAGGAGGTCCCCCATATATTTTAAAGTGGGGGGGGGACAAACCCCCCGTCCCCCCCTGTTGCAGCGCCTCTAACGCGTATACATATGTGTGCGCGCATGTATACGCGCGTGTGTAGGTATGTGGTGATGTCCGTAATGCCGTCTGACCGCAGTGTCCACTCTCGATCAACCGATACCACCGCGGTGTGACATCGCTGACCACTGACCACCATTGATCACTGACCACCACCACCAGCGCCACTCGACGGCGTGTTCGTTCTCAGTCGCGGTCAAGCTTCGTTGACCACAACCGCCGCCCCGCCCCCCGCCGCATATGTCCTAAAGGACGCGTACTCACGAGCTTGCGTGCGTGCGCGCCTACGAACCGGTGCAGTAGCAGTGCTGTTGACGCTGCAGCAGTGGTAGCACTAGTAGTATTAGTAGTAGCGCTACCGCACATAGGCGTGTAGCCGACACCGGAGTAAACCTGTATCAGAGAGTGACGTCATCGTATCACGTGGTTAGTAGGTTACGCAATAGGTCACGTGCTATCGCGATCGTGTACGCACGTATATAATTATATATTAATATAAATATATATATAAATAAATATATATATATATATATATATATATATATATTTATGCACTACATATTTATGCTACTAATACTCACATAGTATTACAAGCGTATCAATATTATAGCAATACAATAACCATACATTGATAATGTCCCTCTACTCTTTCTTCAATATTCACTATGACCCTATGAACTTATCATTTCCCGGAGTTTATCTTAACAAACGAACACATCCACGTATGCCTGTATATCTTTATTCGTTCTATACATTATAATACAAATTAATATGAAATTATAAATGATGTACATGACATACATATATATACTATCCTTATAAGGTATACTATTACGTAACTAAATGAGGTCATCATTAAATAGAATATTAATAGAATTAGATGTATATAGTATAGATATAATATCGTTAATAGTAGTTAATAGTAGTATAGTCATCAGAATATAGATATAGTATGTGAACAATTTATAGCTATATTCGCTATCTCGTATACAACCCGCAAGTAGGTATAGTTGTCACCAATGTAAACATATCACTTTGATGGACATTACCGGTACAATAGCACTGACAACAAACAAAGCTCGTACGAACCACCAGCTCTTCTACACGCAGCTTAAGCACGTCATTAGTGCGGTGTCAGCTTGTCTGACGTTATTGTCATCCTAGCCAGCGAGTTATGTGGTTGTTGCGTAACGTTAAAGCTTATGTGCCATGACGTCATGGTTACTTTATTACCGCTAGGATTGGTAATCACGTGACAATCTATCTTCTTACGATACACACTGAAACTTTCTATATTATTTGATACTTTTTGTAGAGGAATTAACCTATATTAATTAATAAGGTGTACACTGAGCTCATTAAATGTAATAGATAATAGATAGTAGTAATAATAATACTAATAATACTATACAATTGTTTCATTGTTTCATTGTTTCATTGTTATACATATGTGGCGAGTAATAATTGAACAATAAATTCTTTATTCGTAATTTACAACCCTTTATTGTATATATGTATGTTGTAGTATTAGTAGTAGTAGTAATGGTAGTAGTAGTATTAGTAGTAGTAGTGGTAGTAGTAGTAGTAGTGGTAGTAGTAGTAGTAGTAGTAGTAGTAGTAGTAATGGTAGTAGTAGTATTAGTAGTAGTAGTAGTAGTAGTAGTAGTAGTAGTAGTAGTAGTAGTAGTAGTAGTAGTAGTAGTAGTAGTAGTAGTAGTAGTAGTAGTAGTAGTAGTAGTAGTAGTAATGGTAGTAGTAGTATTAGTAGTAGTAGTGGTAGTAGTAGTAGTAGTAGTAGTAGTAGTAGTAGTAGTAGTAGTAGTAGTAGTAGTAGTAGTAGTAGTAGTAGTAGTAGTAGTAGTAGTAGTAGTAGTAGTAGTAGTAGTAGTAGTAGTAGTAGTAGTAGTAGTAGTAGTAGTAGTAGTAGTAGTAGTAGTAGTAGTAGTAGTAGTAGTAGTAGTAGTAGTAGTAGTAGTAGTAGTAGTAGTAGTAGTAGTAGTAGTAGTAGTAGTAGTAGTAGTAGTAGTAGTAGTAGTAGTAGTAGTAGTAGTAGTAGTAGTAGTAGTAGTAGTAGTAGTAGTAGTAGTAGTAGTAGTAGTAGTAGTAGTAGTAGTAGTAGTAGTAGTAGTAGTAGTAGTAGTAGTAGTAGTAGTAGTAGTAGTAGTAGTAGTAGTAGTAGTAGTAGTAGTAGTAGTAGTAGTAGTAGTAGTAGTAGTAGTAGTAGTAGTAGTAGTAGTAGTAGTAGTAGTAGTAGTAGTAGTAGTAGTAGTAGTAGTAGTAGTAGTAGTAGTAGTAGTAGTAGTAGTAGTAGTAGTAGTAGTAGTAGTAGTAGTAGTAGTAATCATGATTGACAACCTCTCGCTTGACCATAGGGTCCGCGGTAAGATGGATGTGCTGACCGCTGTAACATGATATCACGTGACATACAATGATGAGTATGTGTAGTGATAACACTAGTGCGTATCAACAACTTCACATCGTACGTCGTACACTATCGATGTGCAATGTAGTATATTAACTTATGAACTTGTCATGTGTGCATAATGATTGTAAATTATATATATATATATATATATATATATATATATATGTGTGTGTGTATGTATATATGATTGGCAATTAAAAATTGATAAAATTTACTTATTTATATATTTAATTATTTAAAAAAAATTGTTATAGTATGGAATAAAAACTTTATATATATATATATATATATATATATATATATCGAAAAGAGCATTAATAGTGTGTATAATATACACGGTAAAATTTGTGTATCTTCTGAATATACACACACACCCATATATAATAAATATATATATATATATAACTATATATATAGAACTACATATAAAGTTACAACTATATGTGTATGTAGTTATTGATAATGATTGCATTCGTTTAAAACAATATTAATCACCATGTTAAATCTGATTATTTCGGTTTTGTTGTTTACGCTATTGTTGTTTGCTGATGAACCGTGTTCTAGTTTGATTGACATGTACTATTAGCGGTTCCAGAATATATATATATATATATATATATATATATATATATATATATATATATATATATATATATTTAAAGTAAGGTAATATTTGTATCATGATGATGAAGATAGTTATTATATATGTAATTAATGGTACTATAGTATATTATACTATTAGTATAAGTATAAGTATATTACAATATTATATACTATACTATAATATACTATACTATAATATATTACCGAACATATGAGAAACCAAAATCGCATAAATAATTACGATAGGAAAATAAAAATAAAAATAAATAAATAATGGACAAAATAGCTGATATAGAAACTTCATCGAGTACAGTATTGCAATTCTGGTACATTTAGTTGTGCAATATATATCAATATATATCAATGTATACATGATGAGTCATCATTGATGACGTCATCACGCATTACCGGATGTTATGATGTATTACGTGGCGTATTCAACTCGAACGAAATCTTCATTTAATATCGCCTATTAATAGAAGTTTACCTTAATATATATATACATTGATAGTTTTATTTGAACTTTATATGTCGGATCGCTATCTTACATGATAGTTGAGTAATTTACTCGATAATTTTCTCGTTAAATCATTAACCCTGATTTTAAAAATTAAATCTAATAATATATACATATATATATATTTATTTATTAATTTAAAAATGTAAAATAGTTTACACTGTACGGTATACAGTGTACAGTGTACACATGAATTCTATACATATATGTATATATATATATATGTATATATATATATAAATCAGATATTCTATACAACCCTTCATATTATGAAGTAATAGCATATTATATAGTACGATATACTATTATATAATATTATATAACATCACGTAATATTATATTACGTAGTAGATGTCGGCACGATACGTTGAACACGACTTCAGTTACGTAATGCTGGTAAACTTACGTGTGTCACGTGTTTTGTTCGGACGCCATCTTTAAATATGTCGTCGTACAGTAGGATACTAGAGTGTTGAGAGTTCCCGGTCAGGTTAAGGATATCCCCGTACTGCATGAACCCTGTGTGCCCGTGGGGGAAAGGCTACTGCTCATAGGGGTTATTCTGTAAGTTATGGTCCCCACTAGGGGGCAGTGTATTTAGGGGTTCCTATATACAGTTGGATACTTGTCAAGATAGACGATCACGAGTTATGACTCATAACAATGATTCCGATAAACAACTCTGCGTCTGTTTATAAACCCGGTTATAAACGTAACCGTATTCACCCCGACGACTAACCCTAAAGGGGTTTTAACTGAAAGTCACGAGAAATGACCCAAGGGGGGTAGCCTTGAGTTAAGTGCACTGACCATATATGGTCATAGCTTAACGCTCATCAAAGTAGTCCCTTTACCTAATGGGTTATAGCTTGAAGCTCATTAACGTGGATCCTTTTACCTAAAGGGTTATAGTTAACTAAACTGTCAAGTGACGTACAATGTACGTCGTATATTCACACTCGCTTAGACTAAACTATCGCGTATAGATTAGCCCTCCTAAACAATCGATATCTGTCGAGTTAGCCGCGGCTCATAGTTATCGATCAGACTATCTCGGTACTTGACCGGAAGTGTCGGAGCGGTTACCCGTTGAGGCCGTATGACGTAACGTCTCGGTGATGTAACACGGTCGTGTGCGCGCGCTCAACGCACGCATACATCCTTCCACACACGCACACCTAGCTAGTCACGTGTTAGATGAACAGCCACAGCGCCCTGTCGTACAGAGTACGACGTACATTGTATAATATAATATCTAATAACTAATAACTAATATATTTTGTCCATTTTAAAATATGTATAGGCATTTTAAAAGCTACGGCGCAGGTCGAATACTACCTATAACAGGTATACAATAGAAGCAGACTACTCTAAACATTATATGATATATTCGCTATCAATATCTTAACAAAAAGCCGGATTATCTTACGACTATGACGTCTACATTGTACGCCGAACAAATATATCCATTTATTTAATTATTAGTTATTATATTGTTATAAATATATACACACGTATACACTCTTTCATTATAAGTATGCTTTATCCAATAGCCAATCAAATTAGTGAACCAGTGTTAAGGATACTTTATTGTTATCGTTATTGTTGTTATTTTATTTTGGTGGAGTCCTTTTATCCCATCCAAGAACTTAGATGAAGTTTTCACTTATAACCATACGGCTCTAATGTCCTTCGAAGCCGCTCTCATATTAAGGCATCCATGGTTTTATAAGAGCCGATCATTTATTTAAACTCAATTATATAAGATCACTACTACATATTATTTTAAGACCTATTTTAATGGTACCTGTTTTATAATCCATTTCTATATTTAAAATTAAATCAATATTTTGTTTAATATAATTATATATGTTAACATCATTATTATTTTATATTTTAATGTATTCATTTATTATTTAAATTCATATTTTATTAATTTGTTATTTATATTTTATGAAATTTTACTTTTCGTATTCTCGTGTAAATAGGCGAATGAGTCATTCAGAATGAATCATTCAAAATCACTAAACAAGCTTCTGCTCTTTCATTCATCTATTTATATCATCTATAGCCTATAGGCTTTCAAGCAACTCTCGATCATTATATATCAATGGAGACTGTATATAAAGTTGACGTGAATGTGTTATAATTAACATAGCAAAGCACATCATTAGATATGATTGATAACAAAGTAAGATTATATATACACTTGGAAATGATGAGGTATTTTCACTTTTGTGCTTTCATATTACATGTCGTATACATAACTATATATATATATATATATATGTGAATCAGATAGAGTGTAAACACTCAGGAAAATACAAAAGCAAAGCTTGACTAGGTATTTTCCCACTCAACTTGATAACAGCATTACAAGAATAAAAAATAAAAAAAATATTAGTAAATTATAAAATGACAATAACTTATTTTAAAATTTCAATTTTGTATATCATTAGAACTATAATTTTGTATATATATATATACTATTGTATATATTATTAAACTTATTTGATTTGTAAATGTGATTCGTGTAAATGAAAATCGTGCTGAATAAATAAGTAAGAATATACTTGAATATTGTTATCAAGGAGAGGTCATCATTTTCAGTTAAATACAAAATAAAATATAATAAATAATAAAAGTATATATAAATAAAATAAATGTATATTAAAAGAAGAAAAATATATAAAACAAATGAAATAAATGCATAAAATATGTAAAAAATATAATAATGAAAGAGAAAAAGATAAAGAAACTAAACACAATAAAAAATATAAAAAGTTAACTAATACGAAGAGGTAATAAATAATTTAATATTTGTTTTAAAAGTTTTTTTATTCATTAATTTGTGAAAAGAAGCTGGTAATGCATTCCATATCTCAGGAGCTTTGTTAGTAAGGCAAAACGATTTTCTATGTGTTCTAATTTTGGGTAAAACCAATTTTTTAGATAAAGGCTTATAAATATTTGAATTTTGTGTAAAAAGATATTGTAAAATTATAGGCAAAGATTTAGTCATATATCTATTTATATATTTTAAGATATTAATCTTTATAATATCTTGAAATTTTAAAAGATTGAATTTTTTATAAATTGTATCTATATCTACATTAAAAGAAAAAAACAAATTTGTTATTACCCTATTTTGCAATATAATAATTGGTTGAATATTAGACAAAAATGTACTACCCCAAATAGATGAACAATAATTTAGATGACTTTCAAAAATACTATGATATATTTGTATACGATTTTGTAAAGGTAGTTTATGTTTTATTTTATTTATAATAGCAATGGATCTACTTAGTTTTGATCTGATATAATTTATATGATAATTCCAGTTACATTTATCATCAATTATTATACCAAGGAACGATAAATGATTCACCTGCTCTATAATTTCATTATAAACTTTTAATTCTAGTTTCTTTTTTGATTTAGAATTTCGAATATTATAGAGCATAACTTTGGTTTTTTTTACATTTAATGTTAATTTATTACTAAATAGCCAGTGAGTTAAATTATAAAGGTCATCTTGTATATTAGTTTGCAGAATATCAAAAGATTTACTACTGAAAATTAAATTGGTATCATCTGCAAAAATTATAGGTGTAGAATATTTCAATATATTAGGCATATCATTAATATATATTAGAAAAAGTAATGGCCCTAAAACTGAACCTTGCGGAACACCAAATGATATGCGTTCCATATTTGAAATAGCCCCATTTAATTTTACATATTGTGATCTGTTTGATAAATAACTAGATAATAGAACTTTAGGTAAACCTCTGATACCAATATTATCTAATTTATTTATCAATATATTATGATCTAAAGTGTCAAAGGCCTTTTTTAGATCAATAGATAAAACTGCACAATTATTAGTATTTTCTAACTCAGCACATACTGTTTCTGATAGGTGATGTAATGCATCTTCTGTTGAATAATTTTGTCTGAACCCAAATTGATTGTCATTCAAAATTTTATATTTATTAATGAAACAAAGAAGTCTTTTTTTAAATAATTTTTCATAAATTTTTGAGAATTGAGGGAGAAGAGATATTGGCCTGAAATTATCTAATATATTTTTATTACCCTTTTTATGTAAAGGTATAACCTTAGCAATTTTAAAACAATCAGGAAATACTCCTTCATTGAATGATTTATTAAATAGAGAACATAATATAGGACTTAATTCTGTATTAAGTTGTTTTATTAAGCTCATATTTATATTATAAATATCTGTACTATTTTTATTGTTCGTATGAATTATTATATTAAATATTTCGGAATTTGTAACTGGTGTAAGATAAAAAGTATTTGTGTTATGAGAAGATAAATAATGTACATGTAAATTTGAATTAAAACCAGAGTTAGAATTAAAATCCTTAGCAAGATTTTTTCCAACATTACTAAAATATAGATTAAAATCATCAGCCGATAAAGTTGTATTTAAATAATTTGAAAAAGTACTTCCTTTAATTATATTATTTAAAATAGACCATGTTTTTTTTGAATTATTACAACAATTTGACAGAGCTTTTTTATAAAATAATTTTTCGGCATTTCTTAGTACTGAAGTTAAAATATTTCTATATTTTTTATATTTAATATGATTAAAATCATTTTTATTAGCTATAAACAATTTTAATAATTTTTTTTTATGGTGGATACATTTTAATAAAGAATTATTTATCCATGGATTTTTAATTTTATTATTTATGATTTTGGGAGTATATAAAGGACAACATTTATTTAACATTAATTTAAACATATCTATAAAATAATTAAAAGCAGTATTTGTATCCATATCAGAAAAATCCCATTTATGATGAAGAATGCAATTTTTTAATTCCTTTATAGTTGAGTTATTAACTCTATTAATTTTAGAATTAGATTTAGTTTGTTTTTCATTGGAATTGTTAACATTTAAATCAAAAAAAGTAAAAATAGGGTAGTGATCACTTATATCATTAAGTAATATTCCATTATATTTATGAGAATAATTATTATTTGTAAAAATATTATCAATTAAAGAATTATTATCATTAGTCACTCTTGTTGGTTTACCATTATATATATATATATATATATATATATATATATATATAATATATATTATATATATATATGAATAGAGAGAGATACTATTACGTTGTTGTTACAAAGCGACACTCGACATCAATATACGTATTTACATCATCTATAAATCTTTAATATAGCGTGTAAATTTGTTTTGACTAGCAATTACCGTAGCCGCTATACAATAGGTGGCGCTACGATACATCGGGCAGGTATTATCGCTACCCTATAAGTCAGACTATGTTCTCACGCGTTCTAAACTCAGTTAGCACTATAGGTTATCGTATCCTACAGCCGGTGTGTGTGGGTGTGTGTGTTTGTGTGGGTGTGGGTGTGTGTGCAACATACTGTGCGTGTGTGTGTGCATGTTTGTGTGTATGTGTGTGTATGTGTGTGTGGTGTGTGTGGGTGTTATGTAATATGTAAGTTATGCTCTATTTTACACTATACACTGTACACTAGACCGGTTCGTTCGATTCAATTTTTAATCCTTCATATAAAATATAATACATATCTATATTTTAGTATAATATGTGTTAACAATTTTTATAAAAAAAGAGTTGCCTTTGGTCACGAAGCATTTAAAGTTTGAAATATAAATTATTATTTTAAGATAAAATGTATAATATTCAATGTATAATAGTAATGACACCATCTTATTATCTTTGATGTTTACAAATATTTAAATTAATATTTAAAATTAATTATGTATTTGTATTATATTTAATGAATTAATATAATATATACCATTATTTATATTTATTATTAATATAATATCTATATTTCATTTTTATATCTACAAATTACCAATATTAATGTCTCCTAAAACTCGAGAAAATACACCATTTTACAAAGTATTTATTTCAAAATAATTCAAAAAAATAATTAATTTTTTAAAATTAATATATATAATTATACTTTACATAAATTTGAGTGATCATATTGTATTAAATTGTGGATATGAGTTAGATATAAATGTCCTTTATACAAATAAATTTAAAAAAATAAAAAAATATGTAAATATATTTTGTATTTTATATTTCAAATAAAAATCCAAAAAAATTTAAAAATGATGTTAATTTTTTTTCTAAAAATAATTTTTAATTTTTTAATTATTAATTTGAATTGTATTATTATTATCTATAAATTATATATTTTAATTTTTTAAATTAAATTGTAATAATTTATTTATATTAAATTATACGATTTTTAGATATTTTTTTTGACTAAAATTATTTTATAAAATTTGGGCATCTAGATTGTTATGAAAAATATTGTGTACTGTTAATACTACTTTTTATATATGTTTCTAGGATATATCCATAGTTGGCTTAAAAAAAATCATCCAATTTTATAAAAATTGAATAAAACTTATTTCTATATCTCCCCCATGTTAACTTTTGTATGTATTCAATGTTAAAATAAAAATGTCTCGTGACATAACAATATTTAAGATATAGGTCTAAAATTGTCATCATAGCATACATAATTGTCACAGATGTGAAGGTTTATAAAATTGCGAAAAAAAATGTAGTACGAACCGGTCTACTGTACACTGTACATTGTATAAAGGAGGTATCCCACTACCGGGATTTTCGGAAATAATGTCTGAAAATATTTGCTAGAAAGTGAGTTTCTAGTAAGTTGTAGTGGGATATCTCCTTTAAAATTACTATATTTACGGCAAGTTGCCGGAAAGTAAGGGGGTATCCCACTACAATTGTAGTTAACTTGCTAGAAAATCACTTTCTAGCAAACATTTCCTGACCTTATTTCCGGAAATACTGAAAGTGGGATACCCCATTAATAGAGCCTAACTGAAAGACTATAGAAGTTAATGGAAATAAAAAAGACTACAACATGTTGATGAAATATCGGGAAACCAATACTTAATTAACATTTCTTTTGATAATAGACATTTTGTAAGAGCGATTATACAGATATATTTTATAAGTATTCAGAGAGTCGTGGTCCTCAGATGATGAACACCCTAGCGAATAACCCGCACCCTTACCCGTACATTGTATATTCTACAGTATACTGTATGAACTATAGTTAACACTCTAATTAAAACTATAGTTTTATCTATTTAGTAAATAATATTTGCTAGCCGACATCGTTTATCCGCATTAGTGTACGGTATACTTCGAATGTATCACACCTTTCCTGCGCCACCTATATAATAGGAGAGAATAGTAATCTATCCGGTACCATTCAGAGGAGACCACGATGCTAATATAATCAGAGGTCATACGAGGTCATCGCGTTTCACTCGCCGTCCATTTTTGAACCTCGGCACGAATTCTTACGTAATGAGTGATGATTCATTCATACTGTATGAATCATACATACATACGTACGTACGACGTACGTCGTACATACGTCGTACGTACGCACCTATAAGTACGCTCGCGTACACGCACACCTATACGTATACACACGCGCGCGCACACTCACACGTCGTGCACGCCTCTACGTAATCGGATTACGCAATACGGCCATTATCATCGGGTGACGTAATCCCTACTTATTGTTATCAGTAATAATGATTATACGTA
>OZ025242.1:26825117-26920117 GCA_964019155.1 Osedax fenrisi
ATTTGAGTTTACAAACTTTTTGAATGATAATTAACAAAAGTGTTTATAATAACATGGTAATATGAGATACAAATAAAATGGTAATATATTCTCATGATATATTAAATAACAAAAAATACTTTAAAAGCATAGGCAATTATAAATAAATGAGTAATAATGTATTGAATGATGATGTTGATTCACAAGATCTTAAATCAATATCGAGCTTGTTCCACTCGATAGGTGCCGCTATACTAAATTATCTGCTGTTGTGTGCCGATTTTGTTGTTGTATTGCTCTCAATTTGATGTAGATTATGTGGTCTCTGTACTCTCAGACTTGAATATGGCTTTATTAATTTCGAGATGTATGTCGGTGTCTTGTGGTGATATGAAAGATGTGTAGTTATCAGTAATTTATAAATAATGCTGACATTAATTGGTAGTAGGTGTTGTTGTCGCATCAGTTCAGTTATACTAATCGTGTCTATTGATCTTGGTGGTGATTTATATAATACGAAGTATCATACTTCAAGTATGGTACTGAAAGAGCGAACATAATTATTCAATTAAATTTAGATTTTAAGATAGTAATTTATTTATACAAATTAGATAATTAGATTAAATATAAAATTAAAATAATAAGTTATTAACAAAGTACAATAGTTTTAATATATTTAATATAACAATATAAAGAAAACATGTTAAAAAATAATATAATTTTACCTATTAAATTAATATTTTGGTGCAAGAATTGTTTGTTTTATAGAAGGATATATCCTACAAAATAATGTTCAATAATAATAATTGAATTTGAATTTATAATGGTAATAATTAAAATGGTATTCCATTTATTCCATTTAAAAGAAAAGATAAGCCACCTCACATAGAAAACACAATACCATTAAACAAGTGGTCTTTCAAACTCAACAAATGTAAACAACATTATGAAATAAATTCGCAATATTTAATGGCATTGTAAATATTTAATTTTTATATCATTATATTATAGAGTACAATTGGACAGTCGGCTAATGCATTATAATATATAACGGTATACTGCCAAGTTGTCAAACAGTCAAATAATCTAACCGGCATATATCAAGCTATAAAAAGAACACTATAGTGATATCTCGCATAAATGGCTAGCATATGGTAAATATGAATTTAACAAATGGGCCATCGCGCCGATACCTATAATTATACACATACACACACACATACACATACACACACACATACACATACACATACACATACGCATACACATACACGCATACGTACGTACGTACGCACGGAGCTAGGTGAACACGGCTGCTACGGCTATACCTAAAACCCTTCAGGTCAATTACATAATCCTCGGCGACACACACACACAATACACGTGGTCAGATAATACGGGTCTGCTTTATATTACGTAATTCTCGTACAATGCCCACGTGACGGGGTATTGTTTGTTAGCCCGGTTGTGGTAGTGGTGGTGCTGTTGTGGGTCGTGTCGATATTTATAACGATTTACGTTGTCGATAGATAATGGGTAGCAAATGAACATAACTTATGTATCAAATAATCATACACACAATGTGCGTCACACACATATCTACATATATCTACATGTATATATATCTATATATATATATATATATATATATATATATATATATATATATATATGTAGTTATATCAAAGATTTTGCGAAACAATCATTCGGAAAATCTTTGGATATATGTACGTTATATTATATCTCATTAAATCTCGTTACATCTCGTTACATCTCGTTACACCTCGTCTCCTCTCGCCATATATCGGTAAGGTAACAGTTTCTTCACTATAGTAGAATGTCACGTATGTCAGTGTCGAGTGTCGGTTACATATTTCTGATTTAATATGTTATATTATCATATATACTATACGAAGTAATAGCAAAGCCCCTTGGTCTTTGGTAATAGTAGGACATACCTACATACGCTTAGTAATTAATAATATTATATAACTGGATCCACAACGATCGTTAGAATACACTTGATAATATCTGGAACCGTAGATTATTCTATAATAGTAAATGTATGTGATGTGTAGTTATCATTTTTCATCATATATTTTATTATTCGTTTTTAATTTATTTTTGTTTTTTTTTTATATCGACGCCTATATTTACCATGTGTTTCAGAAGTCAATAAACTATATATATAAATAAATAATATAATACTTACTTTACTGTAATGCCGTGACTCTGAAATCATACATTACTCGAGGCCAATATCGCTGTTGGCTAACAGTATAAAACATACTTTATTAAATTGACATTTATTTTATATAAATTGAAAGTTATACATATTTAAATATAGGCAATTACTTGCAAGTAATAATATATCATATATATATATACAGTCAACTCTCGGTAAGTCAGACTACGGATAAGTCGGAATTCTCGATAAGTCGGACACATTTAGTTGGTTTGGTTGGATTTGTATCTAGTTCAATGTTAAATTAATCGGATAAGTCGGATAATTCGGATTGGATAAGTCGGACTTTTCTATAAGTCGGACACATATTATTGTCATTTTTATGATTTTATACTGGATAAGTCGGACTTTTTATAAATTGTCAGAAATATTTACTTTAAATAATGAATATTATACTTTAGTAAGTAATATTATTGAATACAAAATTTTATGTTATTGATTGTTGCATAATTGCACATTTCGGTAAACCCTTTAACTCACGCTGTGCATCTCATGTCTTATTTGCATGATATTATGAATATCGGATAAGTCGGACATCTCGCTAAGTCGGACACATTTATCGGTCCCTTGCGAGTCCGACTTATCGGGAGTTGACTGTATATATATATATATATATATATATATATATATATAAATATATATATTTTATAAAATATATAATATATAATATATAATATTAATAATTATATTTATTAGAAGATATTTTTGTATTCTGTTTCGTTTTCTAGTTTATAATATTAATATGTTCTGTCCTCCTGAAGGGCTAACAATAATATCACAGCTTATTTTCTGGTGATGTCTCCCGTATACGGGCGACATCACCAGAAATTATATCATATGATATATCATATTTGCTTATATGAAATGGCAGCAATATCCAGACGTTTAATATCTAATAAGTAGGCTTACTGGATAATAAAGGCGTGTCTAGGTGTTGACGATTCGGAGGTCAATTTAAGGTCAAATACTTCCGTCTAGGGACATTAGTATATATATATATATACTGAATTCAGTGACTTTATATAGTATATCGACTATATATATATACGTTAAATCCACTGATAAATAATAATAATAATAATATTAATTATTATTATTATAATGTAATTTAATTAAAGTTATATTTGAGAGTTTAGTTCCGTAAATATATGACGTCTAAACAAATAATAGATTAAGCGCTAAAAGTAAACGGGCTACACACTAATAGTAATACAAGTACAGTGTTAGGAAATAGGACATATATGTCCTGTATATTGCATAGGTAAATTTTAAACATTCCCTTAAAATCACACGTTATTGATATGTATCGTATACCCACGGGAAGGTAGGCACATGTGCACTTACAATATACTATATGGTATACACTGGGCATGAATCATAGCCTACGATATCGGTGGAATGAGGTGATATCTTTTAGTCAAATGATAAGTGGAATTATTGGATAATAGGGTGATTTTTAGATACTCCAGTGTTTCATTAATTTAAGGAATAATATTGACTGCGCATAAATATATATATATAATTATAATTATTAATAATTATTTATCAATTAGTATTGTATAGTTTTAATGGTTATATAATTATTATAATGCATAGGTAGATATATTAATATATATGCATGGTAGCTGAAATACTGATAATTACAGAAAAAACGAATGACTACAAAATATATTTTAAAAATGAAGCGTTTATGTTTATTATTTATTGTGCTATATTTAGAATGTTTTGTTTTAAAAGGTGTTTCATTTTCTTCTTCTCCTTTATGTTTTCACTGATCTAGAAACAATTCCCTTGAAATACTCTTGTGATTTACCCATCGATATAAAGAAAGATTCTTTACATCAATGGTTTTACCATTCTCTCTATCGTTTTGTCTATGATTTCGTTTATTTATCCTAAACATTTTAGGTTAATCTGAAATTTCATTAAATGATGGCTAAAATATTATGAATGACTTTTTAATTAAATAACTGGACAAGATAATACCGCAGGTTATATTTTAAATGTGACCATATAAATAGTAATAAAAAACAGGGATCATATTTAATACAATATTCTGACGACTTAGGTAATAGGTGATGTACATTTAATTCTATCGTAGATGAAAACACTGCAGATCGTATTCATGTGTCGTATGTATCGTGTGTATCGATGAATGTATATAACTGTATGTATATAACTGTATGTATAACTGTATGTATAACTGTATATAACTGTATCTGCTTAATACATTAAGTCAATACAGAGCTAGAGTACTTCGCAATGTAACGTGTATCCACTAGCACGTAGACATTGCTGATATTGTAAGAAGCATATACGCAGCTGATACGTTAATGAACGGTAAAGAATGGTACAGTAGTCATATTGGAGTAGGATAAAGGAACGGTGATTAATGAATTGATTGCAGCACGATTTCATCTAAGCGAGTGAACATAATGCCAGAGGATTACAATATATTGAATATAAGGGATGTCGATGATAAACGGATAACTTAGGGTCCAAGTAAGTGTCCGAGTGGGTGTTCAAGTGAATACGAATACTTTAAGAAAAGTTAATAGGTGCATAGTATAATATTCATAGATATACGATATCTATTAAGTTCTGGTAAATAGAGACACCGATGTATGAGATGTTGAAGTAGGGTAGAATATGAAGATACATTTTATATTCCGTAACCTCGATCACCTATAGAACGAGGGTGATGAAAGCAAGTATATACTGGTTATTGTTCAATGAATATACTACAATATAAAGGATAAATACGCGAGGTTCGGTTATTATAGGGATATCAATATCGTAATTAGTGATATAGAGTCAAATGTGCGGGAATCGGATTCCAAATAGCGATTTACGAGTGAACCTGTTATAGAGAGCTACTTGAAATATATGGCGGTAATGTTATTAACATAACATTATCGCTAACATTTACAAATATCATCAAAGGGAAAAGAAAACTCAGATGGTTGATTAATGGCCGATAATATAGAGGATAGATTTATCAGTAGAAGGTAAAACTTTTCATAATTCACATATTAAAGATCGTTTAATATATATATATATATATATATATATATATATATATATATATATATATATATATATATATATATATATCTATTTTTATTTAAGATTGATTTATCTATTTATTTTTAATTATTTAATTCGATAACGAATTATTATAACTTATATAGTATGATCATCACACGGGCTAATAAACAGCTGGGAGGAGCAACGTGAATAGCAGAGATAGTAAGATACGGTATCGCAAGCTACAATATTATTTATATAATAGATGTAGTAACCTATTTGTAATACACGCACGTTTACAAGGGCATACGTGACATCTCAGCACAGCTCGATATCACGTGACATGCGTGTCACATGACTTACGATACGGTATATCACGTGGTACTTTGCATGTGACGCGTAGTATTATATTCGTATGGGTCATATTACCGAGTGACTCTTTTGAAATTAAAAGAAATAAGATATAATTAATATTATTTTATTTTAAATTAGTAGATAATCAATAGTATTTATATATATATATATATATATATATATCCTCTTAACATGAACTACCATTTCTCATATATTTAAATATTATTTCGTTCCGATAAATCGTTTAATAAAATATTGTTATTTTATTTTCATACATGTAAAAAGTACCTAATCTAGTCCTATATCTATCGATATGATAACTTTGTTAGCCACTTAACAAATGGAATACCGAAAACTCTTACCGTTGCTCGACCTGCTCCTTCCTTAGTAATTCCACGCTTGGTAATACGGATTAGTCCATTACGTAATGAATGGCGATGACCTATATAGGGTGACCTAGATACTATGACCTAGCTACTATGACCTAGTACCGGCTACGCGCGCGCGCGCACCGGAAGTAATAACGCTGGGAACTATAAATATTGACGCTGCTGACCCCTATCGGCAATAACGCGCATCTATTTATTACCTGACGGCTGACCGGCGATCAACAATAATGCCCTGCCGCTACATACGTAACACACACGTGATGTAGATAAAGTGATGTAGATAAAGTGATGTAGATAAAGTGATGTAGATAAAGTGATGTAGAATTAACCTACGACGTACATCTTGTTTACGAATTAACGCCATATCTCATCGTATCTCATCTTATCTCGTCGTTTCTCGATTTGAACGAAATCAAGGTATTTATATTTATGTTATATTCAACTTAAAAATAATCGTATTAATAATACGTTTACAATACCAATAATAATCTAAAGTAAAACTTGTAATACCTCATTGATTTGCCATATCAAATAGTATTACATCATAGGTTGATGATTTATAATTTCGTAATGCTGGGTTAAATCAGTCTGAATTATGTTATATAAAGTACATATCGTAATCTATAGAGTATATATTATAATGTATATGATACATACATGCTTCTCTCTGACATTATTAATAGTATGTTATTATGTGAAAATAGAAGATTAAATAGCTCGATATTCATATACAATAAGAATAAATAAGTAATATAAGTATATATTATAAGTACAATTATAACGAAACAGTAGATTAAGCGATTCGAAAGAGGTATTTAATTGTATTTAAAATATTATTAAATAGTAAACGTTTTAGGCGAAACAAACATTTATACGGCCCGCCCCATTTTCTCTTAGGCCACGCCTTCTCGTATCGTAAACACGCCCATTCCCAGCTTTCCAACCCACAAGGGTCAACTTCTCAGCTAGGGACGTAATTGGCACCCCGTCGCGCATGACCAAGAAACCTGCCTAGTAGTTTCCGGTGTATAGTAGCGTACCCTAGCGGAACAGGGCTGTACTTCTCAGTAAAGTAAACATTATCGTAGCACCATTACAGCGTAGAAATCACCGGAGAACACGCACTGTCGTTAAACAACACCACTGTGCACTAGGATACGCATGCTTTACACGTAGCTCCACACTATATGAATAGTTCTCGCCTACTACTACCTCGCCCATCGCCCACTACCCACCGGCCATACTAAAGAATTCGATGCTATCGCTTAACGATTATTGAAATTACCGCAAGCCTCTCTCGATAATACCCCTGATATATCGCACACTCCCACACACACACTCACACACTCTCTCCGGTACCCACGCACGCACACGCATACACGCACGCACTAACGCACGCGTACACCTAACGACATAAACACACGCACACGTCCGTCATAAGTTAATGGCGATACAGACTCACGGAAATCATGAATAACGTTTTGGATTATCACTAATTTATAGTACGTATGAATTCTATGTATAGTATATGTATAATATATGTATAATATATATATATATATATATATATATATATATATATATATATATATATATATATCTTAACTTTATATTTCAGTGTATAAACCATAGTACACATTAATGAGTATTCTATTATCTATGTTGAATTTATCAAATTGTATATTATAATCATAGAGATAGGATCGAACACATATATCCTATAGGAGCGATCCTATGTCTATAATTCTAGTATGTTACCTCATAATCATTGGTAAATAAAAAGATAAATATGTTGACTAATAATTAATATTATATTACTTAATTTATACTAAATTAGTAATTGCAAATTTACATTCTACCTATTTACTAAAAATGTTAATTATAGGAATATACAATATATAATAATACATATAGTATTAGATTATTTAATGACATATATGTATATATATATTTGTTTCATATACTGATCTATCTACCTTATATATATTGTTAACAATAGCTGTATATAAATGTTATAATTTAATTGTAGATATGAATATAATTACTATCTACATATTTATAAACACCCGTGTGATAGTTTGTGAACATATAAACAATGGGGTACAGTTGTAGTAGTAGTAGTAGTAGTAGTAGTAGTAGTGGTGGTGGTGGTGGTGGTGGTAGTAGTAGTAGTAGTAGTAGTATTAGTAGTAGTAGTAGTAGTAGTGGTGGTGGTGGTGGTGGTGGTGGTGGTGGTGGTGGTGGTGGTAGTAGTAGTAGTAGTAGTAGTAGTAGTAGTAGTAGTAGTAGTAGTAGTAGTAGTAGTAGTAGTAGTAGTAGTAGTAGTAGTAGTAGTAGTAGTAGTAGTAGTAGTAGTAGTAGTAGTAGTAGTAGTAGTAGTAGTAGTAGTAGTAGTAGTAGTAGTAGTAGTAGTAGTAGTAGTAGTAGTAGTAGTAGTAGTAGTAGTAGTAGTAGTAGTAGTAGTAGTAGTAGTAGTAGTAGTAGTAGTAGTAGTAGTAGTAGTAGTAGTAGTAGTAGTAGTAGTAGTAGTAGTAGTAGTAGTAGTAGTAGTAGTAGTAGTAGTAGTAGTAGTAGTAGTAGTAGTAAATATATAATAAATACAGAACAGCCTAATATCAGATAGTCAGTATGTGTTGGCATGTTAATGACATTCTTCTCTGACATCTGACACCTCGATTAGTCATGCATAAGCTATATTGGTGTAATATTGGTACACTTTAAGTCCACTTTTAATACTTAATATTGTATTATTGTACCATTACTTTTTGTTTTACTAATTACTAATAATTACTACTATGTATTGACCTATTGACCTATTAGCCTATGAACCCATCTTAAAATAGAGCGTTTAAATATACAATAACATTCAACACACGCCGACAGGTTCCGATTACAGATTGCCGATTTCAAGAATCAAACGTTAGTTACATGCGAATGTATGCGTGTGTATCATTATGTATGCGTGCGTATCATTATGTATGCGTGCGTATTATTACGTACGATAGGTGTATTTACGTGTGAATGTTTGCAGGTGTACTGTGAATATTATGCCGACATATCCTATAGTATACAGGCTAGCTAATATAAGCGTAACATGTACAGATGTATACGTGGAACAGTTGTAGGTATATTTCTGTGGGGCCTACCCTTTATATAATGATGATTTGATAAGAAATACACGTGATAAGAGAATCGTGAGATAAGAGAATCGTGTGATAAGAGAATCGTGTGATAAGAGATAACACACACACGCTTATCATTGTAATAGTTCGCCTTATCTACGTATGAATAAACCCGAGATTAACGACACCTACATTTTATAATTACGTCATAACCGTTACCACATCGATTGTATGACGTAATAAATACCGCGTTAAAGTTGCACGAGATGGTATCGCTAGTGTAGCATTACGCAACGTTTCGTTATGACGTCATATCGTGTTAATTGATACATCTCGTTACGTCATAGAGAGACCCGTAAACCGTAGTAGTATTAGTAGGTTACGTCATAATCGATATGTCTATAAAAATATTATTAATGACTGTTAAATCTCTGTGTATCACAGCCAGGAACTATATGACGTTTTTACTTATAACCCAGTGTCTATGGCTCTAATGTCCCTTCGAAGCCGCTCTCGTGTTTCGGATTCCGTGGTTTTAACGATATCCCAACATACTTGTATTAACACCTATATGAGATCACATTTTATAGAGATATTTACAGAGATATTATTTTAAGACCTATTTTATTGATCCGGACCCACGATGATTGAACCCGCGACCTATAGGTATATACGCTCTGTGTATATATGACATAATATGACATATATGTCATAATAATAGTTATACTATTTATTTAATAAAGCATATAATATATATATATATATAATAAACTATTTAAATATATATACATATACATAGTCATCTATATATATATAATAATCAGAGTTTGGGCATTAGCCTGGATGAACGAAAAAGCAGAGCTTATCAAGTCGTTCACCCAATGTGATTGTGGGGGGAAAAATTATGTATAAAATTAAAATAATATTAAATAAAATATTAGATTATAATATAAATTTCTATCCAGGATATCAGTAAAAAAATAGTCATAAAAAAATCTACCTAGAATACTTTATATCGATTGCCAATGAAAGTCGATAAAGGTGTATCAACTTGGAGGATTTGGGGTTTCTATATCCAATGCCTTAAGGAACTCACTTTCGCCAAGAGTAAGAGCACTGGCATTGTAATTGCCCCCACACAACAATTGCATCCTCATCCCCGATACGAACCATTACCGGCCACATAAATAATCAATACAAAGTACTCGTGAATATCTTATATTTAATATTTAATATTTAAAACAAAAAATTGACTTCCTGAATAAAAAATAATACTGAATGTTAAATAAAATTTAAATAAAATGTAATATGTAAGTAATTAAAAATAAGTAATAACAAATATGTACAATTAAAAACTTAATACAAAAATAAAAATAAAAATAAAATAAAATTGCAAAAAACCCCACAATCATTCTCATCATGTATTTAAAATAAATAATTGAATAATATGTACCTACAAAAATATAAACCAATAAAACACAAATATTAAAATTGTATAACAAATTATAAAAATATATTAAAAAAAAACTATAACTAAAAGCTATAAAAGCTATAAAACTATAAAAATAAAATATATCAAATAAATACTGATAATATAAGGTAGCAAATAAATTAATATATCACATAATACAATAATTAAAAATAGATTATAAAAATATAAAATTAAAATTAATAAGACGATATCATAAATGATTTAAAAATTGTTTTAAAATTATTCAATTTCGTAATATTTCTTATTTTTTGTGGTAATCTGTTCCACAGCATTGGACCAGTATTCGATAAACAAAATGCTTTTCGGTCAGTTCGTACTTTTATTCTATGAAACAGATTTCCATTATAAGATTTAGCTTTATATAATAATTGTAAATTCTTAGGTAAAATATTATTCCTAGCTCGAAACATAAATTTTATACTATTCATTTTTACAATATCGTCAAATTTAAGAGAATTAGAAATAGTATAGAAATTTGTATACATAGAATGAGTATTACAAATACATTTTATTGCTCTTTTTTGTAAAATGAAAATATTTTTTAAACTGGATTTGAAGGTATTCCCCCAAATATTTGAACAATAATTAAGATGTGATAAAAATAAAGCATTATATAATAAAATAATATATATATATATATATATACATATATAAATTATATAATTATACTAATAAGATATGACATGACATTACCCAGAATGCATTACGACTCCATATTCACCACGTACAGAATGTTAACAATGTAATCTTTCATGTTCACAATACACTACAATGTAATATCGAATAATTGAAAAAATATTGGCTGGATATTTTATACGTTATCTGTATAAAAATAGATATTTATATTGTTACATAATAATTATATTATATTTATATCAGACGACAATATATACACATACATACACACATACACACACACATATATATATATATATATATATATATATATATATATATATTATCAGATGTAGGCAATGCCAGGGTAATAATAGAAGCAATTTGCTTATCGAGACAATTACCCATTATTAACATTATAAGTTTCATTATAGAATCACTTTCATTATAAACTGATTGTATGCAACAAATGTATGCATTGATCGTAGGAACTTTGATCGCCAGTAAAAAGATCACGGAAAAAATGATATATTCCCATCAATGTATTTAGTCGGGGAAAGTAACCGAATACGGACAGAGCCCGAATACGGACTCTCTAGATATCTCAGAAACCACCAATCCTACAAAAAAAATTGTAATGAATAAATTATTTATAATTATATAAATAGTCTAACAAAGTATTTTTTATTTTTTAATTATTAAAAATATTGCTGATATATCCAATAAACTGATATTTTTATTACGTTTTTAAATTTATGAAAAAAATTTCGATTTAAAACCTTCTCAAGAAATTCGGACATGGGTATCGAATACGGAAACCCCCGTTATCTATGGAATAAAAAGATTAAATAGAATTTTAGAATCACAATTATATCTATAATCATATAATATTAATATATTGTAATTTTTGAGAAAAAAATAATGAATCATACAATGTTAAGATCATTTATTGTTAAAGTGTCCGTATTAGGTTACTTTCCACTTTTCACACATTATATAATATAAGTACACATTATTCACATAGTTCTATATTACGTATTCGTTTAGCTAATATATCTATCATCTATCAATATGTTGTCAACTATCTGTCAATTACCTCACATGAATCTAACTTCAAAAATGACCAATTTCATAAATATTTCATTTGAAAGAAAATATCTATATACGATACTACATCTGATATTATATTTGATACAACCTCTGGTAATAAATGTGTCACTATTGTCATCCTAAATATAGTACTACTGACATCCAACATGTAACAATATTTACATATGACATCTGACATTTGACAATATTGACACATGCTTACTACTTAAAGTCCTAAAACTAAAAATATGAAATATTATATACTATATTATACAGCAAGAACAATATAATATACTAATTGTAATATGATGCATTACTTATATTGATCTAGTATACATATATTACATAACAATATCAATATTTTGTTTCTATTATATAATAATGATTATAATATACCTTGTTATATAACAATATATATTGCATGCATACTAGTATGCTTACTACTATTTATAATACGTATATAGTGTATAATAAAATCTAGCTATTACATATACATAATATAAGTATTGCTATAATAGATGTATATTATATAATAATCTCGAATCTACCCTATGGTGAAGGTATTCATCTATACACTTTCAATATTGTAAATTTCAATTATAATTGAATTTCGATTCATAAAACGCAGACGAGATTTATGTGTCAATATGCTAATGAATAAACGAGGGCGTGTCTAAAGTAGTATGGGGGCGTATCTAGTACTGAACTATAAGCGAGGACTACGTAAGCTATAAACAAGGACATATTTCCTTGTTATAAGTGTACCTCTTAGCTTAGGTCCGGGTACGCAATAGATTACGGTATACATAGATAACGGCATCATTAGTTACTTACCTGAGCTAACATATATATATATATATATAGGTATTATGATATATATATATATATATATATATATATATATATATATATGTATATATATATTACGTAATACAAAAGTTACATGGTCCGAATATTCATCATGATGAATATATATATATATATTCATATATATATATATATGAATATATTGCAATAATAATAATACATATATTATTACAAATATTGTAATACCTTAATAAATGTACGACGTATACACGTATTACGTTCATATAGATTAGCTGTTACGTAACACGTTGGCCCTCCCACGTGACATTACTTTGCATCACGTGACTTGATATCACCACGTGACTGCGGAGCTACTACACACATCGGTGTGTGCGGGCGCTTCATTAATGAATTACTATCAACTATTTAAGATTATGAAAAAATTTAGCCGAGGTATACTATAAATAGATTATAATCTATATATATATACTATAGTATATACATAAATACACACACTCACAAATATATATACATGTATACATGTATATCCATTTACTGTTATAAATTACATTTTGTTTATATGTTTTATATTGAAGAACATATACACATATATAAACATATATACATATACACACACCCAGATATACGCACACACCTCCTAGTTAACATATTACGTCAGCCGATGTTACGTACAGATGACATAACACCTCCTATTACGTAACGATGCGCGACGCGCTACCCCTAGCGGTACACCTGCAGAGCATCGTACGCCCGCGTTGCGTATTCTATAATCGTTGTATCGTTTAAGCCACGCCCCGTAGAAGCGTATGGCGTGCGTTCACGAAATAGGAAACTGTACTAACGCCCGGTATTGCGTAATAACTTAATTATAAAAAGATGCGCTTTGTTACGCGACTAGAGGGCTACATCAATCGGCTGCTAGTTTCCGCATCTAACACGTCATCACCTAATCTACAGTCACGTCATCACGTGTTATTCAGCGATACCGAACTTCTTTAGAACGAGTTATAGGATGTATCTATTTATAGAATAGTCGGTTACGTGTTTCTATTTATAGAATCCATTACCGTACTATTCCACAATCGTAGCTTAACTACCCCGGTAGAACTACCACCACCGATATTACCCTCCACACCCAAACACACCGGTGCATATAATACACTTATTCACGAATTCCCCACTGTGTCCTTCGCGTTGTTGATGTCCTTCAAACGTTACTCGAGTATTTACATAATGTTTTAATTCGAAACATTTCTATTTATATAAAGATTAGTTTGAACTATTAATGCATATACAAAATACATATATAGTCTGCATTTCGCATATAAGTACACATATTATCGTCACATCTTTAATTATAATAATGGCGCCTATCTTAGTGTACTATAGGGCACACACACCGTACCCCGCCAGTACCCCGCATGTAGCCAGACTCCATTATAACTAGGGGGTGATTATAACTGCGGCGTATCGTGATGTCTATCGTGTCATAGCATCACCCTTACGAAGTTGTAACAGTACGTGTTGCATTGTGGGTAGTATACGTAGACTCGAACACGCACAGTGTGCGTCGCACACCCACACTCGCACCCACACACGCGCACATACGCACTCGCACCCACACAAGCGCACATACGCACTCGTAGCACGCGATTACAGACGATATTCTACGGTAATTTTTGTTTCGAAATCTCCGTGCATACTAGTGATGTTAATGATGCCGAGCCGAGACTCTTGGTTTTTGATGCCGAGCCGAGACTTTCATTTTTCGGGAAAAAACGAGCCCGAGCCGAGCCGAGACTCTAGCCGAACGAGCCCGAGCCGAGTTGAGACTTTAGGTAACTGAGACTGAGACTGCATCACTAGCATATACTCTAGAATACACACACACACCCGAACATACGCAGTATACTTCGCGCACTCACTCTCTCACTCGCACTTATATATTAATAATTAATAATTACATATAATCGTTATCTTATCGTAATCAGTTCATTACGTAAACAGAACATTACATAATATCCGATATCTATATCTCTATAGAAAATACCCAGTTGTATAATCTAGTACGTATTCTAGAGCACGGTAGTATTTATACTATTATTTACCCTATAGGGTGTTTATGATTGTATATTAAATATATCATTATTTCTAAAACTTTATATATATATATATATATATATATATATATACACGGTATCACACAAGGTGTACTACACTAATATTATATCCACCTGATCTAGAACAGCCCAGAAGCCTCTACACGTGTGTATACATCTAATGTAAGCTATAGATTTAATAATATTCACATGTACTTAATATGTACGTTCAAGACCTGAAGTTAATATTGTTATTGTTATTGTTATTTTTATTTCGGTGGAGTCCTTTCATCCCATCCAGGAACATAGATGACGTTTTCACTTATAACCATATATGGCTCTAATATCCCTTCGAAGCCGCTCTCATGTTAATACATCTTCAAGTTCTTTAAAATTCACTTTAAAGAAGCGTCTTCAATAGGATTATATACACACACCTATATATATAGGCAATAATGGTATACCATGGTAGTATATACTATGGTATTCAATAGGATTATATACACATATATGCGTATAAATATTATTTTAAATATATTTCCTAATGTACCATCTAGAAATCCATTTTAATTCACAGTAATATCCTCGGATGGTAAATAAGCTAATGTACCATTTGAGAATCACCTAATGTACCATATTTTCTAACTGTGTACCTATACTATGGTAGTATATACTATGGTATTCAATAGGATTATATACACACACACCTATACCAAGACACTGCCGAGGTTACATGACTACATTACCTACAAAGCAGACACGTCACCCATATAAACTATAACATCTCCTTCAGAATCTCCACTATTTGCATCTCGTACTCGCATCCCAGTAAGTCTCCACCACTATATCGTCTAACCGGAATCTCTAATCAAATCTGTAAATCATCAATCCAATCTCCGATATTACGTTATTGCTCCAAATAAACATCTTAGATTTATATATATATATATATATAATATCAGATTTAGTTGATGACCGAGATCAACAAAAGTACACTTTTGTATATATATATATATATATATATACATTATGATATAAACTGTAACTCGCTATTATATAACTACCATATAAACATCAATCGTATCGATATGTTAACGGACACATCATTGTAATTGTATCGTATCTATAGTACCTTAACTACTTATAGTTCACATAAACGAGTGTGTACTACACTAAGTACTGCACTAGCATACAGTGATACTCGTTAGCGACTAGTTACCACTGAACTACGATACCATCCACCATCTAACACGATGACGTCACCAACACTTCTATAGCGATGAGTCACGCGGTTACCATGGTTGCATATGTCTGTGTGTGTATGTGTGTGTGTGTGTGCGTGTGTGTGTGTGTGTGTATGTGTGGGTGTGTTAATGACATCATTGTTAACGTATTCTATTTATAGAATATAAAAGTTATAGGTTTATATTGAATAACATCTATCTATAATATAATAATATATTTAAATGTGGACAAAAATAGGCGTTTACGTACGACGTACGTACGCACATATGCATAGTGTATAATACATATATATATATATATATATATATATATATATATATATAGTCAATAAGAATATACATGTATATATATATATATATATATACACGATACGTATATACATACGTATCGTAGTTATTAGATTATATGTATAGATTATAGAGTCTATAGTCTACACACGATATCATCATGTAAAGGCACACGCGCACACTCACACACGCACACATTACGCACACCTAAACGCGCACACCTACGCATAAACGTATAAGTAATATACACATATTCTACTAAGTTTATCAACACGTATGTGTATGTGTTTACGTGTATGCGTATGTTAATGTGTGTATATATATATATATATATATATATATATATATATATATATATATATCTATATATCTATATATATATATATCAATGTATGCATGTGTATTAGTGTGTGGGTATGATCGTGTATGTTATAACGTATGTGTGCGTTCTGTATGCCAATGTATTGGATACAAATGCATTGTATGTATCGTTTGCAGATGAACAGTAGTATAGTATAGTTCGTCTAAGGAAACACCAAGTAGGAAAGTAGTTCGTGTTAACTGTGACCCCAAGCTGACCTCTTTAATCTGTGTAGATCTAGAACGGGAGTGTTAACGGTGATACGTGTTGCCAGGCTATTAGTGGTAGTATTATATCATATATCTATTTTCTATATACATATATATATATATATATTTAATTACCCTATATATACAAAAAGATGGAATACGTAAATCGTGTGCATCGCGAATATTTAATTGTCACGTGACAACAATGATCGAAAAGCTTTTAAAATACTTGATTTTAATTATAGGCATATATACAGTAATATATATATATATATATATATATATATATATATATATATATGTGTGTGTGTGTGTATGTGTAATGGTATTTCTAATTGATAGTCTCAGTAGAATAACGTAGACTGAGACTGGATGCTAGCCCACATACCAACAGTCTATAGACTACAGGCAATATGATTAACCTCGTTACTCGTGTTCTCCTAATAATAGAAGCTATGCATAACATATACGTATTGTGTACACACACACGTCTATCGTACCCTTTCGTATAGCCGTGAAACCGCGTACACACATATCGGTGTTGTAGAAAACCTCACATTATATTCTTAACTTTATATATTTACTTTTGATATTGATAAAATCTCAAAAAACTCTTACTTTTATTATGAATATTATAATATATTATTATTATTTTTTAATAATTATAATGATTATTGATTGATATTTTATTTAAGCAACTATAGTATAACCGTATAGTCGAAAGCATAACGTATAAATAGTCACTAAAGATTACATACCTTGTTGAAATAAACAACAAATAATGCGAAATTAACAATGAAGAATGTGAAAGTTTCACAGTTATAGCAAAACCCTTTGGTTATATTACGTTAGTATTCTCATTATAATCCCCAACTCTTATTATTCTCAACAGAATTCGTTGTGAACTAATTCCGTTAACAACTTTTAAAAGAACGAATATATAACATGACAAAATGAAATGAATGATTCGCAAAACACATTATCCGATTACCGACACCCTCGTCAATTATTAACTGCAACCCCGACATAATCTCCCGAATACATCTAACAAATCAGCATTGTCACTATCACTGAAACCTGGCTAGATATCTAGATACATTAACTCCCGAGTCTTTAGAAGCTCTTAATAGCTACCAAGTTCAAATCCACCTCCGACGTCGCGGTAGTGGTGTTAACCTTTGACCTCTAGTGCAAGATTACACCTTCCAACATAATCAGTAGGTATTCTATATGTAGTATTGTGAACTCCTATTCATGACGTAAAACAACACATCACTTCACACTATCGGATCACTACCGCTCTTACAATAACCACATACTACAAACTTTGAAATAGTTCGCCTCGACCATTTATCAATCTACAAACGTTTCATTTACGAATCCGCTACAACTGGTAGAATCCATTCAGATCTAAATTAATAAGTTATACTATTATATTTAAATTATTAATTTATATACGCGTTTATTAAGAAACGCAACTAGATCGTAATACCTTTCTAACTACATACCCATCTCTCAACTTCTAACTATTATAACAAACTACTTGATACCATAGTTTATAAATAACTAATATAATACCTTTCACAATACACTTATATCGTAGCTAAGCGATTTACAAACTACATATTACCGACATTATCATACTCTCCCAACTCGACGACCTCCTGAAATTCCTTGATATGGCAACACAACGTAACTACTCCTCGATCTATCTTCGGAATTGTACATCATTAATCCATATATACTTAGCTAGAGTCTCTATAACATACACAATAACGAAGTTGACTCGAAAATACTGTACTATTCTGATTTAGCAACTATATTACTAACAGAACCCACATCACTATCATAAGTAATCATTATCACGTAAGCGCGCGATATTATGTGGAGTAACTCGATGTGCTTTCCTCTCATCGATGCTGTCATGATAATGTTATTGACATACTTTTAGAAATATATTCAAATCATTTTCTTCAGTTAAGTGAACCACTTAAATATACGATATTGAAATCCACGCCAACTCTTACCAATCGTTCAATATTCACCTTGAATCCCGTTACTATAGTAATAGTTATTACTAATAACTGACAGTTATCTACTAGTTAACCATAAAACCTCCGAAAACCCCGCCCACATTAATATTTCCACAATTTAACTAGTTCACCTTCCACTATAAAATACTTACCAAATAAATGCCTCCACAATCTTCACCACCTCTAATATATAAGTATGTAACTACATGACTTTTGACCGAATAACTAACTGACAATACAACTGGTCTCTTCGACTATTCTATTGACTAAAGCAAATTTAATATTCCACGAGTACCATCCACTACGAATCCGAATAATATTCCTACATCCTCGACAAATATTGCCTTCTTAAATTACTATCCAATACATATTCATCTCTGCCGACTAAACAACCTGCCTTCATCGACTCATTATATTCCATGCTACATATCTCTACACATATGTTATTCTAACTATACCGTTCCGACTGAGCAATCTAAGCGATGATAATATGGTTGCGCTGGCTACCTCTAAAACCAACTCCAATTAATGAAGTAGTATAATACTACCTTCAAACATAAACTGTAGAACGACCTATAGTTAGAAACGCTTGTGAAATTTGTTTTTATTGCACACTATATTACCATTTTATAATTTCAGTATTGTATATACAATTATCTATAAATCTATTATCATCATCATCATCACGACCACTAATACAATAATAATCGCTAGTACTACTATACTACTGCTATCACCACAACTAGCACCACAACTAGCACCACAACTAGCACCACTAGCACCACAATGGACACATCATTACCGGGTATAGGGCAAGCATTGATGATGTTTAAGTACTGATTGAAACATATGCCGATATAAATTTATTACTTTTCATCCGTAGGAAATAGTATAATTTATACTATAATTCATACTATACTATAATGTAGGTCATATATCAAACGTTGCTGTATACTATATGTATCAATAGAGTATTTGCTTCGTTCAATAAAGTACCAATTCCCTTAGTTTATAATATTTATTTAATATATATATATTATAAACTATGAGAATATTTATTTAATATATATATATTATAAACTATGAGAATTGATACTTTATTGAACGAAGCATCAATATTGATATATAATATATGATTATATTTAATATAAAATATTACTCATAGGATATATTATTATAATACGTTGCTATTATAATATACTATAGTATCTATACTCATAGTTTCGATACTATATATATATATATAGTCTTTTTAACATATTTATGTAGACTAAGTATATATATTATTTATATATTAAATTATAAAATCATATGTAAGATGACTATATACTGCCTAAGTTGCTCAGTTGGCTAAGGCGTCAGCCACACAAGCAGTAGGACACGGGTCCAAGCCTCGCCCGGTCCATTAAAATAGGTCTTACAATATTATTTAGAAGTGATCTTATATATTTATGTATAAATAAATGATCGGATCTCGTTAAAACCATAGATGCTTTGACACGAAGTGACATTAGAGCCATATATAACCATATATGGTTATAAGTGAAAACTTCATCTAAGTTCCTGGATGGGATGATAGTACTCAACCAAATAAAAATAACAATAACAATGTATATAGGGGAAAGTCTCCGAGTACCGACCCCTAAATGATTATTTATAATAACTTATTCAATATTGAATATATTTATATGAAATTTGGTAATTAGTGTAATATTATGGCAATGAATAATGTGGCTATTTTAAATTGTTGATATAATTATATTTACAAGAATAAACAGGGGGTCGGTAATCGGATACATGTGCCTAATACCGACCCCCTTCTCATATTACCGACCCCCTAAAATAATCGTGGTATAAATAATTATAGTATAATAATATCCAATAAAATAGTAGATATACATACATATAATTAATTATAACATGCACGCAATTTATTTTTTATTGAATTTATGTGTTAATAGTAATATTAAATTTAAATTTAAACTTTATAGTAATTATATTAAAATAGTGTATATTATTATTTAATATTTATTTATTAATCAGTATGTTTATAATAAACTGGACTTATGAGTCCCAAATCTATATCAATGATACATAAATAACTTACGATATATTTTAAAGTAAAATACGGATATATTTTTATTGAATATTATAAATTACATGGTGTCAGTATTAGGGTAATTTAGGGGGTCGGTAATAGGAAAATCATATCGGTTGCTATAATTAAGATATATTGGTTAATAGTTATTCAAATTAAATTATTTTTATAATAGTTATAAACATTTTATTGATCTACAATATTATGTACAAAATTAAGTTTTCTTTTAATTAATAAAGTATTTACAATGATTTAAAAAAAATTATTATTAAAATATTTAAAAAGTAAAAACAGAATATTACATTTTATCAAATAACAATTGTACGATTACATATTTTTAAAAACAAAATACTTCTTCATATTTATTATTAAATTACTAACAGTTTATGTATATATAATTTGTTGATAACTCTTATAGTTACTGAGATACGAGAGGGGGTCGGTATTAGGAGGGGGTCGGTAATCGGAGACTATATATAATTACCCTATATATAATTACCTCTTATAATACTGAGTTGTAATAGTATGTTACATATAAAACTTTCACATTTTATTAAACATTTTCATGTAGATTAATATGATAACGAGTTCATTTACGTGTTTTAATCGCTATTTCACAGGGAAAACTAGTACATTAATAATAATCATTAGATATATAATTTTTATTTATATTTTTGTATAGATATATTTAAAAAAATTATATTTATATTTATTTCTAGTTGTCGTTTATATATATAGATTATATACATCATTTATATAGATTATTATTTATTATATACTTATATTAATACATGTGTATGCGTATTAATGTCTTAATTGATATCCACAATGAATACATGGTTTTCGATAACGGATAAAGTAAATTAACCGGTAAAAAGTTATAATATAATATTAGAATACATTCAAATTAATTGGTAACATTTGCATGTATAGGATAATAATATAATACAATTTATTTTCGATTATAGAATCTCATTTGAAAATAATAAAAATAATATGTAAACATATATATGTTCTATAGAAATGTGTAAGTTGATTATTATTCGACTATAAGCTATGCACGTATGTGTCTTATAATGCCATTAGTGTGGAAACATTATCGCAATGCAGCAGACTATATGCGTATCGTTAATATTATTCAATATCATTATTATTTTCTTAAATCAATATTAAAAAGAGTGGTATACAGTATTAATAATAAAATTAATATTAATATTATAAATTACATAATACTGTGGATTCTATCTTGTTTATTACTATTCTAACTATGTATCTAACTAGTTATACTTTTATATTGTAATTGAATATATTGTATATACTCTATTCATATTATGATAACACGATGCAGGGAAATATAAATGTTTTATGAAGCCTATCAACATATCCACCTTAATTAAGTATTATATTTTGGCAATAAGTTATAAAATAGGAAATAAAATAATATAATACGTCTTCCTGTTTACATCGTTAACAACGATAGTAAAATAATACTAACTTATTATACTGCATACATAATTAAGTGTTCATCATTATACGCAATATAATGAAGACAATACGATTATATAATATAAGATAATACGATATAGTGTATACACATGATATATCATAGTAACACCATATATGGACATATATATATATATATATATATATATATGTCTATAGACATCATTGATAATGCTTTTGATATCTACATACTGACACGTAGTAACATGCGAATAAAGCATTCAAAAGAAATTTAACGAAAAATGAAAAAAGGAACTAATTCATAACACTCGGATTGTTTACAAGTTGAAGATAACAACATCGACATCAATGATGATAATAAAAAGTGTACATTTAAGAAGCTGATTACTCTTTATAATATAAAGTGAGGTAGGAGGCCTATATAGTATATATAGTATATATAGTGTGGTTATGAAATTAATTTTCACGTTAACATTATGAATTTATTTATCATATATATATATATATATATATATATATATATATACATACATAACATTTAAACTTACATTAATAAGTATTATTAATACCTGTTAACTATTTAGGTAATATTAAATATTCGTTATATAGAGTTATAAATGTGATCTACTAGATATACACAACAACATTAATTATTATTTTATGATTTTCTAATGTTTTCACGCCCATCGATAAACAATAATTCTCTGAAATAATTAACCTATGTTCGACATGTAAATAAATACATTCTTTAGCCGGTCTTCCTATTTACGTACTTAAATTGCGTAACATTAAATCTAGAAGTATTATCACTTGTATATTAATAATGAACCTATCATACTTATTTCACTTATGTTGGCGAGAGGTCAAGGGTTAACATCAAAGTAGATCCCTTATCTATTTGCATAATATAATGTTCGATATAATTTACCTTTGTAAAAATAACATTATATATTTAAATATGTAAATGTATTATTCTGAAAATTGTAAACCGTATTAGAAATACTATCAGCAAGGACTATTCGAAATTACTATAAGAATAATACTGTAATACATAATGTATACATATTATATTTGGTTGAATTTAAAACTAATTTTTGAATGTTAGTATTCGTATTACATTTTGTCCTACAGAAAATCTAAATATAGATTTATAAGTTTATATTTTCAAATGAAAAATATCCGATATCTATGTAATACATTTTCGAATAACGCACATATCTGAACGGTATATATCCATAACGCGATTGTAAAATGACAATAGCTATAGGGCTGTATCATCGCTGCATATCGAGGAGACACACACACACACCGACATTAGTGAATAGTGAATTAGTACCGGTTGTGGTATGGTAAATATTTATTTATTATTGTATTGGATCTGATGGTGGAGGGTACGTCAGGCGCACTGCATAGTCATTATTAATAGATTATGATCTTATATATGTATGTATATCGATATATATATATATATATATATATATATATATATATATATACGTGTATCCGTGTGCGTACTTGTACATGTGTGCGCACGACAGATTGTGATCTTCGTAGTATATATCACAACACTATAGTGTGTATATGTGTGTGAGTGTGTGTGTGTGTGTGAGTGTGTATGTGTGGGTGAGTGTGTCTGTGTGTTTGTGTGTGTATGTATGTGTGTGTGTTTGTGTGTGTGTTTCTGTGTGTATGTATGTGTGTGTTTGTGTGTGTATGTTTGTGTATGTAATTGTAATTGTAATTGTAATGGTTTATTTAAACACTTAAATATATAAAAACATATCTCAAAAGTGTATAGACAATATACATATATTCAGCAACACAGTTGCTATGGATGAGTATAAATATATATATATATATATATATAATAATAAACATAACGAGAACAAGAAACGATAATGAACGATAATAAAATAATAATAGTAATAATTTAGATTTATATAGAATTCAGTGCTGCCTACGTAATAACAATATTTTTAATCTAGTTTTAAAGGTGGCGTGATTATTGATATTCCTTATATTGATTGGAATGGAATTCCAATTTATAGGAGACATACATTTAAAGGATCTACCACCAAATCTATTTTTGTTGTATGGATAAGTGTTTAGTTAAATGGTTCTAGTAGAACTAAGTGAGTGAAGAGGATTAATAGGATCATATAGGTTATAAAGGTAAATTGGTTGGTGAGTAAGTAATACTTTGTGAGTGAGGCATAGAAGTTTAAATAGGTAACGATTTTTAAAAGTTAACCATTTAAGTGAAGAAAGAAGTGAAGAGACAGAGGTAGTATACTCATAATAAGATAAATGAAAAGTAAGTCTACTAGAAGCACGAATAATTCGATCAATTTTAGATATTGAAGGAAGAGAGAATAGAGTTACAGTAGTCAAGACGAGAAAAAATTAGAGAGTTTATAAGAATAGCAAAAGAATTTTTAGCTATACATTTTCTAATAGAGCGAATTTTATATATATGTAAATTTGATAATTGATTATATATATGCCTGTCATAATTAAGATTAGTGTCAAAGATAAAGCCGAGATTTTTAATGAAAGGTTTAGGTTGAATTAAAGAATTATTTACAGACAGTGGAGGAAATGTGGATTGAGAATGAGTAATATTTATGAGTTTAGTCTTAGTTTAATTTAATAAAAACAATTTGATAGTAGCCAAAAGTTAATATGTCTAATGCAATTTGAAAAAGATAAATTAGAGTCAGGACTGGAGTTAATAGGTAATTTTATATATAGCTGAATATCATCAGCATACATATGATAAGATATGTCAGTAAAGGATTGAATTAGTTTAGATAGTGGAAGAATATATAGAGTAAAAAGTAAAGGACCAAGCACCGATCCCTGTGGTAATCCACAAGTAACGGGTATATGTTAAGAGAGCGATTCACCAATTTGTACAGAGGAGGAACGATTTGAAATATAAGATTTAAACCAAAGTAGGGGATCATCAGATATACCTAAATAATATAGCCTATTTATAAGTATATCATGATTAATAGTATCGAAAGCAGATGACAGGTCTAAAAGAACTATCTGTATGCATTGGTTATCATCAATAATAGTAAGTAAGTAAGTAAGTCATTTAGAACAGATGTTAGTGCAGTTTCAGTTGAATGGTATTTCTTGAATGCACTCTGATGAGTGCTAACAAGGATATTATTGACAGAAAGGTAATTAAAAATTTGCTTAGAAACAATTCTTTCGAGAATCTTACTCATAATAGATAGTTGAGAAATTGGTCTAAAATTAGTTAAGAATGATGTATCAAGATTATTCTTTTTAAGGATATGTTTTATATGAGATCGTTTAAAAGATGCTGGAAATATACCATATATTAAAGAGTGCGAATAGATAGATAGTAGTTGATTTGAAATAAAATATGAAGTTTTTTTAAAAACTGATAGGGGATAAGATTTACAGAGGAAGTAGATTTAACAGAGTTTAATAAGGATAAAATCTCACTTAAAGAAGTACTGAAAAAACTGGTAAAGGAACACGATAAATGTAAAGAGAAGACATTTATACCATAATTGATGAAAAGAGGAGAAACAGTTGCTATATTTAATGCTATAGATCTAAGTGAATTTAAAGTGTTACCATTAAGTTGATTTGAGAACTGTGTACACAGAATGTGAGCAGGGATATTGGGATATTGGCTTTTCTTACTAGTGCCCATTAGAGATGAAGTTAGTTTAAAAAGATGACGAGGTGACCGGGAAAATTCATTAATTTTATTTTGGTAGAAAATAGACTTTGCTTTGTTCATTGCATTTTTATACATTGATCTATATATCTTAAATGTATCGTGATTCAGTGATGTAGGACACTTTACATATATTCGTTCCTTATTTCGAAGTTATGTGTGTATGTATATGTGTGTGTGACAATATATGTGGCATGATGCGCATAACGGCATAAAACGTACACCTTAACTATAGTTAAGTACAGCGTTTTAATTGTAGCCAATCAGAATTACACAATTGAATGAGTAATGAATCATTACAGTAATATGGGCCAAAGCCTTAAATAAAATCAAAAACGCCTAATTAGGCATATGTTAACATAAGAATTTTGAAAAGTCTAAAATAACTTTTTTAGGCTTTTTATTTTATTTTCGGCTTTTTGATTTCAATAATTATATTTAAACTAGAAGTATTTTTTAAATAGTTTAACTAGTCAAAACTACAAATATAACATATATACGCATACATACAATATACACGGATCCTATTGAGTATAAATAATTTTAGAAATTAGATTAAATTTGATTAAATTTAAAATCTGTTTAAATTTTTAAAAAAATATGGATATAGATAACCCTTTATACAGTATCGTATACTATACTATACTATAGTATATATATATAGTATATATATATATATATATATATATATATATATATATATATATATAGTACACTATAGTCTACATTATGTACGACTATGGCACGTTTAACCAATAACTGTCAACATCCGGAGTTAAGTACAAGTTTATTAGCAAGTTTTATTTATAAAACTCTTCCTCTAGTATCAATATAATAATACATATGTTCTATATTTATATAGGTGTACACACACACACACACATATATATATATATATATATATATATATATATATATATATATGTAGGTATAACTTACTACAATGTACTCATAATGTACTTAGCATGCACCTAATACACGAATGATCTGTATACAGCAAGTATATATATATACCTATATATAGGTATATAATAAAATGATAATAAATGAACACTATAGTGTTCATTCATTACTTACATATACGTATTACATGCTTCATATTTATTGAATGCACGTTAACTTACACATTCCGCAATATATATGTATATAAATATCTCTCTCCTCTCTCTCTCCCTCTCTCTCTATCTTTCTCTATCCTCTCTCTCTCTCTCTCTCTCTCTCTCTCTCTCCATGTCACCCGGTGTGAACACAACATATAGGACGTTAGACGAACTTCGTTCGTTGATGTCTAGTACTATATTTATAGAATTATTAATTGTGTATTTTCATATCAATTAATCGTTTATATATATGCATACACATACACGATTACTAATATACCATCTCATATTTTATTCCGATAATAAACAATTATTTATTGAATTACGATACTAATGATAGAGAGAAGTTTGTGTATATCACATGCAGACTATACAATAGGTAGACCATGCAACGTATTGCCTATATCATGTGCAGACTATAGTCAATATATACAATATGTAGGTAGGTATTATTTACTGAATTCTTATAAACACCAATAGGTATTCATATTTCCCGGTGACCTTCATATTTTCTATATTTATTCTTTCTTACATAAATATATTACAATATAATACTATTAATGTACTTAAGATATACCTATATAAGGTAAACTATCATACTACTACCTATATATATATATATATATATATATATACTTTTTGAGTTTTGTATCCGCTATTATTATATGTAATACATATTATTATTATTTTTATTATATATATATATAATTATAACTTAATATTTAATTAATAATAGATTACACCAGATTATATGAACATATAATGTACAATGATAATTCTACTTCTTAAAACTAAACAGCCGTTTATATACCATTAAGGGTTCACTTGTTGATTGGTGAGTGTTTTATAGAGATGATTCAAACTTTTCTCCGTCTGATACCTAAAATATGACTTCGTCATCAGTACTAATGACGTACCTATGATGAGTCATGAACCACTGATTCATGGTACTAGTGATACATAACATATCACTTATTAGCCCTAAGCTCGTGCAACAATTAACCGAGAAATCAAATGATAATAAAGAACGTTACAATTAAAATAAAAACAAAATAAAATCTCATCTACTTAGTACGACAGTAACGAGCTAACTAACGAATGTGTACGCAGCAGCATATAGGCCGCAAGGGGGACGATCAAAAAGGACGAGTTGAGGGTTAAAGGTTACATTTGAAATACGAGTTAATAGTATATATATATGTATTTTGTATAGATATTTGTGGGTTATTTGGTTTAATTGGTTTAGTTTTGTCATGTTTGGTTTTTTAGCTGCATTACATCCCAAAGTGAGCCTATACAAATTTATTTCGCATTGAAAATTTAAACTTTAACCCTCAACTCGTCCTTTTCGATTGTAACCCGGCCGCAAGAAATCATTAGTTTGCATAATACAATATGAATACAGTTTTATAGAACAGATACGATGAACATATCTTCGCATTCGCTTCCCTAAAACTGTCACTCGCCTTCTTCTCGACGCAATCGCGTACATTCCAGAACATTCGCTTCACGTATTTTACTTTATGGTTAACCGATGTACTTCAAAACGACGCCATCTTACTGCATACAGTGGAGGTGACACGGTTAACTATGCCTTCATTGGTCAGAAGCAACAACACACTCACGTAATTACAAGCTACGTCTTCACGAGCATACAACTACAGTTGTTCCATAGTGTTCCACAGTGTTCCACAGTGTTCCACAGTGTTCCACAGTGTTCCACAGTGTTCCACAGTGTTCCACAGTGTTCCACAGTGTTCCACAGTGTTCCACAGTGTTCCACAGTGTTTCACAGTGTTCCAAAGTTTTCCACAGTGTTCCACAGTGTTCCACAGTGTTCCACAGTGTTCCACAGTGTTCCACAGTGTTCCACAGTGTTCCACAGTGTTCCACAGTTTTCCACAGTGTTCCAAAGTGTTCCACAGTATTCAACAGTGTTCCACAGTGTTCCACAGTGTTCCACAGTGTTCCAGAGTATTCCACAATGTTCCACAGTGTTCCACAGTATCCCACAGTGTTCCACTGTATATTATATTAGATTATCTTAATATCGCTCGAGTGTGTTTACAAGTGTGTTATTAGCGCTAATAGGATATAAGTAGTGCTACGCGAGACCCTGTATATTGTACCCTACACCCTATAGGGTGTAGGGTACTACACTGTAGGGTAATAACAGGCCCGTATAAGCCCCTAAGACCCCAAGTTCCCATATCTTCTGATGTACACATACGTATGAATACGTATCGTATTAGGTGTATATGTATAAGCGATTATTGTAAAAGTTGTATATGTATAATGGATTACTATATAAGTTTTATATTTATAAGAGATAATTATAGAAGTTGTATATGTATAATCGATTATTGTAGAAGTTTTATATGTATAACGATTATTGTAGAAGTTTTATATATATATATATATATATATAAATAGCATTATAAATAATGTATTCGATTTGTGATGTTCTTTGAACATAGTATACGAATACAGAATAACATGGCGATGAATGCGACATTTTAGGCTACAATACTGAACCGAGTCGGATATGCATTACTGTGTATATATACTTATAAATAAAGTGATACGCAGATTAGCGTGTATAAGTTCTATACATATATATTTAGTTACTTCTAGTAATTAGTTCTTTGTAGGTTACACGATAAACTTAGATATACATTATAACATGCTGAGATAATACAAGAAAGTTGCGAGGATATTTTATTTCAAAAGTATGCAAACATCGATATCAAGGTTTACCATTGATGTACACATGTATAACCACTGTACTATCGGCTTATACATGTGTACAATAGCTTACTGTATAACCTCTGTACTATCGAGTTATGCACATGTATAACCACTGTACAATAGCTTACTATACAACCTCTGTACTAACGGTTTATACACATGTATTACTATATAAACGTATATCGCACGCTATATAAGTACGTTGTTTAATCCCACCCACGGGAATATACCAACATATAAATGTGTATTAATATACATGTATATAAACATGTATACGTATATACACACACACATATATATATATATATATATATATATATATATATATATATATATATATATATTCACATTGGTATCGCCATATAACAATGCATACATACACACATACCTACAACACAACAATACACGCAACTACTCCGTTACAAAGTAGACGTATCTATTGTACAATACAAGCATTGTAACATATCGAGGTGGTCGTTCTATGTAGTTAAGCGACGTGAACAATACGCTAACAATGAACAATGCGAACTCACTGTACCCCATGTATTATGTATCTGTGTCACGTGTATCGGTAATTAAAATAATTATATATATATATGTATATATATATATATATGTATATACGTATGCATATACTACATTATTAAAAAGTTCCAGATAAATATACATACTTTTTTTCGTATGAAGATGATTATATATGACCTTGCACTACTGTTATATTAGTACACTGTACAGTATTGTGTATAGGGGATCGAGCATTAATAAAGCTAATCGATGTTACTGATTCTCCTTAGAATACTATGACATGCATACTTATGCATAAATATATACATATATATATATATATATATATATATATGTGTGTGTGTGTATAGCTAGTATTTGTTATAATGCTTGCAGTATACCTATAGGAGATACGGGGCCAGATGGATTCAGTAAAGTGACAATACGCTGATTATGTAGCATACGTGATATGTGTGGTGATATGTGTGGTGATATGTGTGGTGATATGTGTGGTGATATGTGTGGTGATATGTGTGGTGATATGTGTGGTGATATGTGTAGTGATATGTGTGGTGGTATGTGTGGTGGTATGTGTGGTGATATGTGTGGTGATATGTGTGGTGATATGTGTGGTGATATGTGTAGTGATATGTGTGGTGATATGTGTGGTGATATGTGTGGTGATATGTGTGTAGGTGTGTGGTAGTTAACGATAAGCGTATACGGCCTATAGGTGTGTGTATTATAAAACTATAGTTAACTATATATAGTTAATAATAGTTACTAATAGTTACTAACTATAGTTAATAATAAGTTAAATTAATGAATTAAAAAATGATGTGATCTATGTCTCAGAGGAACAACCACAAGCCATAGCTTATAAGCTTATATTAACAACTATAGTAAGCCAGAGGTCCCGAGCTAGACTTCAGAAAGTTACTGTTGTTCGCTTGTGTTTATCGAGGAATTAATAAACGATAAATCAAAATACAAGACAAAAAATACTATTCTTTGTATTACATTGTCCGGGCCCCGCACAGTTATGTATAACATGTATACATCCATTACTTCTTGAGTGGTCCATTTGTATCCGCTAATTGTATTAAATTCAATAAATATATATATATATATATATTGTGATTTCAATGATATAATCGATGTATCGATATTTAGATGTACGTTATGTGATGACGCATCGATGACGCATTGGTTAGTAGCACGTGGTTTCACTATATACGGTTATGTTAGTATACTTATAAGCGATAGTTATAGGATTCCGTCACAATCTTGCCATACCACGTGATTCTATACTGTTACGTCATACATTCGCGTAGTGTGTTAAGTAATTCAGTATCGTTATTGTGTTATTGTTCTTTTTATTTGGTGGAGTCCTTTCATCCCATCCAGGAACTTAGATGAAGTTTTCACTTATAACCATATATGGCTCTAATGTCCCTTAGAAGTCGTTCTCGTGTTAAGGCATCCATGGTTTTAACGAAAGCCGATCATTTATGTATTCACAACTATATAAGAGTATAGTACACACAAGTACACACACACCCACACACCCACACATACATACATACACACACATACATACACACACATACATACACACACACATACATACATACATACACACATACATACATACACACACACACCCACACATACACACATCCACACACACATACATAGTCACGTGGTACTATAGCAATTAAAACCACGTGGTATTCTCCACGGAGCTATAAAGAAGCACGTGCACATAACAATGCACGAGACAACAATGTTATGTGCTTCGTGTAACTATATATAGTTACTTTAAGGACACATCTTTTACGACATGACCCTCGTGACCCGCCTCGCTTACGAGTACATGGTATCTAACCGGTGATATAAATTAATAGTTTTTCAGTATTAAGTGTTCGCTTTTTAAATGTCAAATATTCGATAATTATTTGTTTCTAAAATGATAACACTATTCGATATTAATCTTAAATAGTATTCGACTAATTCGAGAAAAAAAATTATTTTGTTATAATATTTTTTTTTAAATATTATTCACCAACAATGTTATCCATAAACATTCGTATATAACACTAATGACATATCTACATTACCGGCATAGATGCGATCATTGATTGAGCTCTACTGAGAGAACATGGCGGTAATACAATTGTTCCATTTCGACGGAGGTGCCGAGAACAAGCATAACGCTACTTTTCATAGTGCATCTATATTTCGTCTTGCCCCTAGTTCACCAAATGATGGAACATTCATCAATCATATAGTCACCAATAATTATACGAATATTAGTTGACTATTCGATATTAATTTCAATATTTGTTTTGAAATATTCGATTTTGTTATCCTCAAAAACACTTGTTTTAAACTAAATAGTTGAATTAGTATTCAAATATTCATGTACATACCAACTAATTACAACGGAGACATATGTGTATATACAGTATATACACATGTCTGTATACGTAATACGATACAAGTTTGTCGCTATCAATAGTAATATATCTCATACTATATCCGCTTTAAAGTTCACGACCTTGTATTATCATACATCGTACCCAATAGACTTAATAGATTCTCGATCTTAATATATATTTACGGAAATAGATAAGTGTTCAAATTAAGTTTACTAACTCGAAGTAAATGTATTAAAGTTGTTCTTTACTGACATCTTTCATGGCGCGTCTCATGACAATACTTTTGACTAGAATTCCTGTCAGAGGTGTTAACATCGGAAAAGTTTTTAATTGTTAAATAATTATGTTTATATAAGTTATATTATTTCATTTCTTCGCTGTTATTATATATTTTATATAACATATTCGATTTCTATAAATATAAATATATCGTTTCACCCCTGTGTTTTAACTCGTGACCACTCGAACACTAACATTATAGCCTGTAGCCCTTAACCCTTACCTTAGCGCTTAACTCTCTTCACTTTCGGATAGTGGTGTTAACGATGCGATGTTGACATCACGTGACCGACTCTCAGCCAATAGGAGTATTACATTTAAAGCGTATACGCTAATCCGATTGGACGAGCCGATCACCGACACGTCGTTAACACCGCAGCCTCGAAACAGTAGCATCTCGCCTAGCCTTAGGTCGAGGTTATAGCTGGTAACCTACACACTACACCCTTACTAGACGCGCGTAACAATGTCCCTCTTACAATAGAGCCATTGTTAGGCGCGGTAACGAAGCTAATAAAGAGTGGCGCCTATGTGTAGGGCACACCGTGTGCGTATGTGTCTATGTATGTGTGTATGTGTGTGCGTGCGTATATCACATGCGTAGTGTATAGTATAAGGTGAATCAGTTGTAGCGGGTAACTCGGCATTAGGAATTAGGAGGCTCATTCTTTTTTTAGTAGGCCTTTAATATATATATATGTATATATATACTTATATATATGTGTATACATACATATATATATGTGAATTTATATGCACGTGGTTATGTATGGACTATTGTACATACGTATGTCACGTGTGTATGTATGTGTTAGTGTGTACGATGTACACTGTATAATGCACATCGTACACTGTGCGATGTGCACACCCGCACCCGCACCCGCACATGTGTGCGCGTGTATACTTACAGGTTACCGGTGTACATCGATTAGTAATGCATACACCTATAGGTCAGAGGTTACTAATCACCTCAGACGTATCGTATGTACGAACACACGGAGCTGTACTTTAGTCTACATATGTTGACCACACCTACAGAGGCCGATACATGTATACTATCGAGTATACTCGATAGTCAACGAATGTTCCATGTATCGTACGACTAGGTACGTCGTACATTGTACATGGCAATATTAAAGTACAGGTTTACCCTTAGATATCGTATATGATAAATATGCACATGTGCATTCGTTAATTACATATCCCAGTAGGCACTATATGTATAGGTTATTATATGTATAGGTTATTATATGTATAGGTTATTATATGTATATATATATAGTATACTTTAGAGTATAACCATGCTAAATTAATATTTGGCCAAAGCATATAGGCTTTGGCCAATACGTTATAACATAAAAAAGCCCAAAATAAAAATGTCCAGAAAATCCACAAATAACTTATTTAAACTTTGTATTTTATTTTTTGATTACAAATTGTTCTCTTTATAAATGTGTACATTTTAACTAATTATATTTAAATTATAAGTAATACATATACGTATAACATATGATGATAGGTCGACGATTCAAACTATCGTCATTCGTACCCATGTGCTGACAATTATATTACTACATCCCTACATCCCTACATCCCTACATCCCTACACCCCTACATCCCTACTTCCCTACACCCCTACATCCCTACATCCCTACATACCTACATCCCTACATCCCTACACCCCTACATCCCTACATCCCTACATACCTATACTCCTACAACCCTACATCCCTACATCCCTACATACCTATACCCCTACATCCCTACATCCCTACATCCCTACACCCCTACATCCCTACTTCCCTACACCCCTACACCCCTACATCCCTACATACCTACATTCCTACATCCCTACACCCCTACATCCCTACATACCTATACTCCTACAACCCTACATCCCTACATCCCTACATCCCTATACCCCTACATACCTACACCCCTACATCCCTACATCCCTACATCCCTATACCCCTACAACCCTACATCCCTACATCCCTACACCCCTACATCTCTACATACCTATACCCCTACATCCCTACACACCTACACCCCTACACCCCTACAACCCTACATCCCTACACCCCTACATCCCTACATGGTATGTGGCTACCTCTCTCCCTCAGGTGTAAATTACGCGTGATCCTTATAATGCATAAAGCAATATATCTCTCACATCTAGCTATGCTCCTCTACAATTTATTGGAAATCTAGTGAAACTTCCCTAAATTCAAGATCTTTTAAAAATTCCGGTCACACTCTATGGATATATACCCTCACTCATACCATCCGCTCTACTAGATCCCACAATATATTTATAAATCGTATTTATTCTTTTCTCTCTACCTCTAATTACTAAATCATCTAACTTATTATTTGTGTATTAGTTATTTTTATCTCGTTTTATCTTCAACGTATTATTATTATCTAATTGTTATCGTATTATTATTTTATTATTATTTTCTTCCCGCACGAGCTAAGGGATCTACATATGTATACAATATATATATATATATATATATATATATATAATATATATGGCTCTATTTTAGTGCAAAATAAGACCTATATCATCATCATCATCATATGTAATACGTTATATATTGTATATCATAATATATATAACAATAGACGTTCATTGTTTATCGCGTATTGCATACACAGAACAGCGTTGCGTTAATATATTTTATGTGACATATAATCTCTATATACCAAGCATACCTATTAACTATGTTATATCCATGATATATGTAGGTGTTAGAGTATTCGTAGTAGGTTTACTTACAACATATAACTTAAGATAATCATATATATATATATATATATATATATGTGTGGTGTGTGTGTGTGATTTAACTATCCATGAATAATATTTTATATCTAACATAAAAACGGTACAAATGTTACTATAATAACTGTTACGATAACTAGATTGCTATGATCTTTGGGGAGGGGAGAGATCCACTTCCGGGAACAGGTGCTAATTATACGGAATAAGCGCACTCTTATCGGTACACGCACACACACACACGCACACACACATTATAAACTTATTAGTTTGGCAGCCGCCATTATTTACAGATATTTTCCGGCGCGGAGATACGTAATTTTGCGCACACACACACGTGCGCACACACACACGTGCGCATACACACGTGCAACAGTGGACATGCGCGTGTGTGTTTATTTACATTCCCGCCGAAAGGAGAAATATTAATATATATGTTTATATATATATATATATATATATAAATAAGAATATTACTTTAATACGTGCGAGATTTATGTTTGATTAATAATAGGCGGTATCATCGTTTTATTGTTCATTTAGCGATGAATCTAAATGAAATGTAACAAAATAACATGAATGAGTCATGACCCATAACTAATGAGTGAGTTATGGCGACACCGAGGACACATACACATCACAACCTCCTTTGATCTTATATATATATTCATAGAAATATACATATGATATTATTTATCGATGTATTTATATATATATATATATATATATATATATAAATACTATTTTTACTTCTTATTCGGTATTCAGATGAAACTTTATTTTAGTTTAATTATTCATTTTCATTTTTCTCTATAAGTAATTTTAATTAAACTTGACTAATTTTATATTCTATTTGTCATTCCAATTATCGTTCTATACAATAATTAAGACTTTCAAAATTAATTATTATTTGAAAATCTCCCAATTATTAGGTAATAACTTAGTAGGTTATGTGTATACATCCGATTATATATATGTATATAAATATGTATATACAGTCAACTCTCGATATATCATAAAAGTATACTATCTATATCTCGCTAACTCGGACTTTTACTAATATTATTTTGGTTTTGATTATAAATATAAAAATTATATTATATTTCAGAAAATCGATAATTCATAAGCATTTCTTCGGTCTCTTACATTATGAGATATCGAGAGGTATTAACTGTATATATATATATGTCCGATAATATAAGTGAAATTAAAATAATAATATGATAAATCGATAAAATCGCGATTCAGCGTACCGAGCCCCTCTCAATTGTTATCGCGTAACCGGGAGGTATTCATGTGTTACGTAGCGCGATGGGGATCGTAACAATGGTTGTATTGTAGCGTCGCACACACACACGCACACGAGCGCACTCGCACACACACACGAGCGGATCGCGCCCACGTAAGAGAACGTGTAATAGACTGTGCGTATGTGTGCGTGTGTGTGTGTGCGTGTGTGTGTGTGTGTGTGCGTCGGGCAGTACGCGAGGGTTTAATGGGCTGCAATAACATCGAGCGCGACGGTAGCCGAGAGGGGCGGGCGGGGGAGATTTATTATAGCTTGACCGGCGGACGGTGGGTAGTTCGGACAGTGGTCAGTGGAACCGTTGCGGTCAGCGGTCGTACGGACAGAGAGAGCGAGAGACACCTAGCCGCAGAGTTCCCGGTGGTTCCATGTACTATATACGAGTACTCTAGTGTACGTATACTATAATCGGAGCACTATAGTGCCACTGTAGTGCTACTACTATACCTACTACTATACCTACTACTATACCTACTACTTCCGCTACTATTTAGCAACCGATACTGCAATAGTTCAGGAAATGATGGTGTTTAACATTTAGCGATGATTGTATGATATTGTTGTATCGATGACATAGAGATACGTCTATAGACGGGTAGATTATATATATACTATATTAATATATTATACTAATATATTAGCGTGGAGTGATATTTTAATAAATGCTAATTTAATGATGTTAACGCTAATTTAAATGCTAAATCGCGTAGATGAGATTGCTGCCGACGTCACCGGATGTTTGCCGGAAAGAATACGACCTTCGACCCCAGTCATGCGTTAGTCTATAATCATACCATACACGTATAGTGTGTGGTGCGGTATTATGAACATATATTTACAATTCAAATACTATTACTAATCCTCACTTTAATCTTATATATGTTATACATACGTATAGGTTACGTAGATATGCTAAATATGTATTTATTTATATATAACTATAATTTTAAATAAATAAATGACCAAAATGAAATAATAACAATACTGTAATACGTATACATATATTCATTACGAGCACTTACCATTGCGAGAATATCAAACAATGCAGACTATTAGAGGATTACATAACAGTGTATGACGTAATGATGATGTGATGTCATTGTACATGTACGTATTGTCGTCATAACACAATGGAAACTTTATATCTTGTCATCATTATCTTCTCAAGAGAGATTATAATATATTTATAATATATATATATATATCTTATATTATTATTATTAATAATAGTAATTTTATTAGCAGTAGTAGTAGAAGTAGCATTATTAGTATAAGTAGCAGTATGAGTAGCAGTTGTAGTAATATTAATGGTAGTACTAATACACAGAACATAGATATATAAACTTATTTAGTCTTAAATTTGTAATTTGGTATATCAAAATATGTGCATATGCCATATGGAATTTTTTTAATGCAATTAGTATTATTAATATATATATATTGTTATTGTTATTGTTATTTTTATTTGGTGGAGTCCTTTCATCCCATCCAGGAACTTAGATGAAGTTTTCACTTATAACCATATATGGCTCTAATGTCCCTTCGAAGCCGCTCTCATGTTAAGGCATCCATGGTTTTAACGAGAGCCGATCATTTATTTATACACAATTATATAAGATCACTTCTAAATAATATTTTAAGACCCAGTTTATAAAATTAATGAATGGTCCGGACGAGACTCGAACCCGTGTCCTATTGCTTGTGTGTCTGACGCCTTAGCCACTGAGCCACACAGGCAGTTTATATATATATATATATATATATATATATACATACTACCACTACTATTACTACAACTACTGCTGCTACTGCTACTGCTACTGCTACTTATATATAATGATGTGTTCTAAATTGTAAATAAAAATATTCAATGATACGAAAATTAATGGATGGACACGAAAATTAATATTAACATTTTGTATTCATTTATCACCAATAATTACTTTCTTTTAATAAATGTATCTTTCTATATTTTATAATTATTCTAAATATATTAAAATAGAAATGTAAACTTTTGTTGTCGTAGATATTTGATTTTAATTTACGAGACAAACAAATAAATATATATTTATATATATTTATATATATAAATTATAAAATTTAATTAAATTTATACAAACATTGTTATTTTATGAATAATGAGTTTACAATATACCTGATAATTATATTTTAATACCCAATTATAATGTCTATGAAATTAACTTAGTACGAATAATAACATAAAACACATCCTGCAGATCCACATATTGTATAGTAGATATTGTATACTATATACTATAGTATATATATACTATCATACTATAGTATGATATAAATCACAAAATAAAATGAATGGTTACAAAAATTGATTTAGTTGTGAAATAACACTCTTGAAAAAGTCACTATAAATTGATTATTATTGATATAGTAGAGGAGATATGAAATTATATTTCATTTTCAAAATGTTCTCCACAATTTTCTTATATAATATTAATGTATCATTAATGTATACAATTCATTGGCAAATGTATTCAATATCTCTATACATGTAATAATAATAATGATTATTATATTATTTATTAGTAGATTTTGTCTTTTCTTTTTTTAGTCAGTAAAGAATTATATGTTTACATTTCTCTCTAGATATATAACCTTAAATATAACCCCGGATTACCAAAGAATATAGAATATTTCTATAGTTCCTCGATATTGTTGTAGTAGTGCTTATTAAATGAGCAACTAAATCATTGAAATACCAATACGGCGACCTAATTCGTTACGTACCCACTACATAATGGGGTGCGGTGTGGTATTTAACGCCGTTAACTAGCCTAAGGCGCACACGCACACCAATTCGCACTCGTACGCACTATAGTTCTCACGCACACGCATAACAATGTACATGTATACGTATGAAGTACGAATATAAACTATAATTTATATACTCATATTTATATATATATATATACATACACAAATAACCACATATATATATATATATATATATATATATATATATATATATATATATATATCTAGAACTAGATAAGCTTTGCTTTTTTTTCTACCCAGTAGTTCGCTACACCTTCTGAGTTATATATATATATATATATATATTAAAAATAAATGATATAAATATTAAAGTTTACAAAATTACCCGAACAATTGTTTTGATATGTAAATATTATAATTTAGATGTTAGTTGATAATCATGTATAACTTATGAACTTACTTTATTATCTCTACATAGATAGGTTACGTAATATTAATACATAGAAGGGGCGTGGCTAATGGGGCGCGTATAGCATTCTTATATAACAACGATATAAACGCGACTATTTAATAATTCCTATAAACCGTCCCACTAAAACAGCCTCCCGATCCGCTGAGAAGGACATCGAGTAAGAAGCTAGGACATATCGGGTAACAATTTATAAAAACTTGATTTCGTAATAAATTACGTCATAGTATACTTAATGCGCTCACATCGCATGCTATACTGGTCATTAAAACCCGTTAAATACCCACTAATTCCATTCGTTTAATATATAATTCGTATAATATACCATAGTATATTATAAAACTGTACACAGTTTAATATTTACGTATCCCTTTCGACACACGTAAATATGAACTTTTAATTAGGGCTTTGTTTAGGGTTTATCTGCCGCATTCCTTCGCGTAATTAATCATAGCGGCGAGGACACACCGTCCTTATTAATAACAACATCCGGTACTACGCATATCATCGCTACAGTCACTCGCGTAGTGTCACGTGAGACGGCCGCTTAATTATGGCGTTAATTCGGTAAATATTCAGTTGCGCGCGCGCGCCATTTAATGTTTCACGATTCGACCCCCCCCCGCTCTCCCCGTGTAGGGCCATAGAGATGGACTACCTATTAAAGATGGCCGACAACAACTTCGACGTGCATTACGTGGCATCGCGAATATCAGGTTTAGCCGAGGTAGTCGGCGATGTGTGTATGCGTGTGTATGCACGGCGTACGTGTGTGTATGCGTGTGCGTGTACATATTATATATTATAAATATATTTATATTAATATATATATATATATGTGTGTTCGTATGTTTGTTGTTTGTATACATGTATGTGTGTGTATGTGTATGTGTGTATGTGCGTGTGTGTATGTGTGTGTGTGTGTGTGTGTGTGCATATATGTATTATGTTAGTATGAACTATATTTTGTTTAAGAATGGTCATCTTCCCGAGTTTTACAATGAAGGACGAAGTACACATTTACAGAAAACTCTGTAAACTATTACTACAAACCTATTGTATTTATACCGACATACTTTTTATAAGTTCAATACTAAAATCTATAATTTAAAAGTTTTTTATATTTTGAAAATATAAAAAAATATTATCATATTATGTATTAAATTACACTGGTCTGCATGATTTTTCTCTTGTTAGATGTTATAACTGATTCTAGCTCAGTTTTTAACACTGATTACGAATATGTTATTATTTTTTCTGAGTCACGTCAAGTTTTTTATTTATTTCATTTTTAAATAATGACAAATATTGAAAAAATTGGATTTTTTTTAAAATATGATGTTTTTATAAAGTGATTAATTGTTTCTAATTATAATTATTTTAAATTTAGAATATATTACTATAATATTAATATTGATATATATAATTATAATATATTTGAATTAGCATAATTTTTGAAATATATTAAAAATGACACTTGAAATGAATTTAAAATGATTAAATTATGCAATTTTTTTTGGCATTTTGACATATTATAATGAAATTAGCAATTTACTTATAATAAATTGCATATAATTATTATTCGTATAAATTAACTCTCATAAGCATTTAATATTTCAAGTAGATAAGTTGTATTTAGTTAACCATGGATAGAAGAAGATGTATAAATAATCCAGTCATAATTATGAATGAATTATAATATAATATTTTAATCAGAATATAAATTAGAATGACTCTCAGAATTAACATACACGGATATCATCTACATAATCATGTTAACAATACATGAGCGATAATAACACGTTATACTATAATTAGTAGACTATAGTCTATAGTATAATATTCAAAATACAGAGGACATCATGTTATTAAAGCTCACTTTATATATTGGGACATATGTCAACGATTAACTTATAAATGAAATACAAATATTATTTATACATTATAAATTATAATAATGATATGTATATATATATATAAATATATATATATCACTACAACTTTGTTATACACGCTAATTATTATATTATGAGATGCATACAAACAAATATATAAATATATAAGTATATACAAGTATAAATTACATACACATACATACACATATACATAATAAGAATACATAGTGTATATATACCACTACTACTATAATTATATTAACATACTATAGTATACGTACACATTGTACGTACAATACAGTATAGTATAGATCAAGAATACACTTAAAAGCCATAGTAATATTAGTACTAGGAATACACACATGTGTGTAGTAGTAGTAGTAGTAATACATATGTACTACTAGACTTACTACTACCCTACCCTCCTCTACCCTACCGTATGTTATAAATTACTATGCCTACTGAAGGGAAATAAACATATTGTTCACAGATTTCATAACGCTTCGTGTTCTCGATGTTATTGGTAGATATTATTTCATATACCTTATACATATATATATATATATATATATATACGAATATATATATATATATATATATATATATATATATTGCACCCAATCCTATAATTACTAGTAATGTATAACTCGTTGTATATGTTCAGTGAAAGTTTTGTAGAAATATATTATATATTTAAAATATTTAAATATTTAAATATTATATATTTATTGTGAATTTATATGAAACAGTTATAATAATACATTATTTCAAAGGACATATATTATATATAAATTATACTAATACACGTTAGGATTATATGTTATGTTTTAGTATTATATATATATAACATATTTATGTGTATTTCATAATCTATATTTTATACTCCCAGCATTCAACTTACATCAAAACTTAAGTTGAACTTAAGTTATGATGTAAGTTGAACTTAAGTTTATCGACTTAAGTTGAACTTAAGTTGAACTTGAGTTGTGATGTAAGTTTTTTATATTAATATAAATTTAAGCATTATTATTAATGTACTATAATCAAATTTAGTAGAACATAATATATAAAATAAAAAATTATATAATTAAATATTATTTATTATAACTTATTTTTCATAACTTAAGTTCAACTTAAGTTCTCAACTTAAGTTCAACTTAAGTTAATAACTTAAGTTCAACTTAAGTTATTGATGTAAGTTGAACGTAAGTTTAAATTTAAAATAAAATATTAATATAAATATTAGTATTTTATGATTAATTATTTATGTTTAATATAGTTATGATATAAAAATATACATTTAAACATATATTTATTCATATTATAAACTTATGTTATATAACTTAAGTTCAACTTAAGTTATGAACTTAAGTTGAACTTAAGTTATGAACTTAAGTTGAACTTAAGTTACGAACTTAAGTTGAACTTAAGTTGTTGATGTAAGTTGAACGTAAGTTTAAATTAAAAATAAAATATTAGTATTTTATGATTAATTATTTATGTTTAATATAGTTATGATATAAAAATATACATTTAAACATATATTTATTCATATTATAAACTTATGTTATATAACTTAAGTTGAACTTAAGTTATGAACTTAAGTTGAACTTAAGTTATGAACTTAAGTTGAACTTAAGTTACGAACTTAAGTTGAACTTAAGTTGTCGATGTAAGTTGAACGTAAGTTTATATATAATATAATAATAATATTATAATAATAATAATAATAATAATAATAATAATAATAATAATAATAATAATAATAATAATAATAATAATAATAATAATAATAATAATAATAATAATAATAATAATAATAATAATAATAATAATAATAATAATAATAATAATAATAATAATAATAATAATAATAATAATAATAATAATAATAATAATAATAATAATAATAATAATAATAATATAATAAATATTATATTATATACTTATGTTACATTACTTAAGTTGAACTTAAGTTGAACTTAAGTTATGAACATAAGTTGAACTTAAGTTATAAACTTAAGTTGAACTTAAGTTACGAACTTAAGTTGAACTTAAGTTGGTGATGTAAATTGAACGTAAGTTCATATATAATATAATATAATAATAATAATAATAATAATAATAATAATAATAATAATAATAATAATAATAATAATAATAATAATAATAATAATAATAATAATAATAATAATAATAATAATAATAATAATAATAATAATAATAATAATAATAAATATAAATCGATTTGTAAATTTTTATTTGCACTATGTGATACAATTTCACCTACTATTATTGTAGGAGATTTCAACTTACCTCTTTATAATTGGAATGATAATACATTTCCTAATTACCCATCAACATATTGCGAATTTGAAAATAGTCTATGTCAAAACTCACTCATTCAATTAATTACTTTTCCAACTCGTAATAATAATTTGCTGGATTTATTACTAACCAATAATCCTATGATTATTTCGAAAATTAATGAATGTCCCCCTTTTGGATTTGGTAAATATATTAGTGACCATATATCATTTTCATTTTCTCTACCTTTCCAAGCTAATTTAAAAATAAATCAAAAAGTTGGGCTAAATTTTAGAAAGTCTAATTTATATAGTATACATCAATCCCTTTCTTCTATTGATTGGAATTTATTATTATCTAATTCAACAGATATTAATAATATGTTTAATATTTTTTATAATACTTTATATAATATTATTAATGATAATGTTCCAGCTTATAAACATATCAAAAATAAAAAAACGTATCCAAAATATATTCTACGTTTAAAAGTAAAATGTTTAAAATATTATAAAACTAGATTAGATTCACATAATAATTTTATAAATTGGAAAAATATTAAAAAATTATTAGATTATAACATTACAAAATTAACTATCGATAGAGAAAAATTAATTGTATCATCTAATGACAAATCACGATTTTATAATTATATTAATTCAAGATGTTCCTCTTTTTCCACTATAGGTCCCATTAAATCTGACGATAATACATATATTTTTTCAGATACAGTTAAATCTAATATACTCAATAATCAATTTTCTTCTGTATTTATTAATGATAATGATAATATTCCTCATTCATCTCCACCTAAACATAATTCAACTATAAATAACTTTTTATTCTATAGGCATAACATAAGAAAGCATATAATAAATCTCTCACTATCATATACATTGCCACCAGATAATATCCCTTCAATATTTTTCAAACAATTCTCATATGAACTATCTATTCCACTTACGATATTATTTAATAAAACTTTATCAGCTGGTGTATGTCCTGAAATGTGGAAAGTAAGTTATATAGTTTCGATATTCAAAAAAGGTGACCCTTCAAATAGAGAAAACTATAGGCCGATTTCAATTACCTCAATTATGTCTAGAGTATTCGAGCGTATATTAGTTGAGGAAATTAATTTTTATCTAGAACGTAACTCATTAATTTCTGATTCTCAATTTGGATTCCGTCATAAAAAATCTGTTGAACTGCAACTATTAAATTGTTATACTAAATGGATTACTGCAATTGATAAAGGCAGTTTTATTGATATCATATATCTTGACTATGCTAAAGCTTTTGATAAGGTCTCTCATAGTAAATTACTTGTCAAATTAACTAATTTAGGTATATGTGGTAACATACATTCTTGGATAAGTAGTTTTCTATCTGGTAGATCTCAAAGAGTAAGAGTTAACAATCAAATGTCTGATACAGTTAAAATAATATCTGGTGTTCCACAAGGATCTGTAATAGGGCCTTTACTCTTTCTAATATATATCAATGATTTAGTCGAAGTGATTGATAAAGATATACCCATTAATCTTTTCGCGGATGACACTAAATTGAGTTTTATATCTAATGACATAGATCATAGATATAAATTACAACATAATATTGATAAATTTTATGAATGGTCTAATTCTTGGCAATTAGAAAACGCTGCAAAAGAATCAGCTGCTCTTACATTAGGTAATACTAATAAACCATTGTATACTATAAATAATGTTTCAATAGTAAACTGTAGATCGTATCGTGATCTTGTTATCAAATTTGATCCATCATTACATTTCTCTGAACATATTGGTGTGTGCTGTACAAGTGCATATTGTGTTATCAATCGTATATTTCGCTGTTTCATTACTAATAATATGCCAGCTATTAGAAAAGCATATATATCATATGCTAGACCCCACCTTGAATATGCGTCGACAGTCTGGAATCCGGGATTAGATGCCAGGACATTCAAAGGACTGAAGATAAAACTAGAGAAGGTCCAACAATTCTTTACGAGAAGATTAATCGAGAGATGCGGTTTACCTTATAAACCTTATAATGAAAGATTAATATACCTAAATCTAGATTCTCTAGAAATCAGAAGAACTAGATTTGATCTTGTTATGGTATATAAGCTATTTAACGGATTGGTATCTATGAATACATCATCTATTATTAATATCAAAAAGACCAACTACAATACCAGAGGCCATTCTCTGCAAATTAGTATGAATACATGTAAACTAAATGTAACAAAAAATCTACTAAATAATCGAATAGCTAAAATTTGGAATGGTCTTGATGAACATATTGTATTAGAAAATAGTTTATATACCTTTAAAAATCATATTAAAAAAATTATAACTTAATATTTATTTATACATATATATATATATATGTATATATATATAATTTTATAAATTATTAATTTTAATTATTAATTGTTTTTATCACCGGCACATGTGATACGTTTCTAATTTACTATTGTTATTTTTATATGTGTACTATCTACGTTTTGTCGTTTTGTGAATTTATCACAACACTAAATCGAACTTGAAAAATTCATAATAAATATTCATTCAATTCAATTCAATTCAATAATAATAATAATAATAATAATAATAATAATAATAATAATAATAATAATAATAATAATAATAATAATAATAATAATAATAATAATAATAATAATAATAATAATAATAATAATAATAATAATAATAATAATAATAATAATAATAATAATAATAATAATAATAATAATAATAATAATAATAATAATAATAATAATAATAATAATAATAATAATAATAATAATATAATAAATATTATATTATATACTTATGTTACATGACTTAAGTTGGACTTAAGTTATGAACTTAAGTTGAACTTAAGTTATGAACTTAAGTTGCAACTTAAGTTGAACTTAAGTTACGAACTTAAGTTGTTGATGTAAGTTGAACGTAAGTTTATATATAATATAATATAATAATAATAATAATAATAATAATAATAATAATAATAATAATAATAATAATAATAATAATAATAATAATAATAATAATAATAATAATAATAATAATAATAATAATAATAATAATAATAATAATAATAATAATAATAATATAATAATAATAATAATAATAATAATAATAATAATAATAATAATAATAATAATAATAATAATAATAATAATAATAATAATAATAATAATAATAATAATAATAATAATAATAATAATAATAATAATAATAATAATAATAATAATAATAATAATAATAATAATAATAATAATAATAATAATAATAATAATAATAATAATAATAATAATAATAATAATAATAATAATAATAATAATAATAATAATAATAATAATAATAATAAATAATATATTATACACTTATATTAAACGACTTAAGTTCAACTTAAGTTCATAACTTAAGTTCAACTTAAGTTATTGATGTAAGTATTATTATTAAGTTTATATAATTATTTTATTATAGAAAGAATAAAATATTATACTTTTTAATTATTTTGAAATATTGATTTAATTTTTATCTATGCAAATTAATTATAAATTATTATTTTAAATTAATATTTAAGTAAATATACTGTTTTTAATAAATAAAATATTATTTTAAAACCTATAATTATTTAAGCAATCCTATGTATTTTAATATATTATCAAAATCTAATTCAGGAGACTTGTGAACTACAATTTTAATCATAATTATATTGATAATACAAATAGAAATCATGTGAAATAATTGCCCAATATTTAATATATAGCAATTGCATATTGATTAAATATTTTATTCAATATTAAAATGAGTATATTATTGAATTTAAGTTTTAAATCTAACTTAAATGAAATTATATAATATATTATAATATATAAGTTAATATTTTGCTATGGTAATACTTATACGCTAATATACTATTATTTATTTTACATATAAACTTACGTTCAACTTACATCAACAACTTAAGTTGAACTTAAGTTTAGAACTTAAGTTCAACTTAAGTTTATTTGTTACCATCGACTTAAGTTGAACTTAAGTTCATAACTTAAGTTCAACTTAAGTTATTGATGTAAGTTGAATGCTGGGCTGTACTAATACGTATATGACTCACACTTACTCATATATGATTTACAACAGTAATGTTATGCTAATGATTGGAATAAAATTATGGAATTCATTAAATAAAAATAATAAGCATGTGACATATGGCATAATGACATATTTAAATGAAAAATAAATAAAATACATTATTGTGCACTGTTATTCATGAATAATAATCAAAGAATATAAGATAAAGACTGAAGAAGATATAATGGGGAAAAGCGGGCAGTCTTTATAAAAGTCGAACACTAAGAGGAAGGAAGGGTAATTTGGTCGGTTGGTAATTTGGCCGGTTCTACTATTTCAAAAACTATTAATAATACCAACAAAATTATATATACAATTTAAAGTATTTGATAATATATTTAAGAATAGTTAATTTTTATTATAATCAATAATTATTAGTATTTATTGATTTAAAAAAATGCGGAATTTCTACAAAATAAGTGTTTGTTAATTTGCTTGTTATTTCATAAATACACGTTAGATCGTGATATTATTTAAACCCAAATAAAAAATAATATGTTCTTGATTCTGTGTATTAATATCTAAATTATATATCAATTTGATACAAATATATTGCTGAAATAACAACTTACGTCAAAATGGTTAATTTGGCCGATGCAAGTCTAGTTATTTAGCCGATCATTAACCAATCAGATATCAGATAGTAAAGTGATAGAATTGATATATAAATTGATGCCTGACTATATTTATGACTATCTCACCTCTGGTATATTATATTCTTAGACATATTTGATTTGATAGTATTATATTATTAATAAAATAGGTATAATAAAAATAAAATACCTATAATAAAATACGTAATACGAAGTTCAATAAAGAAGTAATATAATTTTGCAATAATTTTGAACATATAATCTATTGTGGCGGTGGTATTAAGTGAGCGTATAATTATTCATCATTTTATTCAAGACATTTAATTTATATATTTTAGAATATAATCTCAACAATCGAGTTGTCCTATCGACCAAATTACCCGACTTTGCTGTATTTATGCATATTTATATATCTTATAATATCCATTGTATCCACAAATATATAAAAATATAAATATCGTAAACTAATATAATAATAGTTGACATGTACATTCTATGTACACTCTATTTAATGCAGACACTATACATATATAACTACGTTGTGTGTTCACGTGTAGTATATATTCGAATACAGACTCTTAGAAGACTCTTAGAAGACTTGACAGACCACCTCCCAATATATACAATAATTAAAATAAAAACCAAAATACGAAATAACTCAAATGAAATTAAAACAAGGAAAATAACAATAAATAATACTAAAAGACTTATTAATGCCCTGAAAAATACGAATTGGGATTCGGTCCTCGAAGACAATGATGCTGAAAACTCATACAACAAATTTCATACCATATATACATCAATAATTAACCAATTTATCCCACTACTTACAAATAAAATATCTTCAAATATTCTTTCAAAAAATTGGATAACAAATAAAATAAAAAGAGACATTAATAAAAAGTATAAACTATATAAACTTTACTTAGATAATAAAAATGAAATCAACTTATATAACTACAAACAATTAAGAAATCAATTAACCTTAAATATTAAAAAAGCAAAGCAATCATATATAGATAGTAAAATAAAAAATAGTATATCTACTAAAGAAAATTGGAATTTAATAAATAACCTCATAAATAAACAGCAAATTAAACAATCTCCAAATTTTATAATAGATGAATTCGAAAATAAATTCAATAATGATAAACAAATAGCAAATGCATTTAACTCTTATTTTATAAATACAAGTCAATCCATAAATAATCAATTCACCTCTCCCATAAATAACATCAACCCAATTAACATTACACCAATATCTAAATCAATATATCTTCATCCCACATCAACACATGAGATAAATTCTATTATACAAAATAATAAATCAAAGACTTCTCTAGACACTGATTATCTAAACATGAAATTGTTAAAAATTTCAAAAGATTACATTGACCTTCCATTAAGCCATATTTTTAATCTATGTTTATCGTCAGGAACTTTTCCCTTAAAAATGAAACTATCCTCCATTAAACCAATTCATAAAAAAAATAATATCAATATTATATCTAACTATAGACCAATATCAATTTTAAGTCAACTATCGAAAATACTAGAAAAAATAATATATAATAGACTAATGCAATTCATACAAAATAATAACATAATAAATACTACTCAATATGGTTTCCTTAAAAAACATAATACCACTCAAGCTACAATAGATATTTACAACCATATAATGGAAAATAAAAAAGAAAATAAAGCAATAAATACATTATTTTTAGATTTAAGTAAAGCCTTTGATACTATTGATCATTCTATTATAATTAGCAAATTAGATAAATATGGAATTAGAGGGATTCCTCTTAAACTGATAAAAAAACTATTTACATAATAGAACTCAACTAGTTAAAGTTAACATTACAGAATCTGATATTATAACTAATGATATTGGTGTACCCCAAGGCTCCATACTAGGCCCTTTACTATTCATAATTTATGTCAATGATCTACCATTATATTTAGAAGATAATAATGTAAAATTTACAGTATATGCAGATGATATTGCTATAACTTTTACAGCAGATAATAATATAGAACTAACAAATTTAATTAAAAAAACCTTAATAAAAATAGAAAAATGGTATAAATATAATAAGTTAAAACTCAATATTAGTAAAACAGAAATGATAAATTTCAACTCAAATAAATATCCAAACAATATTATTTCATTAAATGATACATTAATAAATAACGTATATAATTATAAATATCTTGGTATAATTCTTGATAGCAAACTTGATTTTAAAAATCATATTATTAAATTAAATAACAAACTCTCCCAAATTCAATTTTTAATCTCAAAATTGAGCAAATTCATTAAAACAAATTCATTGATAATTATATATAATAGTATTTTCCTACCATACTTAAACTATGGAAATATACTTTGGGGAAATACATTCTCAAATAATACCCTAAATACAATAATTATTCAAAAAAAAACCTTAAGAATAATAAATAAAAGAAAATTTCGAGATCATACAAAAGAATTATTCACATAAAATAAAATACTTAGATTAGATAAGCTAACATATTATAATACACTAATATATATGCATAAACAATATTATAATCAATTACCAACAAATTTAACTAAAATACACAAAAAAAATAATAATAAATATACTCTACGAACAAATAAAACGTATACTATACCAATTTCAAAATCAACAAGAACAATAAATAGTTTACTGATAAAAGGTCCAAAACTTTGGAACTTACTTCCAACAAATATACAAAATATAAAAAATGAAAATTTGTTCAAGAAAAGAGTAAAAAATATGTTAATCAATGATGAATTATATTATAGATAAATTAAAAAATTAATGAATTTTAAATTAATTTAATAAAATTAACATATTAAAAAAACCTAAAAAAAAATAAAATAAAATAAAAAATCTATATCAAATATATATGTATGTATGAATTATTTTTGTTATTATTATTTTGATTTTTGTTAATGTCAAATTGTGTCTATCTACTGTATTTTATTTATTTATTATTATCTTTTATGTAAATACGAAATATATAGCTAACTATTATGATTAAACAATCACTGTTCCTGTCCCATGTATGAATAAATCACTGGCAATAACCCGAAAAGATCAAGGTCTTATTTTGAAGCCATTTGGAAACGAAGAAAGAAACGAAAAAGAATAATAAATGAAAAAAAAAGAACGAAATTAATGAATCCAATAAATATATCTATCTATCTATCTATCTATAATACCATTTAAATAACTGAATTTTTGGTAATTTAGAATATACAATTATTCGCATAAAATATACTATATACTAATAAATAGACGATATTAGATATTTATCAATATTATTTGTTATAAAGTTAAACTATCAAACTATTGCCATTAATCTATTTATAATTACAAAACATTTAAGGAAGATTACAGAGCATTTAATGACGATGAAAAAATTATTGTATCATTAGCAAAACACAGAATATGTATTATATTTTCATTTAAACAGTATCCTATTTTTATTTAATGTAATGAACTCTGATCATAGATTTTTATTATATATATATACATATATATTAAATACTTAATTCCGATTACGAATATATTCGTACTATAGTACATTCGTAATAGGAAATTCCTTTTAAGCTTTAAGCTTTAATTATCCCATTTGTGATCACCTCATTATATATATATATATATATACTTTAATTACATAACTGATTGAATTATAATTATGTAACCAATCATATGTGACCTCATCAATAATACGCGAATTATCAATATTATTAGGTATACGAGCATTATTTGTATTTGTTTGATACATCTCTCTCCGACAATGAACGCGATTAAGATTTATAATAAAAGTAACTGCAACTCGATTAGCTTACGTTTTACAATTTAATGTATACATTGTATTTTGTGTATTTAATGTATACGTAGTATATTGAACAAGTATACTTGTTCGTGATTAATATTTAAAATGCCTTTTAGAGTGGACAATATCATCGTAACACGTATAAAAGTGTATTATTGTTTAACCATCCAGGATAATTTGTTTATTATATATCATGTTATCTACAAATACAGTATATGTCCTCTATAGAATCTCTATAATATATATATATTATTATTAAGTTCATACGTGATTTATATTTTTATTAAATGTTTTATTATTATATGTTGAGTAGGATTACACTAGGATTATATTTAATAATGAAGTATATAAATAAGACGAGTAGTTATAATGTATAGCATACACGAGCGTAATCAGTACACTGTAATGTAAATGGTTGATATATCAACCATATATCAACCATATATTAATATATTAATATCATATATATATATATATATATATATATATATATACATGCGAAAATAAGATTAAAATTATATATGCGTTAATAGGATTTAATTTATATATTATTATTTTAGTATATAAATTATATTTCTAAATTCAATTATTAGTAATCCTATTTTATCGTATTCTCAATCTCGTAAGTATTATATATATATATATATATATATATATATATATATATATAATACGTATTATAAATTAATACAGAAATATTAGTTGTATTTATAATCCTAATTAACATGTGAAGATCCGAAAGTATAAATGATTAATCAACTGTTATATATATATATATATATATATATATATATATATATATATATATATATCTATATAGCTAACACATGATCAAGCTATTAGTAACATTTTAAAGCCGAGTTTACGCATATATAATAAGCAAGTTTAGGAAATAACTCATCTTATAAAATATTGCTTACCATAAAAATAATTTATTAATGTATTATGAACCTACTAAAATTTGAAATATTAGAAATTAAAATTAACATTTACAAAAATTAGTCTTATCTAAAATTTCGAAATTAAAAAAAAGTATTCAAATGATCTTCAACTATATCAGTGTTTTTAGGACTCTCGAATTGTAAATATATATATATATATATACATTGATAATATATTGATAATATAATGATATATATATACAAAATCAATGTATATATATATATCAATATATAGCAATATATACAATATCTATAGATAATCCAATCATTGGCATATCACATAATAATAACAAATATATCTAGTTCTTTTTTCCAAATCATATGATCTGCCAACTCTAAATTTAATGTTTTTAAAAGATTCATTGCATTAACACAATAATGGGGATTATTAGTAGTGAAAATCGAACATGTATCAGAGGAAATCGTTATGTTCATTATAACATAATACACAATTATATTAGGATGATTTAAAATAATATCAATTTTATTAATAACACCATTACAGTTTAGGCATGTTACTTTTAATTTATCATTTTAATACATAATTATGTATATTTTATTTTACTTATAATTATTGTTCTATGTAATTTATTAAAAATTAGGTTTACTCTAATTAAAGTGCTAATATAAGTGCTTGATTATTTATCAAAATTATATATATAATACATTATATATAGGACATTAGCAATTATCAAACTTATATTAACGAGGACATAAACCATTGCATAATAACTTAATAACTTAATAACCACATTATCTCCTGATCAGTTATTTGACATCACATTAAAGTCATTACATATTTTGATGTTACCTACTAAGTTGTCAACATCATTATTCAAGACGCGATACAAATTGCCTATGAACATTTGTCCTCTCGTGTTCTTGTCGGTAAGACGCGGGCGATGCTTTCCGTGTGATCGTATGTAGTCACCATAGTGTATTCATATGAGTGAACGACTATTTCATATTTATAAGTATATAAACTATAGTTTGAGTACATTTATTATATTTATTATATGTATATATATATCATATATATATATAAATATATATATATCACATATATAAATATATATATATATCATATATAATATATTATTAAATGTATAGATAAAAAGAATAAAATGTATAAAAAATCTTTAAATAATCATTCACTAATAAATGTATATAAAAATTATAAAAATTGCGTAATGAAAATATTAAAATATACAGAGAAAAAATATTATGAAAATAAAATAAAAAATAATAATATTAAAAATACTTGGCGTACTTTAAATAAAGTTATAGGAAATAATAAAAAATCAGGAACTATTATTGATAATAAATTAACAGATTTACAAAATGCTAATATATTCAATTCATATTTTTCAAATATAGGTGTTGAATTAAATAAAAATATACAATACTCTAATAAAAATATATATGAAAATATTACTAGTAATAAGAGTTCAATTTTTTATAAAGATATAATGTTTCATCGATAGAAATTGATAATATTGTTTTATATTTTTATAATTATGATTCAAAATATAGTACTGATTCCCATGATTTTAACTTTTTTTAATACGTAACATTATTTTATCCATTAGTAATATTTTATAAATTTTATTTAATAAATGCATTGAAAATGAAAAAGTTATAATTTTATATAAAAAAGGAAATAAAAATGATTGCTCGAATTATAGGCCAATATCATTAACATCACAATTTTGAAAACATTTTGAAAAAATTTTAAAAGTAAGAATGTTTTCATTTTTAGATAAAAATTAATAAACAATTCTCAATTTGGATTTCTAAAATCTATATCAACATGTGATGCTTTGATAAATGATATTGATTACTTGAATATAAATTATAAATTATTCATATCCATAATATTGATTGATTTAAAAAAGGCTTTCGATTGTTTCTATTAATCATGAAATTGTATTAAACAAATTATATATATATATATATATATATATATATATATATATATATATATGGTTTCAGAGGTATCACTTTGTCATTATTAAAAAGCTATTTGACAAACAGGTATCAATACATAAGCTATAATAATACAAATTCTAAAATACTTCCCAATAAATGTGGTGTACCACAAGGTTCAGTTTTGGGACCAGTATTATTTTAATGTACATAAATATAAAGATTTACCTAATATGACTAATAAATGCAATTTTACTCTTTTTGTTGACGATACCACTTTAACATTTAAGTCTCATAATTTATATGATCTAGAAAATGAAATAAATTCAACTCTAGTTTTAATATATGACTGGCTTTGCGTTAATAAGCTAGTTCTTAATATTGATAACAAAAATTAATTTTATTCCATCGCACAACAGTTAAACATAAATTGAACATCAAAATAAATACTATAGCCATAAAACAATAAACTAATTTTAAATTCTTAGGCATTTTAATTGACGAAAATCGTAATTGGAAAATGCAAATAAATAATATTAAAAATAAACTTTACTATGGACTACTATGGATTACTATTAGTTTACTACATAGATATAAATATAAATTTGATATTAATACTTTAGTTATGCTATATTTTTCTTTTTGTCATAGTCATATTAATTACTGTTCTATTATATGGGAAAGTACTTACCATAGCAATTGCTATATATTAATATAAAATACATTCAAATTTTACAAAATAAATGTATGAGAGCAATATATAAACTTGATAACAAAACCAATATTGATTACATTTGTTTAAGACATAACATTCTTAAATTTAAAGATATAATAAATATATATATTTATAAATATATGTTTAGAATATATACACTGAGAAAAATAATTGGGTCAATGGACCCATATTATATCAAAATGTGGGTCAACGAGGTTTTATCAAGCATTATTTGCATAGTTCAATTTGTAAGTTATTTACCTATAATTGATCTTTATATACTTTTCGGTTAAATAGAACTTTCTTAATACCAAAAATAAGATTTGATCATGAGAAATTTAGTATTCGTTACAAAGGCGCATGTTTATGGAATTCTTTAAATACAACCATATCATCATTGACGAATTTGAATACTTTTACAATGCATATTAAAACATGATTTTAAATAATTATATTTAATCACTTACACCTTATCTGTATTGTTTGTTATTTTATTTATTTGATCATCTTTTCTTCTTTTTAGCTCTTTTAAATTGTTCGTATTGTATAAATATGTTTTATCTTTGTAGCCTTACTTTGGTCTTTAGTTTTCTTTAATTTATTATAGTTTAACTTATTTATTATTTTAGTAGCTTTTTACATTTTTAAATATTTTATTATATATTTTTATTATATTTTATTATTATTTTATTGTTATATACATGATGATTTCTTGGTATTGGGAGATATATTTAATTTTATTGTATTGATTTTTTTATGAGACAGAACACGAATGAACAATATAGAATTGTAAAATATTTTTATAAATATATAAATTTTTAAAATATATTTATTCGTTTTTGTATTAATTCTCTCATTACCAAGAGAAGGTTGGTATCTCGATAAATGCAATAGAACTTCTATACCATACCTGGGTTTTTGATCTCGGTCATCAACTGAATCTGATATTACTATTATTATTACTATTATTATATTTATTCAAAATAGTTATAACAACTATTATAACATTATCTTGGTTTGAATTATCCTTATTGTCATCATTAATTAATTAGAGAAATTTATTTATTAAGATGGTTTAATAATATACTTATAGTTTGGGGGTAAATAGATGGGGTAAATCTGCTAGTTGATGCAATAAATAACGGAATTAATAAATAGTTTATTTTATTAAATAAATAAAAAATATTAACTTTCTCAATACAATTTTTTTCAGATATATTCAGAACTTGGGCTTAATAATAAATCAACATTCAGATTTATCCTAAATATTTTCTATATTTATATATATGAGTATATGTATGTGGTATTGTGTATATATGTGTATTATTATGTGTATGTATATTTGAAAGTAATGTTGTGTGTTTGTAATTATATACTTATTTACTGATAATTATCATCGTGTATTTATTTAAAATACGTTAATAATTAAGTAATTAACTACATTATATTATTGATTACGTAATTATAAAGTATACACATGTTAACGCCCCGACTCGTCACACAGCCATAACCTTCAAAGTGACAGGCCAGAGGTCATATACACAATCCCTACAGAAAATAATAGACGTACTAAGACTAAAACATGGGCATTCGTATCTAGTTAGTGGTGGTAGTAGTAGTAGTAGTAGTAGTAGTAGTAGTAGTAGTAGTAGTAGTAGTAGTAGTAGTAGTAGTAGTAGTAGTAGTAGTAGTAGTAGTAGTAGTAGTAGTAGTAGTAGTAGTAGTAGTAGTAGTAGTAGTAGTAGTAGTAGTAGTAGTAGTAGTAGTAGTAGTAGTAGTAGTAGTAGTAGTAGTAGTAGTAGTAGTAGTAGTAGTAGTAGTAGTAGTAGTAGTAGTAGTAGTAGTAGTAGTAGTAGTAGTAGTAGTAGTAGTAGTAGTAGTAGTAGTAGTAGTAGTAGTAGTAGTAGTAGTAGTAGTAGTAGTAGTAGTAGTAGTAGTAGTAGTAGTAGTAGTAGTAGTAGTAGTAGTAGTAGTAGTAGTAGTAGTAGTAGTAGTAGTAGTAGTAGTAGTAGTAGTAGTAGTAGTAGTAGTAGTAGTAGTAGTAGTAGTAGTAGTAGTAGTAGTAGTAGTAGTAGTAGTAGTAGTAGTAGTAGTAGTAGTAGTAGTAGTAGTAGTAGTAGTAGTAGTAGTAGTAGTAGTAGTAGTAGTAGTAGTAGTAGTAGTAGTAGTAGTAGTAGTAGTAGTAGTAGTAGTAGTAGTAGTAGTAGTAGTAGTAGTAGGGGAAATGATAACGATAGTAATGTAACCAGTCATCATATTTTCACAGATTCTGAACATATCTGAAACCAGCGATACCCTACATCGATTACATAACAATGTTAGTTACCATAACGCCCCTAACGCTCCTCGGTGGTACGCTATGTACCTGAGTAAGTAGTGAGGAGTAATTCATGATTTGTATATCATGATATATATATACATATAAATGTTACCGAGAAATGCTACTACTTGTGAACTATAGTTTAATTATGCCTAAATAATGATGACATAACAGCCACTAGTGATGTAAGAGTAACTATGACGTAATAGTGGTGACGCGTAGGTAACTTACGTAACATTACCGAACCAGTGACGTAATGTAGCCGAGTATTACGTCACTAATAGTGGGGTAACTATTACGTAATAGCCGTACACCGCTGAAGCTAATACCATGATACATGGTTCAATGTTCTAGATAAATCTGAATGTATATTTACTATTTATTGTTAAGTCTAAACTCTTAATATATCAGAACAAATTCATATTTATATAGTTAGTATTTTTTATTTATTTGGTAAAATAAACTATTTATTAATTACATTATTAATTTAATCAACTATCAGGCATTTAACCCAATCAATAAGTATGTTACTAAAACATAGTAATAAAGAAATTAATTTCATTTCATTTAAATTCATTTAATTTACTAATAATGAAAATAAGGATTAATTTAACCTTTACGAGTATATATGTGTAAGTAAGGCCGCCGGAACGATTTTTTCCCAGGGAGGGTTTTAAGAAATAAGTATAATTTATCAATTAAATTCTAACATGTAATTATTGTAAAATATATCTTGTAACATATAATAGAGTGCACATTATTATTTATTTTAAATGTTAAGACATACAATTATAATTATACTGAGTTAATTAACATAAATCTTATTATGAATTTATCTGGAATATTTTAAAGAAAAATGTATGTTATAACAAGAATAAATCCCAAAATAGTGTATATATTTATTATATTATACTTATAAAATGTCTTCTAAAATTAATTCTTTGGAAAATTTTTTTTATTAATTTATTGTCGTCAATATAATCTAATATATCCTGATGTTCATTGCAGATATCCAATATTTTTTATTTGTGTTGTGACCTAAACCACGTCTTCAATATTCTTAACATAGAAAAGCTTCTCTCATAGGACACTGACATATTTGGTTGTACCATCAATAATTTGATTAATTTTGTTATTTCTATAAAAACAATTAATATTAAATTAATAAATCTATTGGATATTATTCTTCCAGGTTCTTTTCAAATATTTTCTAAATAAATGTGATAAATTGTTCATTTATTCTGTATTATATCAATTAACATATTAATGATTAAAAAAACATCTTCATTGAGAGTAGACTTTGCTCCTATAACACTTATGAATGAATGAATGAATGAATGAATGAATGAATGAAATCAATTTATAGACAATTGTCTAAGGAGGATCATTGAAAGCTATAAGTAGCTTTATTAAGTCGATACCTCCATAGTATATGAATATAATAGCTTTGGGACATTTATACAATAATAATAAGACTTGTGTACTAGAATTCAATATAATAAGAGTAAAGAAATATATATAAAGAGAATAATAATAATAATACAAATAATGTCCCTCAGCGTATTTCATCATGTTTCATCAATCCATTAAATAAACTAATAAAATAAAATGTGTTAAAACTTGTGCAAACAAATATAAAACAAAAAGTGCGAATAAAATAATAAAAAATTATTGAAATGTAATAACATAAAATGATTCAAATGGTTTAGTATATACAAATTAAAATAAAGTATGTTTAAAACTTGTGCAAACAATTATATAACAAAAAAGTGCGAATAAAATAATAAAAAATTATAAAAATATAATAACATAAATATGACCCAAGTAGTTTTAAATATAAAAATTTTAAAAATTGACGAAGATTAAAAATATTAAAAATTATTAAAATGCTAAAATATAAAAACTAATATTTATTTAAAAAGTAATTCTTTAATACTTTTTTTAATTTGTGTATATTATGTATATTTTCAGATTTTAATATATTATTACTCATTATATTATTATAGTATTTTGGGCCTTTAAAAAAAATTGTGTTTTGAAATTTCGTTGTTTTCATTAATGGTAAAATAAATCTTGATTTGTCTTTATTATAAATAAAAAATGTATCTAGATTAATGTTATAGTTATTATGTAAAAGGTTATATAAAAATAATATTATTCTAAAAGATATGAGTTCATTCAATTTTAAAATAGAATTATATTTAAACATATTATTAGTGTGTGATAAACGAATCAGAGGTAATTGAGACTTGTCTATCATATTTTTATTGATAATTCGAATTGTTTTTTTTTGTATTAATACTAGTTTTTTTAATCTATCTTCATAAACATTACCCCATATTTCTATTCCATATGACATATTTGATAAAAATAGTGAATTATATAATATAATTAAATTGTGTATGTTAAGAAATTTTAGCTTCCGAAAAAGATATACAATTTTTGATAATTTATTACACAAATTTATAATATGAAACGAATATGTTAAATTACTATCTAATATAATACCTAAAAACGTATACCTATCTACTATTTCTATGTTCGCATTATTTAAATTTATATTATTTATAATTTTTGTATTAAAATAAGGAATTATTTTAGTTTTTTCAATATTCAATTTTAATTTATTTATATTAAACCAATGACATAATCTATCTAAATATAATTGCATATTACTACTCAATTCTTCATTTGAATTTGCAAATATAGAGAGTGATGTGTCATCTGCATATATATTTAAATTTATATTATCATCATTATTAAATATATTTGATATGTCATTAATAAATATTATAAAAAATAATGGACCTAATACTGATCCCTGAGGAACACCAAAACGTACATTTCTAACAGATGATACAGTATTATTTATTCGAGTTTTAACTTTTCTATCTAATAAATAATTTTTTAAAAACACATTTACATGACCCCTAAAACCACAGTATTCTAATTTTTTTAATAAAATGTCATGGTCTACAACATCGAACGCTTTTTTAAGGTCTAAAAATAGCGTAGCAATTTTTTTATTTAAACTATGTTTAGTAAATAAAAAATGTTGTAAGTTAAAATGTGAAAGGGTAGTATTGGATTTTTCAATAAATCCATATTGGTTATCATTAATTATTTTATTTTTATATATAAAGTCCATCATTCTATTATAAATTATTTTTTCGAAGATTTTACTAATTTGCGGTAGTAATGAAATGGGTCTATAGTTGATTATCTGTTTTTTATCATTTGCTTTAAATACTGGTTTAATGATAGCAATTTTCATATTATCAGGAAATTCAGAATTAGCCAAGCATAAATTAAATAAATATTCTAATGGTTTAGCAATAGAATTTATTAAAAGCTTGATTAATTTCATGTCCCAGTTATTTATATCTTTGGATGATTTAGATTTCATATTAAGTGTAATATTAATTATTTCCTTATCAGTAATAGGTAAAAAATAAAAACTGTTCTCAATAGAGTTTAAAAAATATCTAAAATCATTATCATTAGTTATATTATCATTAGTCATATTATCACTAGTCATGTTATCACTAATCAAAGTATCATTAGTCATATTTTTATTTAAAAAACTTTCATTTATTTTAAAACCCACATTTGAAAAATAATTATTAAAATGTTCACATTGATCTTTTATATTTATAATTTCTTTTCCTTCATATTTAAGTATTTTGGGTAATTCATCAACATTTTGATTAATTATAGTGTTCAAATGTGTCCAATTTTCTTTTTGATTACAATTTGAAAAAATATTTGAGTAATATTTATTTTTTTCATATTTTATATTTTTATTAATTTTATTTTTTAGTTTTTTATATTTAATAAATGTGATAGGGCAGTTTTTAGTTTTATATGTGTTAAATAATTTATTTTTTTTTCTTATTGCATTTTTCAATTTACTTGTAAGCCATGGATTGTTAATACTATTTTTATTTTTTTTTTTTCTAGATATGGGACAACATTTATTAAACATTTCATTTAATTGTATTACTAATTCATCATAACATATAGAAGGATCTGTAATTGTGTAAAAATAGTCCCATTTGTAAATCGATAATGTATTTACTAATGCATTAATATTATGCATATTTCTGATATATACATAGTCACAACTTTTAGTATAGTTATTTTTTATATTCAAAGTAGTAAATATAACAGAATGATCAGATATATCTGTATTAATAACACCATTCAATAAAATTGAATTACTATTTGTTAATATGTTATCTATTAATGAATTCTTATAAGTTGATAATCTAGTTGGTATTTTTATTAAATTATTTAGGCCTAATTGTGAAATGGTATTATTAAAATCAATTGTCAATGGATTAAAAACATCTAAAAAATCAATATTAAAATCACCACAAATAAAAATTTCAGAATTAATATATTTTAAAAACAAATTATAAAAGAAATCATTAAATATAGTTCTATTAATATTTGGTGCTTTATACAACCCTGTGATTATTATAGGTTTATATTTAAATTTTAAATTTAATTGTATACTGATTATTTCTAAGTCATCATCAATTGCTGTTGATAAGTCTTCTATATATAAACAATCTAAATGTTTGTGAGCAAAAATTGCAACTCCTCCACCTTTTTTTTTAATTTTTAGTATACGATTTGTTTTAAACATTTTGTAATCTGTTAGATATATTGAAGGATCATCAGTATCAGTTAACCATGTTTCAGTTAGTACTATTATATCTGGTTTACTGACTAATGTATCCACAAATATATTAAATGTATTGATATTTTTATTGAAACTTCTAATGTTTAGCATCAATATAGTTATATTTAACGTATTATGTATATTATTATATTCCTTAATAGTATAATAAGCTGTGTTTTGAATTGTATTATTCATCATACTGTTGTGATTCAGATACTATAGATATTGTTTTAAAGGAATTATTTATAAATATTACTTTATATTTAACATCATCAGTTGACTTACTTTTTGCCTTTTTTATTAGGTCTGATTGAATATTAAGTTGATCTATAGAAAATTCATGTGTTATACCAACTTTATTATATTCAGAATCTTTTAATTTAAATGCATGTTTGATTATATTAATTTTATCAATTTCATTTTTAAAAATTACTTTTATAGGTCTAATTTTATTATTTTGTATCTTTACATCATTTCGTTTTCCTAATCTATGGAACTTAATTACATTATTACATATAGAATCATCTGTAACAGTCTTAATTATATTATTTACAAGTTTTAATTCAGTATCATATTTACTTTTATTATCTGCGAAGTCACTTTCATTAGCATTATATATTATTATTGATTTGTTTTTTAAATTATCACCATTAATTTCTGAAATATTTTTATTGATTGTCTTTTTAATAGTACTTTCAATATTAAGTAATTGTTTAGATGTAATATCTGCATATGTGGTATTGTTATTATTATTTTTTTTATCTATATTATCTATTTTATGATTAATTCATCAATTTTTTCATTAAGTTTAATTATTGTTTCAGTATTATTTTCTAAAATCTGTTTAATATTACCTTCAAATAATTCCTTTATATAATCCTTAATTGATGTTGACAATTCTAAATTTGTCATTCTAGATGACATAATAAAAATAAAAGGTATCTAGTATATTTATATATTCAATAGTTTATTTATATGTAAAAGTATATTATTACATAATAAATAATTTAATATCTAAATATATTTATATTATAGTTATAGCTGATATTAATTTGTTTTACTACTATTAATTTATATGCATATATTTGTCATTTTATATTAAATATTCAATAACAACAGAGTATCTTTATAGGTATATTTATACACTCAATAGTTTATTTATATATCAACATATATCATTGCATAATAAATAATCTAATATATAAATGTACATGCATAATAATTATATATGATATTAATTTGTTTTACAACTATTAATTTATACGTATAGATACATACAAATAAAATAAAATCACTTATCTGTCTGTATTGTTCACGGTCTATTGAATAATTCTATAAAATCAAAAACACGTCCTATCGCTTTGAATCCTAATACACAAGTGATATATTATCTAAGGAAACATATTTTAAAACTATACTTATAATATATTTCTGTAATCAATAATAATTATTTTAAATTATAGGTAAAACTAACCAATTTTTCTAATAAAGTGAATATATCAAATGCTATATTTAATGAAATATATATAGTTTATATGTTTCTAGTAGAGTATTATTATATTAATATGCTTTAGCCATTTGTTCAGAACTATTTCTGCTTGCCATTTTCTAATGCATTTATAATATTTAAATAGTTATTCAAGACTGCTGATATAACCTTACATCTGACTGTCCATCTTATAGGACACATTTATTTGAATCTGGTGTTATCATTATCAATAGATTGGTATAAATATCTAAATTTTCCAGATTTACTAAAAAATATTTTTGAACACCAATATCATTCACTATGGATGTATCACAAGAGAAGCATGTGCAGCTTTACACTGAGCAACACATTTACAAATATAATTTAGTCGATGAGAACTACAATGTGTGGAAATGGGTTATCCCACTACCAGTATTTCCGATAATATTGTTCGGAAATGTTTGTAGAAAGTGATTTTTCTATCAAGTTGTAGTGGGATACCCCCATTAAAGTTACTATATTTCTGGAAAGTAAGGGAGTATCTCTCTACAATTGTAGTTAACTTGCTAGATTATAACTTTCTAATAAAAATGTCCGAAAATACTGGTAATGTATTACCCCCTTAATATGCAAAATGTTGTTCTTTTTGTATAAGGGATTATGTTCCTTTATATTAGCTGACATTTTGACGCTTAAATCAGAACATTGTCTGCGTAAATTAGACATGGATAGACTGAGATGAATAATGATGCTTTCAGATTATTTGCAATAGTTTCGCCAGTACTTGATGTAGGATATATAAAATCCTAGATGAATAAAATACTATTAAAATTTAATAATTGTATTTAAAGTTTAAATTAAATAAATATAAACAGTTCAATTTATGTATAAACTAACAAATAGCGAAATAGGGTATTTATCTTCATTATAAATAAAATTTAATTATAATATATATGACATTTTATTATATTTTTTAATGAATAAGCAAATATAATAGATTATAAATATAAAATGCATAGACATTTGATCTATAATGCTTAAGCAATTTGAATTCACTATAATGTCTATGATAACATTATTAATTTCTGCTAACATATAATCATCACAGAGATTATAATAATATACAGAAAAAATCCTTCATTTTACCTAATTTGCGGGGGAGGTTTTAGATATCAAAACCTCTCAATTATTTTGCCAGTGGGAGTTGCAACCCCCCAAACCCCCCTGTTCCGGCGCCCATATGTGTAAGCATAGCGATATATAATTCTAAGGTATGTTAGAAGATACGAGTTACGTAATATATAGGTCACATGTGATGTAATATATAGGTCATGTGAGCTATTTATAGTTGTCATTCGTTAGCGGATATTTCCGTTGTTATGTTGTAGACGTCACCCATTTCAATGATTTCTACGACATTAAGATTATTACGTATACGATAACACTATTTTAACTTATAGCGTATAAGTGTAGAACTATAATGATATCATAATAGTATGCTATATATATAAATATAAATGGATTACTTAAGATAATAGTGGATTCTAATTTAAGATGGTTATAGGTACCATATATAAAGTATACTTCATATCAGTTTCTGGATTGGATAAAAGGACTCCACTAAAAAATAGAATAATAATATTTATATATATTTACATAAATATATTTTATTTTATTCTATTTTTTTGGCGGAATCTTTTAATCCTATCCAATAACTTAGATTAACTAAAATATGTAATACTTGGTATTGTTCAAACTGTTATGTTGAAACCGATCTCATATTAAAAAATCTATATTTCATATTTATATATATATATCAAATATATCATATATGTCATATATGTCATATTTATCATAGATGTGTATACATTTATATATATATATATATATATATGAACGAATAAAATCAGTGTATTAAACTTGCGACATACTACGTATATCATACGTCTATGGAGTATCAGTGAATACCTAGAATTTATGTGGTCGATACCTTCACTACATTCATGACATATACACACCGTATGTCATGTCCTATGCTGCAGGTGCTGAACTACGGATGGCCCGAGGGTCTGACCGCTCCGCTGGAACACCTGTGTTCCATGTGTCGAGCCGTCGAGTCGTTCCTCAGTCGAGACAGCCAGCACGTCGTAGTGGTACACAGTCGTCGTACTTCGGACAGAGGTCAAGGGGCTCCGGACGGAGGTCAATCGCCGTACGGAGGTCGTCACGGTTCACTGGGCGACGGTCGGCTCGGTATGCTGGTGGCCGCCTATCTGTGCTACGATAAAGTCACTCAGTGGTTCGTAGTAGTAGTAGTAGTAGTAGTAGTAGTAGTAGTAGTAGTAGTAGTAGTAGTAGTAGTAGTAGTAGTAGTAGTAGTAGTAGTAGTAGTAGTAGTAGTAGTAGTAGTAGTAGTAGTAGTAGTAGTAGTAGTAGTAGTAGTAGTAGTAGTAGTAGTAGTAGTAGTAGTAGTAGTAGTAGTAGTAGTAGTAGTAGTAGTAGTAGTAGTAGTAGTAGTAGTAGTAGTAGTAGTAGTAGTAGTAGTAGTAGTAGTAGTAGTAGTAGTAGTAGTAGTAGTAGTAGTAGTAGTAGTAGTAGTAGTAGTAGTAGTAGTAGTAGTAGTAGTAGTAGTAGTAGTAGTAGTAGTAGTAGTAGTAGTAGTAGTAGTAGTAGTAGTAGTAGTAGTAGTAGTAGTAGTAGTAGTAGTAGTAGTAGTAGTAGTAGTAGTAGTAGTAGTAGTAGTAGTAGTAGTAGTAGTAGTAGTAGTAGTAGTAGTAGTAGTAGTAGTAGTAGTAGTAGTAGTAGTAGTAGTAGTAGTAGTAGTAGTAGTAGTAGTAGTAGTAGTAGTAGTAGTAGTAGTAGTAGTAGTAGTAGTAGTAGTAGTAGTAGTAGTAGTAGTAGTAGTAGTAGTAGTAGTAGTAGTAGTAGTAGTAGTAGTAGTAGTAGTAGTAGTAGTAGTAGTAGTAGTAGTAGTAGTAGTAGTAGTAGTAGTAGTAGTAGTAGTAGTAGTAGTAGTAGTAGTAGTAGTAGTAGTAGTAGTAGTAGTAGTAGTAGTAGTAGTATTAGTAGTAGTAGTAGTAGTAGTAGTAGTAGTAGTAGTAGTAGTAGTAGTAGTAGTAGTAGTAGTAGTAGTAGTAGTAGTAGTAGTAGTAGTAGTAGTAGTAGTACCATCGGCTGCCGTGCTATATCATCAGCTACCTATAGTAGTAGTGACTATTCTGCGTTGTATAGACATGACTCGGTGTTTATTCATGTTAAGTCATATATATATATATATATATATATATATATATATATATATAAACTATCATATAAAAATACTTATACAAATATTAACACACACGTTCATATATATATATATATATATATATATACATATACTTCATATATACAAAGATAACAAATGTTTGCAATCAAGTATTATTTATTCTACCGATTATGAAATAAAAATAAATATATAAACAAACAAGAGAACGTTATACTTTGGGAAAACTATTGTATACTTGGCACCGTGACACAATGTAATATTATATGTGTTATAAAGAGTATTAGTATTCAGTATATATGTGTGTGTATGTGGGTGGCTTAGTAGGCTAAGCATTAGATACATAATCAGTACATTACTACCAGTAATACACAGGTTAAATCCCCATCCAAGCCATTAAAATATGTATTAAAATAATATTTAGAAATGATTTTATATATATAATTATAATTGCGAATACACATTTATCAGTTTTGGTCAAACCATGTATGCGATTAGAAGGGAAATAGGGCCTGTTTTTTATATACGATAATTATTTACATATCCAATAGAGTATGCAAATGTTATGTTACATTGCATATGGCAATATATTGTAGTATATATTACAGTATAAACCCGGTAGGTACACTAAGTACCTACACTCATTCAAACACACATAGTTCGCGCATCTCACATACATATTTACTATTATAACTATTATAACTATTACAACCATTATAAATATATAACTATTTAACTAATAATTACAAAATAACATATTTAAAAAATATGTATTGTTAATTATTATTATCTGATAATATATATATCTTCGGAATTATTAAAATTATGCAATATTTTGGAATGGCAGAACAATTTATTATTTATATTATTCCTATACGATGAAATCTTATTTTATATTATCATATAACATTATATATTTCTATTTATTGAATTTGGTATTCAAGTTTTAAAAATGTTACTATGTAGAAATAATTTATTATTTTATTAAATATATTAATTATATTAATTCATTTAAATTTAAAAATATGAAAATAGATTCTTTACACGTAATTATTTATATATATATAAATATATATATTTATATTGACATTATTATTAATTTAATATATAAATTAATAAAATATATTATATTATTCTATAACTATTAAATTTGTTAATTAATATAAAGCTATAGATTATAACATATATTTGTGAAATGAATGAATGCATGAATAAGACCTTGTGCAAAAGTTTAAATGTTGTTATTTTAAATTACATGAATAAATAAAGAGATTAGATTCACTAATAATAGATTAATATTAAATATTGATAAAACAAAAATGATATATCACTTTTGTAAGGTATACCTTATAAAGATACAAATATTATTAATAGTATATCAATTAATTCAACTGAAATATGCTTATTATCAAGTTAAACTTTTCTTGGAGTTATTTTTGATTATAATTAAAAATTTCAAAGAACATATAAGAAAAATACAATTTAAGTTATCACATGTTATATATATATATATATATATTTCTATATATATTAACAAAAGATGAGCTATTTACAAATATATATTTTAAAGCTACTTTACAATTCTTTGTTTTTGCCTAATATCATGTAGCATATCACCTATTGTTTAGAAATTTGGAGAAATAATTGTAATAATAACCTTCAATGTATTTCAACTCTACAATAAAATGTTATTCGAATTGTAAATAAATATATCTTTAAAATTGTCAATACTATTTGTATTTTGACTAATACTAACAGTGTTAGTGTTCTAACTGTTATGTTCTAATATATTAAAATTTAAAGATTTAATAAATTATAAAAATATGTTATTCATGCACAATGTACATTTAAAGAAATGCCCAAGCAGAATATCATTATTATTTCCTAGATATAACAATTTATACAAAAATACTTTTCATAATTTCAAATTACCTTATATAAAATCAAGCCGTCATCATAAATCATTATCATTTAAAGACCATAAATCATAGTATAGTTTATGTCTAAATAAATTATTATTTACAAAAAGTTATATAAAAAACTTTAAAAAAATATTAAAAAAACACCTGTTATCAAAATATGAAAATAAATTAAACGATTGATTATATAATTTTATTATTTTTTACGGGTACTAATTAGATACCTTCAGCTTGTTTGTTTTAGTTTTTATTTTTCATTTTTGTTTGTTTAGCTATTTTATTCAATTTATAGTTCGGCATTCAGAATTCAAATCGTTTCTGTGAATTTATATAACTTTTCATCTTTTTTATTTTTAACTTGACTTATTGATACATATTTGTATTCTTTACATCTTAATTATTTATATTTACATTTTTGTACTCATGAGAATCTAACTTATCTAGAATATGATGATTGGGGAAGTTCTCGCAAAAAATCAAATACATTTGTTTATTGACTTATCCATTATTTCATGGTTAATAATTATCCTATTATAAAAAACGTTATTCTTAAAATATAATTCTATACTCCAATCGTTTGCGCCGGTGGAAAGAATGTTTAATGTTACTACCAATGTACCAATAAACCAACACGTAATAAACCAAACGATACTAACTTTTAATTTCTAGTTCTATTGAAAGAATTCTTTATAATTCTTTAACATTCATTATATTAAGACCATTTTATTATTAATTTTATTATATCATATTTCAACATTTTCATAAATAAAATTGTATATTATATCCACTATTTTGTTATTTCTTAATATATACACATTATTTTTTTATTTGTTCACGATCGTCGATCGTCGGTAATTGTCTAACGATCACTGTCATGATCGTTGATCGCGATCGTGATCGTGCATATCACTGGGTCATCCCTACCACAACACATCATATAGTCACATATAGTCATACACGTATAGTCATAATGTATACATTATACTTCTGAGTATAAATATAGTTATAAATAGATGTACTATAGTATAATAAGTATACGTATATTACTAGTACCATAATCATATAGGTCATATCATACTATATGTGTGTGTGTGTGTGTGTGTGTGTGTGTGTGTGTCCTATATCTGTAATATAGTTTAACCATATTATATTTCAATCTATTAATCGATAGAAACGTAGCATTGCAATCAAGTAATTTGACATAATTGTTAATACCTATAGGCATGTATACGTACGGAGTTAAGGGGTTAAGTGGTTAAGTTAAGGGGTTAACTTCCCCTTAGCCGATGATCTACTTATCATAGTAAATACAATTTAAAAACAATATTAATTATATTCCTATAGGAACATATATGTGAAATATATTAAATTTATCATCGATATTAGCTCATACGTATATTTCATTATAATGAATATATATATATATCTTATTTTAGATGACATTTTTGTGTGTTTTATGTAGATTACAGCTATAGTAAACGTACGTGAAATATTAACCTACTGAATTCAATATTAACCTTGTCCTATTATAAAAGTTAAAGTAATGAGAAATACATTTATGAGACACGATTATAAAGTAGTCATAAATGTATTAATAAATATACATGCAATGTATAAATAAAATGTATACAAAATAATTAAAAATAAAATAATGGGAACATTTACTATAAAATATATTAACAACACTCAGTGATAATCCTTTTTTCCTGGATCGCCGATCCCGATAATGATCCTCTATGTCTTTTCCCGAGCCTGAGCCCGATCCCGATCCCGATCTGAATCCTAATTTCTTAACCGATCCCGATATCAATTCCGATCCCGATCCCGATCTCAGTATTATTTATAAATTTAATTGATATGATTTTATTTCATAATTCGAAACAATACATATGTAAATATAATATGTATTATAAATTGTTAATAAACGTAAATAATATGTATTATTAATATATTGTATTATATTTTAATAATAATATTATACATAGGGGAAAGTAACCGAATACGGACACCTTTGTTATCTCAGAAACCATATATCCTACAAAAAAATGTTTAATGTATAAAATATTCATAATTATACAAATAGTCAAAAAAGTATTTTTAATTTTTTAATTATCCAAATATTGCTGATATCCAATAAACTGATTTTTTTATTACGTTTTTAAATTTATGAAAACAAATTTCAACTTTAAACCTTCTCAAGAATATACAAATGTATCGATATAAAATATAACAATATATTATTAAAAAATAAAGTATTCTAAAATTAAATATATAATTTCTATATTTTTTTATCAAATATTTATAAAGTTATATGCATATATCTAGAGGTCATATAAGTCCCTAATACGGACACTCTAGATGTATTAATACGTACACCCTATAGAACCTGACATATATAACCAATCAGCGCGCAGAGTATGAACTATACTGATTTTCATAAAAATCGCATGCATTATAATATTAATACAACCAATAAAGCTAAATCTAAATATTTTATTATTTAGATACTTAAATTGTAATATTAATTAAAAAATATTTAAAATAAATAAATTATTAACTAATTAAATTAGAATAAATTATTCATAAAATTAATTATAAATAATGTAATTGTAATGTGTATGATTGATTCATCAATAATATATAGTTTATCTAGAGGTATATAGGGTGTCCGTAGTATAATACAGGGTGTCCGTATTCGGACATGGGTACAGAATACGTACACCCCCGTTATCTATAGAATTAAAATATTAAATACAATTTTAAAATCACAATAATATCTATAATCATATAATATTAATATATTGTAATTTTTGAATAAAAATAATGAGTCATAAAATGTTAAGACCATTTATTGTTAAAGTGTCCGTATTAGGTAACTTTCCCCTCTAGTACATTGAATTAAATGCTGTGAATCTGTGAATGTCATTAATGTCATTAAATACAATTTTAAAATCACAATAATATCTATAATCATATAATATTAATATATTGTAATTTTTGAATACAAATAATGAGTCATAAAATGTTAAGACCATTTATTGTTAAAGTGTCCGTATTAGGTAACTTTCCCCTATAGTACATTGAATTAAATGCATTCATTAAATGTATGCATACATATAGCCATGGCTATATACTATAAATTATATGATATAGTGAATTAATATAATTTATTTATATAAATGCATTGAATTGGATACAAATATCTACTCATTATACGACGTAAAATATAAGTTGTTTCAAATTCGGTGGTTCACTTATATAATCTTATATATATATATATCCAATATTATTATATTATATCATAATTTATCTATATTTATAACATGTGATATGCATATACTACTATTACGTTTTTCAATATGTGTGCTATATGTATATTTTATATTTAATTTGAATACATTTTATAATTCTAGTATCCTAAATCATTATAGTATAATTGTTTATCATAAATATATAAATATAATAATATTAATATATATAATGTTAACAAATATAAATAAACAAAATGATAATACATACAATATCATATAGGTGAATCATATACCTAAATGTAATAATAAAATTCTAAAATATTGTTAATATTCTTATAAATAAATATAATAATATTAGAGTATCGTATATTCAATTATGGGCACCGATCCCGATCATCTATTTATTCTCTTATGCGATACTTTTCCCGATCCCGATCCTCTCTTTCTTATCCGATCCCGATCCCGATCAATGATCGCAATCCTGCCCATCACTGACAACACTATTACGTTAATTATATTACTCAAATAAAATAAATAGTAATACTAATAATACTAAGAATAAAGGATCATTTATTAATTATACAATTAATATAAATATAGGTAAATAATTTATTAATAAAAACACTCCTAATGCTAAAGATTAATGATTATTTAGCAATATAGGTAGGTTATTAATTTATCTGATAACATAGTTAGAATTACTTTATTTTGGAAGAATTATTTTTATAAAACTATACCTGGTAAAGTCAAAAATTCTTTATTTTGTATCCAATTTCTCACAATGAAATAATAAATTAAGTTTATAATTCGAAAGGTAAATAGTACACAGATGTTAATGATTTAAATACTGTTACCATTAAGAAAATTATGATATAAATAAATCCATAATTAAAAGATGTATTTAATAGTTCCTCAGTTCAATGTATTTTCGCCGCAAGTAATAAGGCCAGTTATACTGAGACACAAACTGTAGTTATCAGTAATACTCGTGAGGACTATAGATCGATATCGTTACGGCCGAAAATGTCTAGATTTTTAGAAATGAATCAAAAACAGAAATATCATTTTTGTGAATAAATCGAATATATAAAGTAATTATCAATATTGTTTTCGAAAGAATTTATCCACATCGGATGCATTATCAGATATATTCTCAGACACATTGGAAAATTGTACGATTGTTTTAATTGATCCGAGTAACTCCTTCGATATGCTTGCACTAAACCACGATATTCTAATCAATAAGCTATCTAGTGTGGTAATACGAGGTACAATTAACACCTAACATGATTACATTTGTCAGACATCGTAACTTTAATTAAAGTGATAATTAAAGTGTGGTTGTCATGTCCCGGAGTTTTCCAATCTTTAAGAGATTTGATCCGAGCATGCTCAACTTCACATTCGAGGTATTAGATGTAAAATTGAAGCGTCATTTTTACTTTATTCAGTATGATTTAGTTTCATATTTATTTTTATTGGATAGTTATTTAATTCGTTACAGTATTCTCTCCATAGTTTTAATACATCTCCATATTCAGCAACAGGGTTATCGTATTTGTCGAGAACAATCATTGTTTTTTTTGATTGATTTCGTAAATAGTTTTAGCATATTGTAGGCTATTTTATTTTATCCGTTATTCACCAAATCTTGATTTATTAGTGCACATTGGTCCTGAATCAAATCATATTTAGCTTTTTTCATTTATTTCCTTATGTTTGAAATTAAATGTATGTGTTCAGTTTTTCTACTTAGATCTTTTTTTGTATCCTTCTTTTATCACGTAATTCCAAGAAATCATTTATTATTTATGCTTATTTCCCTACTTTATAGGGGAAAGTAACCTAATACGGACACTTTAACAATACATGGTCTTAACTTTTTATGACTCATTATTTTTATTCAAAAATTACAACATATTAATATTATATGATTATAGATATTATTGTGATTTTAAAATTTTATTTGATTTTTAATTCCATAGATAACGGGGGTGTCCGTATTCGGTACCCATGTCCGAATACGGACACCCTGTGTTATAATACGGACACCCTATATACCTCTAGATAAACTATATATTATTGATGAATCAATCACACAAATTACAATTACGTTATTTAAAATTAATTTTATACAAAATATATTGTGAGTGATAATCTTTCATCTTTTTCATATGTTAAATCATTTCCATACCGACCTATAGGTATACGACATACAGTATACTGTGTTGGGCCATGTATTGTAATCATCCATACCCTCATTTGCATTCCAATCACCCATCATTATTAGTAACTCTTTCGTGGCTTATTTAATATTATATCTTCTATCTTTTCACAAAACAGCTCTATTTATTCATTTGGATAGTCAGTTGTTGGTGAATAAACGTGGATTAGTGTACAGGTGAATAGCATAGTTTATATTAGTATAGATATTATTCTTATTGACATCATGGCGATATTTATAATTGAATTAGTTAACTATTTACTTACGAGAAAAGCAACAACTTGCGCATGTTTCTTATCTAGTCCACTATAGATGAATGTATAACCATTTTACGTTGGCACTTCTCCATTTTCGATCCATAATGTTTCTGATAATCCTATAATATTCCATGTATATCTATCTAATTCATTAGGAGAAGGAATATTATATAGTTAAATATAGTTAAATATAGATAGAATTATAGGAATATTATAGGAATAGAATTCCCTAGATAGTTCCTGACGTTTTCCACGTTTACTTAGTGATCTTACATTCCTTGTGCCAAATGTAGTAATATATGCCAGTCGTTGTTTGTTTGTTCGTTCGTTAGTTGTAACTTGTACACGTTCATCTCGGAGGTTACCGATGAATAGGGCGGTCGTTAAGGGTGGTCTATCTCTTAAAATGCAAATACAAATTATTTCATTAGATAACATATGGTGATACAAGAAAACGTGTATTTAAAAAAAAATTAATATTTAGACGGACCGACGATGTTTTTAAAGGGATTCGCGTCTTTTTATACAATGTGTCTATGTAACCACTCTTAGCGGTCGTTGTTGTTCCGAACCTATCCGGCATATTTTTGTTATTGTTTGTATTCGACATGACCATGTTCATGTTCTTTCTGTAGGAATAGCAACTAATAGGCGCCTATCTACTCTCTTAGCTCCACTCTTAGCTCCACTCTTTAGATCATGTTAAAACGGTTACCAGGATGAGACGTGAGGAGACAATGCAAGGTAGTTTCGGATGTGGGTTCCCGGAAGGACTAAACACCCCGCCCGAACACCCCATTTCATATACTGCTATTATAATATTACGCGAAGGAACAGCACGGATCGTAGATAATATTACGTCGACGTTCACTAACGTATACGTCACACCAGGATGCGATTAGTATCGTGGTATCCGGATTCTAGAGAAGAAAAGAAGTTATCGTGACATTAACATAATGAGTCATAGTGTTCACCACTTTCGGGTAAAGGCAACTCGTAATAGGTTATTACGTAATCTCGTAAACCGACCAATGATAACACGAATCGGACATCGTTATGTAATATAATGTACACTTTAGTAGATACAAATAGTTCTAAATCGTCGTATTCGTATAGGTATTGGTACCTACGCAGTCGGTATCGGTATTTAACTATAGCTATAGTATACTATAGTTATAGTATACTATAGTTATACTATAGTATTATAGCTCATGTGTGTGCAACGATACATGAATATGAATAACAATACACATTAGTTGGTTTATTATTATTTATGTGATTACGTTATACATATATAGATATATCTATATTTGTAATAATATATTCTGCAATACGAATCAATGTAAAGTTACTTCTTTATGAATAATGATATAGCGCTACAGTAAACTATTTACACTATGTAGCACACACACTCACACCCACACCCATACGCACCCACCCACACCCATACGCACCCACACACACACACACACCCGCATAAACATACACACGCGCGCGCTATACAAGTTACTTCGGTAGTACCCTTGATGTGTGCATTAATGCATGCATTAATGCACAGCGCTAGCACAGTATACTTGTGATGGTAATATCGCAATCCGTATTCTAATAACTGTATCAGTATATGTAATATGTAGATGTAGGTGAATCGCTGTTTTTATGTATATATAATTATATATATATATATATATATATATATATTTATATATATATATTTGATCCTGGATATCGCATTATATGCTAAAACATAAAAAGCCACCCGTAGGAATCTCAAACTTCCTCCGTTACGTAATATTGCATAACGTCGCCAGCGTATCTATTTATAGATTTATTATTAAATTCAATGTGTGGGCGGCTGAGGCAGCGAGATACCGTGATAAACCTCGAGATATGGTGAGATTCAGTGAGATTCTCGTAGGGTATCGCGAATAATACTATATATAGTATAAATATATATATATATATTCTTTAGGTACACTAGGTATATTAGGTACGTTAGTTACATTAGGTACATTAGGAACATTATGTACTCTAGGTATATTAGGTACGTTAGTTACATTAGGTACATTAGGAACATTATGTACTCTAGGTATATGTGGTACGTTAGTTACATTAGGTACATTAGGAACATTATGTACTCTAGGTATATGTGGTACGTTAGTTACATTAGGTACATTAGGAACATTATGTACTCTAGGTATATGTGGTACGTTAGTTACATTAGGTACATTAGGAACATTATGTACTCTAGGTATATGTGGTGCATTAGGAACATTACCATTATTTACATCTTATCTCTGAGATTTAAAACAATGTATTTTTTAAATAATGTTTGTATTATTAAATTAAATATATCTGAGATTATCGACAAATCTATCAAGAAATCATAATTATATGAAATTAAATTTCAGAGATAAATAAAAAAATATTTCACATGATACTTTTATGTTCTTCTTCGTGTTGAATTTAGAATTATCTCTAATATTCTACCTTTACGTTGACCTAAACTGTCACACATATAATTATGTTACGATATTTTATGTAATTGTTCGAATTACATCGATGTTAATTGGCTAATTAGCTGCTGTTAACACTTATAATACAATTCGTAACGAGGGTAGGCATGCGATATAGTGTATACAATACCTATATAGTACACCGGTGTGGTAGACATCACAGTAGATATAATCTACTCAGTTATTATCTTTAGTTTCTAGAAATTTCTATAATTTTAATTTGTTTAAATAATATTGTACACATTGCAATTTGATGAATACAAAGATGATATAATTAGCATACATTAACTGTTAAGTACAAGTATACCTATAGGTCCGTGCGCGCTATCCAGGTGTATATTTATTTGTAATTCTTAGGGCATATCATAGGAATAATACACTACAAGTTATGTAACACTGTCATCAAACTATAAGATACACATATATATATATATGTATATATATATATATATATATATATATATATATATATTGTTGTTATTGTTGTTATTTTATTTGGTGGAGTCCTTTCATCCCATCCAGGAACTTAGATGAAGTTTTCACTTATAACCATATATGGCTCTAATCTCACTTCGAAGCCGCTCTTATGTTAATGCATCAATGGTTTTAACGAGAGCCGATCATTTATGTATACACAATTATAGAAGATCACTTCTAAATATTATTTTAAGACCCATTGTAATGGTCCGGATGAGACTCGAACTCGGGTCCTACTTCTTGTGTGTCTGACGCATTAGCCAACTGAACCACATGGCAGTTATATATTAAAAAGTATACTCGCTAAATAATAACAATATTTAATACGTTATAGCACTTCGTCATCAGATACAGTATATGACATCATCAGTTACGTGTAATACGCTTAAGTCCCATGTAACAATTACGTAACATTTCAAACCGGAAGACGTGACGTAATTAACGCCGATATGTCTGTCCGTCACACACACAGTTTAGGTCACGAGGTCGAGAGACACGCCATGAGATGTTTCTACAACGAGATGCTAGCGAAGTTCATGACAGCATCCCATCACAGGTTACCGTGGTTACCGTGGTTACCGAAGATAGGCAGTATTAAGATATATATTTAGAGAGCGTACAATGTACGCCGTACATATTATGTCCTTTATTTAAAATTAATCACTTTTTCAATGAAATATTCACGATTAGATACTTTTCAATAATCGCTTAATGGATTATTCTTTAAATTGGTATACTGTATTAATTGTAGTAATTTATTTATTGATTTTTATTTAATAAAATTATGAAAATATATAGTCGACATTATTAAATTGAAATATTTACTAACGATACCATATATAGTTTACGTATACCTATATATATATATAATAACTTATAAGTTATTTAATTAAATAAAGAATAATACGAAATTAGCAAAATAAGGAATGTAAAAGTTTTACAGTAACCGTAAAAATTAAGCAAACTATCCTAAAATAGAAATACATTGCTCGATAAACGAGAGAATTGAAATATTTGCAAAATTCTGTTACTCTTGTTAGCTAAACGAACAAGATATTTTCATAAATTATAACTAAATACATCGATAAGAGATAAAAGGGTTACCTAGATACTCCACGTCCTCCCCGACCTCCCTGCGACCTTTAACCATGCGACCTCGACCCCAGATACGTGACCTACCTGTCGGCGATGTTGACCGGTCAGCTGAGGGTGGCTAACTGCAGACCGTTCTACCTGCACTCGATGCAACTGGACGGCGTGAACGACTACTACGTGTTCGTTAAGATCTATCAGAGTTTGCAGGCTATCTACGTGTCCGGAGTGTTGTTAGTCACGTGATACGTCACATGTATATATATGTATATATATACACATATATATATATATGTATATATGTGTATGTATATATATTTATATATGTATGTGTGTGTATATATGATAAGTAATCTCATCGTATATATCATAAACAATCCATCATTTCGATACCATTCTCGTTCGAATTATAAATATCATAAATATACGTACCTGTCTCTTCCTATCTCGTCAATATATCATCTTCACTAAAACATAATAATACATAAGTACACACACATATATATATATATATATATTAAACACATTTGTTATCCTATCGTTTTCAAATTATATATTATTATTACTTCCTGAAATCTACTTTTCACATTTCTCCGATATAATTATATTATTGTATTGATACACCGGCAACTGTAACAAATATAACCTTACCACCTATTTCTCACTCCCTCTCTTATTCCCTCTATCTCATTATACGCCTACATCTCTCTCAAATACGCGTAATGTCCCCGTAAGTATGCATGTATACAAAACCGGTTCTTACCACCTAACCCCGGCGATGACCTTAACAGCGACTGTAAGAACGGTAGCGGTCAAGTGACGATAGCTCTGCGGCCACCGCTACAGCTACACGGCGACGTCCTTCTGAAGGTCATGCGTCAAGGTTGTCGCGGTGACCAGGAGGTGTGTCGTCTTCAGCTTCACAGCGCCGGAGTCGCGGGGAATCGACGGGTCGCGTTCAACAGACGAGATCTCGACTTCAGTAATAACGATTCCACTAATCACGGTACGTATGTGTGTGTGGACGTGTGTGTGGGCGTGTGTGTGGGCGTGTGTGTGGGCGTGTGTGTTTAGGGGTATACTCGGATATATGTGTTGGTGTGTGTATACGCATGTCTGTGGGTGCGCGTATCTTGTCAGTATCTGTAGATCTCGACTTCGAAAACGACGACTCCATTAATCTCGGTATGTATGTGTGTGGGCATGTATGTGTGTGGGCATGTATGTGTGTGTTTACTACCATTGCTTTAAAAGTAGTGGGTATGACTTACTCCCCCCATGGGAGGTGAACTTTAGTTATATATGTTTTCATATGTTAATAGGTATTGCAGTAGGTGTCAGGAATAGGGTATAGAGGTAGATAATTTATTATCAAAACCTATGATAGCTATCTAAAATATATATATATATATATGTACAAAATATAATTATATAATTCTAAGAATTATAATATAAATCATTTCGTTTTTATATTAATTATTAATTATTAATTAGCGAATAGAAATAACAAATAAAATGTTCGTGATATTTGTAATATGTATCTAAAAAATCTTAAGGTTTATATTGGTGTCTCCGGAGAGAGGGATGCATGCAGAGAGGGATGCATGCAGACAGGGGAGATAATACATGTGTATGTTCTTTAGTTCTGTAGTCAATATTATATATCCGATATATCGAATTAAATATATAACAATATTGAACAACATCGGATATATTATGGCGTATACTATTTACCCCAATACCCGCAGTAGGGTATACCCTAATATATATATATATATATATATATATATATATATATATATATATATATATATATGTATATATATATATATTACTAAATAATTATAAATACTAATATTATTATTTATAAGAAGTGTTTTTGTATGAAGTTGATATTTGGGAATAAAATAAATGTGAATATAAATATTCAATTTATTATTGTCTTTAAACATAAAAGTTTCATATTTTCTACCGTTGTTTCCCGATTAATACGAGATATTAGTTATTCGATAGCATATATTAGTATACTAGTTATATTAAATAATCGTAAATAAATAGTGTATAGCATTTAAACAATAACCATTTTCCCTATCGTTTACATGCAAACATCGGGCGCCTGCCCCTTAATGTATCGTACGATAGTAAACCCCGGCGACACTACACGCCCCCCTCCCCGCCCCGTCCGTTAGGGGTCACCACTGTCACGTGTATTAACTAATGACCTTCACGTTACAGACTGCACGGACTCCAGTCTGCGGCTAACGATGGTCAGTTCTAATGAGGAAGACCACACCTCTTTCACAGGTTACGTAACTCACTATAGTCGACATGATGATGACGATGATGACGTCATCGGTGTGTACGCGTGATTCACACGTGACCGTATAGGTCGTGCGAGGATGGTAGTGTATGCGTGTGTGTAGGTGTATGTGTAGGTGTATGTGTAGGTGTATGTGTATATGTATGTGTAGGTATAGGTATGTATGTAACGATATTATATAACGCGTTTTTATGGATAAGATTCATTGAAAAAGAAAATCAATAATATAATATAATATAATATAAATATATATATATATATATATATATATTAAAATTAAATATATATGACATTATTGTGAAACAATGTTATCGATCGACTGTTTTCTCCCATTGTCTCCTATAGTATTGTTATATTCCATAACAGCCATATATTACGTACCCCGGCCGACATATTTCTCTAGAGGATTATTAATGTCCTATTCGTGAAGGACATTTCATTATCGCTATCCAAATTAACAAGTCGTATACATTACGTACATGGAGTATGATATTTAACATTTTATATAGAATATATTCTAAACTATAGGTTATTATAAAATATTATATACTATATATTAATATATATATATATATATATATATCTCTAGATTTAGAAGATTTAGTATCCATGGCCCATGAAGCTAAAACGTAAAATCACGTTTTCCAATTCTACAATGTTAACAATTACACATTAATCTATATTTTATATCTATTAATATATATCAAACATATAGAATTAAAAATAAATATTAAATATAGAATTCTATATATTAATATTAAATTAAATTAATTAAAATTAAAATTTTAAAATCTAAATATATTCCTGAATAATCATAACAAGATGTTGTTTCATACAATGTTCGCCAGTGAATAATATGTGTATACTCGTGTAATTAAAACTCTGATCGCTTAATTATACCGTGGCAGAGTGTATACATTGTACAGTATACATTGCACATTGTACAGTATACATTGCACATTGTACAGTATACATTGTACAGTATACAGTATACATTGTACAGTATACATTGTACATTGTACATTGTACAGTATACATTGCACATTGTACAATGTACATTTCACATACACGTGTTACATATACATACGCCTCTATCATCCGTACCCCTCTATCTTCCCCCTCCCCTACCTCCTTAGATACCCCACTTATCAACCATACAGCGTATATACACGTATATATATACCCACATCAACCATGTATTGTCTATAGTAGAATATATATATATATATATATATATATATATATATGTAGTTTCCACAATTCGTTGTTATATAATAATCAACAGGATATCATATATATATATATATCATATATAAATGTAGTAATATATAGCCATATGTAGACTATGTGTAGCCATATATTTGTTTTTATTTTGGTACAGCTGTACTATAATATGTAGATACAGCTAACATTGTTTGTAGGGAGTCCTTCATATGGGATATCCCATCCAGGAACTTATATGAAGTTTCAACCCCAACGTATCACTATACGACTATGTGTGGACGTATACATCTATAGGGCCTATTAGCGCTATCTATGTACGACAGTGTTGTCACTGGCATCTATAGATGATGTAATGATGCCAGTCAAAGCTAAAGCTTCGACGCAGTCTCAGTATCAGTTACCTAAAGTCTTAACTCGGCTCGGGCTCGTTTTGTTAGAGGCTCATATCGGCTCGTTTTTTTTTTTCAGAAAATGAAAGTCTGGGCTCGGCATCATTTACATCACTACTAGCAACACACATATAGTTAAACTATTATAATATATATATATATATATATATATATATATATACTTACTATGATGAGGATAATCGATAGCTTAATAACCAATTTCCCGATTAAATGCATGTATCATGATACTTACGTAATAGAGCCTCTATTATAGAGGTAATGAATTAATAGTTACTTCCGGTTCTATTAACTGATATCGTATGTTTGCAATACCTCTATTGTACTGTATATATATATATATATATATATATATATATATATATATATATATATATATATACAGTGTATACACTATATATATATAAATATATATATATACAATTTTTTGGTTTTTCTCATTTAATCGAGAAAACATCACCATATATGGTAATAATCACCATATAATAATATTGCATTTTACAATTTAACTCATCGCTGATTGGTTTAAAGGAATCAAACGTATATATTAGACTGTGTAGTTAATGTAATGTGTTTACGACAAGTACGTATATATTCCAGAACATTCGTAATGTATCAGTTATTATACGTATACTTAAGCTAAACTATTCTACCTTATATAAATAGGCTCGTATTCTCTATATAACAAAGTGGCGGTATTAATAACTATTTGTTTTAAATAACACATACTAGCATAATTCATAAATATATATATATATATATATATATATTATAAAATGTGTTACATTAATTTTGAATATAATATTTAAAAGTTAGTTACTAACATTAAATATATTAAATAATCGCATATATTTAACGACTTGGGTAGAATAGTATTCTAAGGCGTCCTACATACTGCATTATAACGCGAGTTCAAACCCTGTCCCGACTAGTGATGTACATGATGCCGAGATTTTTAATGCCGAGGCGAGACTTCTGATTATTGATGCCGAGCCAATAATTTCATTTTCCGAGTAGAGACTTTAGGTAACTGAGACTGGGAATGCATCAATGCTTTAGATTTGAGCATCATTTACTGCATCACTAGTCCGGACCATTACAATATTTCTTAAAATAATATTCAGAATTAATCATATACATATATATGTATATACATTGATATATGTATATACATATATATATATATATATATATATATATATATATATATATATATATTATATATAATGATATATCATTATATATAATGATCGATTCTTGTCAATACCGGAATGAATAGCAGCATTTTAATTAACACGAAAGCGGCTTCTAAGGGACATTAGAGTCATTACGTTATAAGTGAAAACTTCATCTAAGTTCCTGAAGGGGATGAAAGGACGTCACCAAAATAAAAAACAAAAATATGGTCACATCCAGTTGGTTATTACATAATAATGTATTGTTGACATGAAGTATATTACCTGTAGGTATTACCCAAGCGGTCTCACTCTCGTGATTTTCCGAATATGTAAAAGTGATGGATGTAAACAACAAAATCCCAGTGACTCCATTACGGGATCTATAGATTGTAATCCATAGTAACTATATTTTTCATAAAATTTTACGAAAATGTCTTCAAACTCAATCAAAGCGGAACTCAGATGTGCCATTATGAATTGTGACAACTATTCAATAAATGATACCTTTCCCTACCATAGATGTCCACTAGATGATGAACAATATGTTAATAAATATGAAAAAAATTTTCACAAAATTATTATTTGGAATTTTTTTTATAATTAATTATGTATTATAGAGACTATTTTATAATCGTAACTCTATGAGGTATGCATAGCATATGTAAATATTTTATAATGTATTATATACTCTTATTTCGAAAATTTAAAGTATTAATAATCATTAATAATTATAAAATAGTCATAAAATCGCTGAATATATAATATGAGAATACAGTGGAAACCGGCGCGCTATACCTTATGACATCGGCGCGCATACATCGCATTTCAAAGTATGCACATTTAAAAAATGATTTTATTAAATAAAATAAAAATAGTGTACTAAGCACATTATTAACCAATAAATAGTAATCCTCAAATATATATATACGTGCCGGTTTTCCACTGATACGTAATATAGCATCCTATTATTTGTATTTTTTTAATGACAGAATTAAATTCAAAATACAAATACTATATATATATATATTATTTCTATATTTTATATTGTGATATCTAATTATATAGATATACAAATATTATATTAAATAGTGATTTTATAAATAAATATATACATTACATAAATACACATATATATAAATACAATATATAATTATATATTTATATTATAGATATGTAATATATCTATTAAAAAATAAGTATTCTATTGTGATACTGCCGTGTATATCTGCGAACTAAGCGCCTAAAGTGTCGGGTCATGATACTGCCGTGTATATCTGCGAACTAAGTGTCGGGTCGTGATACTGCCGTGTATATCTGCGAACTAAGTTTCGGGTCGTGATACTGCCGTGTATATCTGCGAACTAAGCGCCTAAAGTGTCGGGTCATGATACTGCCGTGTATATCTGCGAATTAAGCGCCTAAAGTGTCGGGTCATAATACTGCCGTGTATATCTGCGAACTAAGTTTCGGGTCGTAATACTGCCGTGTATATCTGCGAACTAAGCGCCTAAAGTGTAGGGTCATGATACTGCCGTGTATATCTGCGAACTAAGTTTGGGGTCGTGATACTGCCGTGTATATCTGCGAACTAAGCGCCTAAAGTGTCTGGTCATGATACTGCCGTGTATATCTGCGAACTAAGTGTCGGGTCATGATACTGCAGTGTATATCTGCGAACTAAGTTTCGGGTCGTGATACTGCTGTGTATATCTGCGAACTAAGTTTCGGGTCATGATACTGCCGTGTATATCTGCGAACTAAGTGTCGGGTCATGATACTGCCGTGTATATCTGCGAACTAAGTGTCGGGTCGTGATACTGCCGTGTATATCTGCGAACTAAGTTTCGGGTCGTGATACTGCCGTGTATATCTGCGAACTAAGTTTCGGGTCGTGATACTGCCGTGTATATCTGCGAACTAAGCGCCTAAAGTGTATATTAAGTATGGATATGTCAAAAAATAGTATGAATCGTATTCAATCAACTATAGTATTTAATAATTATATAAAAAAATTGTATATTTTATTCAACTTGTATATAAAACATATCGTTCATAAAGAAAACATATGTAATACCTTTTTATATATTTTGAATATTAATGATGTACATTTTAAATATTCTGATATATGTGTAGTTACTAGGAAAGTTGTATTATTTTTTATTAAAAACTGTCTAAAATCAACATTATCAGTTGAAAATTTAGAAACTGTAGAAATCGTCAAATGTGGAATTAGAAAATCAAGAAAATTATTAAAATTAAAACATTTATAAACTATATCAAAAAATGTTTATTATTACATATATATTATAATAAATTATTACATATTAATTATAATATAACTAACTATTTATTGTATATAAAAATATATTATAAAAAGGTTATATAACCTGATATTCAACTATATATACTTAAATAATTTAATAAATATTTTTTTGAATTACATTTCATATTTCAAAAGTGTAGTACGACAGTAGGCACACATTAAATAACTATAAATAACAAAGTTCATGCGTATCTATCAAGGCGTGCGTCGCGCGAATAAATTATTCTTAGTTAATAATTACTTTGTATAGGCTCACTTCGGGATATAAAGCAGCTATAAAAAACTTAAGAATAAAACTAAATCAAACAACCCAAAAATATCAATCTGAAAATATGAATTAATCAATTAAAACGAATAGTGTATACGTATATTTTTATAAAGTTATCATTCAAAATATACATGTTTTCATTTAGATTTTATGTTCGTGTGCACTAGAGCGTATAATAAATTTGCGTAACGCACGCCATGCGCGCAACTAGTGAAGTTTGCTATTTATAGATATTTAATTTGTGCCACCCGCCCGTATTCTATTTTCAAAATATAGGTTTAAATATAAGTATAGGGATTTATGTATTAAATAATAGTTTAATATTTTTTATATTATTTAAAACTATTAAATTAATAAATATAACTTAAGTAGTAATTATGTATTTATGTATTTAAAGAAATATATAAATTGTAATATTTTTAATTTTAATTTTTCTATATCCCAACATGTTGTTTGTTTACATTTATTTGATTTGTTTACATATTTGATAAGTTTGCATTGGAAGATAGAGAGTGAGATCGCTTGGGTATTACGTGGACAACATGGTGATACAAGGTGGTTATACGTGTGCATATGTATATATATATATATATATATATATATATATACACACATATATATATACCCACAGGAGACAATAGATTAAAATGTGAATACATTAGCGATTATTATAAAAATCTAATGCCCACGCTAACAATGCCCAAGCTAACAACAGTGCACAACTGAACTATCGATCACGTGGTCGTAATAACGTAGTGTTACGTAATATGACGCGCCGGTTAACATCCGGGTCATGTGACAGTGTCACGTGCGGTAATAAAACGATGACGTCATCGCTAGATAGATGTACTACCGTTAAGCTAGATGTACGGCGTACACTGTACGCTATGTTATCCTAGACGACCAGTAGTTAATGTTACAGTGATACACGACATGTGATATATCATCTATTTGACCTTGACCTCAAACATATATATATATATATATATATAAATGTGTTATAGTGTACGATATAGTAATACATCGTATATAAACCTTCTACAGTTGTATTACTATCCACTACTATTCATTAATATGCTGTATATATTATTATTATTATTAAATAGTATATATAATAATAATAATATATATATATATATATATACATGTATATGTGTATTGTATATATTTAGTTACAAGTGTTGCCTAGCAACCACTACTAACATATGATACATGAGTTACCGTGTGATTTAGTGTTTATGTTTTATACTGTAACTAAATATATGCAATACATGTATATATGCATGTATTTTAATACGTGTAATATAAAATATATATATATGTTTTATAGCTAGCTTGACATACATTGTGTTGTACAGGTGACACTAGCTATGTATTATAGATCAATCATAGCTGTGAAATGTATATAAACATATAATATACATATATATATATATATATATATATATATATATATATAGAAGTAGGAGTAGGAGTAGCTGCACTATCAAAGAACATTATAATATTCAGAAACCTACTGTGATTATGACAAATATACGAATACAAAAGGTGCATATATGCAAAACTATCGTTTTCTTATAAATGATCACCTTATATAATCACCGAATTAACCTAATTAACCTAATTAACCTAATTAGCCTAATTAACCTAATTATATATTAAAAATATCCGGCAATTCAAATATTATCCATTATTTAAAGTTTATTTTAAAATAATTATTTATTATAACTTTCCATTGACTATCTTAATAGTTAATATTTTTGCTTGACGTTCTATGTTTGTTTTCTACTCGTGTTTAATGGTATGATGTTATAATAGACAAATAATTTCTTATTCATTTATGAAAAAAAATCAAAGAATCGTAACTTTAATAATATTAAAATAATATAAATAAACTATCGTGTTACTAATACTGTCTCAATCAGTATTAATGTGAGGCATTATTGAGGGAGTTATGTCTATTTAACCTTAGAGTTTCTTCCAATGTATTACTATATAACATATATGTATCGATTTTGAAGTTTAATTACAAAATATTTACAAAATTAAAAACATAAATTTGATTAGATATAAATGAAAAAAATGCTATCTCTATCATATGATATATTATACATCTTCATTTAAACATGGGTTCCCGGCGATGCAATTATCATTAATAAATAACAATATGTATTATAGGATAATTAACATACAAATAATTAACATTTTTTAAATTAAATCTATTACATCACAAATTATTTCTATTCTAAATTATAAAAAAATGATGTTGAATACAAATAATTATTGATATGTTCTTTAATTTACAATTGAACGTAGTATTCAAAATGCGTATGTTGGTAGTACTTGACGTGGCAAGTGTATTCTTACATCAATCTAAATATTACATAATATATGTTCACAAAATAAAAATGTATGAACATTTTGTTATTTATGATTTTGTACTGTCGGGTATATCCGATTATTAATTATTAATAGTATACTTATGCTGTTAGCCTATAGGCATATATATGCTATATGCTATATATAGGCACATATAGCATATATGATATATAATGCATGTACTGCAATACGGACCTCACACGTATCACGTATAGGTGCCGTACAACTGCTGTATACAACCACTGCGACTGTAGGCATCACCTACCCAAGCTCCGAGCATCACCCGGAGCGCACACCGTGTAATGATGCACCGCACACTACATCGCGCACCGCACACCGATAGTCGCACGTAAGCGCGCACACCACTGCGCATATGTAATGCTGTATCACTATTGCGCAATGGTAATACCATGGTATAGAGCTAGAGAGAAATACCAATGCCTGGCAGTGTAAGCCAGTGCGGAAAGCGGAAATAAAAAATCAGCCACATTGCGGTGACCAAATATTAAAATATAATATTATTTTGATCATAACTTTTTATTATTAATTATATCAAAAAAGTAAAATATGAAGCTTATATTACTTTTTATCCTCTTTCCAATGGTATTAATGTTATTCTAGCTACACAATTAAAAATCAAATAGGCCAAACCGCCACTTCGTGGTGACCAGTTTAGATTGAGCCGTTCCGCATGTCAGATACCTTGTTTACCACTCTATTTCTCTCTAGCTCTATGTCCCACGGTATCAGTCGCAGAATAGGCCGTGTATCGCACTGTTACTGTTTCACTTGTTTTACACATACATATCGTTAACTGAATATTAAGTATTTACTATTACAGTATTTTAGTATTCTATAATCAATAACTCACAATTAATATATATATATATATATATATATATATATAATATAACCCATATGTTATTTATATATGTTATCAAATATAAATAATGAATATATGAAATTATAAATTATGTGTTCACGTTAACAAATATGCGATGTTCCCCCTATATATATATATATATATATATACAATTATAAATATACATATTTTCTATAATTCTAAAACATGTATACTTCTCTATTATATCTAGTAATAGTTCACAGCACATATGTTACATATAAAGTGCATGCGAGATATAGATATGAGTAATAATCATGACCTATATATAGATACGTATGAATAAGTAAGATTGTTTTATTTATAAATTACTTCCGTAAACTTTAGTTATATCACTTATGAATTTTACTTTTAAAATATGGTTACGTATATATTAATCTATTTATAACTATATCTAAATATATATATATATATATATATATATATACAAATAAATGTGTGTATATATTATACATAAACGTATCATTACGTGTAAGCCCATTTCATATATTCATACATAACATGTTTACTGTAAACAAAAACAATATGATACGTGTCAATCAAACTCGGCTAAGCCACGCCCAGCGACGATCGCGTTACGCCCACCGCGCAACTCTCGCCGCCGTAAAAAAGTTAGCGAACATTTACTAGTGAGTTTAGTGTAAAGTTTTCATCGAATCTCTCCATAGCAAAGGTTAGCTATCTGCTAGATCACCCTTATCTCTGTTATTCGTGTAACTAGGGTTGTAACTAGGGTTCTCGGGGTACCTAGAGTAACGTAGAGTGGCATAGAGTACAGTAACCGACTACACCCCCGTATACGAACTACTGTTTGTGTATCTGCTGTGCATTTATCTAGTCCATTAATTATTAGCATAGAACTTTAATATACAACCCTATTAAATCTATAGTATTTACTTAATTACACACACACACATACACGCACTTATATATATATATATATATATATATATATATATATATATATATATATATATATATATGTATATATGTGTATATTTATATGTGTATATTTATATGTGTATGTATGTATACTTTTTATGTACAAATACATATTAACTATTAGTTATGTATGATTGTATAGTGATGATTGTATAGTGATGTTGCGTTCTATAGAATCTAGAATGCTATAGCACACTAACATACACACATAAGCACCCACAGTAGCGCGTATGTGTACCATTGTAGCGGGTGTGGTATGTATACTATACTATACACTATACTATAGTATATACTATTGTATATATACACTATACTATACACTATACTATACATTATAGTGCGATACATTTATCACTGATGCTCGCATCGGAATGCATCGCCTAGTATCGCCTAGTATCCCACACACACTTGGGCTGCAGTTACAATACATTAAGGGCGCGATGTCCTTAAGTGCGATGGTCATCATTCGCTGTCACAAACGCCATATCGTCCGGTCTAATGAGGACAGTAATCAGTGGCCGTAATTAGGCCGTAATAGTGACCTCACTACTGACCAACCGGTGTTCAACGCAGGCATATATTAGCGTATATTAACGTAGATTATATCTAAGTGTGTATGTGTGTGTGTGTATTATATAGCTATTGTTGTATAGAAATGTATTGTATTAAAAGTGAACACTTGTACTCTTCAGTATTTGTGCATATATGTATGTGTGTGTATATGTATGTGTATGTGTATATATATATATGTGTATTAGTATGGGTGAGTATGTATATAGATTATAACTAAGTGTATATACGTATACTAGACTACATTATAAATATATATATATATACTATGGAATATATAAATACACATACTATAGTATACAGTACACCCCATACAATGTACGTGTATGTGGGTGTGTGTGTAGATATGTCTACTGGTGCTGCGATATGAAGTGCTGCACGATACCAGTAAACAGCTCGGCTAATGATTAATATGACTAATCTAACGACCATGCATGACTCACCAGTCACAGCATCAGCTTTCATTAGACACTCTCTACAACTCTCTAAAACACTAGTCGTTAGTCCTCTAGTTTGCGTGTGTGTTCCTCGTACGGAGGACATGGAACTATCATCAATTATAAGTGTATATAATATACGATATATTATACACACACCAACGTGTGCGCGTGTGTGTGCGTGCGTTGGCGGGTGTGTGTGTTCGTGTAACCGTACGAGTTTATTAACACACACCGACACACAAACCAACGAATCACATTTATCATATCGCTAGTTATATAAACGCGAGCTATAAATAGACCTGCCAGCTCACACCCTCAACTCTGGTTATTATTATTAATAATAATGGCGGCGCACAGAAACGCTAGCGCCGAGATGTGTTCATGTCCTCGGTAGTTGTTACTATAGGCAAGCGCGGTAACACTACACGGCGTATTGGTATACAGTATAGTATGTAGTATCTAGAAGGAGTGTATACTATACACATGCTTACATTGTACGTAGGTGCATGCGTGTGTGTGTGTGTGTGCGCATGTACACTACTATAGCTGCAGTTGCCCAGTGGTTGCACTACTAGGCGAGATGTACAGTATTCGATACCTGGTAGCTGTTGTTCTATTAATAGCGTTAGGGTGCTAGAGCTTTAGACGTTAGAAATCAAACAGACAGACAGTAATTATCAGTGCGAGCGCAATACAATGTACAGTGTACATAGTATGCCTTACATTGTACATTATACATCGTACACTGTACATCGTACACTGTACATCGTACACTGTACATCGTAAACCGCGTGTGTTTCCGGGTATTCCTCGAAGTCATCCACGAGTTACCCGTGTGTGCATATGTATGACTCATAACCATGCGTGTATAACGTAAACACATACGTATGACTCATACACCGATGTAGAACGTGTACACATCGCGTATACACACACCTCTCCTTCGTGCACTCCAACGTACCCGATACATATAGTACACACGCGTGCGTACGGTATCACGTGAGCATACAGCGACACTCCCGCCGCTTACCCGCGTATGGGTTCACTCACCCCCACCCCACCCCACCCCCCATGGGGTGTGCTTCTCAACCAACCCCTAGGTGAGGGTGTGAACAAAGCGCATGCGTATAAACGTGTATAGTTTATCATACGAGC
>OZ025242.1:26925117-26947617 GCA_964019155.1 Osedax fenrisi
ATATACTTATAAGCGTGTATACGTGTGCGTGTGTACGACTTACTGTGCGACACATTGTGCGCATACGTTCAGTTCGCACAGGGATGCGTGCAACACACACCAGCCTATATAACGGACTACACACTAGACTGCAGGCGGTACTACACGAGTACCTACACACACCCGTACATGAATGCATGCGCGATAGATGAACGCCATACATGTATACGATGCGGCACAACCTCGCCACAACTGAACATTTACCGAATACGAGTAATTCTATACGTCTGTAATTAAATAACAACTTAAAGTAAGGTTTACTTTACTTTACTTAAGTATTAGAAAACTTCGTGCGCGCGTGTGTGTGCGCGTGTGCGCGCGTGTGTGCGTGTGTGTGTGCGTGCGTGTGTGTGTACGTGTTTGAGACAAGTGTCGATATTATATAAAACATGATCGATTGATATACACTATTCTCACACCCGCACTCCGATGTGTGGTGTGTGTGTGTGCGCGATGGTGGCGACACATGACGGTGAGAGGTAGTACCAACACATCTCAACACTATTGACACGTGACAGTTACTACCAGTACAATCAGATCATTGTCTCGCGAGATACCGCGCTCGTTATATTAGAATACGTTAGCTACGGTAGTGATGTTGATGTTGATGTTGATGTCGATGTCGATGAAGGCGGCATGCAGTAGCTACAACAATAGTCGCACTATACGCTAATGCGCACGTACTCTTAATGCATACCGAGCGACGTATAAAAACTAGTCTAACTACAATCTATTCACCTACAATTACCTGCACGGATTGCGCGGGAAACATAAAACTATTGAAATGCGCGCCGATATCATCTGTAAATAACTGTACAATAATGTGTACAATGTACAGTGTACGCACGCCTATATCCATTACGAGGTTATGTCCTTGTACGGTGTAACGTTGTCCTCCACAACTAGTGGGTACTAGTGATGTAATGATGCCAGTCAAATGTAAAGAATCGATTCAGTCTCAGTTCAACCTAAAGTTCGACTCGGCTCGGGCTCGTTTTTTTCCCGAAAATGAAAGTCTCCGCTCGGCATCAATAACTAATCGTCTCGGCTCCGCATTAAAAAGCTCCACATCATTACCATAACTACTGGGCCCTATAGTACCAGCGGTGCCTATATAGAGCCCCCCCCCCCGGTGATAGTAACTACCGCATTAACTGTCACGTGACGGTACGATAAGTCACGTGACGAGTGACTACAGTCACGTGACTATAACCAGACCATACGTAACACCTACAGTACACACCTGATCATAGCATGATATTCATCGCTATATGACTCATCCATAACGTATACGTATGTGCGCTAACTTACAAACCCGAATGAGGCATGAGTCACTAATATACAATATATTATATATATATTGTATACATACATAACATACATAACATACATCTATAAACATAATACATAACGTAAGGTATTACCTAATGCAGTATATCGTAAGCCCTACAGTAAGCCCTACAGTAAGCCCTACAGTAAGCCCTACAGTACACTCTATAGAGCTGTACCATCACTACTGGTTCACCCATGCAGTGGTAATGATATTAGCGTATGCGTTAACATACACATACCCACACACATACCCACACACATACCCACCCACACACTTACATACATACACATTTAAGATATGTCTTATATAATAAGTGTTTAAATAAACTTTTACAATTACACTAACATACACATACACACGTTAACATAAAAACCAATATATTATGTATACACTCAAATACAAATACGCACATACACACATATATATACATCTACAAAACATACACATAGAAACTTAGGGAAGTCGGTATACCATCTGAATCAACCCGCACACATGCACAACACGTTTACATAACTATACGAACAAATGTGCGCACACACGCACGCACACACACCAGCACACACCAGCACGCGCGCACACCAGCACACACCAGTGCGCGCGCTAAAGTGTGCGTGTTTGTTCAGATAACGCGTCGCGCGCGCTCAATAATTGGAATCAGATTTCACCGTGGCGCTCCCTGTCGGAGAGAACACGTGTTTCTTAGCCGCTAGGGTTCACCACCAGGCGGAGACTGCATCGTTCACTGACTTCCGGTGATTGCGTCTCCTCGCTATAGTGGTCTACCTGTGTATTACATAATATCGATGTTATGTGAAAGTCGCTTAAGCAAATTCGCTAGATGTGATCGCTGCTTTCACACACGTGTATCGTTAAGTCACGTGGGTGTGGTTATGTCACGTGGGTGTGGTTATGTCACGTGGGTGTGCAACTATGTGTGTGTGGTTATGTCACGTGGGTGTGGTTATGTCACGTGGGTGTGGTTATGTCACGTGTGTGTGTAACTATGTGTGTACAATGCGCATTATTATAGATTGTATGCAGTTTTTTATTCGCAAATATGATTATATGTGTGCGTCAAATGGTATTTAATACCATTTGACACACGCACATATACCTATACCTATACCTATAAATACCGATATAAACATTCATAACAAACGTACACGACGACACCGTTATGAAGCGGTTCTGTTTACGACTTTACGACGGACCCGTGTTTCTGTTGGCGACCGTGGTTCTAGATTTATAGATTCCGCTTAAAGCCCCCCACTCTCTCTCTCTCTCGCCGCTGTCAGCCCCATAGGGCTACTTGGCACGGTGCACTCGTACACCGCCCTGCCCTGCCCTGCCCCCTCTCGCTAGTGTACGTCGTTAACATACCTCTGGACACCGACACACGCGCACTAGTACAGGGTACACACTACACACACTGACCACTGACCACTGACCACTGACCACTGACCACTGACCACTGACCACTGACCACTGACCACTGACCACTGACCACTGACCGCTGACCACTGACCACTGACCACTGACCACTGACCACTGACCACTGACCACTGACCGCTGACCACTGACCACTGACCACTGACCGCTGACCGCCACTCTCAGACCTCAGTGGTCAATGACCTCGATGTGCGACACGCGAGTAATAATAGCCGCGGTAGAGGTGGAGGTCACTTTTTCTCGATCACCTCCTCCGCCTCCTCCTTCTCTGCTGCAATGCCCGGCCGCCCGCCCTACATAACTCTATAAACAAACGCTACCCTATTGTATTCACCCTATTCGACCATTGTATTCGACCATTGTGGTCACGTCTTCATACTGGTCTAGATATGTGTACTGTTTACCGTTTGTCATTCTTTACCGGTGCGTAATGTATATGTATCTACACCGTACACCATATAATGTACAATGTGCAATGTACAATATACACTGTATAATGTACAATGTACAATGTACAATGTATATTGTTGAATGTACAATGTAGATGGTACAATATATACTGCAGATTGAACATTATGCAGTATGCAATGTACAAATAGACGATTCAATCTATATGGTAGAATGTACAATCTATAGTTAGTATACAAATACATGTATACCCATGGTCCACACATAAGCACACTCATTGGTGTATAGATGCGTACACACGCGCGTGTGAATGCATCTATTTATCACATCTAGTATAGCTATCATTAGGTATACCAACACACACACACACACATACATCGCAAACACACGCATACATATACACTTATAAATACACATATATATTTACATAATATTAAATTATACACACACATACACACACGCACAAGTAATCGATGTATGAGTAACAAATCTATTAATAGATCGCTGTCTACAAGTAGCCGACAGTAGCCGGTGCATATTCAATACTTCTAGGCGTGAGGCTATAAGTCCGACTCTCGCCGGTATTACGTAATCACTAGTGACGTCACACACACGCACGCGTAACGTGTGATGTAATACCGTGATGTAATAACGATAGAGCCGCGCATTTATTGTGGCATTATTTCACAAACAAGTAATTATAAGTTTTTAACATCGTTGTTAATTAACTAATTATCGTATACATATAATATACAAATGTATGCATGTATATCATGGTATAAATAAACAGACACGTATGTTACCTGACTAACTTGCTATTATAATGGAACACTAAGTGCACGCGTACCCTAACTTCATTCAGGCATCATTAAACATGATATATCAGTCACGTATAACATGACCCCTATTTGACCCCATGTATGACGTAATTTATACATAACACATATAATAGATACCCTATTGTTATGTTATTGATGAATACTTGAATAGATTTATTTTATATATTTATATTCTAATTAAATTATTACAGGGCATTTCCGTCAACATTTAACCAATACAAATATTATTAAAGAAATTGTCATATATTTCTTTCAAATTTAACAAACGTATGCTTACAATCTATAGACCAATACGTTGAAACATGATTTAGGTTTAAAGTTAGAGTGTGCTATATATATATATATATATACTTAGAACTTGTCCCTAATTGCCCTCCCCTAACAAACACAATGTATACTGTTTTAATAATTAATCATTATTTTAACGTTTATGTTTGTTTTATTTTCCTCTATTTGTTTATACTATTATATTACAGTTATTAATACATTATGTATATATTTATTAACCACACATAAATATATATATATATATATATATATATATATACACACTTTATAATTGTAAGCTACACTAAAATTGATCTGCACATATTCAGACTATAGTAATGTGTGTGCTTTGAGTTTATCCCGGATAATGATATACAATATATACCCTTATCATACTATATATGCTATATATTGATGTTATATCAAACTTTAAACATTCAATTTGCAAAAAAGCGAATAAAAGCTTTACGTTGAATGCTTCTATTAAAGAGAGGTTGTGTGTTAATTCAATTAGTAACTCAATTAGTAATATAACTATTAGCCGATAAGAGTACGGAATACAGTTTACAAAGTATATACGGAGTATAGTGTACCTATGTATATACTAAGTATGTATATATATATATATATATATATATATATTATATTTATAATTAAAACAAAAAAAAATGTTCATTCAGACATATCGTGAAGATCTACCTATCGATTAGTACACGGTACAGTGTAGACTGTATGTTCACTACGTACACTATACAGTGTAGACTGTACAGTGTACACAGTAAGCACACGTGTGTATACACATAGTATACTACACGTATGTTTAGTGCATGCACTTGTGTTATCACGTGTGAAACCGAGCTTAAGTTATTTAAATATTAATATATATATATATATATATATATATATATATATATATGGGTATATATATATATATATATATATATATACATATATATTAATATATATATTATATAACATACGCGAAATGACATACGATATATATTATTAACAGTGTTCTTATATTTGTAGTACTTTAAGTTTACTTTAATGTAATCTAATTATTAAAAGTGAGTTTGATGATAGTTTAATGAAATAATTGTAATGCTATATAATATAATATATATATTAGTATACTAATCATGCATAACAATACGATCTCGAGTAGATTTTGAGTACTTTCTTCTTAACAACACATACGAAATATACAAAATCGATGTTAAAAAATTAATATATTTATATATGCCTAGTTTATTTTAATAAATTAAGTTAATTATTAATAAGTTAACTTAATGATTAATTAATTATTTAAATATATGCCAACATTACATTGTTTATGGTGAAACTGAAACCACAGTTTCGAAAGCAACATTTTATAATTCGAGACCGTTAAGAAATATTACAATTGGGTTTCAATAACATCACTAGTTGCAACAATGATGTTTTTAACCTAATAAATCCTCTATTGAAATAGATCTATTCTTGTACTCGAATACAATAGTCATACTATACTATAGCGGTCTATTCTCAACTATCTAGGACATTCTTGTATTAGAAATGTGCATAGTTTGCATATTATATAATTCTTATCGATAGTGAATGAATACATTATTTTCGTAAAAATAAATTTATAGCCCACAAATATTTTTATGATTCTATAAAAAGAATTATAAGATAAAATCAACAACGTAAATCTATACATATATTTATATATATCACATTCTGAAATAATATATAAATTATAACGGTACAATACACATCAAAGCTCAGAGAACTAGCGAGTAAAACAAACACTAAAAAGATATATTCATCAAGTGCACACTGCATTTTCATATAGTAATGAACCTATCATGTAGTAAAGATTATCTAATTATAGACCAAAGTACACTACATATTAAGTAACAGTGGAGGGTGCTAATAATATTGAAGGCAATTAAACAAGTTATATGTACACATTGACATCTATACTAAAGTGATAGGTCAAGGACGTATTTAGGCTCAACACTCGGGTAACGAGGTACATCTCTCATCTCTATCTTGACCTCTCATGAGAATTGGAATCTACTATAATTACGCCTCCTTGACGCCTATTTTCCCTATAATTACGCCTCCTTAACGCCCCTTTCCCCTAGAAATACGCCCCGTAACGCCCCTTGTCTCTATAAATACGCCTATAAGTGCACCTACTCGACCATTACGTAATAAAGAATCTCACGTAATGAGAATACGCGTGGTTACGTCACGATATGTATCACGTGATGATATATTACAGCTCTAACCGGGTTACCCTACTAGGGTTACCCTTCTGGTGTAGGGCATCGTAATGCGAGCGGCTTCATCGGAACGAGACTACACTGTAGATAATTAACATCACGTGGTCTACGGGTGGGTACCCCCGATCACCCACCCACCCACCTCACCTCACCCCACCCCATCGTACACTATGTCTATTACGTAATACATCAATAATATCAGCTATGATTGTTACATCATGATCCTATAACAATAGTTCACAATTGTACTTATAACTGTTATTGTTCTATGAAGAATAACTATAGTTATACATATTATCTATAAATAAAACATGTATTATGTACTTAAAAAGAATATCCCACCACCAGTATTTCCGGCAAGTTGCCGAAAATATAGTAACTTTAAAACGATTTTATCTCAAGATTTAATGGGATACCCCCTTTAAAGTTACTCTATTTCCGGCAAGTTGCCGGAAAGTAAGGGGTGTCCCGCTACAATTGTAGTTACCTTGCTAGAAATCAATTTAAAGTTACTATATTTCCGATAATTTTCCGTAAACACTGGTAGTGGGATACCCCCTCAATATATTGTTATATTTTAGTTCACTACAATGTATGTATACATACATCTACGCTGAATGTATTATAGAACAATACACACACATACAAACACATATATATATATATAAGTTATTTGAGTAATTAAGTACGTGTACTTGTAGGATGTAACGACATCGACCCAGTGGTATTAGCCATTGCGAGAACGCCACGCCAATAGCTGCAGTAATATAAGTGTAATAATCTTAACACCGTTACCACCGTTAACACTGTTACCATGGTAACCGTACACTGTTACCATGGTAACCGTACACTGTTACCATGGTAACCGTACACTGTTACCATAGTAACCGTGCACTGTTACCATCTCCTATGTTCACCATGTAAACATTGATAACTGGCGCCTCCCCTTAACTCTGTTAACTGTACGATATCTAAACAATGAACCTGAAACATATCCTACGTGCTGGCTACTAAGCATTGTTAACAAAACGCGAATCTATAGCTACATAGCCGGATGATATGCTAACATCAACAGTGCAATGATATACAACTCTACAACGGAGCGCAGTAGAGTCTATTAGAGAACGATGTAGAATGTAGACGGGTTTAGGTCGTACGGGGGTAATAAAGCAGTTTGCCGAACAATGCCGCCATTGTTACGGCTTAATATCATATATCATAGGTTAACGCACGCGCGCATACCAGTGTTTGTACACAGATGTGTGTACGCACAGCTGTACTAGCGCACAGTTGTGTGTGTGTAGTAGGGGCGCTGGAACCATGGTGTGTATGTAGGGGGAACCAACCAATCAAAATAAATTGTATGGTAAAAGTGTGGGGGACCAATACATAGGGGTTTAATGTTGAATAGGATATATAGAGGGGAATAATATTTAGTTATATGTATGTTATTAAAAAGTACAGAAATATAACCAATGGAAGGGTAAATAGTTAATAGAAATAGTTAATAGAAATGGGAGAAATGGATACATAAACTCTATTAATAATACTATAATTCTCAAACTATCACGTTTACATTGGTAATTTAAAAATTGTGGAAAAAAAATTCATTATCAAGATTTGTAATTGTACTCATTGCATTTTAAATCAATACCGAAGAAAATTATTAAATTATATTTAAATTCGTGTTTTTTCACCATCCCATCCAGCACTATAGTATACTATAGTATGCTATAGTACACTAGCTATAGTACACTAGCTATAGTACACTAGCTATAGTACACTAGCTATAGTATCACTCACACTGGTGCATTATTATGTAATGCATCTCGCGAGATTACTTTACTAGTCGGGTAACTTAACGTCAACGTGTAATGGTGGTAGTGTATACGCTATTAATTATGTATAATGTACAGGAGATGATGTCACGTGTGTTTTAGTGAACATCATGTGTGTATATCACGTGCAACTCTAGGATATCACGTGACTTGTGTATCGTATACACCGCATGATGTTCATGTGTATATATATATATATATATATATATATATATAATATTATTTAGAACAATTTTAATTTTTTTTTCTATTAATTTACAATGATATGTTTTATAATGTTATATAATGTTTTCTTTTAAAAGGCTTCAAAAGTAATATAAATATTTTCTGTAGTTGTCGGCCATTTATATATATATGCACGTATATATATATATACTATACGTATATTGGCGCTTATTGTGCTATCGCCTGAGCGTACTACATCTATTGTGATTATTAGATCTATTGGTATTATTGTTATGTTACGAATGTGGAATAAATCACAAACACTCGATTGTAACCGCATTTAGAGATATCAATAAACGTTTGATGTATGTCGATATATATATATATATATATATATATATATATATATATATATATATATATATATATGTGTGTGTGTGTGTGTATATACACGTATACATACGCTATATTATATTACATTATATATGTGTATACAGTACGCCAATCACTCACACGCACACACGCACACACGCATACATAAACTATCAGCATATGCTGTATCGCTCTATCAGGTATGAGAAATATCGAGAAATAGCGAGAATTATTAAAACTTTCATCAAATAAGTCATGGATATATTGCTTTTCTCTAGCGCGTGTCCTAGAACGTATACATCGTTATGTTATCTCTCTTATCACCGTGTTTGTTATCTTCTTATCTGTGTTTTCTTATCTCTATACATATATGTCTATATACGCACAGCTTGCCTATTATATCTCTCGTGTCATCATGTATAGACGTATTATTGTATTATATGTGCTAACTAATTATATGCTCTATATATATAATATATTAATATATATATTATATGTATGCTTCTATAGATATACAAGTACCCATTTCCTATATTATCTTTAACATCATTTACACAAATGTTATCTTCTTACGTTATTTACCTCTATACGTATGTACATGTGAACACACACACACACATACACATACACAATTCGTATACTTACCTATGGGCATACCTATAAGTATACCTATGTATATGTACTATATATATGTGTACTATAGTACATATATTTCGGAATACGTGTTTTCGCTAGTCGACCTAACAACAACAATACAAACAACAACAACAACAACAACAACAACAATAGTAATAGTTATGCGTTCTCTCGCTAGGTGCGCGTAACCGAGATAACCGAATGTTACGTAACGTCTGGGTCACGTGATACGCAACACGTGGTGTTACGAAACCGGTCACGTGGTCATATATATTGCGCATGCGCTCGGTGCTTTCTCTTGGGCGATTATAATGCCTAGAGTTGCTTAGTCTGCTTATTTATCATTACGATACTCCGCCAGGGCTAGGGAAGAATAGTAAATACCTACTTACCATATTGTACGCTAGTCAATCTGGAATAGTAATTTATAGCACAACTATTTAAATAGAAAATGTCTATATCGAAATTAGAAACTAATTAATTTCTTAGAAATATTACTTCTTTAATGTTTTAATTTTATACTTGTTACTAGTTGGGAACTTGCACCCTGTAGTTTATCTTTAAACAGCTAACATTTTTAATTAAATCTTAACAAATCTCTCAACCCTAAATTTGATTCTCTCATTATACAATACAAACCTACGTTTCTATTAATATACGTAATATATAATTACCGTGATGAAATAAGGTATTAAGAGATGCACGTATGTGTACAATGTATACACTGTACACATAAGTTACAATGTACAGTGTAAACACGCAATGTATATGCATTGCATAATGTAATCTGTCAACAAAAGAGTATGAACAAATAACTAATGTTATCCTCGAATATTTCCTAAAGATTCGGATCGCGGATATCATAATATGCATTATACATAACACCTTCACCTAATGACATCGTGCCAACTACAATACGAACTATGACGTGTGTGTGTATGTGTGTATGTGTGTGTGTGTGTGTATTTGTGTGTGTATTTGTATTAGTATGTATGTATCATCGATGTAAATAAAAGTTGTATTTACATCGATGGTATGTATATGTGAATATACCTCGCCTGCTATTACATCACAGGAGGAAGAGTTCATTACGTAATACGTAATACGCTGTATGACGTAATCACACGAGAAAGAAGGGCGAACACGGGTCTAGCTTATCTTCGTAAACAACTTGTAATATATATCTATAGATACTAGATCTAGTCTAGCTATATAGCTATATAGCTATATATATGCTATATATATATATATATATGTATATGTAAGATACATGCACATCGTTACATCCCATCTATCTATGGCGTCGGGCCTGGTTTTTATGAATAGCGTATTTCTATTAGCACTTAAAGTAGAGGTACACCACCCATATTACATTTACTTTCATGCATTAAATCCGCTTATATACATGCCTAGAATGTGTTATATATATGTATATATATATATATATATATATATATATATATGCTTATATATGTATATCTATGTGATATTGTGATATGTAGACTACAATATATCTACAACGATGGTTCACGATATGATGCGTTATCATAAGTGGAGTCGACAGTCCTTACGGAACTGCACCGCCCTAGCGTGTATTCTCCGCACTATTCTAGGAATGTGAGTGGGCGGGGCGCGGGGGCGTAACTATATCGGAGGACACGCGCTCATGTCCTTACGTGCTAGCTAGGTTCAACCCATCTCACAACGTATAGTTTCGTATTCAAAGAGAACGAATGTGTTCGTGTGGATATCCCCAGAGAACCCGACTATATTCCCTAGTATTCCCTAAGCTATAAATAGATCGAGTATTTACTACCGCTACACTGATAGGTATGAATATTTCACCGGCATCTGCTGCACTCCCTCTATTTATAGGCATAATTCAGTAGTAATATATTCACCTAATAGTAGTCGTATACACTCATATATATGTATATATATGTATATATATATATATATATATATATATATCTATATATATATTATAATATAAGCATATATACATTATAAATATATATATAACAATAACAATATATATATATATATATATAATATATATATATATTTATATGTATGTGTGTGTAAATTATACATATGTTTACGTACACAAATAATAACATTTCGTAATATTATATTAACTAGTAATCTTGAAACTTTCCATCATTTTTCCACGAATAATATTCGGCAATCAGATATTTCACATACATGTGCATATACGTATCCGTGTCAGTATATGAGTGTGTACATGTATATATATATATATATATATATGTATGTGTGCATATATACGATACTATATATATATATATATATATATATATATATATATATGTGTGTGGCATTTATAATATTATTGTTAATTTTAATAATTTAGTTATTTATTACATGTTTCGTGTCTTTTTTGCATATTATTTCATTATATAATTGTATACGTATGTTCATATTAATAATCATATTAATGCAATAAACTATATATCTATCTATTTATCTATCTATCTATATATATATATATATATATATATATATATATATATATATATATATATATATATATATATATATATGTGTGGCTCAGTGGATAAGGCGTCAGACACACAAGCTGTAGGACACGGGTTCGAGCCTCGTCCGGACCATTAATTAATTTTATAAAATGGGTCTTAAATATTATTTAGAAGTGATCTTATATAATTGTGTATAAATAAATAATCGGCTCTCGTTAAAACCATGGATGCCTTAACATGAGAGCGGCTTCGAAGGGACATTAGAGTCATATGGTTATAAGTGAACACTTCATCTAAGTTCCTGGATGGGATGAAAGGACTCCACCAAATACAAATAACAACAATAACAATATACATATATATATATATATATATATATATATATATATATATATATATACACACATTCACAATATACTATTATATACATAGCAATATAGAATAGTGCGCATATCGCTCGTTACGTGTCGCTCACGATTATGTTGACCACACCGGTATTACAGCCCTGAACAGACCAGCAGACCGGCCCATAGCACTGAGCAACACCAACTTGACCAGATCCGACTCCTACGAACACTTTCGCCAGCAAACCAGATCCTATCTATCGCCCACCTATAATAGTTAGTAATCGTCACTAAGTATAGGTGGCGCTACCAGTGGTAATATCGGATTACGTAATCGCCCACCTATAATAGTTAGTAATCAATTGGAACTATAGGTGGCGATACTAGTACTGATGATAGTAATACGGTTGCCGATAGCCAGCTTTACTAGTTATGATTAATTACCGACCTCATTACGAGCCGTGGAACTGATTAACCATTAATTAGGTCATTAGGTCAATATTACACGATCCCTGCGTTATCTAGGTCGCAATATATTGTATACTTTATCAAGTATACTTTCCGATGGTTTCGAAGTAACATTCCTATGTAATCCAATACACTGCATAGTAACTAGTATTATAATTAATTACAATTTATTACTGATTAACTTAATATTTAAATTTTCAAACCAAATAAACTTATTTCATCCATTATCGAGGTCACGTCCTTACGTCAGCCTCTCTTCCTATTGGTTCATATAATCAACAACTTATGCGTTCCGAATTAACCTCAACATCGTAATGCTAATCTAGGTCACCGGCTAAATTAATCTACGCGTAGAGCTCGCTTTTCATTGGTTGTTAACAACTGTAATTTGAGCGTGATTCATGTACAATGTACAAAATGTACATTTTAATTGTACATTTTTCAAAATGTACATTGTACATCCCATCTCGATCCTATTTTATATCATCTAACACCAGCTCATCCTGTGACATCTTTAATATCTGTATACATTAAGCTCATGATTGTAATTTATGTTGATAATACAACTTATTACAATAACAACCCTCCAGTTTAAAGTATCACATGTTATCCGTGTAGGTGGTCTTATATTGCAGCTATATTATGATATATGTGTAGATGTTATTTAATATGATCGTACTATTCTAAATATGTTTATAACTATATTATGTAATTTCACATGATATCTATATAAATAATATATATATTTATATATATATATATATATATATATATAAATACATTTGATATGTTAATTAAAGTTAAAGTTGTGACTCATAATTCTCCACCAGAAGGAAGTCTACGTTCTTGTTTGCGGTCTCCAAACTCTCCCAGATCTCCCCACTCGGTCGCCTACAGCGTATCTCCGGGGGAGGTTTTCTTCGACGCCCCGCCCACTTCGACTCACGCCACCGCCGCGGCGTACCGAGAACACCCGCAACCCGTAGCTCAGTCCAGCCCTTTCCACCGGACGCCATCCCTACCGCTATCTCCTAAGCGAACCATCAACGTCTACGTGCCTAGATCTATACGATCCAGAACCGTATCGTCCGTCAGATCGACAGACACGTCCACAGACTCTATAACTCGGCAGACACGCCCCTTCCTCGGTTCCAGTCAACGCTCGTCGTCGACTCCGCCCACAACAACCGCCACACAGACTACGCACGCCTCGCGAGTAACTTCGCCTACGACAACGCGCAGATCTTGTTCCCCGTATCGTTCATCTCCTATATCACCTTCGTTCGTCACGCCCACATCCCAACCCTTTACCACGCCCACCGTTACGCCCCTAATTAAACTTCAGTCTTCTGAAGGTAGATCGCGATCCAAGATTCGTCGTCAACTATCGAATGGTTAGTGAAAATAACACCCGGGTAGCCTAACAAGGCGTCAGACATGTAGGTAGAATGTTGCGGATTTAAGGATTAAACACAACCTTGAAGGTTCAACCTTGAAGTTCAACTTCAAGCCCTGTCCGGACCAATACAATGTGTTTTGAAATAATATTTAGAAATTATATTATCTAATTGTGTACACAAAATATGGATTTCATTAAAACAATGGATGCATTAATATGAGAGAGGCTTATGAGCCTATACGTCTATAGAAGGCATATTAGAACCATTTTATTATAAGTAAAAATGCATCTAAGTTCCTGGATGAGATTAAAAGGACTCCATTAAAATAACAATAACAACAAAATTCATATATATATATATCCATATTATTATCTACGTTCCACATATATACAGTGTATATTGTTTACATGCGTATCATATTATCAGAAAAGGAAGGGTTTTATAATTGTAATGATGACGTTATTTTAACCCATACAAAGTGTCGGTATAAGATAATGCTAAGTTGATATCGAGTGAAACGTTAGCCATTGTGAAGCCACTGTATGCATGTTACGATAGATAATATAGGTATACTATAGTTATACTATATAGGTATACTATATGTATATATAGGTGTATATATAGTATACTATAGGTGTACTATATAGGTGTAATATATATATATATATACCTATAGGTATACTATATAGGTGTACTATAGGTATACTATATAGGTATACTATATGTATACTATAGGTAAACTACTACTTATACATGTGTAAGTATTGTAGTTATATTTACGTTAGTAATTACTGTGAAAAAAGTAAGTTAATTATATATAATTACTAGTACGCATATTGTGTAATAAAGTTAAGAATTAAACTAATTTAAGCTATACTCTATAGACTATCAATAACTATCAATTACTTGACAGAAATTAGTGCATACCTTTGAAATAATCTCTCAGTCATAGTTAATATAAATATAACAATAATAATATTTCTAATAATAATAATAATAATAAAATAAATTAGATATCTACCTAGATATGGCATTTCTAGATTGTATCGATCACATTCAGAGCTCGGCGTTGCAATGCCGCACGTTATACGCTATGCTACATACAAACTGCATTATGAAGTACACATACCCACACACAGACCCACACACACCCACATACACACACCCACAAATCCACACACCCACACATACACCCACACACACCCACACCAACACCCACACACATACATACCCACACATATATACACACCCACACACCCACAAAGACCCACATACATACACCCACCCACACCCACACACATACCCACACACACATACACCCACACATGCACACACATGCACACCCACACATACCCATACATTTCATGTATTCACGGGGTGTTATCATTTAATACTCTACTGAATGATTTATTGCGAATGCCGGTTGCTTGTGTGTGTGTATTTACATATAACCTATATAATTACATACACTGAGAAATGTATCGATTGCATAATATTATAAAAAAAACATAGTCATCGCCGTCATAATGTATATGGTAATATATATAGTTATATGTATATTTATATATATATATATATATATATATATATATATATATATTTATACATATTCCAAATATTCAACACGTTATTATTGTATGTAGGAACATACATATACTTGATACATACATGTTAAGAGAATGTATCTAATGTAGGCATAGGTTTCGATGAATGGTAAATAATTAAATACTCTTTTCAAAGTTAATATATCCATGCACTAATAATGAAATAGTGTTTTAATCCATGGTTTTAATCCTTAGACTGCAGTCTAAGACTATATGTATTACATAACAATCGTATAAGTCTAAGGTTAACAGTCATATATATTGTTATTGTTATTGTTATTTTGGTGGAGTCCTTTCATCCCATCCAGGAACTTATATATATTAGATATATACTATGAAGTTTTCATTTATAACCATATGGCTCTAAAGTCCCTTCGAAGCCGTTCTCGTGTTAAGGCACCCATTGTTTTATGGAGATCCGATACTTTATTTATACACCATAAATAAGATAACCCTAAATAATATTTTAAGACCTATTTTAATTGTCAGGGCGGGCTTGAACTCGCGACCTAATACTTGTGTGTATGAAATCTTAGCCACTGAGCCACACAGGCAATTATATATATATATATATATATATATATATATATATATATATATATTTAAATTCATTATTCTTACTTAACTACATAATGGTACATGTCAATCAGTTAAGTATTGAGACCCACAGTTGACATGCGCGAAGTATGCAGTGTACGTATCGAGGATATACTCCCACTAATACCACCACCAGCACCAGCAGAACCTCATCGAACCAATGTAACGTATGCACAACCGGCACACTATGGGCACACTATATACCTACTAGTATAGCATTGATTACAGTAATATTTACTTGCACAAAAGGCGTATAACCTACCTTGTAACCTATCCTCCCTTTTCATTAATTTGTGTTGTACTCTGTTTATTTTATTTTTGTTTCCTTATCATGACACCCATAACCACGTGATTTTGTAGTCTATAAAATATTTTAAAATAAAATAAATCAAATTCGAATATTCGCAGCTATAGATATATCACGTGATGTGTCACAGCTATAGATATGTCACGTGACGTGTAACAGCTATATATGTCACGTGATGTGTCATATCTATAGATATATCACGTGATGTGTCACATCTATAGATATATCACGTGATGTGTCACATATATAGATATATCACGTGATGTGACAAAGTGGTGACGTAAGTGTGTAATAAGGTATCACGAGTATTTCATAAATTATATCTCTAGTAAACTATCCGTAGTTGATATCTATCGATGACGCAATGTTTGATTGTACCTACATACAAAACTGTTTAATTATGTAACTTCCCCCTATAGGGAAATATCCCACTTCATGTCCCTCTTATATCCTTATCCATAGCCTTTAATCTCACTTCCATTCACTATAGTGAATACGGAAGTATACTTCATTATCACACTTACATATCATATTATATATCTCTTCCCTCTCACTATATATATATATATATATATATATATCATTGTTCTATCCATCTCCCTTGCCGCTACTGTCCTCTACATAACCTTTACCCTCCCCTCCCCCCTCACTTCAACACCCCACCCGATTACCCTCAGGTTTTACGACCTCCAAGTCAGGCCGATTACTAAGCACCTCTAGACCGACTTCTCCTACGGAACAACAAGCCACGCCCCTCGACATGCAAGCCGCGCCCCCTCGACCTCCACGACCCGACAACAACACGTTGATGTCGCCCACGGCCGGAATGGACTCGGCTCAGACCGCCACCAGCGAACTGGACGATGTCCTGAGAGAACTGCTCGGCGAGTCCGGAGTTGACTTGACCACTTCGCCTATACCGCAGTCCAGTACGGTTGCCCAGGCTATGGCTAAAAACAAAGAAGGTACTATCTATTATCTGTGGTGTGCGGTGTGCGGTGTGCGGTGTGAATAGTCACTCGTGAACACACTAATGTTATTTAGAGTTACGGACCTGTTTGTTATCCTTCAATATCGTCTCCACGGCAATACATTATAATTATAGCAATACCCTTGTATATATATATGAATCAATGAATTAATTAGTATATATATATATATATATATATATATATATACAGCATTACTATGATATGTATACATCTAAAGATTCGGTTATTGGTGTATGTTTGTATTAACATAATATGTTTTTTATATTAATAATATCTATATATCGATAAAGCACAATACTGTATACAATTATAAAGAATCTGAATGACCATACTACTATAATTAGTGGTGAATGATATATACTTTATTATGTCATATATATATATATATATATATATATATACAGTGTTCTGACAGAATACTTAATTATCTTTGTTATTGCATTCATTAATTATAATGTGTATAATTCTAATATAGTGATACAATGTGATTATACTCAAAGTATAGTATACAGGTCAATATATGGTCTATGGATACAAAAAAAAATAGATTTTATTTAAATGCACTTAAATAAAAACTATCCAATATCATTATGTCAATATTGATCGAGAATAATTATGAGAAAAAATAATGAAAACAATGTTAATATCGAGTTTCATAATAAAGTAACAATAATATTGAATAGTTACGAGGTCAAACAACACATTGTAATCATACTGAGATTGTTAATCGAGTACACTCATATTATATACTTAATAATTGAGTATACTCATGACTATAGTCATATTATATAACATATAATATATATATATATATATATATATATATATATATATATATTATACTAAATTATATTATAATGACGATACCAATTATAATATGTATATTTGACATACCCACAAACAGACATATATACAAAACATAACAATTGTATATTATATTACGGAGATTTGAGAATATTATTTTTTTTATGCGATAGTTCTATCGTTATTATCTGTTTGTGTGTGTATGTGTGTGTGTGCGTATGTGTGCGTGCGTGTGTGCGCGTGTGTGTGATGATGCCAACTACCGGTACGTGTGACATGTCACAACGCCGACAACAAAGAGACTATTGTTATCACTATTACGTGGATAACTCACTCCGCTTACGTCATCTCGTTACGTAATCACGTGATGAGGTTACGTAACTTTTTATAATACCGCCGCCGCTTTGTTGAAGGTCACCGACATTATCACGTGACTGAGTTAAACAAGTGGCTATATATATATATATATATATATATATATATATATATATATATATTTATGTATTTATTGTATTTATATATATATATATATATGTGTGTGTGTGTGTATGAGTAAATATTTGTATATATATATATATAACAAGTTTATGTTATTTAGAGTTCATTAATTTATTAAATGATTTATTTAGATGCCAGAAATTTTAGTGACGACTTTTGTGTACAGTAAAACGCACGCACGCACGCGCGCGCGCATTATTACGTAATAACCGGCTCTATTACGCAACACAGGAACGCTGACCACGCACAGCGGTAACAGCAGAACTACCGTCAGCTGGAAACGTAGGGATCAGGCGCCGTCGGAGAGCGTCACCGTGACGTCACACACTCTTCCCGGAGGTCAGAGTTCAACACTATTGTAGGCGTGTCTATAGTAGGCGTGTCTATGAGTTGTGTAGTAGTTACGTAATAGAGTCGACGTTGTAATCTCCATCAACCTATTTACGAGTGTGTAATATAATATAATATAATATAATATAATATAATATAATATAATATAATATAATATTATATAATATAATATAATATTATATAATATAATATGATATAATATAATATAATATAATATAATATAATATAATATAATATAATATAATATAATATAATATTATATAATATAATATAATATAATATAATATAATTTAATTGAAGTATTGAGTGTACGGCGTACAGTGTACGCGCAATGCGCAAAATTAGCCAACCCTATATACATGCGCGTCGCGCATGTATATAGGGTTGGCTAATTTTGACTCGAATCTAAGATATGACTCACTAGAAAGGGGGGGGGGGTATGCACCCCATGGGGTAAGGACATCATGCTAACACTACACTAACCACTACAGTGGTAATAGTGTATACAATTACCATACTACTGACCACTATACCACTCAATATATGTATAGGTATAAGTGTAGGTATATGTGTAGGTATAAGTACACACACATATATATATATATATATATATATATATATATATATATATTAATATGGTGTATGTATTACTATAGGTATATGTATGGAGGTGTATAGGTGAAATGTAACACTGAAGGAAGGGTGTTAATTAAAACATACATTAATGTTGTATATTAGTCCTCGAGTATACATTAATTATTGAATTACGGTTAGATTATTTATAACAATGGGATAACGATGGGAATAACAATGGGAATAAAAATGGGGCGAGACACGGAACCCGCAACGATTAGTGTACTACTACGACTACTACAGTTAGTGTGGAATGTTGTATGCCAACATTCCTCACTAGGTGGCTTGTGTTATGTATACCTATTAAAAAGTTTATTATGAAATACGATTAACTATAAATGAGATTTGTATATATATATATATATATATATGTGTGTGTGTATGTGTGTGTATGTGTGTGTGAATGTGTGTTTGTGAATAAGTATACAATAATTTCTCATTAAAGTATATGGTTTATTGTATATATTATATATTATATTATAATGTTGTTATATGTTTATTTATTTTTTATAGTAATTGATATCAATAAGATGTATATTAGTAAGATTTATAAATAGTATGTACATCAGTAAATGCATTAAGACTAACATTAAGACTAATATAAATTCCCTTAAATGTAAATAGCATATGTATTTAGTGATCAAATAAACTATAGGTTTTAAATGTTATAAGAATATATTTATATATATATATATATATAAATATATAAATATAATATATATAAGGTATATATCACCTTATAAATATAAATTAGTTTATTTTGTAAACTAAATATAATTATGTCGTTGATTACTTAATATATTGATAATGTGTTTGAATTATAAATGTAAATAGAAAACTTATATATATATAACTAATATATAACTAATATATATATATATATATATATATATATATATATATATATATATATATATATATAGGTGTATACATAGACATCTAAGGGGCGAAGCCACACTTGTATTAATATATAACGTCTTTGGGTGTATATATCGCATCACCATTAACACTATTACCCGATACCTCACACCAACTATATTATGGCATACACTAACACCTCCTCCTTACTATCAGGCGGTTCCCAGAGCCTCACCAGAAAGGAATGGTCCACGTCCAGCAGTAGCGAAGTAAGACGAACCACTACATCGGACGGTAACCAAGGAAACCAGGCCGACAGAAGCCGAGACGCCATCTCCGAGGGTTGCCGAATCTCTACCGATAATTCCCGAGATAAACCGAACGCCGCCGAAATGGCTAACCGATCTTGGCTGACCATGCAACAAGAGAAACTCGACCGACAGATAGACATTCAGGTACGCAGACTAGCGAGTGTAATCGGTACTATTTTACTACTCTAGCGTACGATAGGGCACCTCCTAATTACACGTATATAATGATATAATGATCACGTGATTATAATGCTAATAACGCCATCTATAAGATGACGATTAATTTTGTAAAGTATTAATAAATTTTAATACGAAAAATGATGTATCCTTGTAATAATAGTTATTCATATACGATATAATGACCAAACGAAGGATTTGTAATCAGAATATGAACAGTAAAGTACTGTTATGATATTGGGCAACGTATTGCCATGCGAAAAGTAGTTACTAGTAGTAACTAGTAGTAACTTAATACTACAGGCCTCTAAATGCGGGTACTTATAACATAGGCTGGGGCGTTTAGTCTAACAATAGTAGCGTGTACTACCGTAGTAGGGCATGAAGTAGGCTCTCTCTTTAATAACACCTCATTACGTCACTAGTACTAGTAATCGACATGTTTCTGTCACGTGATTATTGTCAATAATGAAAAACCTATCGTATATACGGTATGTACCTATAGGTATAGATAGTGCATAAAGTCCTATACTAATGTGTATAATTATGGAATTGTATGGTCATTAATAGGTCGTTGTAAAAGCACTATCTATGTTATTGTTTATTTACATATTCCAATTATTTTTATTTTATATATATATATATAATGATATATATATATATTATATTACAAATACATATGTTTATTTATTATATCATATTTGTTATTAATTTATATTATAATTTTATATTCATAATAATAACCATCATAATAACCATCATCATCAACATCATTACCAACATCATCATCATCATCATCATCATCATCATCATCGATATCAAAATCATATATATTATGAATAGTATTATTATGATTACAGTCTTTATTATCAATTAGTATATCATCAATTCGTTATTAACAAGCTAATCTAATAGATAATAACACCACATCCCACCCCCATCATATCATAGCAACCAGGAGCCCCGAAGAGGAGCGACAAACAGAAGAAGTTGGTGGAGGAATTGAAGACCGCTCAGACCTCCATAACGTACCAGCAAC
>OZ025242.1:26952617-26970117 GCA_964019155.1 Osedax fenrisi
GCATACATACGTACGTTGTAATGTATTAATATATAATACAATATATAACGTATTAATACATAACGATATTCGCATAGCGACATTCTATCGGTTGAAGCAGCTCTCGTAGTTTCTCGTTATAGACGGAAGTCGGGTTATAGTTATACGTTATAACGCGTATACGGGTATTGTATAAGTAGTAAACCGTGACGTAGAAGCGGCACATACAGGGGGTATATGGGGTAACGGGGGTATAATAGATCCCCCACCCATACTGAGTATTTTATATATATATATATATATATATATATATATATATATCCAAGATCTAAATAGTTCATTAGTTTATCATTAGTATATATAAACACATTTAGTTTTTAATTTGCCCCACTCGTTATTACATCTCCGTAGATACCATAGGCTTTGAGCATACTATAGTATAGTCGTGTCGTTATGTATATCTGTATAGGTATTCCCCTCTGATGGGACACTATACGGGAAGCTATATGTACACTATATATACACTATACACAATATGCTATAGTATGTCCATATACTATAGTATGTGTATATATACATTGTATACAATACAGATAGATTAATTAATTAACCGCGGTGATTCCCACGACGATAGTACGCAATACACACACGCAGTACACTATTGACCTCTAACCCCTGGCCACGCCCCCTTCAGAACCAGCAGAGGAGACACAGAGCCAAGTCGGAGGCGGACACCAGACACCCCGAGGATCATCACAACTACACGAGCGAACAGAACTTCTACGTGTCGGGCATTGAAAGGGGACCCAGCGGCCCGGACACCACGTATCACTTCAGGTGGGTGTAACTAAGCCCCGCGGGGTGCACTCGGTGGGTGTACTCAGAGTAGTGCTATTTAATAAAGTAAGGGGTATTTTTATAATTTTTATGTAATTTTTTAACTTTGAAAAGAAATGTGATGTAATTCTATACCTTATAATTATAATTAATAAAACATCATATATATATATTATAAAAATTATAAATATATATGTTTATCATATGAAATTATATATATATAATTTCAAATAATAAACATATACATTTATAATTTCTTATACAAATTACAATTAAGCATTACAAATATACCTAATAACGCCCGTACATATGTATACCTGCAGGGTGGTGGGTAACAGTGCGTATGTGGTACATCACTATATATATGATGTTTAATTAACTATAGCGTACAGCACACGTACATCACACACATTCTTATACCCGTTGCCCTAATGAGGGGTTATTAATTACCGCACTGTTCTAATACAGTCACGCTAACAATGACAGTAGTGCACCGTCAACGCTTTCTCGTATACGCTGTGTATGTGTGTATAGTGAACTGCCGTTAGCTCGGCTTCAATGGTACAGTTAACATTAGTCTGATATATCGGGTTTATGAAATATCAAATTGTTCTAACGTGGGTGTATGGGTACAACAACTATCATTCTAGGAAATGATCTCCCGCTAACTCAGACTTCATAAAAGTGCTTGTTAACTGTATATATATATATATATATATATATATATATATATATATATATACACACGTATACACACGTATATCGTGTACACGTGTACCCCCACTTCACTAACCCCACACTTCACTAACCCCCACTTAACTAACCCCACACTTCACTAACCCCCTCTTCAATAACCCCACACCACGTCACGTGTAGTGCGACGCCATCTTCCACCCTACCGAGGGGAAGAAGCGCCCCAGGCTCCCCTACACGGACTATAGAGAGAACCAGGACCGTATCCGCTTGGAGCACCAAGGACCAGCATCAAGGTGATTTGCCCCCACTGTGCGCATGCTCGCTATAACGAAGTAGGCCACAGTACGCGCGTGTACGGTGTAGCGATGCTCGTCGAGCGTCCATATGCCGGCTAACAGTAATAGCCTCATAATAGCAACATAATAGCATAACTAATAGTGTTACATTTTTATTGTTTGCAATTACGCTGCTGTTATGAGGCTATTACTGTTAGTTGGGTAGGTCAGATATACCAGTGTAGCTGTTTTAATTCGGAAGCTATTTAGTATTCATTCTTTAACTTACGTTAATATTTGTTAATTAATATGTTAACCAGGTAACTATTCAAAATATGTATGCGAATATATGTATGTAATAGTAAACAAATATAGTCAACCCTTTGATTATCTTCTATTTAACTTATCATTTATTTTTATTTTTTTTAATATTATGTAGAGATATTTTGGTTTATTTATCAATCTATTTTTTACAAATATATAATTATAATTATAATTTAATATATTTATTATAAGATTATAATCTTATATATATATAATGTTTCAATATGTATCTAATTGATGTATGTAAACATGTAATATTTGTGTATGGGTACACATTCATCCTAATATATTAGTTTGTATGTATATTATAACGATTATATTAGCGAATAATGGATTAGTCCTGAAGTGCGGAATAGCTATAGAAACTAAGGTGACGTCACTGGATATCACGTATTACATCACTTCCGGGTCACCGATATCACCCAGTATAGGATAAACCCAACAATCATATACATAGCCTCTTCCACGAAGAACTCCACCGTGAAATCGTCCCCATACTCGACCCTCACGAGAGGTCAAGACGAAGACGCTCGCCTCGAACCGCAAGTGGAACGCGAGTTGAGGGCGTGTCTAGAGAGCCGTTCGGCCGACCGCCGGTTACGCCTACAATCGGAACCGCCGCGCCCGACGCCCGCCCGCGCGCACATGACGGCCGCTCTCGATGACGTCATCACGGCGGTGGACGGCGTAATCAACGCCGCCACTTCGTCGGATCAACGAGATGCCGTCGTCGAAGAGATGGTGTCACCGGTGGATAAGTCACCGGCACAAGGTTCCTATTGGACGAGGAGTTTCGGTTTGAGTGACGTTAAGTTCCGAAGATCCGTGCATGATGTGGGCGTGGTTAATGGAGTCTCGTCGTGCATGTTCGGGTTGTGACACCGCCTAATTCGTATTGCATAACAGTGTGTATGGTACAACACTCGCCTTTGTTTTCTACGTGCATGTCGTTTTATTCGTGAACCGCATGAAGTTACGTAACATTACAATAGAACAGTAGAGTATTCTCTTCTCGTCGCCAACCTATTCTTTTAACCAGACCTCGTTTTCGATTTACCGTTTATTACAATCCGTGATTTTTTACCGTTTCTTTTAATGTCTGTCTAATATCGATTTTCTTGGTTATTTTTATATATTCATATATGATGCCTAAATAAGGATATAATGTTAAAGTATTACCATATGTATATTTGTATATGTCAATATATTTAGTGATATGTAAAAGTTATTGTATATTCAAATATTATGCACGGTATAATTAAGAAAAATTATGCTAGTAAAAGCATCAGTATAGTATCATATTTATTGTATATATGTATATATATATATATATATATATATATATATATATATATATAATGCATATAATAGCATAGCAATGCGACAATGGCCGAATGGCTTAACTATTTATATCGCTAGCCGAATGAATCCGTGTACTACATATCGTTATCTATTGTATAGCACACATGTATATATATATATATATATATATATATATATATATATGTCTATATATAGTTAACATGCTAATGGGTGTCGGTCTAAATTTGAAATGAAATATTACATAATTGTATTATAATACCGCTATAGCGGTAATAAGAAGTGCATAGATATTCACCAATCTCAATTGTCTATATATCATATTAAAAATAACCTTGAACATATTCTACTATGTTTTTGTTTACATAATTCTATTAAAACGTGTATCCCTAATGTTTATAATAATTTAATCCACTAATTAGGTTTAAGTACAAATAATAATAATAATAGAGTTTTCCAACAATAATAGATTTAGTTTAATACATTAAGTTACAACAAGTACTTGATTATTTTCGTAGTCTACATTATAAGTATTGTATCAACTATAAGGTCACCGGTAGATTTAATATGGTTATTATGTATATGTTTCGCGCATACCTGGGTCATCCACCTCCTCGTTACCCTCACCGCTCTCCCCTCATTGATTACACCCCTAATTACCCTACCCTCCCCCCCTTAACACAAGCATAGCCATCATTCTCCTCGATTATACCCCCCCTAATTACCATACCCTCCCCCCCCCCCCTTAACATGAGCGTACCCCGTTCCTTCCCGCTGCTCGCTAATGCGTAGACCGCCACCATTTCGTAGCCGCTCTGAACTCTAAACTCGACGAGCTGGAACGCTCGCTAGAGGGCCAGATGTCTATGACAGACAGACGAGGCGGATACGAAAGCGCCGACGACGCTCTCATGGGCAGACGACAATTCGATCAGAGTTTCGAAAGTAACAGATCCTATTACGATCCCTCAAGGCAGAGAGCTGTTAGTATATTCGAAGTATGGCGAGTACATTAGCACCTAATAGTGAGATAAAGGAGAATATATATATATATAAGTAAATATCGTTTATTGAGTGTTAAATTCACACAAAATTACATGAAACGATAATTTAATAATAGGTAATAATGAAGAAAAAAAAGAATGATGGTTTACACATGCCATAATATATATATTTGTGTATGTGTGTATGCAATACACACTGTGCGTATATATTCATTATTTTAACTTTATTCAAAGTGTCTATAATAGTATACGTTATTCCGTATTATAATGAAATATAGCAATATATTCCTTATAATATACGCTACAAAATACATATATAAATAATATTTCTATATACCTAAATATATATTATCACATTTATAATTATAAGTTGATATATAATATAATATATATTTATACGTGCAAATATTGATATTACAATACGACACATTAATATCGCGCGGCTCGTCAGATGTCCGAGTTTGATTACAACCCTAACGAAGACCTCGACGACGAAATCATCTCTCTACAACCGGTCGGAACCGGTTTCCAGAACGTAGAACCGGGTCAAGGTCAATCATTCAGTAGACCCATAACGCCCGCTTTCCCAGTAGGTAAGTACCGTGCCTACTCCGACGCTATCCATCCCTAGTGTGTAAACACTTTCCCGGTGATAAGATGTAAAATTAAGTGTTGTGATTAAGCGAAACGTTATATATTACGTAACCCCCCTTCTGATTGGCTGAGTGTGACTATCGTTTTGAAGCGCGTATGTTTGTTCGTTACGGCGATGTCCTCGCGCAAGTTAACTCCTCCCCTTAAGATAAACCACGCCCCCACGTTTGTAGTGCCCGGCTATAGAACTCCGACTTTCGAACAAGAACCGAGTAAGTAGCTGTCACGCCTACTAATACGCTTACTAACACTCCACACGCCCTCTCCTATTATGTGTCATAAATATCAAACATTTTCAAACCTATTATTTTTAATTTTGACTATGGACAATTTCCGAAATTTTAAGTTTTATAAATAAATTTATAATCGCAACTTTAGTCGACTTAGAAATGATAATGAATATTAATAATATGAGATCATAATTAACTATCATACTAACCACATCGCGTAAGAATTCGTCATTAGTTGTTTCTATTCTTTAAATATGGCGAATTCATTTAGATCATAGATATTCTAGTCTGCTATTATTAATAAATACTAATTATCGCTAAATAACCCAATGATAATAAGATATTTCTAGTTATTATCATCTGATTTTATACTGAACACAAATTAACTTTAACTAAACCACTGATTTGTCTGATAAATTACTTAATTAATGAAAAATTATATTTTTGATTAAAATATATTAGACTAGTATTACGTATATGGTACGATATATAATATTATAGTATATTATTGTACATATACATAGTATATACTATATTCAAGAAAATACTATTGTCTATTCAGATTAATCTCTATAATAAATTCACACATATATATATAAATATATATTGAAAAATTAAAACGTAATTATAAAACGATTAAATAAACTAACATACGTATAGTTATACATTAGTGTAGTATGTGCCACGCGCTGTTACGTGCAGTATATTACATGATGTACTAGGTTTTAATTAATACTTGCTTTCTTTATTAACAAATAGTATCTGTCAGATACTACTATTAAAAAATACATAATATTGAATAACAAATTAACAAATATTCTTAATAATAATCTCAATATTATTGGTATTTCAATAAGTTCCTTCTAGCTAATTATCTATTTCCATTAGTATTTCTAGTTATAATACACAAATTTTTGTAAAAAAAAATTGAAAATAATTGACACATTTTAAATTTTCGAAAATTAAACTTATTAAATATATTTAAATTATTACAACTAATGATTCTATTGCATTGTATCCCATTATCAGCAGGAAACAACTCCTTCTACGAGGACGGACGAAGCTACCAGCAACGTTGCGAGTCGGTACCTCGTAGTTTCCAGAGTCAGCAACAACTCCAGCAACAGCAGCAGCCACTTCCGCAACAACAACAACAACAGCAGTACGCCACTCAAACCGTTACTAGGCAACAGTTCTTCACTCAGGACGGTCGCCAACACGTGATCAGTAAGTGTTCTAGAAGTTTCCACGCCACAATATATATATAAACAAAACTGCATGTGTGTATCTCAATAGATTAAGACCGCAGACCAGCAGGAAGTTGGACCTGCATTAAAATCGCATCCCTATAGTGATACCTGTAAAATAAATGTGTTCATAATATTTAGAAGTGATATTATATAATATTGTTTATAAAATTATCGGCTCTCGTTAAAACCATGGATTCCTTATTAAGGGAGCGGCTTTGAAGGGAAATTTGAGTTATTTTTGTATAAGTAAAATGTGATCTAAGTTCCTAGATTGGATGAATAATAAAAATAACACAAAATACGAATATATTCGTGCATTACTTTAACCTCTCTATCACAGACAACAACAACAACAACATGAACAACAGCAACATGAACATGAGCCAGCAGCCTATGTTGAAGCAGCAAGCGGCCACCATGCAGCGCCAGTCGTCGGTAAGGGGTGTACCCGGGAGTGGAGGTTATCACCAACACCAGTCGAGGTCAACTGCTGACCAGTACGCCACTATGCCGGCTCAAAGGAGTCAATCGGTGGCCGGAGGATATTCGGACAATGGGTCCAGACAGCGCTTCGTTATCGATAACCCGGCTCCGTACAACGTAAACTCTAACCTGCTTCCGGTTAGTCACGTGTTTCTAGCCACGCCTCCCGCGTGTGTTAACCCCCAGCCTCCCGTATACGTTTAATTAGTAATTCATAATTGACTAACGGACGACTGCTCACTGGTAATACACTACTCCGGCAACTGACCAGTGTGGAAATAGTACCATTGACCGATAGTAAACTTGTTGTGTAATCGGCCAGATATCAAATATATTTAAAATGCTTGTCATCAGATTATACGTATTATTCGAGCACATGTTGTGTATATATATATTAAGGAGCACCATGAGAAAAATACAAAGATCTACTTTAAATTGTCGTTATCAAATGTAAAGTATCATATTATAGCCGCCGTCACTTATGCACGAGGCATGTGTTGTATGTAATGTGATAAGTAGTATGCGTGTATGTATGCACGTATGCGTGTATGTAAGCGCGTGTATGTGTGCGCGAGCATTAAGGTTAACCTTTAGTTAACACAGCAATTATTAAGCCTCACAAACCTATCAGTATCGCACGCACACGTCTCTTAACTCTTAACTACTACATATTGTACACCGTACATTGTACGCCCACGTCTCCCAGTAACTATCTCACCACACCGGTTAATAATCGCACTCGCACACCACACAGCACGCACCTTAACTGTTAACTCTTAACTCACGTAATACGTGTCGTCTATCTCACACCCGGTAAAGCTTATCCCGTACACAGAACACTGTAAAATCCCTCACTCTCGTTATAATACCGCACCGCACCGCACACCGCACTCCTTGCATGCTATATTTGTTCCCGCCTCCCCACCCCCTAGCCGAATACACATGCATGGACTCCCGGAAGTAGTTCTCCGCAAGCCTACGACAATGTAAGTGCACGACGCCGTACTTCTAGGTACACTATAGATGTGTACTTCCGGGTACTAGTAACCGTGGATAGTGTATTGTATACCACGTGTGTAGCGACATATTATGTGTGGCGCGATATCCTCGGTATAACTAACTGTTAACTATTCGTTAATTGTTAATTAATCGTGATACACACAATATTGTACTATGACGTCATAACGATGCTTTTAATGTTTATTATTAATGGCTTACTTTAATTAAGATAGCGCATACTGCACATCAAACAGTACATAACTGTTGGGTAAATCGCCTAGAAACAATATCGTAATATTTACCTATTGTTATTTAAAAATTCAAAGAATATTTTATAAATTATTTCAAAAATCGAACATTTGGTGATAATGCTGACTAATAGTTAGAATTCTTAGAATGTTTAAAGTGGCATCACTTATTTTATTCATAATTTAATCATTTAAATATAATCTATGAATTAATTTTTTATTGAAATTAATATTCATCGATTTTCGATAACAATTGAATTTACATTTTAAAATTAATTAAAATAAATGTAGTTTGTAAAGTTAATCAATAAATAATAATATAATCATTGAAATCGCATAATTAAGTTATCTTGCGTTTAGAGAAATGTAGGCAAATCATTGTATGATTTATATCTATTAAGAATAAATATCTATATATCTATTAAGAATAAATATTTGTAATAAATAAAGTTTAATATGTAATAATTTCATTACATAAATAATTATAGCTATAGTCATGGATAGATAACTTCCACATGCATGCATGCAGTGCATTGTTTACATTTAATTATTTACAAGAGCATAACATGACTGGGCTTTATCACAAACGAATTAACGTTATCAATAATGAATGATGTTTCGATAGAATACGTTTTTATAGATACCAACATTTTCTTTATATCCTACTTTATTACCAGAACTTACAAACTAATCGGTATGTTAAGAATGTGACGAATGTAGGTCAAAGAACGGAGATAAGTTGAAAACTGTGTTAAGCAGTATAGTGCGGTTACATGTTGTACAGAATAGCTGTATCTTGTATTAACTCTTGTATTCTATAGAAATGTGTGTTATGTATGCTGATATAATCTTATATTATTATTCGGATTGGTCACTATATCATTTACTTTATAATTATATCTTAATACAAACATATGTTAATTTTATATTTGTAATTATTATTTTTATATTTCGAGATATTTCAACGTCATTATACACATTCTTTATATTAAACATATTTCCGATTAATAATGTGTATGTTATATAATATCTTATAATAAAACAACTAAATTATCATTGTAATGATGTTTTCAAACTCTCGAATCTATATATTACATAACATTATTTGATAACAATTTTTTTAAATTTATATTTTATATACCTATAGTTATATAAGTTGTATTTCATAAATAATAAATTCCAAATAGTATATATATATATATGCTTATACATATGGTTATACCCATACATGTATATATGTTAATTTTAAATATGTATATATAGTTATATATTTCATCTGTTTGTGAAAGTAAACACCCTCAAATTATAAACGTTATTAAATAAATGTGTGTGGGATTTTTAAATAGTTAATCTTCGTCATATTTCTATTAATATCTATAGATCTAAGTAATATTAAAGTGGCACATTTATTAAGTCACCCTTCTCCCTTACAGAGTAACTATGCGATAAAAAATGCCCACGTGATGATCAAACATGAGTCATGCTGCATGAGTCATCGACACATGCAATCATAACACATAGTATTTACGTAATAGATTCCCATTAATATAGGTAGCGTCTTATGTCACTTGTGTAACGTTACGATATATATATATATATATATATATATACAATACCTCGTGACTATAGTCACGAGGTATTGTAGCTATGTACGCATACGTTAGAGAGCTAGAGCGCAATAATACTAGTATACTAATTATATATAAGTAGTTATATATGATATCGCCCAGTACATGTACATGACTATAGGTGACATAAACTATTGTGGTATAGTAATGTATATACATAATACATATTAGTGTGTGTGTGGATGTACGCAATACTTGCATTATGCATATAGTAGAACTATTGGGCAATATAGCTTTAGTAATGCGAGCAATGAAGTGGACATATTTTACTGCAGTAAATGTACATGTACATGTACATGAATATATAGTTGCATAACCTTATATATATAAGAGATAGTGTATCCCTATAGGAATACATATACTAATTACACATCTCTTAAATATCGTACGTTATTTATCCCTTTTATGCGTACATCATGTAAACTAAATAGCAGCTATATACGCGATAGTGTTACGTAATCACGATTACTCTTATGTAACATAATCAACAGGATCAGCAGCAGCAGCAGTTCCAGAAGTCGTTCTCGTCGCAACAGTACAGCACGAGTTCGAGCGGCGGTCAGAATGGAGCTATCGTTAGCGGCAGCGAGTCTATGGGCTCTAAAGGTTTCGATCGCGGCTTCGACCGGTCCCTGTCGCAGGGAGAAGTCATCGGAGCTGTCAATCACGTTAGTCGGCGGTAGATAGGACGCATCACGTGATTTTTATATTTCGAGTATAAAACCAAAGAAACTCTATTTTTAAATTAAATCACTAATACATATTTGATCAAAATTAATATCACTAATAACTCCAGATATTACTAGATATTGCCTATAGTAGTTAGTATATTGCCTATCATCTTGGCATAGTAAATATTCTCTATATTACCTTTAATCGGGTGATACTATTTCACGAGATTACTAACTACTGATATATATTACCTATTATTTATTACTGCACCGGATATTCGTATTGTTATTTTAAGATGAAATATATTATTTATAGCAAGAGAATACATCTATCAATATTGTATAAGCTATAAATACAGTTTTCTTTTCTTATATCTAGTTAAATATGACCACAGGGTAAACTCATATCATATTATATAGTGTATAGTTAGTTCTAGCAATGTAATAAAGTGAACTCATTGTATTAAACTTACAGTTTACTGTATACAGTATACACAAGGGGTATTACTTATCATCTAAAATATGTGTTACATATATTGTTACTAATGCATTATTGTATTTCTTACAATCAAACCCTTTCAGGAAATAAAACAGTGTTTCAATGTAAACATCGAATTTTCTATGATCCTCTTATTGTAATAAAAAAATTTATATTTTAAAATATTAATTATTCATCGAATAATATGCCCAGATATAAACGGGTAATATTTAGACTATAATTAATTATTAACAAATTATATTTTTGATATATATATATATATATATGGTTAGAAAATATAATATAACACTAATTATAATATTAAATGTTTACATAATTTATAAAAATGGTATCATATAGGTATATCCTACTATTATATAACTGAATATAAAATTGTAAAATACTATTATTTAAACTCGTATGCTATGACTATCCAATATCTAATAAGCAACAAATATTGAAATGAATACAGGAAATGCGGATATAAAATGTTATATAAATACTCTTAGTTCGGTTTAGATTTCTTAGAAACATTAGACAACACGTCGGATTCTATGGGAAACAGATTGTACATTATTACACTATCATTATATATACATGAATATAATACATGTAAAATGTACATTGTACACACACACACATATATATATATATATATATATATATATATATATATATATATATATATATATTTATTTAAATTATTATATAATCCTATATATACTACAGATGGGAACGCAGGGATCGAAATGTACGATGGAAACTCAGACCGGCATAGTGGGAACTCTTTCCCGTCCCGTGCAGTCGAGCAACTCTTTCGACTCGCAACGAAATCAAGCTATCCAGGAACAGCAACTAAAGGAACAACGGTTCAAAGAGCAACAGTTCAAAGAGCAACAACTGCGGGAACAACAATTCAAAGACTCGCAGCTGAGGGAACAGCAGTTCAAAGAACAGCAGCTGAAGGAAACTCGACTCCGGGAACAACAATTCAAGGAGCAGCAATTAAAGGAACAGGCTCTACGAGAACAGATGCTTAAGGATCAACTGAACCAGGAACACGAGCTGAAAGAGAAGCAATACAGGGAGCAACAACTACAAGAACAACGCATACAAGAGCAACAAGCGCGAGAGAAACAGTCACTCCTCGAGAAGCAAATGAAGGAACAGCAGCTACAACGAGAGAACGAGCAGAGGTTACAACAGGAGCAACGCGTGCAACAGGATACCCTACAACGCAAGCTTCAAGATCAGATGCAACAACAACAGGACACATTGAGACGACAACAAAACGATCAACTCACCCAACACCAGAACACACTGCAACGACAACAGAACGAACGCATGCAATATCAGAATAACTCGATGCAGCGGGAACACAACATGCAGTTTCAGGAGCAACAGAATACGCTGGAGAGGCAACAAAACGATCAGATGCAACGATTCAACCAACAAAACCAACAACACCAACAACAACAGCTACACCAACAACTACAACAACAACAACATCAACAACAACAACAACAACAACAACAATTGCAAAAAATGCAACACATGCAACAACCTACCCAACAAAACCACTCGCAACAAAGTTTCTCGAGCTCGACGATGCAATCGCAACAAGTAGGTCAAAGTTCACCTCAAGTATCCTACCAGGAATCACAACAACAATCGCACACTCTTCCCGGGGGCAAAGTTCAGAACACCGGATACTCGTTCTCCAGCACTAGCGACTCCCCCTTCATTCAATCCTCGCAGGTAATTAGGCTAGGAACCTAGCTATGTAAGCCGGTATGTTCCCGTGTATGCACTTGTGTGTGTTTATGTAAAATTCTTACATAGGCTAGCTTAGACATAGTTTCTTAAAACGCGCATTCGTAATAGTGTTGTATAAACTGCAAATAGTTACTTACTTACTAGTAGTAAGTAACGAGTATTAACCTATGTGTTACTGATATAGCTACATGTTGATGACCTTTGACATCTTTTAGCGCCACCTTTATAGCGTTAGATAGGTTTTCTGACAATATTATTAATGCAATTTTGATAGGATAAAATATATATCTTAAATATTAAATCGTTATTGCCGTACACGGTCATGCCCGTTGCGCTCCCTCGTTCCCGCACCTCTAAACCGCACACTATTTTCAGTACAATAACGTCGAGAATTCACCTAACACTATGCCCGGAAACAATCTTTGCGTCGACACGTCGTCTAGCAACATGAATTCTATGCAAAGAAGGCAAGGTTCATTCGGGTCAGTATACCTTGCGCTTAGTGTTAACGTATACTTTGTATGTGAAATATGAAGGAGTGTATAACTTATGAATAATATGCATAAATATGTATTTAACCGTTTCCTAATAGATCAAGTAATATAGATATATTACTATTTCTATATGGTATACTATACTGTATATCTTATAAGATATACATATATGTATAGATACAGTAATAGCTATAGATAATAATTAAATATAATAGACGAGTCATTGTTGCTTTACGACCATCTCGAGTTATTGCGCAATACTTATGTCACAATGGATTACATCGATATTACGTAACTATTTATACATCATTGTTGTGTCATTATTGCGTCATACAAATACAATATGTTCGTAAAGTACTTACGTGTATTATAATATCATTATCGTTATCATCAATAGTGGTAGTTCTCCCGGATTCAGTACTATCGGAAGGCAATTAGCGCAAGGTCAAAGTTCACCGAGTGTGTACACCGGTCAATCGAGAAGAGGATCTTTCTCTTCTCAGTTCGCAGGTTCGTTACCTAACGATAGCAGTAATGATTATTGTATGTATCGTTAACGAATATATTCATTTGCTGTGGCTGTGTGATATATACGTATACGATACAAATAGATCCCTAAATAGTATTGTATTTGGGACGCGTTCATACCAATAAATATAACACGATATTTGATCTTATTATATCGGTTACTTGAAGTTATTATTATCAGATTTAGGTGTTTACACCAGGGTAATATGTCTTTTACAGGTTATGTCTTTCAAATTGTTATAATTTGCTTCAAATTACTTATCCGATATTTATAAATAGTATATAGAACATGTGTATACACGTGTATACATGTGTGTCTATACACGTATATAACTGTATATATATATATATATATATATATATATATATGTATATCACAAGTGTGTACATATCGTTAAGTATAGAATATCTGTCATTCGTCTACATATTCAACATATTCAGTAAAGGTATACAGAGATTTAGTCAATTTTATGTGTGAAGAAATATGTGTGTATATATATATATTTAATATTGTAAATTAATCCAAGAAATATACTTATAATTTGTGTAAATTTTAAATCTTCTAGACTATTGTAATTGATATATTATCTTCTAGTGTATATATATATGATGTATATACGTGTGTAGTGAGCTATTTAGGTGTGCGATACCGCAGTCACCTCGCCACTATAGATTCTGGGTGATGAATTATATACAAACAGGGGGAGGTCATTGAACCCCATAGTGGCACATTATCATCATCATCAGCATCTAGGTGTCTGATGGGACACGTGATATGTGTGCTAAATACACACTATCACATGCACAATCAACGACACATATGCACACGTGTTAATATTGTTTATGAATAGTGTGCGCATTTATGATGATGATAATTAATGGATACTTCACCATAATCAATACTAATTATTATTTTTTAATACATATATATATCATTACCGTTTGTTGGCCTTATAATGTTACCTATATATTATATAAATAGCAGATATCTATAAATAGCGCAAATATAAGTATGGCACAAATTATGTATGAAACAGTATCAATATATATATATAATATAACATAATTGCATTGTACAATCATGTACACATCAATACGTGTATACATGCGTTCAAGCGTACGTCAATACATGCGTATATGCATGCGTATAGTCGTACGTGAACACATATTCGGAGTGGTACGCGTAAACGTATGTGAATCAGTGCTGTATATCGAGCTGCACTTGTTCGGACCATTGCGAACCTAAAGCTAATACGACGAGCGAATAACCCCTGGCGAGTACATCGTACACTAGCCAAGCGCAGCCATTACTACGCACCACGCGTGGAATAACAGCATCATTACTCGGCGCTGGTGATTTAAGTGTGTGTGTATGTGTATCGTGTGTTGTATTTAATTATTGATAACAACTGTCAGACTACACAGGTTACACGGGTTAACAATGGAGGGTTAACGAGAGGGTTAACGAGCTATTAAGCCACGCCCCCCACCACATCCATTTCATGTATCGGTAGTAACGAGGTGGTACCTACATACGGATATAGTTACTTAGTTGTGAGTGGGTGCCGCATATCGATAGCTATTAGCTATAGCTAGTTTAAATACCTTATAAGGAAGTGTCAGAAATAGACACTTAATAAGATATTAATAATATTCTTATTATACTGGAAAATATATAGAATATATATATATATATATATATATATATATTAAATGTATAAATATTGATGTAGTAAGTGGTATCAGAATCAAGATCAACGATTATTATGCTAATTCTAATATTTGAGATAAATATAGGACGCATCATATCCTACAGGACTTGTCATATAGAAAATCGTATAGATATATGAACTGTAAAATATAATCAGGTGATGGATATTCAGTGTGTTATTATAACAATTACTATCGGTAGTACCACTATTATCAGTAGTGTTTGACATAGTTTTCAGGTATAGGCCTACCTCCCATGTCTTATCAAGTTATGCGAACATACTATATTATAAGATCAGCAGTGACACATATTTCAGTAATGCCAATGATTTATCTAAATAGTGAATAAAGCCTATTATACTAGAGTTAGTTGTATCAGAATATATATATATATATATATATATATATATATATATATATGAGTGTGTGTATACACATATGTATAGTAATATATTATTATATTAATTGTATTAGTATAGTAACATAGTAAGAAAATGTGCATAATAGATATCATGGTTCGCCATATCGTCTATTAAAGTAGGTGTTCGAGTTATAAATTATAATTATATATAATTTATAATTGTAATTATAACTAATTATACCTATAATTATAATACCACAATTAAAATAATAATATACTGGTAGATACACACATAATATATTGTAGAGCGGGATAAACTATAGTTGTATATATATATATGCACATATATGCACACGATATCTGCTTCCATCACGCAATGCACGATATGAGATTATAGCTGTAGGTGATTGTACATAAATATATGCGTAATTCAGTATAGCACATGTAAATCATGATGATTATAGTTATCATAGCAACACAAAACTATTGTTATAAGTATCTATAACTCGTGTTTCTATTTGTTAAATATCTGGGAGGCGTATAGTTTTGTAATACGGTGAATTCGGAAAGTTATTTTTATAATTCAGTGAGGATAAGTGAGGAGAGTGTGGCGTGCGGAGGGATTCTAGAGGAACGCCCCTATTACCGGTTGGGGGCGTTCTATCGTGGGGCGGGCGTCGGCATATATTTAGTTGGGCCGACGTTTTCATAGATAGAACTGCATGACTAAAATCTATTGATGTAGTAGAAGTCCTCTAGTAGAAGTCAAACACACATACACACGCATACCATTAATGGATATGACTAATACGGATACATTACGACACCTGTCGGAGAGACGGAGCATTAATCAATCGACTTTGAAGCGAAATGAAACATGGCGCGATCAAGGAGGTTATACCTATATGTAGAACACTAAATTGATCTAGAGTTAAATAAACTCCCTTACCCCCTTTGTACGCGTCGTGGGTGTGCCATGTCTACAAAGGCTGTTCATTATATATATATATGTGTGATGTACTACATCATTATGTCTAAATATACAAGTATCCACTCACTTACTTATAAAACATTGTGTGGTAATAGTAACGGTGTATGTATATACATTCGTAATACATACATGTTTTATATACCATATAATATATAGTAGTATGTAACTCAGATATATAATCATACGGTACTTGTAGAACCCGTGTATTCGCTATACTAATGTATAGTGTATAGTATCATATAGTCTGTAAATGTATACTTATATGTTATATACTATATCATATATCGAGTACATTGCGTTACGTATTTCTTGACTACCTTCCTGACGCCCACATTTGCACTGCATACGTACACTGTACACGTAGTACAGTGTACGTATGCACTGATATATGTATGTATATAAATGTATATATATATATATATATATATATATGTTTGTGTGTGTGTATGTATAATTAGAAACACAGGCTTTGAGCGTTTGGTAGGTGAAATAAATCCCCTCTCTTCTAAACACCTCGCCACCGCCGCCGCAACTAGTAATAATTGTTATAATAAACGTTATAAT
>OZ025242.1:26975117-27217617 GCA_964019155.1 Osedax fenrisi
TATATACAATATTTAGATAATCAAAATGTCTATAATATAAAGTAATTTTTTTTAAATAATGAATTAATTACTCTAATTTATTACGTATTCATTTTGTGTCAACTTTCAACAAAAACATGATTATATATATTTATACTTATGTATGTGTAAGAGTGTGTGTGTATATAATTAAATAATTGAATCAAATAAGGTGCATATGCATTATAAATATAATTATTTAATAATACATAATTAAAAATATATAAATCGAATACATTACGATATATCGTTTATATTACGATATATCGTTTAGATATTATTTATGCTATTATGTTGCTATTATGAGGATATTACTGTTATCTGGGTATACTAGCGGCCACTATAGTATACCAATATAACAGTAATAGCCTCATAATAGCAACATAATAGCATAACTAATCGCCTCAAATGTTTACATTGTGCTATTATGCTGCTATTATGTTGCCATTAAAAGTATATTATGCTGCTAATAGCAGCCTGCTATTCATTTGTATTGTTATTATGCTGCTATTAGATTATCAACATAATAGCAGCATATATGCTTATTATAATATATATATACAACATACTAGCATAATGTAAACATTTGAGGCTATTAGTTATTCTATTATGTTGCTATTATGAGGCTATTACTGTTAGCTGGGTACCCTTGACTCGCCTTATTTTAATGATTTTGTATTCCTTTTTTAATTCCTAATAAATCGTTAATATTATTCAGTAATATATAAAAGTGAAATCACAATATTCTAGACCTATATGATGTATAGCATATTCAAAAAAATAAGATCTTAAAATTCAGTATTTATCGATATATTAGAAGTATACTGAGACATATAAATTATCGGCCACTACTCCGTTCCCTCCCTTAAACTGTCATTAACATTGGTAATTTACAATTTAATTAACTATGCGATTATTAAAAATATCAAATAGTAAATATATATAAGACCTTATAAGGTCGTAAATATTTATTTTATTCGTATATAGATCGATATATAAATCGATATTTCACAAACAAATTAATACTGAAATTATTCGAAATTACTGAAATTATATTCAATTCAAAATTGATTATAAATCAAATGTATTATTTAAAACATCGTATTATATTATCTTTTATTTTATTTTGAATTATATATTTATATGTATATATATCGAAATATATATAGTTTAAATATATTGTTTATGTATATTATGATTTATATATAACTCATAATATATATATATATATATATATATATATATATATATATATATATATATATATATATATATATACTAATCTTATTGTATAGAAATAACTATAGTATAATATACCATAATATACTATGATAATATAATCGAATCAATTTATCAGTGACAAGTCATTCATTCATTAAATAAGTCACTATATTTTTTCTAAAGAAACCTGTGGTAAGTGAATACTATGAAGTCAGTATCATATATCATGTAAATGTAGTCAATATTTCAATAGAATAGTTGAAATACATTAACTCTACAATTGTCATTTTAATTTCAGAAACATCCATATTGTTCGATATACATTGTATAAATAATATGATATTTGGTTTTATCGTCTGCCAATAAAATTTAAAAAAAACCTATAGTTTATGTTTAGATTTGTTATCGATATATACAAGTTTATCCTATTCCTTTAGTATTTCGGTATCGTCTGCTCATAAGTATGATATATTAATCCGGGGATATTAATGTTAGCATGCATGCAAACATGTTGAACGTAATAAATACACATAGATTTAGAGTAACAATATTCTAAATCTATGGAAAACCTATACGAAACCAGTATTCTAAATAAACCAATAACAATAAGAGAAAACCTCACATATCGATAATGATTGACCACTTGATATTTCTCCAGGCGATGAATCATTTATCGATGAATCATTATCGACGATTAACTAACGACCACTACGAATTTCTCACCATAAACACTTTATAGTAGATCATTACATGCATATATGCATGTATGTTTGTATGTGCGTATGTGTATTTCCTACGTTCGAAACGAATAAATTATAAACTAAATGGGTTCTAAATAAGACCACTATACTGATATATATGTACGAACAGAAGTTATTTCTCTATTTAGTAAATAGTATTTACCTATTCTCTAAATTAATAACAACCCAACGTTTATACACATACACCTACACTGTAGGTCCTACAGTATAGGTCATATACACATATATACACACATATATATATATATATATATATATATATATATATATATATATACATGTGTGTATGTGTATATTACTATTAATTGCTTATTAATGATTAGTAATGTGTATTAATATTACGTAATACATGGTACGTACTATGCTGCTTACGTAACATCAATCGTGGAGTCAGTTCTCGTCGTGTCCGCGTACAAATATTTACCGACTGCAGTGTAAATAAATAGAACGAACAAAGTCTACATCCGCCGAGCTATGACGTCATCGATGTTATGTAATGGTGTATTGTCGCACACACGCGCGCGCGCGCACGTTTGTGTGCTCTGAGGTGCGACTCGTAACTATAGAATAACTATAGAATAACTATATATAAACTATAATAGAATAACTATATATATAACAATAAACTATAATAGAATAACTATATATATAACTATAAACTATAATAGAATAACTATATATATATACAACTATAAACTATAGTTTGATAATAGTTGTTGAATAAAATGACATACAATATACGACGTACATTGACGTAATATATTACGTTATAGAAGATACTCTATTGTAGGTTAATGCATACGGAATACCACTATACTATAGGTCTAACACCCGCCGGGTGAAGCGTGTATATTTATGAATTGTATATTTTGAAAAGTATACTTTATATAACTAATAAACAACGAATCTCGTAGACTAATTGTATGATGATGTGAATAGTATATACGTAAGTGTACAGTGTAGTACACTATATAAACTATATATCACCATATATGGTGCTATATCAGTCGTGGCGTATTAATAATATATATATATATATTGTTTAATTTAACAGTAATAAAATAGTATTACCTATAGTTAGTGATGATAATAATTTATATTTCTATTTTCTTCTTGAATATAAGTTACACGTATGTCGAATGTACTCGACATATGTCAATGATGGTTTTACTATATACCTAGCGTATCAGTTCTATCACGGTCGTTTCGGGTCTAAACCAACAACACACCTGTAGGTGTAAACAAATGGTAATCACGTGATAATCAGTAATCACGTGTATATCAATAGTCACGTGCACACAAGAGCGAGTAATTACGAATAGCACTTACTTGTTCGGTGTTTTAACAACAATAACATGCATGTTTGACCGTGGTTGACCTTGGCGATATATCACGTATTTAGTATGCTTAGGGGCATATTACCTTATACTATAGAATCTATTGTATAGATATATAGATAGATAGATATATAGTTTATTGCATTAATATGAACATACGTATACAATTATAAAATGAAATAATATGCAAAAAATACATGAAACACAAATTTAATAAATAACTCAATTATTAAAATTGACAATTGTATTATACGCGACTTAGTGGTAGAAGTAACAGATTACAATGTGAATACATTACGTATCAAACATACTGATTACGTAATTATCACCGACGATGGGCTGCGTGTATTGCGTCATCATTGTGCGAGCGTGTGACGTCATTAGTGTGACGTCATTAGGGTCGGCGCATGCGCGAGCGAGCGAGATACTAGGAACCGGAAGTAGTATTCACCTCGTCAGAAGAATAGCCGTCAATATGTCGTCGGCTGCGTCTAGATGAGAAATTCTCCCTCATAGTACATTCAAACTATATATATATATATACCCATACACACATATGCATACACACACATATATATATATATATATATATATATATATATATATATATATATATAGGTGTATATTCATATCTGGTTATTAATTATATAAACAAATTTGCCTGGGGGATATAATCCTATTATAGTATAGTATACATTATATAGTAAAGTATTGTGTGGCGCATGTCACAATGCATTACGCTGAACGAACCGCGTAACAATATACGTGTGTGAACCATCGATATAAAGAAAGTGGATAATCAATTGACTGTAGTGTATGGCACTTTCCGCTACGAGCGCTGCAGTCGAAACCCACTATCTGGCCCACTACTTTTTATTTATAATAATATGTATTTATCATATATATATTGATAATCACTACCAATTTTAATATACTATCGATACTAAAAATAAAATTATATATTTAAAATACATAATATCAACATTCCTCGTAATTTTGTGTATTTAAATTGAAGTTATAATACTATTTTATTGATTTTATTGATATTTATAATTTAAATCCATTGATATAGATAGAAGTCACTTTAATCTATTTCGACGAAAAGACTACTGTTTCAATATTTGACATATATAATATGACTAATATCCAATCAAAATCACTGATACCATTTTGTTAATTTATCGATAAAAGTGTCATTCACGTGTATATCTTTTACATGCATTGCGTGCGTCAATTGCTTATCCACTTTCTTTATATCGATGGTGTGAACGCACTATAGTTATAAGGGGGCGTACTACCACGCCCCTCGCCCCTCCTATATCAGCGCCGCCCGCCTCTATCGTTGATCTATTCTATTTATAGACGGCGAGCTGTTCCAGACCACCCCGAAGTTCGTCAAGGACAACTCCAAGTACTGGTATAAGCCTAACATAACCAGAGAGGAAGGTTATTACGTAATAGTTATCATAGGAGTGTATCACTATAATCGTGTGTGCGGGTGTTTATTGTATATCTTATTAATAAATAATATTCACTACTAATTAAATTACTAGAAATTAACCATAATTTATATTTTTACTAATACATATAATAAATTCATATTACTTAATTACTTAACATATACGTTATATTAAGTCATATTTTAATATATTTCATATTTAGCATATGAAATATGATCAGTTTACTATAGTTTTATAAAGATTATTTTACCTCGTATTATGATGTATGTTATGTAATAATAATGTATTTAATGAATTGTAATTGTACATTATAATAGCAGACGAAGCAATTTGAATACTAGACAATTAGGGAATAACTACACTCGAATACACGACAATTAGCCCACAACAACATATACAACTAGACAATTAAACATAGTAATATCAAAGGGCTTTGGTAATATATATTTTTATTATAACTTCACCACAACTCGATGCCATTAAACAGGGCCAAACATATCTCACACAGTAGAATGTATGCGTGTGTGGTATATTACGTAATATAAAACCTGGCGAGCAACACTGGAGTTTGTTGTTTATATTTGATGACGTCACAATTATCATTTTCTATGACAGCTATCAACTACCTGAAACAAAGGGAGGCTGGTACATTCGTCGTCAGGGAGAGTAACTCGTTTCCGGGTGCTTTCGGACTAGCTGTCAAAGTAGACCAAGTACCCACTAATATCACCACCAGGGGAGGTTAGTAGTAGTAGTAGTAGTAGTAGTAGTAGTAGTAGTAGTAGTAGTAGTAGTAGTAGTAGTAGTAGTAGTAGTAGTAGTAGTAGTAGTAGTAGTAGTAGTAGTAGTAGTAGTAGTAGTAGTAGTAGTAGTAGTAGTAGTAGTAGTAGTAGTAGTAGTAGTAGTAGTAGTAGTAGTAGTAGTAGTAGTAGTAGTAGTAGTAGTAGTAGTAGTAGTAGTAGTAGTAGTAGTAGTAGTAGTAGTAGTAGTAGTAGTAGTAGTAGTAGTAGTAGTAGTAGTAGTAGTAGTAGTAGTAGTAGTAGTAGTAGTAGTAGTAGTAGTAGTAGTAGTAGTAGTAGTAGTAGTAGTAGTAGTAGTAGTAGTAGTAGTAGTAGTAGTAGTAGTAGTAGTAGTAGTAGTAGTAGTAGTAGTAGTAGTAGTAGTAGTAGTAGTAGTAGTAGTAGTAGTAGTAGTAGTAGTAGTAGTAGTAGTAGTAGTAGTAGTAGTAGTAGTAGTAGTAGTAGTAGTAGTAGTAGTAGTAGTAGTAGTAGTAGTAGTAGTAGTAGTAGTAGTATATTTAATTTATAACTTAATTGACCGAATTATTATTTAAAAACCCCTATAGTCCATACATAACGACGCAGCCTAATAACGTAATCTAGCGTATGTACCACGTGATATGGCGTGCTGTCACGTGCTATCACGAGCTGTCACGTGATGTCACGTGATAGCACGTGTGTATTCGTGTTATCACGTGATATCGGGGTGATCGTGTGAATGATAATATCTCCTACCGACTGCGTAATCAGATTGTACAGATAATCTGCAGTATAGCTATGCTTATTGTGAGAAACACGTGTGAGTGTGTGTGAAGGTGTGTGTGTGTGTGGGCTCGCGTATGTGGGCCATCGTTGCAGTTACCAGGTATATTTTAATATCGAAATACCTAACTGTATACGATTGTATCGTTAATGAATATTCCGAGTAAGGAGTAGTATCGGACTGGTACTGCCACCTATACCTCTAGTGATATTAGTAGTATTCAATTATAGTATACGGGTGCTACAGTAGTATGGGTAATGTCACCCATACTACACTACTATAGTATGGTTACCTAACTATAGTTACCAATCGAATACTACTATGATATTAGTAGTATTCAATTATATTATATTCGTGATCATATTTGTAGTACGGATACTATAATAGTATGGGTAATTCGGCATTACTAATGCCACATATACTATACCACTAGTTACAAATCGAATACTACTATGATATTAGTAGTATTCGATTATATTATATTCGTGACCATATGTGTGCGAGACTATCGTAGACGGGGATGTGTTCCTATGTGTGTGTTGATTAGCACTGGTATATGCAACTGCTGTGATGTATATCAGCCTCATCGTCGCTATATCCACGTATGAGTATACGATCGTACGCTATATCAGTCTGTACATACGTATGAAGTGCCACGATATTCGTCACTCGTGATAAATGTTTTTATTTGAAATTAAAAATGCGTTAATTCAGTAGCTCATATACATATATATATATATATATATATATATATTTATGTATATTTATGTGTTTATATATATCATATATAATATATGTAAGTATATATATGAATATCAATCATGTCAAGCAACATATATGTTAACAGGTGCACTGTACGAAGTACACTCTATGATGTACATCGTACAAGTGTTCGGGATATACTTATACACTCTACACTATCTGGGTATGTGTGTGTATGTGTGAGTGTGTAAGTGTGCGACGCACACTGTACGTGTATATATATATATATATATATATATATATATATATATCATTTAGCAATTATTAATAGGTAATATAAATAATTAAATATAAGGCGAAAACGTAAATATGATGTAGCTGTGTGACGTACGATCTGGGGACTAGGGGTGTAATAATAGCGTGTACTACCACTTCAAGGTAATCACCACCTCTGTAGTGTTCAGCTGTCTACTAGGGGTGTACAGGTGTCTGCTAGAGGTGTTCAGGTATTTACTAGGGGTGTTCAGGTATATACTAGAGGTGTACATGTATATACTAGGGGTGTTCAGGTATATACAAGGGGTGTTCAGGTATAAACTAGAGGTATACATGTATATACTAGGGGTATGCAGGTATATACAAGGGGTGTTCAGGTGTATACTAAGGGTGTCAGGTGTATAATAGGGGTATTCAGTGTATACTAGGGGTGTTCAAGTGTATACTAGGGGTGTTCAGGTATATACTAGAGGTGTTCAGGTATATACTAGGGGAGTTCAGGTATATACAAGGGGTGTTCAGGTATATACTAGAGGTGTACATGTATATACTAGGGGTGTTCAGGTATATACAAGGGGTGTTCAGGTATATACTAGAGGTATACATGTATATACTAGGGGTATGCAGGTATATACAAGGGGTGTTCAGGTGTATACTAAGGGTGTCAGGTGTATAATAGGGGTACTCAGTGTATACTAGGGGTGTTCAAGTGTATACTAGGGGTGTTCAGGTATATACTAAGGGTGTTCAGGTATATACTAGGGGAGTTCAGGTATATATTAAAGGTGCTCAGGTATATACTAGGGGTGTCCAAGTATATACTAGGGGTGTTCAGGTATATACTAGGGGTGTTCAGGTGTGTTTGTTAATTACCTAGTTACCGTGCGATATTAACAGTATGTACTATTTACTGCTACACTAACTAAGTAGCTTAATTTATTCCGCGAACTATAATAATCGACAACAATATTATTAAAATACTCGATCTCCCTAAACTCTCGAAATAAATCTACTACAATAAGTGACAACTAAATTAGTAATACTACTTCTTCCAAAACTCTCACCAGGTGATTAATTAACGCTTTCCCTTTCTGCCGCCAGGTGATCCGCAAGCGGACCTAGTACGTCACTTCCTGATAGAGCCGACGTCGCGAGGTGTACGCCTTAAGGGCTGCGCTAACGAACCGGTATTCGGGTCCCTGGCTGCCCTAGTCTATCAGCACACCATCACAGCTCTGGCGTTACCCTGTAAACTAGTGCTGCCACAGAACGGTTACTATTCACCCCCTATCCTATAGTAACCTCATCTAATCATCATCCTCTAATACTTATAACACCTTACCTATTTATAACCTCCATATCTTAAATAACCTTACCTCTAACTAATATAGAACAGTAATTATTCATGTGCCACACCTAACCTCCAAACAACACTAACAATCTATTACTAACACAAACACAATTCATCATGCCGCTACTTTTCTCACAACCCTAAATATTCACACCACACCCTTACCTGCCATACAACCTTATGTACTATTATGTCTTATATTTAAAATAATGTGTTACATATTGTTTCAGTATTCTACATATTATTATATATTTCTATATATCCTTACACATTCGTATAAACTCTTACACATATAAGTATTAAGTTACACACATAATAGTATTAATGTAATAACGTATTCGTATGCAGATGTGTGCAGTGACAGAGTCGATGGCCCGGTTTGTAACACATCCCCGGCACAGTTACTGGCCCAAGGTGCAGGTTAGTCGAGCCTTATATACCCGAATATTGTATATATATTTCGTAAGTATTATTATATTGTATAGATTATGCGTGATCATTATTAGAAAATATTTATAAAAAGTATAAAGTAAAGTATCTATTTATAAATAAAGTATGTATATATCTAAATTTAGAGTAAAGTACTTTAAATATGAAGTTGGCTTAACATTTACTATACAATTAAATAATATAATTATAAGATTGTCTTAGATATACTTAATTATAAATTTTAGTTTTAATTTTAATTTTACCTCTAACTGTCATTATAGTTGAGCTTACAAATATCTAACTATAATAATGTTAAATACATTACTATTCTCCCTACCTATATTACGCCGTACCCCTGACAGCCTCATCTTGTTAGATTATAATATGCGAAATAGACGTACTGTACCTCTATCGCCCTATCCCTACCTCCCCCATATTCACCATCACTAGCTCACCATGTATTAACTAAAAGTACTACACCCCTGCACCCCCTCTACCCACCCCATCCTGCAATACACTACACCCTCATCCCCGCCCCCAGCCTGCAATACTCTACACCCCCACCCCGCCCCCAGCCTGCAATGTACTATACGTGGGTACCGTGAACACCGAATCGCTGACCGGTGCTACGGCCGTAGAGAAGAGTGTACGAGACCTGCTGAGGTCGAAGAGTCACACCACCGTCGTCCACTTCAAGGTCTCCTCCAGTGGAATAACTCTCACCGACAACAAACGCAAGTCAGTGAATAATCCCCGACACTCTACACTGCTTCGAGCGTATATTTCACACGTATTGGGCGTGTATTTCGCACATTTCATACATTATTAATTAATATTCAACACATATTTTAAATATAACTCAAATATATTGCGCCCATATATTACATATTTCATAGACTTAATAATATTTCACCTATATTTTACATATATTTCTTACATATTTCACATATATGTTACATATATTTCATACACATTTCACACGCATAATTCTCAGATTATTCTTACATATTCCACATATATGTTACATATATTTCATACATATTTCACATATATGTTACATATATTTCGTATATATTTTACGCACATTTTCACACACATTTAACACTCATAATTCGCAGATTATTCTTCCGACGTCACTACCCGGTGGGAACTGTAACTTACTGCGGAATGGACCCTCAAAGTAGGAACTGGGTTCACAAGATAGATAATGGTCAGGAAGTCAGGTTACTACGCACATTTACTATAGTAAACAAATGATTATCATGCTCAATAACTGCCTGTATGGCTCAGTGGCTAAGGCGTCAGACACACAAGCAGTAGGACACGGGTTCGACCCTAGTCCGGACCATTAATTAATTTTATAAAATGGGTCTTAAAATATTATTTAGAAGTGATCTTATATAATTGTGTATAAATAAATGATCGGCTCTCGTTAAAACCATGGATGCCTTAATATGAGAGCGGCTTCGAAGGGACATTAGAGCCATATATGGTTATAAGTGAAAACTTCATCTAAGTTCCTGGATGGGATGAAAGGACTCCACCAAATAAAATAACAATAACAATAACAATATATACTAGATCTAATACTATTTTATAGTTCACTGATAATATAAATCATTAGAATAAAAGTTAACAAATGAAAACATTAAATATGTATTGTAGGTCCAGTATCAGATAATAATTACATTATTTATATCGAGCATAATAATAATAATAGATCATTATTAGGAATATTATGATCATGATTTATATACAAGTATATAAAGAATTCATTACAATACGATGATGCTATTATTTCATCAAATACTGTTACATCATCACCACCATAACATCATGATATACCATTACATTATCGATTATTTTTCGTTTATTTTTACGCTAACCGTAAAATGTTTTAATTTCTCTTTAATTTCGTATTATTCTTTGTTTATTTCAATAACGTACGTTATCTTTAGCAAATATTTATACTCTACGCTTTCGATTAAATATTTAACTATATTTTTACTTATGTTATTACATCATCTCCGCAGTGGACGAATGTTCGGTTTCGTAGCGAAGAAGTCGCAGTCGTCCCTTTCGAATCAGTGCCACGTATTCACCGAAGTAGACCCTCAACAGCCCGCCTCCGCCATCGTGAACTTCATCTCGAAAGTTCTCATCAGTGGCAACCAGTCGTCGCTAAGTCGATAACCGTCGCCGCCACGCCCCGCCGCCATTACGCCCCGCCCACTACCTCGGGGCGCGCCCAACTTAGCCACGTAGGCGCGCTCGCGCCCGCCTCTTTCTCCGGAAGCGAGAAGCCGTCCCACCCCGCCCGCCCCCGTTCCCCTCGCCGCCCCCCTTTCTCTCTTCCGCGGACTCACCTACACCGTACACCTATACCCGCCGCCGCCACCACCGCCGCTGCTGTCGTTGATGTCGTATTAAGTGTACCGTTCGCGACTCTCTATCGGTACGTCGAGCTTCCGGAGCGCCGCTACCAACACACAAGTGCATTTATTGTTGAACTATCGTATTCGACACACACACACACACCGACTTAGCGACCACTCTCTTTATTTATACTCGTAATTTCGTCGTCGTCGTCGCTACCGCCCCCGTTGCGGAGGTCGAGGAGGCGGAGGCGGTCGTCAATGTAAACACACGAGCTGCTTATCACACACACACACACAAAAACACCTACCGACGTCGACAAACGTTTGCAATTTTACATCACATTACTACTACTACTATTACTACGTCTATTACTACTACTACTACTACTACTCTATATTACTATGTCTATTACTATTTCAACATCATCTTTATTATTTTATAACGCTTATTCAACTGTCAACGGCGTAACAGCAAAACTCAGAATTTTATTATCATTATCGTTATGTTAAATATATATATATATATATATATATATGTATACATTTATATTTTAATTTAATATACCGTATATTGCATGACTAATTTATTCTCACGTACCCATATTATTATATTGCTATTCTGAATTAAAACTATTTTTAAATTCTCGTCGATTAAAAGTTGATGAGAAACAATTCCGGCTGCTTTCATTCGAAAACAAATATTAAAGTAGAATATTTTCTTATATATATTAGACTATTTAAAACAATTAACGTTATATATATCAAGGTTCAGATTATTTATTTGGCATGGCATTGATTACAGATATAAAAACTTTTTTATATATTTTCTACATCCCAACCCCCTGAGAATGATATGTATTATGTCCTTATATAAGGACACCCATACCTATTCTTCGCATATGAATCCTAAATGGAAAAATCAGAAATTAGTCTTAATCATGGGTTATAATTCTTCAAATTATACACTTACGCTTGAAGATTCATATATTTACTTAAGTAAATAATTATTATACATATTATTATTATTAGGTTTAGAATTTCAAATCCAAATAATTTTTTTGTAATTACTGTTTACTATTTATATTTAATTTCACCTGTCAATCAATAAAGATAACACTATGCTTATGGGCGTAACTACAAAAGAAAGTATATATTTAGTTAATTTTGTGTATGATTATTTGAAAAAGATACTTTAAAAATTACTATAAAAGTGTTTACATTTTTTTTTACAAAATTTTTATCACAGGTATGTAAAATAGAACCAGATAAAATAGATATATTACAATTTGATACTGATAATATATAAAATAAAAAAATATTAATAAAATTTATGAAAATATTGACTAATACAATTGAAATAACATGCGAGAAACCTGACATTATATTTTAATTACTGGGTGCCATGGCTGTTATACATCATAGAATTTTAATTATACATTAGTATTCAGTATTAAAACTAAATAAAGTGTATCTTGATAGGTTTTGTTAATTTAGGATAGATATCTTTCCTAAATTAAATAAGCATATGCTATATTAAACAGTATAATATATATATATATATATATATATTAAAATATATTTTTATAAATTCCTTACTATCTATACATTTGATGTTAAATATGTTAAACTTAATGAATTTAAATTAGAAATTTAGACATTTAAATAATACGTAATAATATTTGTAGGTTACTATTGATTAAATTATCAAAATTGTATATGGATTTTCTATGTATTTATATAATTTTATTAAAAAATATAATGATATTGATACCTAATATAAGTAATTTGCATAGGTTATTATCAATACCAAATAATAAGAAAACTAGTAATATTATGTTTTGATATCCCTAGTAATACTATTGTATAATTAAACCTAATATTTTTATATAATTTACTAGTATATATTATTTATAGCTTTGTTATATGATAGATATTATAAAACTATTCAATATTGTATTATAATGATAGCTATCATTCCAAACAACTAGATGTTTGGCAATAATTTAGTATTTAGCAAAAAACTTTATTCATTTGATGCTAATTAGTTTTAAACCATTATTTATGCTGTCATAATATAATATGAAATATTATTTATACATTTTTCATATTTGTCATAGTTCTTAAAGTAGAATATTATAAATTATTATAATATATGAACATAGTAAAAACCTTCATTAAATTACATGAAAATAATTATTTTTAAATATATATGTTATTGAATCAAAAGTAGTGAGTTAAACTTGAGTGGGGGTTTAACTCATGTGAGTTTGCATCACTTTCACCAACTCTACTTCATTCGGAACATATTCCTATTCCCATCTCTGAAATTTAATTTATGAGTTATTTAGTATTCGATGTTTTATATTTATATTATTATTACATATTAAACAAAGTAACATATGAATAAAACTATACCCTTTCTAGAAATAGTTAAGGAATTGAATTTCAGGTATTTAATTTTTAGTAAGTGATCATATATAAATAATATAATATGATTGATAAATGATTGATGATTCATAATATATAAAAATTATAATTGGTAGATATAATTATTTGTAAAAATAGTCACGTTATCAAAAGTATAAAATAATAATTAGTAAATGAAAAGTATGTTCAACATTAGGTTTTTAAATATTAAATATGTTAATAAATATAAAAAATCTATACGAAATATATCATATAGAATTATTAATAAATTAACTTTACTTTACCTATATGTATTAATACATATACATTAACATAGTACAACATAATAAATTAATATAAAGTTTAGTAATGGGGATAATTCTCATATAGAAATGTATTGTAACGATAATTTGATGAATAAATATAAAGTAGACTTTACAAAAAGAAAACAAAAGCTCTTTAAAATGTATTTATTTGAATTTCTATTTATATTAAATATTATAGCCAATATTCGGTAAAAAATAAATTCATTCATTCATTCAAATTCAACAATATAAGACAGAATATAAAACTGTAAGTTAATGACAGGTCACACTTATGTATTGAGATAATAGATGTACAGGTAAATGTATCAAGTAACCTATCATACCGTAAATGGGGTTTCACTTATTAAAATAATAATTAGGTTAATATAATGAATTATCAATGTTACACTTAATCTATTTCTAATCAAATATAAATTAATTATTCTAAACTAAAACTACAATTAGGTTAACCCTAACTTAACAAGTTAACCTATACATTGCAACACTAGTTTAACTTGTAGTAAAGTGTAGCTTAGTAAGTTATTAGTAAACCTAGGTCCTAGTGAATATTATTAATGTCCTTATATTAGACCTCCAGAGGACAGAACTTTGAATAATTTCTGCAACTTTAAGTATCTGTTAAGAGATGACATTAAGCATGCTTGGTACAGTTAGTGCAGAGAGTTAAATGTAGTAGAGTTAATATAAGTACGTATTTATTGTAAATCATCCCTTTACATTGTACAGTGTACATACATATATGGCGTACATCGTACGAGTTAGCGGATACCAATATAACTAAATATATTAGTAAATATGCATCCAGTAGTAGGATTGTAGGTACCTATTCATATTTAGACATTGCAACTACTTTTATTATTAAATTCATTAATGTTAATAACCAAATAGTGTATACAGTATACTATACACTATATAATATAGTCTATATTGCATACACCCTGTAGGGTATACCCTATACTATCATATATAATGTACACTAAGTTTAATTATAGTGTACTGTATAGTGTATCCTATTTAGTAATTAATTTTATAATCAATAATTTCACAAACTAAAATACAATAGAAAATTAGATAGGTATAGATATAAGTATCTATACTTATATATATATATATATAAACAATGTTAGTAGTATTTAGTATTAACACAATTTAAAAACAAACCTACTATAACCATTCTATATACATATAATTCTATAGATGTTCTTGTTAATGCTGACTCCCTCTGGTGGTGTAATGGCATGACCTTATTTTACTAGTAGTAACTTACTACCTATTCATTATGTTAACATTATGATATTAATGCATATATGTGAAATACAATATAATTTTAAATATAAATAAATCAGTATTTTTTTAATAACAATTTTTTATAAATTAATCTAACCCTTCATATTACAGTCAACTCCCGATAAGTCGGACTCGCAAGGGACCAGGAAAAGTGTCCGATTTGCGAGATGTCCGACTTATCCAAGATTAAGAATATCAGGCAAATAAGACATGAAATGCGCAGCGCGAGTTAAATGGTTACCGACATATGGAATTATGCAACAATCAGCAACATAAAATGTTGTATTCAATTATATTACTTACTAAAATTATAATATTCATTATTAAAGTAAACATTTCTGAACATTTATAAAAATGTCGACTTATCCGGTATAAAAATCATAAAAATGACTATAATATGTGTCAAAAGTCCGAGTACTGAGAAAAGTCCGACTTATCCAATCCAACTTATCCGACTTAGCCGATTAATTTAACATGGAACTAGATACAAATCCAACCAAACCAACTAAATGTGTCCAACTTATCGAGAAGTCCGACTTATCCGTAGTCCGACTTACCGAGAGTTGACTGTATTACCAATGTCCTTGAAAGGTCATGCTTTAAAGTTAAAGCAACTTTAACTAAGTATCATATACATTATAATTATGTCTAATATAGGCCTATAACATATGCTAGGTATTAATTATTGTGTAATACAACTTCATACATTAATACATTTATTAAATTGAATTAAAATTATATATATTATTAAATTATTTAATTGTAAATATATTATATTTTCTATTTTTTTACTTTTACTAAAACTCATGATAAATCTGGCATGTAATGCATACTTCAGTAGGGGAAAGTAACCGAATACGGACAGTATCCGTCGGACACTCTCGGTATCTCAGAAACCATAAATCCTACAAACAAATGTTTAATGAATACAATATTCATAATCATATAAATAGTATAAAAAGGTATTTTTTATTTTTTAATTATTCAAAATATTGCTGATATATCCAATAAACTGATTTTTTTATTTGTTTTTTAAATTTATGAAAAAATATTGCAACTTAAAATATTCTCAAGATAATACGGATAATACGGACACCCCCGTTATCTATGGAATTAAAAGATTAAATAAAATTTTAAAATCACAATAATATCTATAATCATATAATATTAATATATTGTAATTTTTGAATAAAAATAATGAGTCATAAAATATTAAGACAATTTATTGTTAAAGTGCCCGTATTAGCTAATACTAATGCTAATGCTAACCTAGGTTACTTTCCCCTATACATAAACTATACTAGATATGTGATATGAGAACTATGAGAACTACAGTAATAATAGGAGGAACTGGTAATCACAGTATAATTATAGTAAGAGGTGTGTGTGTGTAATTATGGCAATGATGTAACATGTATGCAGGTGTGATCCCAGTAAACCATATTTTTGTAGGATTTATGATTTCTGAGATACAGGGAGTGTCCGCATTATGTTAATTTCCCCATATATGTATACATAACAGTGGTAACATGATACTATGTAAATAATAGTAACTATTACAAGGCTTGCATGTATTACACATTATATTATTCTAGAGTGAGTAATATTATAAAAAATATTAAAATATATTTCTAGGAATACTATTAAAATAAATTTCTAGGAATAATCACAACATTATAGATACATGATAATATCTAAATAATAGTATAACTATTACAAGGCTTGCATGTATTACACATTATATTATTCTAGAGTGAGTAATATTATAAAAAATATTAAAATATATTTCTAGGAATACTATTAAAATAAATTTCTAGGAATAATCACAACATTATAGATACATGATAATATCTAAATAATAGTATAACTATTACAAGGCTTGCATGTATTACACATTATATTATTCTAGAGTGAGTAATATTATAAAAAATATTAAAATATATTTCTAGGAATACTATTAAAATAAATTTCTAGGAATAATCACAACATTATAGATATGTATATAGAGTTAAGTATGGATACTAATGTAATATATTTACAATTTACTTATATACTGTTATTTAAAATAATAATGAAAAGTATTAATTAATTATAACAATATTGAAAATTAATTTAATAAACAAATAATAATTTTGATAGGAAATGAATGTAAAAATTATAAAAAATAATCTCCGACACCGGGAATCGAACCCGGGCCTTCTGCGTGAGAGGCAGAAATCCTCACCACTAGACCATATCGGATATTTTTTATTGATAAATCATGTAATAATTTTTCATGAAATAATTAGATGATAGGATGATAGTGATACTGATCATTATTATGTAATTAGATTACTATGGAGATGGTTATCATAATATGATTATGATAAAGCATTTCTAATATAATTGTATTGACTCATCCGAAATTGGTAGACCTCTATAATTTAGTAACTGCCCAGCTAACAGTAATAACCTCATAATAGCAGCATAACAGCATAATGTATAGCATCAAATGTTTACATTGTGCTATTATACTGTTATTATGTTGCCATTAAATGTCTATTATTCTGTTATTAATTTGTCATGCTATTATGCTGCTGTTATGTTGCTATTTGATGTCTATTATGGTATTATTAATTTTAAAAGTATATTATGCTGCTATTATGAGGCTATTACTGTTTGCTGGATATAATTTAAATAATAATACTATATAGACCTACCTATATAGTATTACATTATCCTACCTACCTATATAGTATTACATTATCCTACCTACCTACTATAATATAGTTAAGAATATATACTATAATATAATATAGGTTAAGAATAGAAATATTTCCCCTAATTATTATGGGAAAGATGGGTAGTAAACCTAATCATTCCTGTAATGTGTCCACTTTTAGATAATATTATCTTGTACCTATAATTGTACAAACTTTATAAATATTAGTTCTAATCGATAATATTTTCAATATAGGGGAAATTAACCGAATACGGGCAGTTCCCGAATACAGATATTCTCGGTATCTCAGAAACCATAAATCCTACAACAAAATGTTTAATGAATAAAATATTAATAATTATATAAATAGTTTAAATAAGTATTTTTTATTTTTTTATTATTCAATAGTGCTGACATATCCAATAAACTCATTTTTTTATTACGTTTTTAAAGGTATGCAAACAAATTTCAACTTAAAACCTTCAAAAGAATATACAAATATATCGATATAAAACATAACAATACATTATTAAAAACTAAAGCATTCTAAACATTATATACATAATTGCTATATTTGTTATCAAATATTAATTAAGATATAAGCATATATATATATATATATATATATAAAGATATATCTAGAGGTCATATAAGTCCATAACCCTTAACCAATCGACGCGCAGAATATGAACTATTTTGATTTTCCTAAAAATCGCGTGCGTTATAATATTAATACTACCAATGAAGCTACATATAAAAATGTTATTATTTATATAATAATAATAATAATATCAGATTCAGTTGATGACCGAGATCAAAAACCCAGGTATGGTATAGAAGTTCTATTGAACTTATCGAGATACCAACCTGCTCTTGGTAATGAGAGAATTAATACAAAATGAATAAATACAAAATGAATAAATATAAATAAATATTTTACAATTCTATATTGTTCATTAGTGTTCTGTCTCATAAAAAAGCAATACAATAAAATTAAATATATCTCTCAATACCAAGAAATCATCATGTATATAACAATAAAATAATAATAAAATATAATAAAAATATATAATAAAATATTAAAAAATGTAAAAAGATACTAAAATAATAAATAAGTTAAACTATAAAAATCAAAGAAAACTAAAGACCAAAGGCTAGAGATAAAAATATGTACAATACGAACAATTTAAAAGAGCTAAAAAGAAGAAAAGATGATCATGTAAATAAGATAACAAACAATACAGATAAGGTGTAAGTGATTACATATAACTATTTAAAAGCATGTTTTTAATATGTATTGTAAAAGTATTCAAATTCGTCAAAGATGATGTGGTTGTATTTAAAGAATTCCATAAATATGCGCCTTTGTAACGAATACTAAATTTATCATGATCAAATCTTATTTTTGGTATTAAGAATGTTCTATTTAACCTAAAATTATATAAAGAGCAATTATAGGTAAATAACTTACAAATTGAACTATGCAAATAATGATTGTTATATATTCTAAACATATATTTATAAATGGATATATTTATTATATCTTTAAATTTAAGAATGTTATGTCTTAAAAAAATGTAATCAATATTGGTTTTGTTATCAAGTTTATATATTGCTCTCATACATTTATTTTGTAAAATTTGAATACATTTTATATTGCTATGGTAAGTACTTCCCCATATAATAGAACAATAATTAATATGACTATGAAAAAAAGAAAAATATAGCATAACTAAAGTATTAATATTAAATTTATATTTATATCTATGTAGTAAACTAAGTCCATAGTAAAGTTTATTTTTAATATTATTTATTTGCATTTTCCAATTTCGATTTTCGTCAATTAAAATGCCTAAGAATTTAAAATTAGTTGATTGTTTTATGGATATATTATTTATTTTGATATACTTAAATTATATTATTAATTAATAAAATAATACAAATTAATTAATAATTAAATTAAATTAAATTATTCATAAATTTAATTATAAATAATGTAATTGTAATTTATCTGATTGGTTCATCAATAATATATAGGGGAAAGTCTCCGATTACCGACCCCTCCTAATACCGACCCCTCTCGTATCTCAGTAAATATAATAGTTATCAAACAATTATATATACATAAACTGTTAGTAATTTAATGATAAATATGAATAAGTATTTTGTTTAAAAAAATATTTAATCCTACAATTGTAATTTGATAAAATGTAATATTCTGTTTTTACTTTTTAAATATTTGAATAATAATTTTTTTTAAATCATTGTAAATACTTTATTAATTAAAAGAAAACTTAATGTTGTGCATAATATTGTAGATCAATAAAATCTTTATAACTATAATACAAATAATTTAATTTAAATAACTATTAACCAATATATCTTAATTATAGCAACCCATATTATTTTCCTATTACCGACCCCCTAAATTACACTAATACCGACCCCATGTGATTTATAATATCCAATCAAAATATATTAGTAGTTTACTTTAAAATATGTCGTAAATTGTTTGTGTATCATTGATATAGATTTAGGATTCATGATTCCAGTTGATTATAAACATACTGATTAATAAATAAATATTAAATAATAATATAAACTATTTTAATATAATTACTATAAAGTTTAAATTTAAATTTAATATTACTATTAAATCATAAATTCAATAAAAAATAAATTACGTCATGTTATAATTAATTATATTTATGTATATCTACTATTTTTATTGGATATTATAATACTAAAATTATTTAAACCACGATTATTTTAGGGGGTCGGTATTAGGGGAAGGGGGTCGGTATTAGGCACATGTATCCGATTACCGACCCCCCTGTTTATTCTTGTAAATATAATTATATCACAAATTTAAAATAGCCACATTATTCATTGCCATAATATTACTCAAATTACAAAATTTCAAATAATATATTTAATATTGAATAAGTTATTACAACTTATCATTTAGTGGTCGGTAATCGGATACTTTCCCCTAGTTTATCTAGTGGTATATAGGGTGTCCGTATTATAACACAGGATGTCCGTATTCGGACATGGGTCCCGAATACGGATACCCCCGTTATATATTGAATAAAAAGATTAAATACAATTTTAAAATCACAATAATATCTATAATCAATTAATAAATATTGTTAATAAATTGTAATTTTTGAATACAAATATTGATTCATAAAATGTTAATACCATATATTGTTAAAGTGTCCGTATTAGGTTACTTTCCCATAGATACATCTTATATACAAAAGGACTGCATGATAATTTTTTCATTTTAAGGTATCTAATTTAAATTATTAAGGTGACCATATTACACTCCATGGAGGGTAATATATTATATACATATATGGCCACCTTTTGCGGGTAATGTGGCCAGGAATTAATCCACTATATGGCGTTACTTTATATAAATTGTAGTCCAATGATGTCATATCAAGTATAATCTTAAATAACACACGCATTTGTGATACTCTAATGATTTTTAGTTTATTCTTATAAATTACTATAGTAATTAATAGTATATATATACCATTAAACTTACTCATCAATGATATGTTATAATATTATTTATATGGAAAAAGCAATTTCATCAGTAAATGACTGTAGGACCTACAGTAGAGCGGCTTGAAAAATATACAATTTTCAGATAATTTATCGATTCAGTAAGATAATATTAGAAAACATGTAATATAATTCAATACAAACAAAAATTAACTTCATTCGTAAAATATTGAATAGTCAATATGACTTTCAATTTTAACATAGGATTGATATGAAATCTTATAATGGAGTAGATACAAAATTAATTTAATACATTTTTTAATATACTTCCTATTAATAAATTTTTTCATACGATATATATGTACTAGAATTAAATATTATTAACAGAATAGCAGAAAAAAAAAATTTTAAATAATAATTTCTTTATAATTTTATCATTTCTAGGATTGAACTTTTTTATGTTTATTATTTATTGAATATTTTTTTTTTTTGTTTTTAATCAAAAATAAAATTCAGATCAAGTTTATTAAATTCTTAATAAATGAATAATATATATTTACTATATATGATTATAAAAAAAAATTTGTTTAAATATGTTTCTAGGAATAATTTGAATTTTAATGATTTCTATAGAAAAAATAAATATTTTCAAGGAAAGATGAATAAAAAATTTCTAGGACCTAGTCAATTTTTTTTTTTTACCATATTATAATTTTAATTATCATTGAGATGACCGCAATAAAATTTTTTTGATATTATATTTTTTTCTAATTTAATAAAAATAAAATTATTTTTAACTATACAAAATTTAAAATCTGAGTTTGTTAGATGCATATTTTGATTTAAATATACTAAAGTCTCTTAAATGCATATTAAATATATAATTAAATTAGAAGACGATATAAAGTAATTGGTTGTCAAAGTAAAACTAAAGATAAATAAATGCTACGCATCCGCAGTAAATTTAATTATAAACTAGTATTTTTCCTATAAAATGTTATTAAACATCAAATTGACAACTCAATTGAGTATAACACAATTTTTAGTTGTTACACTACTGTTTATACATATTATATGTTTATAGTTTTTACTGAAGCAACATATTTAATGACTGACGAGCCACCCTAACCTACAGTGTAGGTCATAACAATATAGCGATAAAATACCTAGATAAAATAGTAATCTAGAAAGATAACTAATATATTATCTGATTTCTATATATATATATATATATATATATATATATTAAATAATATAATATATATTTAATAAATAATTTATATATATATTTTTTTCTTTATAATTGTGTTAATAGAAAATTAAAATTACTATATTAAATTTGAAAGTTTATACAACGATTATAATATGCATGACAATATATTTGTATGGTTAGGACTAGCATGGTAAATAATGCTCAAACCTAAAGCATGATGCAGTCTCAGTCTCAGTTACCTAAAGTCTCAACTCGGCTCGGGCTCGTTTTATTAGAATCTCGGATCGGCTCGGGCTCGCTTGGCTAGAGGCTCGGCTCGGGCTCGGGCTCATTTTTTCTTCCGAAAATGAAAGTCTCGGCTCGGCATCAATAACCAAAAGTCTCGGCTCGGCATCAAAAAGCTCTGTATTATTTACACCACTAGATGAAATTTACATTATTATTCACTGAATCGCGAATTTGGCACAGATTATTTTTTTTAATTGATGTAAATGTGAAATATATAAAAATTAGTATTAAAATATAATTTCAAAAAAGCTTCATTTCGACTCGGTAATGTTTTGTAAAAGTCTTAACTCGGCTCGGGCTCGGGCTCGTTTGGCTAGAGCCTCTGTTCGGCTCGGGCTTGTTTGGCTAGAGTCTAAGCTCGGTTCGGGCTCGTTTTTATTCCGAAAATGAAATTCTCGGATCGGCATTAAAAGCTCGGCATCATTTACACCACTAGTTAGGACATAGTAGATGTTTATTCAGGCAACGTTTTCATATAATGACGCATGCAATCTTAGCAATATTTAATTAAAATCATATCTTTAATATGATTGGATTAAATCATAGTGAAGTGGCTACATTACCCGCTAAAAGATGGCCACATTACCAGCTTATAAGTATCACACTATATATATAGTGTATACACTATATAATAATGAATAATATTCACTAAAATAAAATGATGACACATACGTTGTTGTAATTAAATAGTTATTTAATATACAACTATTATTTTAATTTATATTATATATTAGTGATTTAATATATGTTTTATTAAACTTTTATTTAATTTTTTTTAAAGTAAATCGATTTTTTAAAATGTTGTACATCATTTTTTTATTAATAGATTTTTTTACATTTTTTTATTATATAAATTATTATTACTTATTTGAACAATGCTTACCAATGTGCATATTTCATGTATACATTTTGTTTTGATTGGACTTATAGTTTATGATATATATATGTATACGTATATACGTATACATATATACTTATACGCCAGATGGCCACATTACCCTCCTGGCCACAGTATCCATATTTCCCCTATGGTAATATTACTAGGTATATTAGGTATAGTAATAATACCTATTATTATAATAATTATAATAATATATATTATTATAATTATTACTATAGACTATAGTATACTATCTATATATCTAATATATATATAATAGAATAATAAATATTGGAATTTATTTTCTATTGTTTAAAAAATGTTGTAACAGTAGAATACATTATAATAAGCCACAAATTAGATTGGTCAAATAGTTCTACCCAAATATTTATACTTAAGTTTGGCAAAAACTCATAAAACCTAGAATTTATTTTGTGGGTAAATGTGTTCGTGGGTTTTATGTGGGTTTTATGTTATTTTTAATTTGTTTGGATTTAACCTATTTTTGACAAACTAATTACATATATTTCCATTATTAATTGTATTATCATTATAATAATCATATGATTTATTATTATAATTATATATATACATCCTATTAAATAATTATAATAATTATAATATGAATCGTTGACATGTAGGGGAATGTATCTTAATACGGACACTTTACAATAAATGGTCTTAACATTTTATTACTCAATATTTGTATACAAAAATTACAATTTATATATATATATATATATATATATATATATATATATATTATATGATCATAGATATTATTGTGATTTTTAAATGTTATTGGGTTAATCTTTTTATTCAATAGATAACGGGGGTGTCTATATTCGGTACCCATATTCGAATACGGACACTATGTTATAATACGGACAATGTCATTAAATAAAAACAATTAATATTTATATGTTATGAATTTTCATTATTTATTTCACTTAAAAATAATACTTTATATATAAATTTACTTAAATAATACTTTTTTTTAACAATTTATAATCATCAATATCAGATACATTCTATTATGTGTGCACTAATTAATGTATACATTATAATTAATTAATTAATGATCATATAGATTAGTGTATGCTTAATGTGTATATATATATTATATAATATATTTATATGTAGTATTATACTATAATAAGTAGATAAATAGGAATGTAGTAACGTAAGTGAACAGGACTATAGTCATGTACGTATACGTAACAATACGTATGTAATGATACATGTATAGGTCATAATACATGTAGGTACTATACATATACCGATGTACATATATTCATATTATTCACATACCACGTATTATATCTTAATAATATGTACACTGTACAGTGTACAGTTTATAGTTATGATATTAAGTATAGATATAGGGGAAGGTAACCTAATACGGACACTTTAACAATAAATGCTCTTAACATGTTATGACTCATTATTTTTATTCAAAAATTACAATATATTAATATTATATAATTATAGATATTATTGTGATTTTAAAATTTTATTTAATCTTTTAATTCCATAGATAATGGGGGTGTCCGTATTCGGTGCCCATGTCCGAATACGGACACCCTGTGTTATAATACGGACACCCTATACACCACTAGATAAACTATATATTATTGATGAATCAATCATACAAATTATAATTACGTTATTTTAAATTAATTTTATAAAAAATATATTGTAATTTAATTAGTTAATAATTTATTTATTTTTATTATTTTTTAATTAATAATACAATTTAAGTATCTAAATAATAATTTTTTTAGATTTATCTTTATTGGTGGTATTAATATTATAACGCACGCGATTTTTATGAAAATCATAATTGTTCATACGCTGCGGGCTGATTGGTTATAGGGTGTCCGTATTAAGACATTTAGAGTATCCGTATTAGGAACTTATATGACCTCTAGATATATGCTTATAACTTAATGAATATTTAATTAAAAATATAGAAATTTAAAATACAATTTTAGAATGCTTTATTTTTTAATAATATATCGTTATATTTTATATCGATACATTTGTATATTCTTGAGAAGGTTTTAAGATGACATTTTTTTTCATAAATTTAAAAACGTAATAAAAAAATCAGTTTATTGGATATATATTAGCAATATTTTGTATAATTCAAAAATAAAAAATACTTTTTTATACTAATTTTATAATTATGAATATTTTATTCATTATACATTTTTTGTAGGATTTATGGATTCTAAGATACCGAGAGTGTCCGTATTCGGGCACTGTCAGTATTCGGTTACTTTCCCCTACCTATACATATATATATATATAGTATACCTATTAATATACCTATATATAGTATACCTATAGGGGACTATTATTATATTCATTATTTTATTATTACCTCTTTATTATGTAGGTATTACCTATTTATAAATATATTACCTAAATATATTACCTAAATAGTATTGGTTTAACATTTAGTAAATCTCACATAGTTAATATTGATTAGGTAAATACCTATATGGTATACCATATATGTAGTTAATAATGAGTATATGTTAGGTAGTTAACTTAAATACATTTATCATTATTCCATACATTTTTCAAATTTAAACAATTTAATTATCATTATAACAACGAATGTGTTTTTAACAGAATTAATGATATGTGAAATAGTTAATATTTATTATATAGTACTTAGTTAATTTATTAATTAAAATAATGTATTCAATAATTCATACACGTTTAAATCTAAACAATTAAATTATCATTGTAACAATAACAAATGTTTACTAAAATCTATACTAATAAGAATATATTCCAATACTACGGTATTCTATAATATCTATGTTAGTTTGTTGTTGGAATGAAGACGTCATAGAATAGGTTTCATATTTATTACATTACAACGAATGCTTAAGATGAGTAGCCTGTACTATGCTATATATAGAATACACACGATATACAACACTATGATAACATGCTCTTTTATTAAGAATGACAATGTGATGTCGTCCTATTACTTATTTATACCAAAAGTTATACATTATTGTCATAAATATTTTGTGGACACGAAATTTTATACCAAATAATCATTTTTACTAAATGGTTTAAATTATGCTAGAAATTTCTACCAAAATATGTTATAATTATATATATATATATATATATATATATATATATATATATATTATATATAATATTATAATTATAATGTATCAGTTAGAATTATGTAGCGGTAAATTTGCCGCCAAATTATATGTTAATATACAATCTATAGATGTATACAGACATGTATGACATCATAGAGAAACTGCACTCACACACACACGCATATTGGATATTATATAGTATTCAAAATAGTCGCCAGGTTTTGGGAGATAATACAAAAACTGCAGCTCGACTGCAGCTCCATTGAGATGGGTTATTCGGTAGGTGGCGATCAAAGAGCTATTATCATAAGTTCTCTATAGCTCTATGGTCGCGATCAAATATTGGATATTGTATAGTCTTCAATATAGTCGCCAGGTTCGTGGAGATAATACAAAAACAGAGCTCGGCTGCTCGGCCCCATTTGAGATGGGTTACTAGTTAGGTCGCGATCAAAGAGCTATTATCATAAGTTCTCTCTAGCTCTATGGCACAGAGAGAAATGGTCGCTATCAAATATTGGATATTGTATAGTCTTCAAAATAGTCGCCAGGTTCGTGGAGATAATACAAAAACAGAGCTCGGCTGCAGCTCCTTTGAGATGGGTTACTCAGTAGGTCGCGATCAAAGAGCTATTATCATAAGTTCTCTATAGCTCTATGGTCGCGATCAAATATTGGACATTGTATAGTATTCAATATAGTCGCCAGGTTCGTGGAGATAATACAAAAACAGAGCTCGTCTGCAGCTCCTTTAAGATGGGTTACTAGGTAGGCGGCGATCAAAGAGATAGCATATCTCGTCTCTATCCGACAACACGCGATCGTACACACCTCCTACATATATTATAACTTCAATCGGGCTGCACCGACCTATCTAGAAGCACGGCGTGCGTCGAACGGTAATAGGCCACGCCTCGCACGGTAATAGGCCACGCCTACATATCATCACCGCAGCCTATAGTGTGACGAGTGGGAGGATACGTACGCTTAATCGGGGTGTTGTCTTGTTTCATTAGCAGCGTTGGAATTGTTAGGCTGTTGTTTTATTGTCTATCGCTTTAATATGCCGTTCATTCAAGCTGTATCCGAACGACTAGGGTTTGCTGCTAGCGATATATACTTAATTTTTGTATTGATATTATATTAATATTAGTATTATATATAATAATAATTAGTATTTATATAATATTAATATTAGGCTATTATTTTTATTAAATATTTATAATTTACTCTTAATAACGACTAGGGTTTGCTGCTAGCGATATATACTTAATTTTGTTATTGATATTATATTAGTATTATATATAATAATAATTAGTATTTATATAATATTAATATTAGGCTATTATTTTTATTAAATAATTATAATTTACTCTTAACAATAATCTATGTACTAATCTATGAATTAATCAACATGTATTTGTGACAAATACACACACACGCGCACACATACACACATACACACATACACAAATACATACACACATATACACACATACACATACACACATACACACATGCACAGTGTGCATTGCACACACACACACACACACACACACACACACATATATATATATATATATATATATATATATATATGTACAAATACAAACAAATACGTATATATAAATTAATACATCTCTTATAGGTCATAAATTATGACTAATAATTATTATTTGATAAGAAAAAATAGGGAAGGGAAGGTTATTGTGGCCGATATTGGAAAAACTATTATATTATTATAGAAATACAACAATTATTTACAAAAAATATATACAAAAAGTATGGATAATTTAATTCTTGCAATGATGGAATGAATAATTTTATAATCATATCAGTATTAACCTCCTATAACCTCGAGGTCTTGGTATTAATCATTGATTTGTTTTTTAAATTGATATAAAAAAAAACGTCAGTTTATTTTATTTTGCAGACACATTATTATATACAATTATGTATTTAAAATAAATTTCAAATTATATAGATATTACATAATGTGATACATGACACGAGCCTATTAGCACTTTAGGAACTATGGACCACAATATCATTGGAGTATTTAATCTCTATCTACACGGAAAAAATGGTTTTAAAAAAAAAAAATCAAATTACTCGAATAATCAACTATTAAATTATTAAATCTCGATATCCGATATTTTGAACAAAACATTACATTGGAATCTACAAATGTTTAAATCATAATATTAAATATTGTTTTCTTGTAAGGTCTATTTAAGGTGACTGAAACAGATCAGACACAATACCCTTCTTCCACAACAGTATTCTTATATATACCAAGACCTCCTATAACATTGAGGTTATAGGAGGTATTGTATATACCTACTATATTATCAAAAACGAGTATATCCTCTGTAGTTCCTATGACCTATATACCAAATATTAATCCTCCATAGCTGTATTTAGGATTTAATAAATAATATATTATTATTTACATTATAAGTAGGTATTCGCATCAGAATAAAGAGTAAAACAAATATTATTTATCATTTAAATCATAAAATATTATAACACTCTTTAAACTTTATATTATATTGTTGAATTAAAAGTAATTAGGTAAATTATTTACTAAATATTACTAGATAATATAGAAATACAAATAATATTATTATTTATTATAAATTAAATGTAAAATATAAATATAGGTAGGTTATGCATACTAAAGTATAGATATAGGTTATAATTATATAACCTAATATAAATGTATAAATAATAATAATATATTACAATCACCGATATATAAATAATGTAATATATTTACCACCTTGGAAACATTTGGTACGTAGGTAATATGGTAAAACTATCAAATGCTGTTTACAGAAGAGCTAAATAACCCTGTTTCCTTTATAGATTATATTATTACGAATAATATACAGGTGATATATCACCTATCATATAGAGATATTACAAATTAGTAAATATTTATAATTATATATAATAATGAATAACTAATCAACACGCAAAGGCACATGTATTCAGATGTTGATAAGTGGATGGGCATATATATGGCATACATGTTTAATTTGTAATTTGACCCGATGAACACTTTTATTTTTTTATTATTAAACATTATTCATAAACGAATAATATAAACTATAATATATATATAAATAAATATTTTTATAAATTGGCGCATGATCCAAATAAAAAATCCATTGACCCAAATTGTGGTCATGACCCATAGGTTGGGAACCACTGTTCTAAAGTATTATGTAAAAATACTTTGACAATTCGCTATTGAAATTATTTAAACGATAGTAATGTCACCTATATTTCAGACTATTAAGTATTAAAAATTGTTTTACGTAAATAAATATCAGTGACATATCTTTGCTTCACAAAATCATTGATATTGTTTTGATATATAAAATGTTATATTTTTTTGATAATTCATTTATTTTTGTATCTATGTGTATCCCTGTGTACAATGTACACTGTACAATGTACACAGTGTACATATGATTTCACAATTGTTAATATGTGCTATAGATATAATTATATTATTTAAATGTATATTTAAAATATCATAATAAAGAGTATTTTTTTATACAATCAATTATATCCAATAACTGTATCCTAATTTGATATAACCAAATATAGGTGATCTATACATTTGTACACATTTTTCAAACATTTATTGTTACAAAATATGTATAATTTTACATTGAAAATCTATCTATTGATTTATTATATGCATCGATTATGGATGTATATTTTACGAAAAATGGTTCTAATTATCAAATAATGTTATATTCTTAAAACAAACACTATATATTAAATATTTATTGTATTAAAAAATGTATATATCTTTTCATTTATGATAGTAATATATTTTTCAAATTGACATGTAAACAAATATAAAAGATATGGGCAAATGGATCTAGTAAAAATATCCAAATTACGTAGATAAAGATAGTTAGAAGTATAATTTTTTTAAATATATTGATAACATTCATATTTACTTTATATGAGCTAATGACTAGTATTAGATTATGAAAATTAAGTTTAAAACATATTTATTTTTTACTGATTGTCCCAAATCAATATATTTATTTATAATAGTACCAAGTATCATTTATATAGTATGGATTCTTCTTAGTATTATAAAGTGCGTAACATAAAATTCAGAGATATAAGATTTTAAAGTTGTTGTGCAATAAATATGAAATAATAATATGTATTTTATACAATATGATATATATTATATACTATAAATTACTATTAAAAGTAGAATCAAGATCTGTATCATGATGTATACATATATGCATTGTATACTTCCTTCCTTTGACCATAGAAGAAGGTGGGAGATACTTTAATAGGCAGGAAACCTCATACACCACAACAAATTTGTATTTCTACTATATCAATATTTAACAAAATTAGAACTATTAAACCGAAAAGATATATTTTTATGTCATGACTTAATATTTTGAAATTATTATCTGGAATTTTATTTATTAGAAAAATAAAAAAGGGGTAATATAATTACTTTGATATCACTATAAAAGGTATAATAAAGTAATACTATTGCTATCACAAAAACATTTGTTATTTCTTTAGGTATTATATTTATAAATATATTGATACAGTTTATAAGATACAAGAAGTGTAGTGCCTCACACTTCTTGTGTATACACATGTATACACATGGTATCTATATGGCCCTAACCTACATAAGATAGATAGTAGGTAGGGCATATATGCCCTACCTATAGGTAGTATACTATCTATCTTATGTAGGTTAGGGCCATATAGATACCCAGCAAACAGTAATAGCCTCATAATAGCATATTTAATAGCCTCAAATGTTTACATTGTGCTATTATGTTGCCATTAAATGTCTATTATGCTGCTATTAATTTGTCATGCTATTATGCTATTATGCTGTTATGTTGCTATTTAAAGTCTATTATGATATTACTATCAAGACCTCCTATAACCTCTATATAGAGGTTATAGGAGGTCTTGTAACTATGCTACTATTAATTTTAAAAGTATATTATATATAATATATAGTATATAGTATACTGTTATTATTTTGCTATTCTAATAATAGCAACATAATAGAAGTATAATAATAGCATAATAGACTTTAAATATCAACATAACAGTAGCATAATAGTATGACAAATTAATAGCAGCATAATAGACATTTAATGGCAACATAATAACAGCATAAATGCACACTGTAAACATTTGATGCTATTAAATATGCTATTATGCTGCTATTATGAGGCTATTACTGTTTGCTGGGTAGAACGGGGAAATTTCTTCGTCCTCTATAAGGGTAAATTAGTGCACATATAAATTAAATGTAGCAATGTAATAATATTCATTATATGTATTATATTTTATTAATTTATATTCATTCAATAATTATATGTTATTAAATAATATTAAATAATATTTAAATTTATCTTTTATTAATGCTTGATTAATGCAATAGGGTTAAACTAGCGATTAGAAGAGTAACTATATTAATATTTATTTCTAGAGTAAATATTTTTTAAATAATTTTAAATACATATTTATAGGAAGATGATTTTAGATAATAAAGCAACGGTTAAAGGAAAACAAGAAATGTACCGCATGATAGTAAGGTAACAAATTGTTTATAAATATTATTTATATTACTAATATAAAACCTATCTTTTTATTATTATAAATAATATTTCTTGTGAACATTATTTCAAAATATATTTGAAAAAATAATAAATGATATATTTGTTCATCAACTTAAATTTTTTAATAGTAAACAATATAATCATGATATTGTTAAAAATTAAATACAACTATTTTATATCATATACTACATGGTATAGCGTATATATTGTACAGTGTGTATAGGATCAAACATTATTAAAACTATGATTACTATGCACTAATTTAGTGACTAAAGGCGCAACATTTAAATGACTAAATAGCAAAGACCAATATACAGTAGTCAGTAGTCTATTAAGCCTATTTAAATGGTAATATGTCTGGTCACCCAAGCTTATAGGAAACATGGGTATTTAATTATATCAGATATTAATAATATGTTAATGTATTTGGTAAATAGAAACCAGATTAATTTTAAACAATTAATTTTAAAATCATATTATTAGTATAATTATTGTAATAATGTAAATATCATATGTATGCAATTCATACTATGAATACATTTATTAATTAATTACTATTATTTAGAAATAGATGCATTTATTAAACATTTTACAGGCATATAATAAATTCTATTTTTTATAATAATTATAATTAAAACAAAATAAATTTTAGCAATAAAATTATTACCACATTTGTAATCATACCTTTTGTTTTAATACAAATTAAATACAACTAAAATATGACTTATATTATAGAATTTGATAAGCTTTCTAATGATAGTAATTTTATTGCAATATAATTGATTTACAAAATCTCATTATAGTAGCCATTAGTTGATCATAACAATGTTACTATCTAATATTTTATAAATTATATACTCTATGCTTATGCACATAATTATATATATATATATATATATATATATATATATATATATATATATATTTATACAAATATACATACAATTTAATACATTTATACAAATTGTGTTGTATTCGAATGTTTAATGTGAAAATAATTAAAAATGAATATTAAAATATTTATATTATAATAAATTATTTTAAGTATTTAGTATAATACGAATCTAAAATTAATTATGTTATCTTATAATGATTATAAATATTAAATATTAAATTTACTAAATTAGTCTAAGTTAAGTAATTAAATCAATTGTATATTATATGACAAATTTAAATAACAGTGAAAATTATAAATATGACAATTCAAAATGGGCGTATATTAATAAATCATTAGACCTTGAATATTGCATATCTTAGGATTTGCTAATAGTTTATTCGGAAAATCTGAACGATAGCTATATTTAGGGTACCAGTAATATCGGGCCAGGTAAACTCGGTGCAGGTAATTTTTGGGCCACTTTGGAAGTCATTTCGGGCCACTATAAAAAAAGGAAGTAATTTCGTGCCACTTTTTAAAATATCAATAAAACAATTATTTGAGTATATATATATATATATATATTAATAATCAATAAATACATTGGTACACATTATTAATTAATTAACAATGCGTATCGCGAATCAGAAGAATCAGTGAAAACGATTATAATCACGTTTATTTCAATTGTATTTCAATTTATTCCGAATGAAGATCTTCATTCGAATTAAATATGACATTACACTATATGAAACCATAATACTATAAAATATTATATAATATATAATACATTGAACTGATCTACTCAATGTATATCGATTACAAGTCATCGATATTAAGAACGGTTCTTTCTTTATATCGATGGTACAAGTGCGTGAATGTACCATCGGATTCAGTTATATATGCTAAATTGTAATTAACAATTCTTTAAAGTAGATTTTATTCATATAAAATTATATCAAAGTTATTGGCGTAACCATAGAGAACGCAATTCGTACCCACTTACCACTGCCCCCACAGTCATCTATTCTACCTCCCTACCTCCCTCCCTACCTACCTACCTACCTACTTACCACTACCCCCACAGTCAGCTATTCTACCTCCCTACCTACCTATTTTCGGAAATTGGTTGGCTTGACAACCAATTACAATTATCCCATTTATTGACGTTATAAACAAAATAAGAAAATAATAATGTTATAAACGAATGTTGGCAAGGAAGAGGCCAATATAACATGTGGATATTACATTAATCCGTTACGGCAGTAATTTCGATAAATATCGAGACCACCGGCAATCACACGTATACTGGGTAGCTCAATATCACGTTTATTAAGACCTAGTTTTAGTAGGTCTTGTGTGGTTAGCGCCGAAGGAATACCGCGCCAATTCCAGCACGATGCGCTGAATACTATTTTGTTCGCACCCGTTATTTGCTTGGCATAAGAGATGATATCTGTATTATTGTAGTAGTTAGTCTTTTTTGTGTAGTTTATATCAGTATTTATTGTATCTATTGATATTTGTGTATCTATTATATATGCAGTATCATTTTTATAAATTATTAAATCCGGTTTACGTAGGCCATTTCGAGTTTGGATGTGTGGTTCTAGAATAGTGATATAATTATGTTTGTTTAGTATTGACATAAGTAAACTATTTACATAATTGTGTCTATGTATTCTATTATTGTAATTACAACTACATGTTTGCATTATATGGTTTAAGGGTACGGGCTACCCTTCAAATTATGTAAAAAAAATTATTTAAACTTTTTTTTTTTATATTATATGTAACTTATACAAAATATTATCTTTAAAATGGTGTTTAAATTATGTTCATTACATTATTCATTTTGTTTATATTATATTATTTGTACCTATATAATCATATTGTTTATATTCATATATTATATTTGAAACTTGATTTACTCAGAATAATTATTTTGCATTTTGTATATCTCCAATTAATGTCTCTTCTTATTCAATATTGAATATTTTTTCTTCAAATTTTCACAATATTATATATAATATATAAATGAACAGTATGATTAATTATTCTATATATATAATATATGTAAATTTATATAAATTGTAAATTTAGTGATAATTTGTGATAAATATCTTAATTAATTATTTTTTTTTATAATTAATCATTTTTATATTATTTATGTTAATAATTATTAAAATATATTCAACCATATGATAAAGCTATATGTTTATAATAAGATTGTTAAAAAATTATTACAAAAACTTTAATATTATAAGAGTTTATACATTTTTAAAACATGCTATTTTCCCTATCTTTTACATGTATACTGTTTATAAGTAGCTGGTGCCCTTAAGCAATCATAGTTATAATTACATCCCCTCATTAAACATTTGGTATTCGTATTAGGGAACATTCGTTTAGATCTAAATTTTGTATATAATAATGCATGTTTTAGTTTGATCGAATCGACAAAGTCTCTACCATTTAGTAATCTAGTAGGGAATTTAATCCAGTTATTAATAAAAGGTGCGTGGTTACCATAATCGAGACCTCGTCCATCCGCCGAATTAATAAGATATTTAGTATGATATGATTTAATGTCGATATTAGTAGTAAATGATGTATTATCATAGTATCTTGGAGATGACCATTTTAATATAATAGTATTTGGGATGGTTTGTATTATAGGATCATCATTTCCACTATTAGAGTTTACCCGTTTGAAGCGCATAACTGGTATTGTTAAAAATAGACGGGTGATCGCCAATCCTCCAATACTACATGGTGCATAAAATACACCAAGGGAAGTATCTTTGGGTAGTCACAACCACCGTCTAACAAAAGACCTAATTGATCTATCCATAGTTTTCAATGAATTAAGATATATATTAGAGAAAGTTAGCCTATGTAATAAACTTGGTAAAAGATAAGATTTTAGTATATCAAGTTTTTGTTGAGGTTTTAATAATGCTTTAGATATTGATATTAATTTAGATGTTAACTCTATTACTATTGTATTATTTTTATTATCTATAGGTCCTATTTCCTACCTACCTACCTACCTCCCTACCTACCTCCTTACCACTGCCCCCGCAGTCAGCTATTCTACGATGGCTACCAGAACTTTGCGGTGTCCATATCGTCCGCTATGAACATGCAGCCTGCGTGTCCCCCTTCCGATAGGCTGTACAACGTAGTACAGGCCGGCAAGATAGTCGAGGAAGGTTAACCCCGCGCACCCCGCCACCCCACATCCCATCGGCGGGGCTATGTTTGCGATTCGCTGGTGGCTATATCGAATCACGATCTATGACTTATTTATTTATGTATAGATGTTTAGTTTTAGTCGTGTACCTTAATTAGTGTGTTGTATCATACTTGTATCGTAATGCGTATTGTTTCTGTTTATATTTAATATTTTAATATTATTAATTCGTATAGTTTATTATTTCACGGCGAGTATTAACTTAACTTGTTTATGCCGTTTACTGACGAGTATTACGTTATCGTTTAACAGAAAAGTTATCAGACAACAATCTCATATCAAAAGATTATAACCTTCCTGGGAACGGTGTTGACCTTGAAATGCAGAGCGACGGTTGGTCAACAATAGTTACACATTTATAACTGTATGCATGGCTCAGTTGGCTAAGTCATCAGACACACAGGTGGTAGGACGTTGGTTCAAGACCCGCTCGGACTAATAAAATAGATATTAAAATAATATTTAGACATGATCTTATATAATTGTGTATAAATTAATGGTCTCATTAAAACCATGGATGCCTTAATACGAGAGCGGCTTCTATATGATATTAACCCCTATATGGTTATAAATAAAAACTTCATATACGTTTCTGGATGGGATGAAAGGACTCCACAAAAATAATAATAGCATTGGAGGCAGACTTAAATAGTGAGTCAGGCGTGTACGAGGTAATAATCCTAAAGCACAGTTTACTTCCGAATCTGATGCATAGTTGTAGAGTTCTAGGTACTCTACCTTCATGGAATTATATATATATATATATATATATATATATATATATATATATGTATATATCATTTCAATATATATATATATAATCATGACCTACAATAACATAGTATGACATAAGAATATATGAAATATTTATACATCATTGTAATATTTTATATATATAAACATGTTTTTCATGGTAATATATATATATATATATATATATATATATATATATATATATATATATATATAAGGTATACAAATAAGATATATAAATAAAGGTATTCACTTATTCTTTATTAGTTGTGAATCGTAATTAAGATAATAATATTAAGAATTATAACGTTAATAATAGTGACAGTATTCGACGAAAGAATATAATAGAATTACTAACTTAGCATTCGCAATAACATTATAGTATACGCAGTTAACATATATCAATACATGTTAACATTATAACCGGTGATCTAGTGCGGTGCGGTGTGATTTCGTTCGCAGTGTATATTCTACTATTTATAAATAATTATTTACATTAAGTGTATTATCATCGCGTAAGAGATCCCCTGTATTCCATATTAACACATTACCTACCCACCGCTTCACAGTCGAGAAGAGCTCCCCCGATTTCGCAACCTACGAGACTGCATATGTGACCTCTCACAAAGCTCCCTGCAGAGTGGCTGCATTCAGTCTTAATGGTTTGTACCTACCTCTAGTACCACCCTCTCTCTAGTACCACCCTCTCTATAGTACCACCCCCTCTCTAGTACCACCCTACCTCTAGTACCACCCTTCCTCTAGTACCACCCTCTCTCTAGTACCACCCACTATCTAGTACCACCCTCTATCTAGTACCACCCTTCCTCTAGTACCACCCTCTCTCTAGTACCACCCTCTCTCTAGTACCACCCTACCTCTAGTACCACCCTACCACTAGTATCACCCCCTCTCTAGTACCACCCTCTCTCTAGTACCACCCTCTCTCTAGTACCACCCTCTCTCTAGTACCACCCTATCTCTAGTACCACCCTCTCTCTAGTACCACCCTCTCTCTAGTACCACTCCCTCTCTCTAGTATCACCCCTCCCTCTAGTACCACCCTACCTCTAGTACAACCCTCTCTCTAGTACCACCCTCTCTCTAGTACCACCCTCTCTCTAGTACCACTCCCTCTCTCTAGTACCACTCCCTCTCTCTAGTACCACCCTCTCTCTAGTACCACCCTCTCTCTAGTACCACCCTCTCTCTAGTACCACTCCTTTTTCTCTAGTACCACCCTCTCTCTAGTACCACCCTCTCTCTAGTACCACCCTCTCTCTATTACCACCCTCTCTCTAGTACAACCCTCTCTCTAGTACCACCCTCTCTCTAGTACCACCCTTCCTCTAGTACCACCCACTATCTAGTACCACCCTCTCTCTAGTACCACCCTTCCTCTAGTACCACCCTCTCTCTAGTACCACCATCTCTCTAGTACCACCCTACCTCTAGTACCACCCTACCACTAGTACCACCCTCTCTCTAGTACCACCCTTCCTCTAGTACCACCCTCTCTCTAGTACCACCCTCTCTCTAGTACCACCCTACCTCTAGTACCACCCTACCACTAGTATCACCCCCTCTCTAGTACCACCCTCTCTCTAGTACCACCCTCTCTCTAGTACCACCCTCTCTCTAGTACCACCCTATCTCTAGTACCACCCTCTCTCTAGTACCACCCTCTCTCTAGTACAACCCTCTCTCTAGTACCACCCTACCTCTAGTACCACCCTCTCTCTAGTACAACCCTCTCTCTAGTACCACCCTATCTCTAGTACCACCCTTCCTCTAGTATCACCCTATCTCTAGTACCACCCTCTCTCTTGTACCACCCTTCCTCTAATACCACCCTACCTCTAGTACCACCCTACCTCTAGTACTACCCTCTCTCTAGTACCACCCTATCTCTAGTACAACCCTCTCTAGTACCACCCTCTCTCTAGTACCACCCTCTCTCTAGTACAACCCTCTCTCTAGTACCACCCTACCTCTAGTACCACCCTCTCTCTAGTACAACCCTCTCTCTAGTACCACCCTATCTCTAGTACCACTCTTCCTCTAGTATCACCCTATCTCTAGTACCACCCTCTCTCTTGTACCACCCTTCCTCTAATACCACCCTACCTCTAGTATCACCCTACCTATAGTACTACCCTCTCTCTAGTACCACCCTATCTCTAGTACAACCCTCTCTCTAGTACCACCCTCTCTCTAGTACCACCCTCTCTCTAGTACCACTCCCTCTCTCTATTACCACCCTCTCTCTAGTACAACCCTCTCTCTAGTACCACTCCCTCTCTCTAGTACCACCCTATCTCTAGTACCACCCTACCTCTAGTACTACCCTCTCTCTATTACCACCCTATCTCTAGTACAACCCTCTCTCTAGTACCACTCCCTCTCTCTAGTACCACCCTATCTCTAGTACAACCCTCTCTCTAGTACCACCCTCTCTCTAGTACCACCCTACCTCTAGTACTACCCTCTCTCTAGTACCACCCTCTCTCTATTACCACCCTACCTCTAGTACCACCCTCTCTCTAGTACCACCCTCTCTCTAGTACCACCCTTCCTCCAGTACCACCCTCTCTCTAGTACCACCCTCTCTCTAGTATCACCCTCTCTCTAGTACCAGCCTTCCTCCAGTACCACCCTCTCTCTAGTACAACCCTACATCTAGTACCACCCTTCCTCTAGTACCGTCCTCTATGAAGGGTGATGGCATCAATCCTAATAGGCCGTGTTTACGCGCTAAATGTCGTTCATTTCATCACACTCCTACTCCGCAATGGTAATGTGGTGATCAGAGATGTCGAGTCTGACACTAAAACCATCGCATACCACAATCTGTGACGATGTTATTGACGATGCGTAGATACGTCGCCCTTAGAGATATAACTCTGGCCTGCCCCCTTTCTACCGTAACCCCTCCCCTTCTACGAGAATGGTGGAATTCAATGCTAAGGGTTAATGCGCCCCTCTTTCCTACCTAATACACCCGACCTTACATACACCCTTCCTATTTCTATAATAAACCCTTCGTACTCGATGAAAATTAATATGAAAACAACAAATATACATTAATTTTGTTATATTATCGTTAATATGAAAAAAAGAAATATAAAGTAATTTATTCTATTATAATAACGATAATTATCGTTAATATATATATATGTGTGTATATAAATGTATATTTCATAATAGGAGAACTCTTGGCAACAGGATCAGAAGATACATCGATCAAGGTAAGCCTGGATAGATTGAATACAAATATAGTACTTCAATTAAAACCACTAACCTAACCTATTGTCTTATGCTGTTCTCTAAACATTCATGTGGTATTCCATTACTTGCCATTAGTTTTGCATAGATCCATGTTTATATAAACTTTACTTTAAGAACATTAAGAAAAATGGGCGGGGCATTTTTGAATACTTATGTGAACTTATGATATAATATTATATATATATAATATTATATATATATAATATTATATATATATATATATATACTAATTTATGGTAAATATAATATGACATTCATACATATAAATGTAATTTGTTAAACTTTTTTAAGGGGTAATCAAAACCTGTATGTTTAAAATATTAGTAACACAACATATTATTATAGTTGTAATAGTTTGTTCTATTTATTATTTATGCACACTTAGTTAACATGAAATCATTATTTGGAGTAGAGTATTGATGTTTTACTTTTAAGGAGATGTCACAGTGCATACAGCCATTTCACAGTATATCATGTACAGTATACCATGTACAATGTATATTGTACATTGTACATTGTACATATATAGCCAGCATTGTCTATTTATAGTCTGATACACATTATTCTCTTCATTGAATCAATCTATTTGATTGTATTATATTTATAATATGTATATATATAATATACTAGAGATGTATTTATAATATTTATTATATATAGACTATTGTATATATATATATATATATATACATTATTATTTTAAATTGTTATTTATTGTCAATTATTCTATAGAAATTTTATTTTTACTATTATTAGAAAATAATATTGATGAAAGATATCTCTATTGTAGTATATAAACAGATGTTCTCTGTATAATGCAAATAAAATTTGTATATGAATAGCCTTTATACTTGAACTGCAGTGTGAATTCATTAGTTGAAGAAACCATTTGAAGTTTGGCAACAATAAAAATACAATAGGATCATTTATATTAGACAAATAATATTCAGACATATATATATATATATATATATATATATATATATATATATATATATATAATATATATTATATATATATATACTTTTATATATAATAATTTATGAGACATATATTTATAATATATATATATATTCTTTTTGTATAGAATAATTTATATTATTATAAAGATATAACATCATTTATATTATACAGATTTAATAACTTATTATAGTATTGTAGTAATTATTATAATAGTAATATAATTAATATATATATATATATATATATATAAATTATATATTAATATTAATATATATAATACAATATTTATAATTGTAATAATAATTTCAAAATATATATTAGTTGGTTAGTATAGTATTATATATTCAGTATAGTATTGAGAATATGATAGAATGAATATATATATATATATATATATATATATATATATATATATATATAGTATTATATATTCAGTATAGTATTGAGAATATGATAGAATGAATATATATATATATATATATATATATATATATATATATATATATATAAATACATATATATATATATATATATATATATATATATATATATATATAAATACATATATATATATATATATATATATATATATATATATATAACTCAGAAGATGTAGCGATATATATACATATATGAATGTATATATATATATAATGAATATATATAAACCACTTTTGATGTCAACTCTAGACTCCTTTGAAAGGAGTCCTTTCATGAATAATTTTGTTACAGATATTAAAATATATATCATAGTAATATCAAAGCCCAAGATACATGGTCGCCTATTAAGCCTATGTAAATTGTAATATGTCACTTCACTCAACAAGTAGGAAACATGGGTATTTAATTATATCATAGATATTAATAATATATTAATGTATTTGATAAATAGAAACCAGATAAAATTAATTTAAAAATAATTTATTATTTTATGTATTTATTACAATAGAAATATCAAATATATTAATTAATTTATTAATAATATTAATATTATTTAGAAATAGGTGCATCATTAATTTAGTAAACATTTAATAGGCATATTTCTTGTTATAATAAATTCTATTTTTCATAATAATTATAATTCATAACCAAATAAATGTAATCAATAAATTTAAACAATCAAATTTTTACCACATTTTTGATCATAACTTTTATTTTAATAAAAATAAATAAAAACTAAAATATGACTTATATTATAGCATTTAATAAGCTTTCCAATGATACTAATAGTATTACAATAGCATCAATATAAGTATCATGATTAAGAGAATGCATTCTCTTAGCTATTAGTTGATCATAATTAAAAATTTCACGATCTAATATTTCCCAAATTATATACTCTATTTATGCACATCATTTTATAAATCAGGGTTTATTTCGTATTTTCAAATTGGTTTTTTCACCGGTTTTTAATTTTTTTCAAGTTGAATAAGCATGTTTTTTTCAGTTGTTATGGTTTTTTCGTTTTTTAAAATGAATTTAATTTAAAATATAAGTTATACTTGCTTACAGGTTTGTTCGGTTTTTTTGATTATTGTATATAAAATTATTGATAAATATATTAATTTCAATATTATATAAATTAAAATTAGTATAAATATTAATAATAATAGTATATATTATTTATATTATATAAATTATACCTTATAATTTTAAATTATATAAGGCAGTGTTATTGGTTTTTATCTTTTTAAAAAAAAAACCAAAAAAACCAAAAATCAACAACCCTATCAATAGTATTAATAATTGTATAGATTATGTGTATTATGTAAATGTATTCATTTAAGGGGGAGGCGTGCGTTCATCTAAACAATGATCTAATATATAAATTTGATAAAAATAACATTTATATATTGATAAGAAAATATAAAACTATTATATAATATTGATTTTATATTAGCTAAATGTATAATTTTATTACTTTATAATTTATTTGAATTTTATTGAATTTATTTATTGATAACTTCAAATGCGATTTACTCGGAATAAATTGTGTTGCTATGTTTGCATATATAAATGAGTGTTTATTTAAAAGTACAGAAGCAATCCACATAATTTATTTTGCTTTATATAAATAACATATGTATACACAATTTCAGAGGGACAATATTAAAAAATATAATTATGATATATTAGATTTTATAAAATTGGTGAAAAAATAAAATTAAATGTCACAGTGCCATTTCACAGTTTACCATGTGAATATATAGGCACCATATGGTCTATTAATAGCCTATTGCCCAGAATATATTCATTGAATCTATCTATTTAAAAAAAAAGTATATTTATAATTTTCCATGTATACTATAATAGAGATATATTTATAATATTTAATATATATAGCCTCTTTTGTATAAATTAAAATTTTTACATTATTATTTATTGTCATTTATTCTATAGAAATTTTATTTTTACTATTATTAGAAAATAATATTCATGAAATCACTTGTAATATATAAACAGATTTTCTTAGTATAATGCAAAAAATAATAATAATAATATAGCTATAGTGAAATGTTGATATGCATAGCCTTTATATATGCACTGTTAGTGTGAATTCATTATTTCATGAAAATAGCTATTGGCAACAATAAAAACACAATATCATCATTTATATTAGAATTTTAAATATTTCATATGAGTTTATGTATATTTTCATATCATTTAAATATAATATATATTTATAATTAGTAAAAAGTACATTAAAGTTAATTAAAAAACAGTATTTAATATAAATATAAATCATATATTTTGTCTTACAAATTAGAATCGTATCTTTTTTTTAAATTAAAAATCAGCAACCAATAGATCATAAAGCAATGTTATGAAAATAGTTTTAAATAGATTATTAAACCAAGTTATAGAATTAAATTTTTTTATAAATTACGAGGATGTGTATTTTATTTAATTTCATTTAAAAGTATCGAATTTGGAAAATTAAAAAAAAATTATTTTTTATGGATGAATTAATAAAAAAATATATTCACTATATTAGATTTGTAAGATAATTTATGTTTATTTAAAACATATCTACAATATACAAAACAAAATTAAATAATATACAATATATAAAAAGTTATTAATGGAATTATTAAGGAAAGAAAATTTGATACAAAATAAATATTGTAAATTTTGTCATATATGTATCAATATCAATATGATTATTTAATATTTGTTAGTGTATATTTTTTTAGTATATCTATAATATCTCTATAATCTATAATATAGATTCTATATAGAGAATATATGATATAATCTTATAGAAAAAAAATTAATGAAATTTATTAAATAAATAAAACGTTATTGAGTTTTAAAAATGTGTGTTTTACTCAAAAATTTCAAAATATTTTTAAATTCATCGTGAGGGTATTATATTAATTTTTTTTAATTTTTTTTTTAAATATTGCGATAACTATATGAAGTAAACATTCTGTGTAAGTTTCAACAAAATCTGAATTTGAGTCTGGGAAAAATGTGAAAAATTTGCTGATTTCACTTTGAATGACCCTTGTATAAATTATACTATAATACTTTTTAATATAATATACACGAAATATCTAACAATAATCAAATATCTATAGAAGTATTTATTACAAATAAAATTCAATATAACAATTTATTAATAACACTATTTAAATAAAAAAACAAATATTCTTAACAAAAAAACCAAAATAAACCAAATAAACCAAAAAAACCAAAAAAACCAACAACCATGCTTGCTCACATTATATGTTATATCAAGGATTTGGTAGGACACTCGTATAATTACACTTACGGCATGCCTACGATACAATGATTATGTGAATAGAATTTAATACGCCACCATTAGGCTGAATATTCTAATTACGAATCGTTTATATATTGAAATGTAAAAAGATATCGATATCACGGTAATACATTATTACTAATACAGGTTATTTATATGGTAGTAATCACACCGCTACGAACACGTAGCTCCGCACTAACACTCGTAACCAGTTCTATTGCGATACTACAAGTGTATAACTTACACGATGTATCGCGTCTAATTTATCGGAGCATTATATACATGTATTACTTGACATTACTGATCGGCTTATTGCAAGACCCCCGCATCATTAAAACAGCAGCCGCCGAGCTTATTTAACGTTGAAACCATTACTACATATGTATATACTATAATATAGTAACTATATACTATATAGCATAAACTCCCCCATCTCTCCGAGTACTGATATTACAATCATAATACTATTCATACAATTCATACTATGCTATATGATGACTGTTTCAACCTCTACTAGTCTGACTTCCTCGTTTCATATACAATGTAGCGATTCGTGCTATATGATTATATTTAGTGTTGTGAGTTAATAAAAAACACGTTTTAAACAGACGTTTTAAACATAAAATAAAAAATGTAAAAAACAAGAGACATAAATTTATACATATATTTAAATTTATAATATATAAATCCATTTAAATTTAAATTTATATTTAATTTTACAAATAATAATTTGATCTTTTTTTGATATAATAAATTGTATAATAATTGAAAAATTAATGATTATTTAATAAATGTATAAAAATATAATATTATTATTATAATAATAAATTAAATTAGATTTCTTTTATGTTTTGATATAATAAATTGTATAATAATATATATTATGTTTATAGTATGAATTTTCATATTTTTTTAATAATAATATATTAATATATAAAATAAATATGAAAGTTCATAATATATATTATTATATCAGAACATAAAAGAAATCTAATTTTACTTTATTATTTATAATATTTTATTATAAAATAAATATGAAAGTTCATACAGCTTTTATAATATTAATTATATAATGTACATATATCTATAGATTGTGATACAATCTCCATGTCTATAATATTAAATAATACAGAAATACGCTGTGTTATATTATAACAAAATAAATATTATAATTATTATAATTGTCATACTAATGTATAGTTTGACAATATTATTTAATGATGCTAATAATACAGATAATATATTATTTGAGTTATTACTGATTATTCATATAATATGTACTTATTTTATTATTATTTTATTATTTAACAACATATCTACTTTTTTAAATAATTTTATTTTTTGTAACAGAAAAAAACGAATAAAACGAATAAAAAACGAAAAAAACCGTTCAAAACATGTTTTAAACAAACATTAATAAAAAACGCGTTTTTTAACTACACTAATTATATTTAATTAAAAATATATATATATATATATATATATAGCGAGAGAGAGAATTATAATTTTCCAACTAATACATAATTATACAGCGAAGCCAATAGTTAACCTTCTAAAAAGTATCTTATTTCTTGTTATTTACCCCAAGGGTAACTTGAAGTCGACGTTCACAAACCAACACACCACTCCTGTGTTATGGCTTCAATATTAACCGATGTTCCGTATATCACCTTTATATTGACCCCCCCGACCCGTTACACACATCACCTTTATATTGACCCCTGACCCGTTACACACATCACCTAGATACTGGACACGGAACGTATGCTGGCCAAGAGTGTCAGCATCGAAGGCAACGAACGACAAACGCAAGAAAATCACCCGGTCATAAGAACATTGTACGATCACGGATCCGTTGGTATCGCTACTAGACGCGCGCTTATACGTGCGCGTGTGTGTACGCGTTCGCAGGGAAGTTGCTACTAATACAGCTACTAGACGCACGCGTGTTTGTATGCGCGCGCGTGTGTGTATGTGTGTGTGCGTGTAGGTAAGCGAGAATGAACGTTTGTGATCGAAGAACAGTTAGTATCACTAATAGACAAGTTCGTATGTGTTAGTATACATCTGTGTGTATGTGTGTGTACATCTGTGTGTATGTGTGTGTACATCTACGTTGGAGATTCCAACATATGGATATGAATAAGAGCGCTACTATATGCGTGTGTGTATATATAAGAATACGCATGACTAGATGTAAGCATAGATGTGTATAGGTATGCGTACACACACACACACGTGTATTCACATACCTAGCTAACTCAGCATTTCTAACATTTTCATAATATAGCGCATATCGTACATGATCGTAGCTAAGCCCCTCACCACTACACACCACCCCTCATCACCCCTAACAACCCCTCACAACCCCACACAGGAAGTCACAGCGCTACAGTTCCACCCTAACACTCAACAACTTGTATCCGGCTCCAAAGACTACACCATCAAGATATTCGAATACAGCAAGCCGTCCGTTAAGCGAGCCCTCAAAACTATACACGTTTGTCTACGATAATACTATGCGGTCCTATGATACCCCGCCCCCCCCCCCCCGTACCCCACCCCCCCTCTACCATACCCCTCTAACAGACCTCTCATCTTAAGACTTAATATTCTTACTTAAGGGCATATCGCAGCACGCACGCAATGGGTTGAATTCACAAATATTTATAAAAATTGTATTTATTTTTTGTTCCATAATATTAATAATTATAGTGTTTTTAATGTTTTTAATATATGTCAAAATTTTAGCCATGAATTCAATCTAGAAATAGCATAAAAAGTAGTTTTTTGACAATACTATTCAAAAATAAAAGTATTACTAGTTTATTTATTATTTATTTAGTATTCCTGACTATTTTATTTTAGTTTATAATATTTTATAACTTATATATTGCTGATTTATATGAAATAAAAACGAGATTGTTTACATTGAATTATTCTATATTAATGCATACATAAATGCTATATCAAGTGATCATACTGGCCAATTAGAGATCAGATAGGTGATGCTATATTTGTTTAGTTTGAAAACTCTGCTATTTGCATTTTGCTATATTTTCATTACGGTTTATGATTTTGATTTCATTATTAATATATTACTTACTTTATTTGAATATTATATATATTTTATTCACACACATATTATATTTTATTATTAGTTATTTGTATTCATATTAGTTATTTGTATTCATATTATTTATTTTAGTTATATATATTTTAGTTTTATATTTATTTTTTTTATTTACATTACTATTTATACTTTTATATCATTTATACTATATATTATATATAATTATATATACTATACATATATTATATATAATATAAATTATTATTATTCAATTAGTTATTCTTATTTTATAGTTGTTTTCAACTACATTTATATATTTTTTAAATTAATATAAAGGGCTTTTTTTTTGCTGTCTAACTTCAAATGGAGTTTACTCAGAATAAATAAATTTGCATTAGGTATGTGTGTATAAATGTAGGTAACTCAAAAACTATTATATGTATCATACTAATTTTGTTAGCATTGTATATAAAACAAATATATCAATAATCCTATACATCAAATATTTAAATATTTGTATATGTATAATTGAAAAAATATCAATTTCTATAGAAAATACATATTAAAAAATATAGAGTGTTTTATGTATATATTTATATATGAAATATACACATGAATAATTGTGAGTTATAGGATTATGCATGTGAATGTATTTAATATATAATAAAAAAACACTAGCTCAATTCATTGAATTCAATGCTGTAAGCCTAACTTTGAATAGACCCATTATTTGCTATCTTAATACATTGTGGCCTGCTTGCTGAGGTATGCCCTTAATACACATTTGTAGACTTATACTATAATTATATACTAATTTACAATTCAAATTCACATCACTTCATAGTGTTTATACAAGCCGCTATTAGGGAACGCTTTGCGCGGTTACATTCTCTAAAGGATATCAACTTTATGATTTATGATTATTTATGATTATATTTCTACAAATAATCAATAGTAAATTAATATAACTAAGTATTATTGATATATATATAAAAATAATGATACATTGAAAAAGTTACTAGCCTTTAGCGCAAATAGCCCTTTTCCCCCCTTTCTCAACGTACACTTCAGCTCTCACTCGTATCACTCTGAAGAATGCACACGCATTCACACATCAGCACTTTTAACCTAGCTAACACACACACACGCTTAACCCACATCTAACCCACACACACACACCTAACACACACACACACGCGCTTAACCCACACCTAACCCACACACACACACACACACACACGCTGATCTATAGGAGTCCTCTGAGATCCGCAGTCTAGCCATACATCCGAGTGGAGACTTCCTATTGGCTGGTACAGATCACTACGCATGTTAGTCAGCGCCGGGTTTAGTTGTAGACAGTGCAATATCATCAGAGAATATATATATATATATATATATATTTATATATATATTTATATTGGTATAATATATTTATAAATAGAAATATTACTATAAAATATAATTTAATATAAACATATTAATCTTATATATTACTATCATGATTTAGATTAAGTGTTTTGATATACATTTAATCAGGGTTGTTCGGTTTTTTTGAATTTTTTGTATATATAATTATTGATAAATATATTAATGTCAATATTATATAATTAGATATACAATTTTACAAAATTAGTATTAATATTAATAATAATAGTATATATTATGTATATTATATAAATTATACCTTATCATTTTTAATTATATAAGGCAGTGTTATTTGTTTTTATCGTATTTAAAAAAACCAAACAATCAAAAAAAACAAAAAAAACAAAAATCAACAAATCTATCAATATTATTAATAATTGTATATATTATGTGTAATATATAAATTTATTTATTTAAGCCTGGAAAAAACCAATATTATTCTCACAAAAAACCAAAAAAACCCAATAAACCGGTTTTTTTAGTTTAAAAAAAAAACCCAAATAAAACAACAACCTTGCATACATAGTTTATATGGCATAGATTAGGCTAAATTTAAAATGCAATTTTATATTAAATAATCAATAATATTCAATAGTCAATTTACAATTCATATTTTAATATCCCAATAATAGTAAATCATTCTCCACAATTAACAAATCCGTTAAGGATTTTTACCATTACAATTATTAACACAATTATATCATCAATATTAAATATCATTAAGATACATATGTTATCTATAGCTTCTGAAGTTTTCAAATGATTATATTGATTATTTACCGAATTATGATATTTTATAGAGATGCCTAATGTTAATTAATAATAATTAATCTTATTATTAATTTCAAACTCATTTCACTTAGAATAATTAATTTTCTCCACATTTGTGTATCAATAAAAATATTTAGCCTTAAATAGTATATACTTTATTTTAATTTGTCAGCTGTATATAGATGATATAATATATGAAAACTTCATCTAAGTTCTTGGATGTGATGAAATGAATAACCACAAAAATAGAATAACAATAACAATATAACAATTATTACTTTTTTCAACACAAAATTACGGATATAAATTATATTTTATATTTAATAACAGGAGGATGTATAGATATAAATATAATACAAATGTTAGTAATTGGTACAAGTATAACTTTCAATGTGTATAATGAACTCCCATACCTATCTATAAAGCTATACCTCAGCCATGATGGATTTTCTAATATCCCAATAAGAGGTCACAACAAATTGAATATAATAATTTCATAATAATATTTATAAATTTTATATAATACATATACTATAACGTATATACTTTTACTTATTTTTGTGTATTATAATTTATTTATTATACATATAATATATATATATAATAATATACACTAATACATATAATTTTACTTGATATATATAAATATTATTTTTCATATTATATATTTTATGTATTCTATATTATACAAGTACAATATATATAATATCATTTCTAAATGGTATTATAAATTGTATTGTAATAAACTTAAATGTGATTTACACAAAATAATGTTTTTTTCATTTATTAATAATATCAAATAAAATATATATATTAATAATATCACTCAAAATTCAATATATCATCAAAGATTTTCCGAAGGAAAGATATAACACTTACGCGAAATTGTGTAATTCGAATTTGTATACAAAATACCCCAGTGCCACCTATAGCGGGTTACTTTTAGGAACTATGTGTTGTTTATAATGTAAATTCGTATTTAACTATACTCTTTTAAAATGTTAAATAATATGCTTTAAATTAATATTTATATGATGAAAACTAAGTGTTTATTACTAATATATAACAAACAAATATGATATTTATGTTTTAAATGCTATAAGTATATATTTAGTAAGTAAAAGTTAATTTATATTGCATAGTGAAAATTGCTCCAGCAATAAAACGTATGTAAATAATAACTTTATAATGGTAACCTCTATCTGCATACATACTACATGCATACTACATACATACGCACTACACACCCCCCACATACACAACTTGCCCCATACATTAAACACCTCCACACCTCCATACACATATCTAACGCACTACCCCCCCCCTACAACAGTAAGACTATACGACTACGAGACGTTCAGGTGCTTCGTGTCCTCCCATCCTAAAGATCACCACACACAATCCATTAACTCTGTTAGTATCACCACCAGCCTCTACATCACCATCACCATCAGCCTCTACATCATCACCACCATCCTCTACATCATCACTACCAGCCTCTACATCACCACTACCAGCATCTTCATCACCATCCTCTACATCACCACCAGTCTCTACATCATCATCATCCTCTACATCATCATCATCACCAGCCTCTACATCATCACCAGCACCAACCTCTACATCACCACCAGCCTCTATATCACCACCATCATCATCATCAGCCTCTACATCATCACCACCACCAGCCTCTACATCACCATCAGCATCTACATCATCATGAACATCTACATCATCATCATCACCAGCCTCTACATCATCACCAGCACCAACCTCTACATCACCACCAGCCTCTACATCACCACCACCATCATCATCATCAGCCTCTACATCATCACCACCACCAACCTCTACATCACCACCAGCCTCTATATCATCACCACCACCCCACCTCCATAAAGGAGTATCCGACGAGTGTATCACATCATGTCACTGTTTAGGCAAAAGGGCCTTGTTTAATAACTGTTCTCATACATCATTTCTTGATGTTTTAGTATTATACAAATAATAATCATTTACATTATAGTTATGGATGGACGTTTTTTTATATAAAATATGCATATATGAATTACACATTTTTGTTGGGTTAAAATACGAATTTGTTTCATACTATATATTTAATATGTGTTATATATTGTCATACATTGTCATATATGACAATGTACGTATGTTATCTATTATTGTATTATATATTGTCTATCAACGTGATACTAGCGCACGAATACCTAGTGCCTGGTATCACGCACGCACATTCCTAGGCGTGGCCGTCTCGCATGACCGCCCCCACGCGCAGACGGCTGGCTATATATAGCGGACCGTCGCTGTGTATATATCAGCTTCAGGATAAGTCCCCTAATAAATGTACATAAGCCTTTACGTTTCACTCTCTATCTATATATACTACATAACATGTATATATATATATATATATATATATATTTATATAAAAAATTAACTCGACCTTATGATATACATGTTTTTATTTGTGTAATAATCGTGTTAAATTTGAAGTAAACATATGTATTATTAAGTCACATGATCATACGTGGTTATGTGATCGTGAAATTAGTGATTAATGAAAGTGAACTATTATAATACAAGTATACTTGTGAGTGAAGGTAAAGTGAAATAACGTAAATAAAATGAAGTCAATAACATTTCTATTTTGTACATAAATATAATAACACATCATAATGTGTTATTATATTTTATAATTTATATAATACACGTATATTATTCATAATACGTAATATAATAATAATAATAATGAACAATTAATTATCTGACATTTAATTGTTTAGTATTGATTTAAGATCGTATTTTATAAGTTATATTTGATGTAGAAACATAATATAGATACCTTTCCTAGGTACCCTTAAATCTGTTGCCATTATCTAAACTATCTTCATTAACTCTATCACACGATCTACCCCACCACCCCCTAACTATCCAACTACTTCCACCACCCCCATAGTTACGTTACCATGCCCCCGCCCCATATTTACGTTACCCTACCCTCCACCACCCTTCTAATTAAGTTACCCTACCCTCCACCGCTCCCATAGTTACATTACCCCCACCCCCACCGCCCCCCTATTTACATTACCCCCACCCCCATCGCCCCCTAGTTACATTCCTCCTGCCCCCACCGCCCCCTAGTTACCCCCACCCCCCTGCACCCCCTAGTTACCCCCACCGCCCCCCGCACCCCCTAGGTATGCTACACTAACGACGGGCGCATGTACGCCTCAGCCAGCGATGACGGGGACATTCGTGTGTGGGACGGGGTGAGTGGCAGGTGTGTCAACTGCTACAGTAACGCCCACAACGGCGAAAGTGTCTACTCAGTTACGTTCTCGCGAAACTCAAAGGTTAGCAGGGGTAACCGATGTCACCATCGGGTTTACTTATTATTATTGATTGATCATTTATTTAAACGAAACATATGGTTTTTAAAATAAATATATTTTTTATTAAAAATCAGTAAATATGTTATCTTTAAAATTATGTAGGGCTTGAAAGCATGAAATGCATGAAAGTAACTATAAGCGTCATAAATAAGAATTTATACAACTGTGTACAAACAAACATTAAAATTATAGTAAAATATTTATAATTATTTTAAAAAAACTGATATTACATAACTTTATTTTTAAACTTACTTTTAATTCTGTGAACATCCATAACTTTTGATCAACTTGATAAATATATTGGAATCTTTCAGAACTTAATTTTAATAACTAACTCTTCATAGATATTAAATAGGAACTCAAAATATAAGTTAGTTACTGGAAATTCCTGGAAATACCTGGAAATTACTGGTCATTTTGTTATTTAAAAGTATTTTAAATTAGTGTTTAATAGTTCTCATTCTCATCGTCATATAATTCTATAATTTCATATATATATTGATCTAAATGTAATTAATAAGACATACAAAATGTTGTCATTTTCCTATTTATTTCAGAAGTTATCGTACTTTTAGTATACATCTCCCATCTTCACCATGTAAATATTCATATTATTTCGCCAGCCCTTAATGCCATGATATAATATATTTAATATGAAATCGAAAGTATAAATAGTTGCTAACGATAATTATTATTATTATTATTATTATTATTATTATTATTTAGATAATGTAAACGTTTGAATATAAACTTACGTTAAACGTACAACAACAATGTACGGAAGACAGCCTTAATCATGTGCTGTCTTCACTGAATGCTGTTAGCTTCACTGCAAAGCTTGGCGTAGTAGTAGTAGTAGTAGTAGTAGTAGTAGTAGTAGTAGTAGTAGTAGTAGTAGTAGTAGTAGTAGTAGTAGTAGTAGTAGTAGTAGTAGTAGTAGTAGTAGTAGTAGTAGTAGTAGTAGTAGTAGTAGTAGTAGTAGTAGTAGTAGTAGTAGTAGTAGTAGTAGTAGTAGTAGTAGTAGTAGTAGTGGTAGTGGTAGTGGTAGTGGTAGTGGTAGTGGTAGTGGTAGTGGTAGTGGTAGTGGTAGTGGTAGTGGTAGTGGTAGTGGTAGTGGTAGTGGTAGTGGTAGTGGTAGTGGTAGTGGTAGTGGTAGTGGTAGTGGTAGTGGTAGTGGTAGTGGTAGTGGTAGTGGTAGTGGTAGTGGTAGTAGTAGTAGTAGTAGTAATTACGTGTAAAGCCTGTTCTATTCTCTATTATATATATACTTATTTACATAGCCCATTCACTATAATAATCAATACCAATATACATATTATAGTGTATGTATATATATATATATATACATATATATATATATATATATATATATATATATATATATTATGTTAATAATGATATGATAATTGATTGCATTAACATTCAGTAACATCTGTACACCTATAACACCCGCACCCCTACCCTTCCACACGCACCAGTACCTACTGACCAGTGGCAAAGATTCTATCGTAAAGCTATGGGAGGTGGGCTCGTCGCGCTGTTTAATAGCCTACACCGGGGCCGGATCCACCGGTAAACAGCAGTACAAGGCCCACGCGTGCTTCAATCACACCGAGGATTACGGTTATTATCGTATACTTGCTCGTGTAGAACACGGGTTTAACACTGGTGTAGAACACGGGTTTATTAGTAGGATTACGTCCTTCGGAATTAATATTTTCGAGAAAAAAAAAATGTTAATTATTATGTTAGAAATAAAATAACCATATATTTATTTATCATTTGATCTATGAAGTATACTTTGATTCATCATAAAAGTACATAAAAAGACTACTTCATTAGAAGTACTAATTGAATAAATAGTTTAAATTACCATATATTACTCTCCTAATCTGAATAGAATACAATATACTATTAAGGACATAAAGTTAATTATGTTCTCTAGCATCATCATTATTATTATTACATAACGATGTACTCTACCGAGACATAACTACATTCCACTAGTGAGTGAGTCATGCATTAATCATCTATCTCTCTCCTCTTTAGTCATCTTTAACGATGAATGTGCCACCTCGCTATGTTGCTGGGATGCCAGGAATGCAGATAGACAGAGACTCCTCTCTCTAGGTTAGTACTCGTTTAGCAGTAGCAGGGTTGTGCTTGCTATATTCTTTTAAAACATAAACCAAAAACACCAGTTTAATTTTATGAATTTAAGGGCACCAGGCACGGGTAAAAATAATGAAAAAAAATATTTTATTATTATTTATTTATAAAATTTTAAATATTATTTTAAAATGATACATTCATGGTTTTTTCATAGATATAAAGAAAGTGGATAAGCAATTGACGCACGCAATGATAAAGATAGATACGTGAATGGCACTTTTATCGATAAATTTACAAAATGATAACAGTGATTTTGATTGGATATTAGTCATATTATATATGTCAAATATTAAAACAGTAGGCTATTCGTTGAAATAAATTAAAGTGACTTCTATCTATATCAATGGATATAGATTATAAATATCAATACAATATTATGATATCTTCAATTTAATACACAATATTACGAAGAATGTTGATATGATGTATTTTAAATATATCATTTTATTTTTAGTATAAATAGTACATTAATATTGATAGTAATTATCAATATATATGTATAAATAAATATTATTTTAAATAAAAAGTAGTGGGCCAGGTAGTAAGGCTGCGAATGCAGATCCTCTATTGCAAATTGCCATACACTACATTCAATTGCTTATCCATTTTCTTTATATCGATGAGTTTTTTACGTAAAATAAAACTGATAAAAAGAAGTATTTTAAAACAAATATAATTATACTTGTATGCATTAATTTAAAACTTTAAACTTGATTTACACAAAATTATTATTTTGACCAAGTACGTTCACTAATAATTCTAATAAATTTAGTAATAATGCTTTATTTTATTTAAAATGTTTACAATATATCCATAACATATGTAGAATTATTATCCAAGTTTATTTTTATTGATAAGAATTTATAATTATTTAAAAATAGTATTTTGGTAAGATAATAAATAAAATCTAAATTTAATAAAATTAGAATATTTAGTGTTATAATGATGCTGCAATTTTTTTGTTAATTTCACATCTTAAATAGAGTTGCATATCTTTGCTTCGCAATAACCTTGCCCTCCACAAGTATTAGTTTTTTATTGTGAATGATTGTTTAAATACATATATATATATACAGTATCTCGTTTCTAAATCTGTCTTAAATATATCATACATTACCATCGCGTTCGTACACACACACACATATATATATATATATATATAGTATTATACTGCCCGCCACGACCCAACAAAACCTGCCGATTACATCACCCTCCCTCAACACGCACAGGTCACAACGGTTTCGTTCGCTTCATAGCACACTCGCCCAACTCTCCCGCTATGGTGTCCTGCAGCGATGACTTTAGGGCTCGCTTCTGGTACAAGAAGAACGAAGTGATCATCTAGAGGCCACGCCCCCTCCCATATAGCCACGCCCCTTTCCATGTAGCCACGCTCATATTTTAAGTGGAATTATTTTTATAATATTTTTAGTATCTCCTATATAAAAACGGTAATAAACCATGATTTTGTAATGTTTTATTTAATGTAACGTAGACGTAATTACTAATTAATATAAAGTACTTTTAAGCTATACACAAATACGTAAATATATATATATATTTATATAAATTATAGTATAATTTTAATAATCATTATATTATATATGCATTTAAAAACGTGATATCTTCTCATAATTGGTGAGTCATTAGTGATGACAGATGACATTGTAGTTACACATGTACACTGTACAGTAGACTGATTCGATCCATACACTTATTAAGTGTACATATATAATATAATACCTATATTTTATAATAGAATATCTATATTTTATTATAATATGTATTAACGATTTTTATTTTAAAATAGTAAAATTTAGTCACGAAGAATTTTAAGTTTGAAAATATAAACTTAAATTTTAAAATTATATTTACGATATTTATTATAATAGTCATGCACTATCTTATTTTCTTTGATTTTTAGACTCACTATCAAAAATTTTAAATTGATATTTAGAATTATTTATTTATTTGTATTACATTTATTGAATTTATTCAATATATACCTTTTATAATATTAATTATTAATATAATATCTATATTTCATTTATAAATCTTTCGATTACATAAATTAATATCTCCTAAAACTATAGAAAATACACTATTTATATAAAAATATTTACAAAAACAAAATTATAACATACATTGATATTTATTAACATTATCATATGTAAGATTAATATAAAACGGTTAAGATATATGTAATGATATAATTAAAGTTAATTTTATAATATATCAGCTTGTTTTTGTTTTAATGTTACTCGTGATATAATAATAATATGCGATATTTGATCACAACAAAAATAATAATAATAATTAATAAAACGATTATTGACGATTCAAAATTACCATTAATAAGATTATCGCATACATCAATTTTATTTTATAATAGTAACATTTTAAAATTTGATAATCTTATAACTTTTAAAAATATTTTAATTTTATATAATCTTTTAAACAATAAATATGTTAACGATATAACTGATTTTAAATTTAATAGAAATAAAACAAAATTCATTTTACCATTAATGAAAACCAATAGATTACAAAATACAATAATTTTCAAAGACCTAAACCTTATAATTCAATAACGTTTAACAATATTTTATAAACTATTACAATTAAAGATCATTTCTTTTTTACACATCATATTTATTTTAGCCTGGTTCATACAAGGTTAAGTCATATTCATCGTATTAATCCAGGCATGTTATATATCCATTAATGATATCATATTACCTCCATTACACATTAAACTTGGATTAATGGAGAATTATTTAAAAAGCATTGGATAAGGGGGGCATGAATTTACTCATTTACAACAAAGATTTCCACATATCATTAAAACAAAGTTAATTAGGGATTTATAATGAACCAACAAATAGGGAGTTAATGATCAACACTAATTTTGATTTATGTATGAGAAATTGAATTAAGAGCTGACTAGCATTAGAGTCAATTATTAAACATTTTCTCGAAAATCATAGATGTACAGAATAAGTGAATATTGTGGAAGATTTACTTTTGTATTGTATAGATATCCGAGCTCGTATGTCCATAAAGATTCATTTATCAGTCCACATCTAGACTATATTCTTGGTAACAGTGTTGACTATAGTGAATAACGATTAGAGTGCTTTAATTAGGGTATTTTTACAATGAAAGATAGATAACAACCAAGAAAACATAACTATTAACATCATAGATAACAATATCTGCTGCTAGATATTGTTAATGAAAAAAACTAGTGGTTACTAATACCTATTTTCAAAAGAAGATGAATAAAATGTGGACCTACAATGTGGGTCCTACATAGACCCAAGTGGAAGAAAATACCAATAATATATATTATATAAATTATCATATATATAAAATATATTCTGTGCAATATAAATTCCCCAATAAAAATTTTAAAATTAAAATTAAAATATATTATGTAATAATTAATACAATATATAATTAATGAGATATTTATAAAATGTATTATATTTGAATTTATAAAGGAATGAAATATATAAATAAATTAATTTGATTTAGTGATTTAAAAAAAAAAGAATGAAAATATACCACATATTATATATATATATGTTATAAGGCTTATAATATAAGCCATTTTGTATAAATTTAATGACAAATAAATCAATATATATATATATATATAAATGAAGACAATTTATATATATAACATACATATAAAACTATATGATACAATTATAAATTATTAATATTAACATATAAGATTATTTATATAATAATAGTTAGTAAATGATAGTTATAATAATAATATAAAAATTTAATTAACACATATATATATATATATATCTACATATATATATATATATATATATATATATAAAATATTATATATTTAGTAATATTTAACAATATTAACTTAAATTAAATTGCAAAATATAATCAATACAAAGTAACTTAGCTGAAATAAAAACGTCCGACCGACGTTGTCCGTACACTGTACGGCGTACAGCTGTAGGATGAGGTAGGGTAGGATATATCCTACTGGTAGCATCATAGATTTAGAGTAGGACCCTAAATCCATGAGTAGCATAATAAAACAAGATGTGATTATTATTATTATGAATGAATGAATAATATTTATTTTACTTGTATAATATAAATTAATAATTAATACACATGGCATATGTATACAATATAATATAGTTATATAATGAGTAAAAAAGGAACCCTTTAATAGTAATATCAAAGATTTTCCGAAGGAAAGATATAACACTTACGCGAAATCGTGTAATTCGAATTTGTATACAAAATACCCTGGTGCCACCTATAGCGGGTTACTTTTAGGAACTACGTGTTGTTTATAATGTAAATTCGTATTTAACTATACACTTTTAAAATGTTAAATAATATGCTTTAAATTAATATTTATATGATGAAAACTAAGTGTTCATTACTAATATATAACAAACAAATATGATATGTATGTTTTAAATGCTATAAGTATATATTTAGTGAGTAAAATCTAATTTATATTGCATGTAATTTAATAGAGCAATGAAAACATTGTTGTATGAAAACAGAGCCGAACCTAAATCTATTTCAGTGATTTCGATACTACTGCTAGCAGCGGTTAGGGATATTACTAAATTACGTTGCATGCATAGGGAGTGTTATATCTTTGCTTCGAAAAATCTTTGGTAATATGCTTTCGAGAAAGGATTCCACACATAAATAGGAATAATAATCCTATATAAGAATTAAAGAACAAAAACAAAATAAATATGATAATAACATAACTATAATAATATATAATGAAATTAAATTACATAGTGAATCAAATAGTTCCAATCTCACGTTCGTCAAACATCTACTCACAAATGTGTTAACATGCACACATGGCATGCCCGAATGGCCTTTATCGGCTACATATCTTGGTAGGTTATATTAGTCCAAATGGATTTTATTAGTGTAGGTTATAATATAATATATTATTATTATTATTATTGATTGATTGATTGATTGATAATTTATTTAAGTAAATACATAGCCGAAAGTATAAAGTATAAATATTTGCTAACGATAACATCCCGACAAACAATTTCTTAACTTAACTTAACTTAACTTAAATAAACTCCGTTTTAATGTCCTAATTTATCCTTATAAGTTATAACACACTGAACAGTATATATTTACTGTGATGCTACTTAAAAGGATGTTTACAGTAATTTTAAAAATATAGACCAAATAGACCTAACTATGCAAAACTTTACTTAAATTGTCCTATAAATACCCTGAACAGTAGTACAATATGTTACTGAGCAGGAAATTTAAAGTAGCATTTTCATATCTAGGTATAGGGGAAAGTAAACTAATACGGACACTTTAACAATAAATGGATTTAACTTTTTATGACTCATTATTTTTATTCAAAAATTACAATATATTCATATTATATGATTATAGATATTATTGTAATTTTAAAATTTTATTTAATCTTTTAATTCCATAGATAACTGGGGTGTCCGTATTCGGTACCCATGTCCGAATACGGACACCCTGTGTTATAATACGGACACCCTGTATACCACTAGATAAACTATATATTATTTATGAATCAATCAGACAAATTACAATAACGTTATTTATAATTAATTTTATGAAAAATATATTGTAATTTAATTAGTTAATATTTTATTTATTTTTATTATTTTTTAATTAATAATACAATTTAAGTGTATAAATAATAATTTTGTTAGAATTAGCTTTATTGGTAGTATTAATATTATAACGCACGCTATTTTTATGAAAATCAGAATAATTCATACGCTGTGCGTTGATTGGTTATAGGTTGTCCGTATTAAGACATTTAGAGTGTCCGTATTAGGAACTTATATGACATCTAGATATATGTTTATAACTTAATGAATATTTGATAAAAAATATAGAAATTAAAAATACAATTTTTAGAATGCTTTAGTTTTTAATAATATATTGTTATATTTTATATTAATACATTTATATATACTTGAGAAGGTTTTAAGTTGAATTTTTTTTTGATAAATTTAAAATCGTAATAAAAAAATCAGTTTATTGGGTAAATCAGCAATATTTTGACTAATAAAAAAATAAAAAATACTTTTTTAGACTATTAATATGATTATGAATATTTTATTAATTAAACATTTTTTTGTAGGATTTATAGTTTCTGAGTTACGGACAGTGTCCGTATTCGGTTACTTTCCCCTACCTATAAATAAAATTAAAAACTTTACTTAAATTGTCCTGTAGATACCCTGGTCAGTAGTATAATATGGTACTGTGCAGGAAATTATTAATAAGTATATATACTTTTTTTAATATAGAAATAATTACATATAGGACATATATACATACCTAATTTAGGTATTAGACATACCTTTCCATTATTTGAATATATTGATTTAATTTTTATTTATGCAAATTAATTATTATTTTTTTAATTTTATATTTAAGTTAATATACTGATTTTAATAAATAAAATATTATTTTAAAAACTAAAATTATTTAAGTAATCATATGTATTAGTTATATAGTTTAATATATAAATGATACATTTTAAATATATTATAAACAGAACATGTTAAAAATCAATTAACCGTTAAACCAATGCTAGAAATAAACAAACAAATAATGTAATACTTACCAACATCTGTAATAATAGTATGTAGGTAGTACATACTAGGTACAGTATTAGTACCTAGTACATTATTAATTTTATATTTTAATTGTATAATAAATTTGAAACATATATATATATATAGGCCTACAAACAACCCTCCTACAAACATAACACGTTAACAATAAATTAAACATATATACCTAATAACAAATAATACCTATAATAACAAAACAAATCAATAATATTACGAAACAAACAATATAGGGGAGAGTACTCGAATACAATAAATTACCATAAATTTATTATTTCTCAATTCAATATTTCCAAATTTTATTTATATGTAGAGGAAAGTCTCCGATTACCGACCCCTTCCTAATACTGACCCCTCTCGTATCTCAGTAACGTTAAGATATATCAAAAATATATATATACATGAACTGTTAGCAATTTAATGATAAATATGAATAAGTATTTTGTTTTAATAAATATTCAATCTTACAATTGTTATTTGATCAAATGTAATATTCTGTTTTTACTTTTTAAATATTTGAATAATAACTTTTATTAAATAATTGTAAATACTTTATTAATTAAAAGAAAACTAAATACTGCACATGATATTGTATATCAATAAATGTTTATAAACATTATACAAATAATTCAATTTGTATAATTATTAACCCAAATATCTTAATTATACTAACCCATATGATTTTCCTATTACCGACCCCCTAAATTATCCTAATACCGACCCCATGTGATTTATAATATTCAATCAAAATAGATCAGTATTTTACTTTAATATACTATGTCATAAGTTGTTTGTGTATCATTGATATAGATTAAGGATTCATGATTCTATTCAATTATATACATACTGATTAATAACTAAATATTAAATAATGATATAAACTATTTTAATATAATTACTATAAAGTTTAAATTTAAATTTAATATTACTATTAAAACATAAATTCAATAAAAAATAAATTGCCTGCATGTTATAATTAATTATATTTATGTATATCTACTATTTTTATTGGATATTATAATAGGTATACTACAATTAGTTATACCACGATTATTTTAAGGGGTCGGTAATAGAAGAATGGGGTCGGCATTAGGAACATGTATCCGATTACCGACCCCCTGTTTATTCTTGTAAATATAATTATATCAAAAATTTAAAATAGCCACATTATTCATTGCCATAATATTACCCTAATTACAAAATTTCAAATAAATATATTTAATATTGAATAAGTTATTACAAATAATCATGTATGGGTCGGAGACTTTCACCTATTAATTAGGTATGTACAATGTACATTGTACATATAGCTATTTTAAAATTTAATTTAGTTTGTTTAACTCTGAGATAACAGGGGTGTCGATATTACAGGCACTGCCTCGAATACCGATACCTTGATACATAATATCGACACCCCCATACCATATATATTTAATATCCATTATCCTATCAGAATTAAATGCACGTTACTTTTAGATAACACACGCAATTCATACGTTGTTTTCCTCAAATAAATTTTCGAAAATATTTCATATTTTATATTATATTATAAATATTAAGTTTGAAATTACTTAAATATAATGCGAATATTGTACGTTCAAAGGATTGTTATATAGTTACTGAAATACTATTTAATTCCAAGTTGAAGCATTATATTATATGTGTATAATAATATAACATAGATATGTAAATAATGAGAGTAATTATTAGAGTAACCTAATTATTTTTCTAAAATAAATAAAATAATTGTTATATAAACAAAATATTATTAACGTAAACGGTATACTTATATAATAATATAACACCATTATAGGTAAACTGTTGTATTACGAATTATAATAGAAATGAATATCAATATTTATCTCTATATTCTAATTTTTTTATAATTAAATCATAACTATTTACATTATTATAAAATATAAATATAATATATAAAAAGTTAGTTAGCCCATGGGAGTCGGCTAGAGAGGTGTAGGGTCCCTATTACTATTCTTTTTTTCGCAGAAGGTTGTGGTTCGAGTCCCAGTCATGGCACATTTTTTTCTTCATCTTTTTACAATATATAATTATATTTTTAATATATAAATATTGATTAGAAATATATTGATTAATATTTCATACATTAATTATTTTTTGATTGAAATTCTATTTCAGGAGATCTCTAGGGTGTCGATATTACGTGCATGTCGATATTATAACACTCTCCCCTAATACTTATCACTATAATCTGAAATAATAGTAAATTATTAATATTTTATTTTAGTAATATAATACATCTGAGACATAATAGGCAATATATACCTACAAAATATATATAAACAAAAATATAATAAAGAACAAACAAAAATAAAATAATACTTACCATTTTATCTGTAATAATAATGAATTATTAATTTTATAATTTTATATTTGAAATATAGATATATAAACCCACATTTTCTATAACAAAAATTTTTTTTTAACAAAATATAATACAGAACAAACAAAAATAAAATAATACTTCCCACTTAAAGGGACGCGATACCATTGATTTTTTCGAAAAAAAATTGAATTTCAAATTTTTTTTTAATGTAAAATTATAATATTTCAAATATTATCTTTAAAATGGTGTTTAAATTATATTCATTACATTATTCATTTTGTTTATATTATAGTATTTGTACCTGTATAATCATATTGTTTATATTCATATATTATATTTGAAACTTGATTTACTCAGAATAATTATTTGTGACCAATCATGCTGACATAACTAGTATTAACTTTTGTACAATTGAATATTTTTTCTTTATTTTTTCAATATAACTAGATAAATCCTGTAAGATTAAAGTGATTTGTAAAAATTAAAAAATATTTATTTAAAAAAATGTAATTAGCAAGTTAGTTGGTAAATTTTGAGAAAATTGAGTTAATAGATTTCTAAACATAGCATTTTTTCGTATCTTTTACATTTAAACTAAACGATGGTATCGCGTCCCCTTAATCTGTATTAATAATGAATTATTAATTGTATATTATAATATATTTAAAATATAGATATAAAAACCCAAATTTAACAAAAACAAATTTAAAAAAAACCCCGATGAGATAATGCAATAATTAAGATATAAAATGAAATATAAATCAATATAAAATTATAAATTTCTGTTAAAAAAATTTGTTTGTCAAAACAGATTTTGTTTATTTTATTTTTAAAAGATGAAACAGATATAGATTTTATTATATCATTATTTAATGAATTCCATATATTAACTGATCTATTATTAATTATATTTTTAATTGTATTATCATAATTATGTATTACATTTAATTTTTTACAATTACTTCTAGTTCTACAATTATTCGAAATGTTAAGGATATCAGATATATTAATATCTGTATAATTATTTGAAATTTTAAAAATTGTGGTTAATCTATTTTTATTCTTCTAAGTTCAAGTGATTCTAATTTAAAATATAACAATCTCTCTATAATATATATGTTTTATAATTAATATTTTATGAATTTGTATAATCTACGCATCTTGTAATTAATCTTCTAGTAAATAATCTTTGCACTCTTTCAATTTTGTCTATGAGACTACGAAATTTACTTTAAATTAATTTATTATTATTATTATAATGCCCTTGGAAATATATTAGTAATAAGTTGCGAATAATACATTAATAAGTACCGCCATGGATATACAGGTACCTACCGTATACGGTATAAGGCCTATAAATCTTTACAATTCTACACTAACTAACTATACATGGACGGAAGATTGCTTTATCAGCTTAGATTATAATCTAAAAATCAAAAAATATATGAATGTAGTGTTTGATATATGGTATCATTATTATTTAGAACTATTTATAAGAACTATATATAATTAATAATAGTTTTTGATAATAATAAAAATATTTGTCCAATTATTATATTACATAAAAAAATGTATTATATTATAATTTATAATCATAGTGTAGCCATTATAATATATATATATATATATATATATTTGCGAATATGATATTTCTAAAAGATATTATAAAAACAAGAGTGGTTAATCGTCGAAAGATCTTAATATATATTTATAAATATTTTTATTAATCAATCGATTGTCACGATTTATCGATTCATGTGTCATTTGACAATGTTACATGACTCATGTGTCACGACATTCTTAAACTCGTCATCATTGGGCTAAACATGATTAATCGTATCAAATATCGCCCATTTAACAAATTATAACAACTGGGTCTGGATTTTTCTTCAATTAATCACCGATATAGGTGTATACACCTATATATATATACACCTATGTGTATACAAGTAAATGTGTACATATATATACATACATAAGTATATATATATACATATGTATACAGATGTACCTATACTTACATGTAAATAACGGTACTATATTTATATATATAAGGTATACCTATAGTTACTATAACTTATTTCGTATTAATACAATATAGAATATTAAGATAGTTCCAGCTAGAATGAAAAAATGGAATTAGTTCATTAATAGTAACACAATAAAGTTTACCTATAATATTGAATTAGGGGAAAGTCTCCGATTACCGACCCCTCCTAATACCGACCCCTCTCGTATCTCAGTAACTATAAGAGATATCAAACAATTATATATACATGAACTGTTAGAAATGTTATGATAAATATGAATAAGTATTTTGTTTTAATAAATATTCAATCCTACAATTGTTGATTGATAATTTATTTAAGCAAATACATAGCCGAAAATATAATCGAAAGTATAAAGTATAAATATTTGCTAACGATAACATACGTTATAGAAATAAATAAAGAATAATACGAAATTAAAAAATTAAGGAAATTAAAACGTTTTACAGTTACCGTAAAAATAAACGAAAAACAATCGAAAGTAGAAATAAATCATATAGTAAAAATAAACGAAAAATGATCAAAATAGAAATAAAAGATAGCGTAAAAATAATCGAAAATAGAAATAAAATACATTATTTTGTAAGTGGCATCGAAATATTCAATTTCTACTTTAACTTTATAGAATTCTTCATCTTGTACCCTGTTTTAGTAATAAATTATTAGTTATATAATTTAATATTTAAATGTTAAATTTTAAATGTTAAATTTTAAATATATTATAAACAGAACATATTAAAAATCAAATAAACCAATACTAGAATGAAACAAACAAATAATGTAATACTTACCAAAATCTGTAATAATAGTAGGTACTTTATTAATTTATATTTATATTTTAATTGTATAATAAATTTGAAACATATATATATATATAAAAACAGAACAAGTTATAAATAAAATAAACCAATATACCTATACAAAAACAGTTAATAACAAAACATACCAATAATATTACGAAACAAAATAATATAATACTTATCACTATAATCTGAAATAATAGAAAATTATTAATATTGTATTTTAGTAATATAATACATTTGAAACATATTTACAAAATATATATAAAACAAACATATAATACCGAACAAACAAAAGTAAAATAATACTTCACACTTTATCTGTAATAATAATGAATTATTAATTTTATATTATAGTATATTTGAAATATAGATATAAAAAATCCGAATTTTCTATAACAAAAATAAATTTATAACAAAATATAATACAGAACAAACAAAAATAAAATAATACTTCCCACTTTATCTGTAATAATAATGAATTATTAATTTTATATTATAATATATTTGAAATATATATATAAAAACCTAAATTTTCTATAACAAAAACACATTAAAAAAACCAGAAGAGATAATGCAATAATCTAGATACAAAATGAAACATAAATCAATATAAAATTATAAATTTCTGTTAAAAAAAAGTATTTTGTCGAAACAGATTTTGTTTATTTTATTTTTAAAAGATGAAACAGATACAGATTTTATTATATCATTATTTAATGAATTCCATATATTAACTGATCTATTATTAATTATATTTTTAATTGTATTATCATAATTATGTATTACATTTAATTTTTTACAATTACCTCTAGTTCTACAATTATTCGAAATGTTAAGAATATCAGATATATTTATATCTGTATAATTATTTGAAATTTTAAAAATTGTAGTTAGATCTATTTTTAACCTTCTAAGTTCAAGTGATTCTAATTTAAAATATACCAATCTCTCTATATATGTTTTATAATTAATATTTGATGAATTTGTATATCCTACGCATCTTGTAATTAATCGTCTAGTAAATAATCTTTGCACTCTTTCAATTTGGTCTATGAGACTACGAAATTTACTAACCTTTGAAAAAGGTGACCAAATTATGGATGCATATTCTAAAATTGGTCTGCAATAAATTTTATATGCATTTAATAATGCTCTAGGGGATTTTGTAGTAATGCATCTAAAAATTGAATTCAAAGAAAAATAAGCTTTTTTACAAATATAATCAATATGTTTATTAAATAAAAGGTTATTTTCAAATATTATTCCTAAATCTTTATAAAAAGTAACGTTTTCTAATTGAATATTATTTATAAAATATTTTGATGGAGTAACCTTCCCTAAAGTCATAACTGCACATTTTGATAATGAAATATTTAATTGCCATTTATTTACCCATTGTGAAAATAAATTTAAATTATTTTGTAAAAGAAATCTTTCACTCTCAGATGCGTATGAAAAATATATTTTTGTATCATCGGCAAATAAATCAATATGAATTTTTGAAGAGAATATACTAGGAAGATCATTAATATATAATAAAAATAAAATTGGACCTAAAACCGATCCTTGTGGTACTCCAGATTTTACAATAGAACTATTTGAAAAATAATTTTCAACCCGTGTAATTTGAGATCTATTCGATAAAAAATTATAAAACCATTTTATTATTTTATTAGATATACCGTATGATTTTAATTTAAATAGTAGTTTTTCATGAGAAACAACATCAAAAGCTTTTGAAAAATCAATATATATTATATCTACACATTTTTTATTATTCAATTCATTATACCAAAATTTTAAACATTTTGTTAATTGTAATTCTGTGGATTTTCCACTTATAAAACCATATTGATATTTTGTTAATAAATTATTAGATTTTAAATAAAAAATTAATTGTTTAGAAATAATACGTTCTAATACTCTACACATTACACATGTTATTGAAATAGGCCTATAGTTATTTGAATTTGATGGTTCACCCTTTTTAAAAATTGGTGTGATTATAGATTTTTTCCAAATTTTCGGTATATTACCCGATAATAAAGATGAATTAAAAATAATATATAAAGGCCTACATAATTCATTAGATAATAATTTTAACATAGAAGATGGTATCCCATCAGTTCCGAAAGTATGTGTAATTTTTAATCTATTTAAAAATATTTTAATTATTTCAAGATTTAAATCAATATTATCAAATTTTTGTTTAGTTAAGTTATAAAATTCGGGTAAATTTCCATTATCATTTTGTTGAATTGAACTAAAATATGAATTTAACGTATTTGCTTTGTCGAGATCTGAAAATAAAATATTATTATTTGATATATCAATTAGAGGAGATACTCCAGATTTTAAATTTTGTCTTTTTTTCATAAATTTATAAAACTTTAATTTATTTTTTGAATTAATTGCATTAATCTCTCTCTTAAAATTTAAAGATTCTAATTCCTTGGATATTTTTTTTTTGCTTCTATCCAATTATATTTATATTGTAAATTAGTTTTAGATTTTCGAAATAATTTTTTTACTTGCTTCTTCAATTTCAATATATTCTTCGGAAGTACTAATATTGTTATTTGATAAAATGTAATATTCTGTTTTACTTTTTACATATTTGAATAATAACTTTTTTTAAATCATTGTAAATACTTTATTAATTAAAAGAAAACGTAATACTGAGCATAATATTGTAGATCAATAAAATGTTTATAAAAATTATAAAAATAATTCAATTTGAATAATTATTAACAAAAATATCTTAATTATAGCAACCCATATGGTTTTTCTATTACCGACCCCCTAAATTACCCTAATACCGACCCCATGTGATTTATGATATCCAATAAAAATAGATCAGTATTTTACTTTAATATATGTCATAAGTTGTTTGTGTATCATTGATATAGATTACGGATTCATGATTCCATTAGATTATATACTGATTAATAACTAAATATTAAATAATAATATATATAGTTTATACACTATTTTAATATAATTACTATACAGTTTAAATTTAAATTTAATATTACTATTAAAAAATAACTTCAATAACAAATAAATTGCCTGAATGTTATAATTAATTATATTTATGTATATCTACTATTTTTATTGGATATTATAATACTACAATTAGTTATACCATGATTATTTTAGGGGGTCGGTATTAGGAACAGGTATCCGATTACCGACCTCCCTGTTTATTCTTGTAAATATAATTATATCAAAAATTTAAAATAGCCACATTATTCATTGCCATAATATTACCCTAATTACAAAATTTCAAATAAATATATTTAATATTGAATAAGTTATTACAAATAATCATTTAGGGATCGGTAATTGGAGACTTAGCCCTATATAACTTTAAGTAATGCTTTGTTGTGAATATAGTAAATATAGTATAATATCTTTAATATATATACACGCATAAATAAAACATATGCGAACATACAATACTGGTATCATTCATTATGCGCTTTATTACAAATATACTTTTTAGTTCAATTATAATTATCGCTGATCATAGATGATAGGTATTTATTTATATGATATGATCTTTATCAACTTAATTTGTATACACAAGTGAATCATTGTTATATAAGTAATGATGATATCATATCTCTAGCTTATATAAATATAAATTAAATATATATATATATATATATATATATATATTATATATATATATATGTAGGATATATATAATAATAATAATATCTATTTATTGAAATCGATCTCATATATATATATATATATATATATAAATATACAATATTGAAGTTTAAATGACGCCTAATTAACATGAAACAATGGTATTAAAGATGTCAAATATGTAAACAAATATACAATTGTATATATCCTAAGTAACTTACTATTTACGTATAAGATCCTCTAGTTATATTAACATTTTCCAGTGTTGTTATATACTGACCTAAAAGTGTATCACTTACAATTAAATACACCTACCCAAGATATTATGTTTAATATAATATAATTAATATCAAAAAGAATATATCATAGAATCATAGTATTAATTTTACTACTTTAATATTTATAACAAAATAAAATTACTTAATAGAATGGGGACGTGGTTTTGTTCTAAAAAAAATTGAATTTAAATTTTTGTATTAATGTAAAATTATAATATTTCAAATATATTCTTTTAAATGGTGTTTAAATTATGTTTCTACGGTAAATATAATTTATATTCTAGATATAATAAATATAAAAACTCTATACTAAAAGAGTATTCTAACTTTTAATAAATATAAAAACTCTTTATTAAAATAGTATTATAGTTATTAATAATTTAAGTTGTTTATGTGATTTTAGATATAAAATAAAATATAAAAATATATATTTGTATCATAGCGCAGCAAGTAGTATCGTAACAAGAAAGTATTAACTCGTATATTACAATATATTATATCATTTCATTTAAGTTAGATTTAAAACTTAAATTAACTAATAATAAAATATTTTATAATATTGAATACAATATTTAATCAATATTCAATTTCTATATATTCAATATTGAGAACTTATTCAACATGATTTCTAATTGTATTATCAATATAATTATGATTAAAATTGTAGTTGATAATTTAGAAAAATCCATAGGATACTTAAATAATTTAAGTTTTTAAAATAAATATTTAATTTATTAAAGCAGTATACTATAATATATATATTAACTTAAATATACAATTAAAAAAATAATTAATTTGCATAAACAACAATATAATAATTAATAATATATTAAAATAAATAAAAGGTATAATATTTTATTTGTTCTATATTAAAAAGTGAATATTACTATAATTTAGGTAATAATTACATCAATTCTACAGAAAAGAGTATTCTACATTATATAAAGAGTATTCTACATTATATAAAAAGAGTATTCTACATTATATAAAAAGAGTATTATATATTATATAAAAATAGTATTCTATATTATATAAAAAAGAGTATTCTACATTATATAAAAAGAGTATTCTATATTATATAAAAAGAGTTTTATAAATTATAACTTGAATTTATATTATATTAAATACTCTTTTGTTAGTTTTTATATCTGTTATGATATGGAATACTTTTTTGTAGAGTAGTTGGCCATATTAGTATATAGAAAACTGATTTTTAATAAAGAGTTTTCTATATTATAAAAAAGAGTTTTCTAAATTATAATATACGCTGGAAAACTCTTTTTTTCTAACAGTATATGCATTACACATTGATGTATAATGAACACAAGACACACTACTTCAGACAGTGTTCATGATCAACTGTTATACCGTGATGACAGATACCATACTTTGTTCTCTGCTAGCTCTTAGCGCTATAAAAATAAATAAATTCTTAATATTATAATAGGTGTAACGTTACATAATTATTAATATATATATATTGTTATTTATAAATATACACTCACATACATACATATATATATATATATATATATATATATATATATATATATATATATATATATATATATATATATATGTATTAACACATATATAAATGTATATATATAAGAATTTATTTAAAAGTATATATATATACATATTTGATAAATTCAAAATATATGTTGTTTAAAATAATGGAAGATATGACTTATCAATGATACATTACATAAATATGTATATTTATAGAAAACACCATTACAAAAGTGTGCTACGTGAGTAATAATACCACGTGACAATAACAAACAAGTAGCTCACGTGGTGTTCATAAATAGTATAAATAGCGACGCGATGCCGAGGATAGGCATAGTAAGCAAATCTAAAGTTAGTAACGTGTATATATGCAATATGTGCATATATGCAATGCTTACTATAGTAAGCATTGCTTTAAACTAAATAACTAACTGTAACATTAATTAATATCGTGATGTCTAATGAATATATAGTGATACGAATTGTGTGGGAATGCATACCCACCATTATTATTTGTTGTCACAACAAAATCACATTTTTTCATAATAAATTATTTGATATTCCTATTTAATTATTATAAATCAGTCGATGTATTTTATTATATTGTTTTTCATATATAATTGAAAAAAACATAATTAATTTTTGAATTTGCCATCCACTTTCAAATCCTTAGAAATGTATTTATATAAAATTAATAAAAATGCATATAACGTCTAAATAACCCCTAAATAACCCCTAATTAACTCTCTGAATATTAATGCTGATATTCGTGGTTTAGGATGCGGAGTTCAACAATACTTCTGTTGCTATTGGTTACGGCTGCCTGCGTGTATTGTTACGATGGGCAACAAGAGGAAGAAGCTGGTTAATATTACATAACTATTACTAATAATAATATATGAACATATGAATATGTTATTTAATGATTATATACAATTACATACATGTATACTATACATTGTATATATATATATAAATATATATATATATATAATGTATTGATTTTTGGGTCATGTTCATCTTTTTTGTTGTTTCAGACTTGAACAATTTATTATCTTACTCATCCATAGTTTTTGTTACAAATTATAAATTTATTAAAACAAATTATTTTTTAAACATTTTTTGTTATAAAGTTTTATATTATTTATATTTTACCATTACAATTTAAATACAATCTACATAGTTAATTTGTTTTACGATACCATATTTTTTTTTGAACAGATGATCATAAGCTTTGCTTCAATACCTATCCGGGTTCTAATACCAAAAAAATGATGAATTATATATATATATATATATATATATACATATCTACATACATAAATAACGAATTATATATGTTCGTATTTTAAATAAAGTATTCTATATATATAAGTACCGACACCACCACCCAGCGTTGGCTGCCTACGAAAGTGAAATAAAAGACGCGGAGTTTGATTCCGTCGAGGAAGCCGAGGAAGTACAGAAGCGAGGCCTCAGTTAGTCGTTGATGTATTGAGTATGTAATGCCCCATTCGTTCGGGTTTAGGGAGGGGTGTCGTAATCATATTGTTGTCAAAGTAGTCGGAATGGTAATTAGTTGAACCTAGTATTAATATAATGAATATACAATGTTATGAATTATGTTAAAATGATTAATTTATTTTATATTTATATAGTTGGTAGTTTCGCTCTTATACACATTATTGCATATGGGAGCCCCTTTAGGGAAGGGTAAACATTTCCTTATTCGAGTTTTAGTAGTACTGATCCCATTATACCCTATCCGACTTAGCTTCCCTATGTGCGCTTTATACATATATATATATATATATATATGTATACTTATATAATCAGGTAGCTTTTATAAAAGTAGAAGTCTTAAAGATGGTTGACATCTGAAGGTAGACTTTCTTCACTTAAAACAACGTATAGCTGTACAGCATCTATGTAATAGCATTATATCTCTCTTACACATTTGTCATTCATTCGTTCATATTAAAGATAGTAAAGATAATTAAAAGATATTACCTTGAAGATATTAAATATTATATAACCCCTTAAAGATATTAAATATTATATACCCCCTTGAATATATTACCTTAACGATAACAAATATTAAATGCCCCATTAAAGATATTATCTTAAATATATCAAATATTATATAACCCATTAGAGATATCACCTTAAATATATTATATATTATATACCCCTTTAAGGAAATTACCTTACAGATATTAAATATTATATAACCCCTTAACGATATTAAATATTATATACCCCCTTAAAGATATTATCTTAACGATATCAAATATTATATACAACCTTAAATATATTAAATATTATATAACCCCTTAACAGATATTACCTACATCGTATTCAATAGATTATAATGTGTTTCTAATGTTTAGTAACGAACTATAACCTGTGTGAAAGTGTACAGTGTAATGAGTGGTGACTCATCACTGTGAGATAGATATATTACGTAACACACCTGTCACTCTAAAAGGATTAGAAAGTGGGGGAGGGGTATTTAAAAAAAAATGTATATAGAAAAAAGATATATTAAAAACTATCTAATAAAATATATATCCTACTGATTTATGATAAATAAATAAGACATTGATATAATTGATTATAAAAAATATGATTTTGTGAGAGTAACAATTCAGAAGTGGGGCAGTTGTTCCACAAAAACCCTGAAAAAGTCACTGTAACACTCATACTCCTACCTCCTTCACACCAGAACGGTTCTGCGGCCACTGCAGTTCGAAGGCATTATCACCAATACAGCTTCGCTGCGTCAAGGTCAAATTAACTTCGTACATGAAGAAGTCGAGGTGCGGTTTCTGGAGGAGACGACGCACTTGTTACAAGTTAGTCACGTGGTGTAAGTTAGTCACGTGGTGTAAGTTAGTCACGTGGTGTAAGGTAGTCACGTTGTGTAAGTTAGTCACGTGGTGTAAGTTAGTCACGTGGAACAAGTTCATCATGCGGTATACCGCATGATATATACTCGTATACGAGTTAGATAAATAGAAGTTAGATTTTTTAATAGATTAGTAACAATAAATAATACTGACAGAAAAATATAAATAATACAAATAAATATAATAAGTTGTTATTTACACGCACTGAAATAAATACAATAATAATAAAGGCTATATTCGGGATGTTGAACACACACGATTAGGGTTACTCATCAGTGATGCGTGTATGTATATATATATATATATATATATATATATATATATATATATATATATGTATGTTTATGTGTACGTGTGTAGTAGTAGTAGTAGTAGTAGTAGTAGTAGTAGTAGTAGTAGTAGTAATAATATATTTTAAATAAGTAATAATAATAAGATGTAATCGTATGGATATGTGTTTTAAAGTTCAGTTCATAAAGTTAGTTAGTTCAGTTCAAGTGAGTATATATATAGTTTATTATTAAATATGTTTAAGTATTTTTCGTTAGTTATAGCGTTGGCCAGTTTATTCCAGTGAGATGAGTAGTTATTCGAGATTTAAAAGTATATTATTTGATGACTTCAATTTATTTTTAATTTAAATTTAATTTATTCTTTAATGTAAATGTATACAGGAAGTTATTATAAGAAGTTTAGTATGTATTGCAATATGTATAATATTTATAGTTTTTTTAGTACATCTGTATTTAAAGGTGAGCCAGTTTAGTTTTGTTCGGTAAATTACCGAATATTACTAATATATATTATGTGTTCATTTTGTAAGCTTAAAAATAAGTCTGCATGTTTGCTTTATAATTTTATTAAGTATTTATTCTTGTAGATCTTATCCTAGTTTAGGGGTATGTGTGTGAATGTGTGTATTTGATTACGTTAAGCCTATTGTGTTATGTATTCTTGCCCTGTATTACTATATATATATAATATATCATGTATAATTATATAAAACGATTATTATATCAATACAAATATTTAATATTAATTTCCACATCGTAATTAATTAAATATATATTATTACACGAGAAATATTTGTGGTTATAAAATCAAATACCCTACACGCGTAATTACGATGTGAACACGGTAGTACGCATGACTACAATCGAAGTACCCATACCCATCAAACAGTAAGAGCAGCATAATAGCAGCATAATAGACATTTAAAATTAATAGCAGCATAATATCAGCATAATAGCAGCATAACAGCAGCATAACAGCAGCATAATATCATTACAAATTAATAGCAGCATAATAGCAGCATAATAGACATTTAATAGCAGCATAATAGCACAATGTAAACATTTGAGACTCTAGAATTTGCTGTTATGCTGCTATTATGCTGCTCTTACTGTTTGCTCGGTATACTCATTAGTATTTATACGTTATTTAGAAAGAGGTACAGGCTGTCAACTTATCACTATTGTTGTGCCGGATCTAGAACTCTCGTCGCCGTGAAAATAAGGAGTAAGAAACTGAAGCTGTGCTATAAAAGTACGTATATTCACGCGTATTCACGTACGATATATCGGCTTGATTACAAATGTCATCGAGATACGCACATAACATCTTTTAAATATACGTAATTCAATTAAATATATTTATAATTCATACATACATAAACGTATATAATAATACAAATAATAATAATTATTATTATTATTAGAAGAATATTTGTTTGTTTTCTGTTAGTTTTCGAGTTTATAATAGTAATATGATTTTTCCCCCTAAAGGGCTTCATAATAATATATAATTTGTCTGTTATAATATATATATATATATATATATATATATATATATTAGTAGTAGTAAAGTATACGATAATTCGTGTTATAACACAATCACGATAATTAGACACCGTATGCGGAGGATTCGTAGGTCCCAAGAAATACTACAGAGCTTGTCGGTTCGCTAGTCTTTACTTCTGCAACCCGAGCAGGTATTACCTGATAGGAAGGATCTGCCACCCGAGTTAGTCTCATAAATATAGGAGATGCGAGTGTGTATTTAATGTAGTTATATATTAAAATGAATTAAACCACCCCTATATTAATTAATTATATAAACTTTTTATTATTATTTCAGATACATGTATATTAAATTATCATAACTACAATAAAATAATGTATCTTACAAAAATGTATATCTAATAATATATATATATATAATATATGGTTAATTTATTAAAATATTTAATATATATAATTGATCAATATGTTTAATAATATTGATATTAATTTATATTTAATAATTTTAAAATTATTATTGCAGAATAAATGTCTAATGACGAAGTATTCAAAATATATTATTAATATTTTATACCTTAGGAGTAAATAAAACTATGAATATTAAATATACATATCATTCTTATTTATTTCATTGTATATATTCATTTGTAATATATATTTCGAGTGTACACATACATATATGAGAGATATTTAATATAAAATCTAAACGATATATTACGTTGTGTAAAGTTACATAGGAATAATTAAACATTTAATTTTCTAAAAGTAATTTCATTATGACCGATCTTTCGAGAGAATTTACATAACAGTATTGTATGTATATGTGTATATATATATATATATATATATACGTGTATATGCTGTATAAGCATATGTGTATATGCATATATTTATGTATATAAATATATGTACACATATACATGTGTATGTATATAGGATAGGATATTTTATTTAAAACACAAATACAGTATTATATGTAAATCGCAACAATAACAGTAATATCACAAAACAATAACAAATAAGAAAAATATACATAATGTCAAAATATATTAAATACAAATAATAATTAATATTAGCGAAACAGTTAATTATAAGAAATCTATAATATATTAATCAAATAATCTATAGAGTTTAAATATTGTTTTTAGCTTATTCGCAAAGCATGACGAATATGTGATATTTTAATATTTATTAGAATTAAGATATAACATATATAGGTTTACTAAATATAGTTTACATATGTCTATATCGAAATATAATATTCAATATTAATAAATAAATTCTATAATAATACGAAATAATATAAAATAATAATATTATAATGTTATGTTGTTGCTTTTTGATAATACCAAATATTCAAAATATAAATCATAAATCTTATTTATTTTATGGAGATTACTACGAGTGGCTATACAGGACATTATTTCTACGAGCATTGATGATGGCAATACAACATTATATTAAATACCTAATGTTTATATAATTACGAATACATTAATATCTTCTTACATAGAATATATTCAGCATCTTTTTTCTTTATTTTAATTTTATATCGTATTAGCAAATCACAACGGAGATGCGATCTCACGTAAATCTAACGGCGAACGATTCCATCTGACTGGAACGTATTGAATACGTTGGGCAGCTCTTGACGAACGCCACTATATGAACGTAGATTATCTAGTACACGACGCCTGGGTTGCAGGTCGTGCAGATATCCGGATGTCTCTACAGGAATTCCGATTGATTGTGTTAAATCTTATTGAGTAATATTGGATATTAATATCCTAATTAGGATCTACTAAATTCGTCACTTTTGAATATAGATCTGCTACTTTTAATATATTTAATATTAGAAAAATAAAAAGTAATTGAGTTCTGAATCAACTATAGTGCGTTCATGTAATCTATTTTGTTATCCAGATTAAAATATTATAATAGTTTACTCATTACTTTTAAAATATAATGATATCATGTTATAAATAAAACATTAAGTAATCTATAAGATTAATTTATAATATTAGGAGGTGTGAACAAATAAGTATTACTAAAAAAGTATGTGAATTAACTTGGTTTATTTCGGATACCAAGTATATTTAAAATCATATGCATAAAACATAAAACTATTATTATGAAAAAACCAAAATATATAAATAAACTTCCAAATGAGAATTAATTAGAATCACTCATCTGTAATATTCAAATATGTTTTAAGTATAGAAGATATATCTAATGATAATTGGAAATAATGAGATCGTTCAATTGGAATGCACCTTATAGAATTATCTTAAGATAATTCTCAATAATGTAATTACAATAATAATATGTATTCATTGAAATCACAAAAATATATATATTGAAAACCACACAAATAGCGGATACAAATGGACGCATCAAGAAGTCATAAACCTATATATGTTATAAATAACTGTGAGGGGCCCCGAACAATACAATACAAATAGTAAAAAAATGTCTTGTTTATTCTTGGACCTCTCGCTTACTAGCTTTTAGATTTTCTACTGAGCCATATACATATACCAATTATGTAGGAAAATATATAGTCGACATATGTTGTAAGATACCCCTATGTTTTATATAAGCCTATTGTTACGACGTAGATAGAATTGACTCAGCATTAACTCAGACCGGTTCTAAAAAGAATCAGAATATTTATATAACAATTTATTATATAGGTGGAGTATTACATTTATTAATATGTATATATCCTAGCTATTAATAATCAAGACAATAACAATTGTATATATTTATTGAATACATGTGTTGAATATTAAACGATTGGATAATGGTTTTCCAAAGTAAATAATAAAATAGAGTTGGTCAACTCACGATTAATTATTAGCTTCAGTCGATGACGGTCGACTTAAGTAGACTTTCATTTGACTGCCGGAGCCCACTTAAAACTGATGTACGATGTACTGATGTATGATGCGAGTCTGTCTGCGAAAGCGGAATCGCGGTTCTGCCCGGTGTATGTGTTCCTCTCGGGTGTCGGGAAGAGACTGATTATTTGGCATTTCGGGTACCTTAAAGACAAAACTATTGAGCAACTAAATGTGCCTTATCAATCTAGATTATTTAAAATATAATCGAAAGTATAAAGTATAAATATTTGCTAAAGATAACAACGTTATAGAAATAAACAAAGAATAATACGAAATTAAAAAAGTAATGACATTAAAATGTTTTACAGTTACATATATGAAAAATAATCGAAAATAGAAATAAATTATATAGTAAAAATAAACGAAATATGATCTGAAATAGAAATAAAATATAACGTAAAAATAATCGAGAATAGAAATAAAATACAGTGTTTTGTAAATGACATCAACATTTTCAATTTATACTTTAACTTTATTACTTATTATTCTTATCATTGTAATATGTAATAGTAATACATTAAGTATATAGTTGAATATTTAAATTTAAAATTTAAAATTTTAAATATATTAGAAACACTACATGTGCTGTTATCATGATCATGATATGTATCCATGTTAAAAATCAAATAAAACAAACAAATAATGTACATTATTACGTAGTACTTATCAAAATCTGTAATAGTAGTACATTATTAATTTTATATTTTAATTGTATAATACATTTTAACTATATATATATATACAAACAGAACACGTTAAAAATAAAATAAACCAATATACCAATACACAAACAGAACACGTTAATAATAAAACAAACCAATTATAGTACGAAACAAACAATATAATAATTATTACTATAATCTGAAATAATAGTAAATTATTAATATAGTATTTTATTAATATAATACATTTGAAACATATTTACAAAATATATATAAATTCGAAAGACAAATATAATACAGAACAAACATATAATACAGAATAAACAAAATTAATTTTGAATTAAATAAACATCATTAGCCGCCTAGATTTAATTTATATCAAATATATTGACATTTTTCGCTTTTTTTCACTTTAATAATTGCTGTTCTATAATTTTTAATAAAGCAACAACATATACAATTAATTACATTATGTGCAACAGTACAACTCATATAAATATGATTTTTTAAATAGAGAGATTTATCAAAATTAATTCCTAGATCTTTATATAACATGATATTTAATATTTGATTATTATTAATAGTAAATATAGGAATTAATGCATTTCCTAAAGTAACATAATTTGATTTATGAGCTGAATTTTCCAGTTGCCATGTAATATACCAATTATAAAATTGATCAATAGCTCTTTAAAGTTTGAAGCTATAATTTATATTATTAGAAATTAGGCTGAATTTGGTATAATCGGCAAAGAGATTACTATTAATGTCAGTATCAATCGAATCAACTAGATCATTAAATATTACAGATCATAAAATATTAGTCCATTTATTATATTATATAAAATAAATATTATATACAAATTATTATATTATAATTTGTAATCATAGTCTATGTATATATGAGTAATATATTTGGGAATATGATATTTCTAAAAGATATTATAAAAAATAGTGGTTAGGCGTCTGTAAATATAGTTATTAATAAATCGAGTATCACGATTTATCGATGTATGTGTCATATGACAATTTGATATGATTCATGTGCCATGACATTCTTAAACTCATTTGGCTAAATATGATTAATCATATCAAATATCGCCCAGTTAACAAATTATAAACATCGGCCTGGATTTTCTACAATTAATCACCGATATATGTATCCTACACAAGTAAATGTATACATATATATATATATATATATATATATATATATATATATATATATATCTAGGGTATACAGCTATATACATAGGTATAGTTATGTATATGTATACATAGGTACCTATACTTACATGTAAATAACAGTACTATCTTTATATAGAAGGTAGAAAAGCCATAGTTACTAGAATATGTATCGTATCATTACAATATCTATTATTAAGATAGTTCCAGCTAGAATAAGACTAATGCAATTAGTATATTAATAGTAACACAATAGTTTACCTATAATATATAATTATATAACTTTAAGTAATGCTTTGTTGTGACTATAGTCAATATAATATCATATATTTAATATATATATACAGGCATAAATAAAAAATATGCGAACATACATTCATCTATATTAACTGCACAGACTCCCCTACTTATGCCCCTGACCGACTCTCCTCCTGTATCAAGTCCATTCACCAATGGCTTACCTCCAACTCCCTAAAACTTAACCCCACTAAAACGGAAGCTATCTTTCTCCACTTACCATTACGCTCCTCCACCCTCCCTGAACCACCCCCACCTCACTCGACAACACCTCACTCCCCTACTCTCAACACGTCCGAAACCTTGGCTTCCATTTTGATACCACTCTTTCCCTTGACTCACATATTATACATATGCACAAATCCATCCACTACCACCTACAATGACTCCGCTTAACATCATCATTATCATTATCGCTATTACCATTGCCTCCTCCTACATCATCCCCCTATTCGACTATAGCAACTCCATACTCTTTAACCTCCCTGAATACAAACTCTTAAAACTACAGCTACTCAAAAACGCTGTAGTTCGATGTATCCATTTACTTCCCCGTCATTCTTCTGACTCCAGTATACCTATCCTAAAACAACTACACTGGCTGCCAGTCCCCTACCGCATAAAGTAATACTCTCCCTGACCATCCACAAAGCTATTCACCACAACTCCCCTGACCACCTTGCCTCCCTCTTACATCTACACACACCCATCACTCCACTCCAGACCCGTTCCTCCAACACCTTTACCTTACCACTCCCATTCTACACAAACTCCACTCTTCCAATATACGCTCCTTTGCACTCTCTTCCCCTTACCACTGGAATTCCCTACCCAATCACCTACGAACAAACACATCAACTCCCTCCTTTAAACGCCACCTTAAAACTTATTACTTCTCCCTTGCCTTCCCTCCCACTCAATAAGTCTCTCCCATGGACGGCCGATTGCTCACTCACTGATGCAGTCCATAAACAAAAAAAGTAAAAGTAAAGTAAGTATACAATACTAGTCTCATTAATTATGCGATTTATTACCGATACACTTTTTAGTTTAATTATAGTTATCGCTGATCATATATGATCTTTATCAATTTAATTTGTGTACACAAGTGAATCATTGTTATATAGGTAATACACGATGTTAACATATATCTAGCTTATATAAATATCAATTAACTATATATATATATATATATATATATATATATATATATATATATATATATATATCTCATATAAATATATACATGTATACTGTTGAAGTTTAAATGAAGTATAATATCATAGAATCATAATATTAATTTTACTACTTTAATATTTATAAAAAAAGTTGACATACTTACATGTATACGTATGCATATACTTATGCATATACTTCATATATGAATATATATTATTTAATTATAGTACATTTTCTACAATATAACATGCTCTAGTATAGTTGTATGTATTAAATGTAATATGATGTTATGTAATCAAAAGTGAAATTGTTGTGTAGAAATGTTGCGTCATAATTCGTTTACGTATTTCAATAAAATATCTTATTTTCCTGGCTGTAAGTATGTTATTAAAGTACAAATAATAATAACATTTATAAATAGTATTATGTAACACATATTTGTTATTTTGTTGTTGAATATTTGCTGATTAGATTGTTCAATAAGCATAAACGGAAGTGTGTACCATACTATAGGCGGGGCTACAGAGAACACTCTGGAACCTGTATATTTGGATCAATGACGGATTACGAAAATGGGTTCTGAATATCTATTAATGTTCTCGGCGGTTTACGAAGTGTCAATGCATTACCTTCTACGCATATATTCTATATTGTCACATTTTACCAATCTTTTAATTTAATTGAGATAGCACGCGATATTACTATGAAGGTAATATATATATATATATATATATATATATATAGTATTCTGGCAGCATATCTAATCAATATATTTAATCGATTTATTATCGTATTCGTAGCCTATTGTGGCAAGTGCTGTATCTATCTTATTTCAATCTGGAAATTATCATTTACTGAACCAGATTATTAGCTGAAGGTATATCGATCAATTGTCATATATCTCTATATCTTAACATTATGAGGTGGTAATTTGTATTATTAATAATATTTATTATTGATATTGTTATCCATTTTTATATACAAATGTTTATATTATTAATGTAGAGATTTTAAATAGAGTAGGTGAATGTTATCTATATCCTATATAGGGGAAAGTAACCGAATACGGACAGTTCCCGAATACGGACACTCTCGGTATATCAGAAACCATAAATCCTACAAAAAAATTTTATTTAATAAAATATTCATAATTATATAAATAATCTAAAAAAGTATTTTTTTGTATTTTAATTATTCAAAATATTGCTGATTTTTTTATTACGTTTTTAAATTTATGAAAAAAAATTTCAATTTAAAACCTTCTCAAGAATATAGAAATATATCGATAACATATTACACAATATTATTAAAAAATAAAGCATTCTAAAATGATATATATACATAATTTCTATATTTGTTATCAAATATTCATAAAGTTATAAGCATATATCTAGAGGTCATATAAGTCCCTAATACGGACAGTGTCCGTCGGACACTCTAGATGTCTTAATACGGATACCCTATAACTAATCAGCGCGTAGCGTATACGTGAACTATTCTGGTTTTCATAAAAATCGCGTTTGTTATAATATTAATACCACCAATAAAGCTAAATTTACAATTTTTATTATTTTGATATTTAAATTGTATTATTAATTAAAAAAATAATAAAAATATATAAATTATTAACTAATTAAATTAGAATAAATTATTCATAAAATTAATTATAAATAATGTAATTTTAATTTTTCTGGTTGATTCATCACTAATATATAGTTTATCTAGTGGTATATAGAATGTCCGTATTATAACACAGAATGTCCGTAATCGGACATGGGTACCGAATACGGACACTCCCGTTATCTATGGAATTAAAAGATTAAATAAAATTTTAAAATCACAATAATATCTATAATCATATAATTTTAATATTTTATAATTTTTGAATAAACATAATGAGTCATAAAATGATAAGACACTTTATTGTTAAAGTTTCCGTATTAGGTTACTTTCCCCTATCATGTTATAAATAAAATATTAAGTAATATATAAGATTAATTTATAATATTAGGAGGTGTGAACAAATAAGAATTACTAAATAATGAAATGATTTAAATTAGTTTATTTCGGATACCAAGTATATTTAAAAGCATACGCATAAAATATGAAACTATTATTATGAGATATCCAACATATATAGATAAACTTCCAAATGGAGAATTAATTAAAAGCACTCGTCTGCAATATTCATATATGTTTTCAGTACCGACGATATATCTAATGAGAATTGGAAATAGAACGTCCAGTTGGGATGTTCCTGACCTTACATAATACTCTTTCAATGACATCACGCTGCTCGATGTGTATTCAAGAAGAAGTTGCGACTTTATTTGTTGACAATTTAATTTAATTTGTAGGCCTATATATTATTAACATTTGTGAGATTTAACATTATACGAGTGTTTATAAATAAATGATTACCTTATAAGGTATACCTTACCTTACCTGACCATAGTATGTAATACAATACATATAATATAATGTTAACTTAATAGATAGAATACACTAAATTCTAAGGTATAATATATATTTAATGATAACAATCATATAAACAATAGGACATTTTAGGACATATGTATTAGTATTACCAAAGTTATGATTTTTTTTCAATTAGGAATCAACGGTAATTATTTTAAATTCATATGCAATATTCATTGAAAAGTTATAAATAAATAATATGATAATCATTATTCTATATTGTATAATTACTATATAATAGTGCTAACAATAGATCACGATATCTATTTATCTCCTACAGAATGTAATATTATAAATAGTATTCTCACTGAAACTGGTAATAACAGTTATATTGTGATTTTATTATTTCTACATATACAGTTAATGATATTCACATTTTATTGCATAACTAATTAATTACTTTCTTATTTACTTGCATTTATAATTAATATTTAAAAAAATATATTCTCTTCATAAAAACATAATTTTTCGAACTAATTATCACTTGACATTCATTTATTTTATAATTTATCTAAAATAAGCATACATTTATAAATGAACAAGTTCATAAATTCATATACACTGTAAAAAATTAGGGTACAAGAGTAGTAAAAATTAGGGTGTAAACCATGTCTGTATAGCCGTACCCTAATTAGGGTCCATCATGCTATAAATGAATACTTGTACCCTAAAAAGATTGATGTGTACCCTAGCAAATTTAATTCTTCTGTACCCTAAATGTACCCTAATTTATTAACGATGTTGTACCCTAAATTATTATTGATGTCGTACCCTAATTTATTAATGATGTTGTACCCTAAATTATTATTGATGCCGTACCCTAAATTATTATTGATGCCGTACCCTAAATTATTATTGATGCGGTACCCTAAATTAATATTGATTCCGTACCCTAAATTATTATTGATGCCGTACCCTAATTTATTATTGATGCCGTACCCTAATTTATTAACGATTTTGTACCCTAAATTATTATTGATGCCGTACCCTAATTTATTATTGATGCCGTACCCTAATTTATTAACGATTTTGTACCCTAAATTATTATTGATGCCGTACCCTAATTTATTAACGATTTTGTACCCTAAATTATTATTGATGCCGTACCCTAATTTATTATTGATGCTGTACCCTAACTTATTATTGATGCCGTACCCTAAATTATTAATAGGCTAGAATGATAACAAATACATCATGGAAAGACAATATTACCAACATACAAAGTACATGGAATGCCAAAGATCAATTGGGTAATTAAACAAAGAAAATTGCAACTAGCAGGACACTGCATAAGGTACACAGCTTAATTTTATGGAAGACAAAGAACGGCATGCTATACAACATACGAAACAGGGAGACAACCCACAACATCTATATACATCATAAAGAAACATTGGGTCTGTTAAGAAGACAAATTACAAACACTGATGACGGACTGAGAAAAATGGAAAATAATAACATGATATGGTCGCGTGAGAACTCTGTAATTAGGTATTAATAAATAAATAATTAATCTTAAATTATATTTATTGTAGAAATCATTTCCCCCAGGTCCTCTACATTCGTCTTTTCAGATACCTATAGAAAAACAATAATTAATAAATATTGAAGTGAATGTGTATTATACAATAACTAAAAATTAAACTGTCTATATTAATATCATCAAGTCACTTTGTCCTCCTATTGACCCTTTGTTGCATTTCCTTTAGCACATCTCCTCATCTAGGACCTGATAGGATTTTAAATGTTCTTTGCATATAGCTGATGTAAATATAATAATAATTAATAAATATTTAATTTAAGTTTTATTTATACACTCTTTTTTTTTTAAATGTCTATTAGTAATAAATATATAGATATTATGTAGGGATAGGTCAGGATGGTATTTGTAAATGATAAGTCTTTTTTAATTTTTGGAAAAGTTTATTTCATGTTTTAATGATGTTATAATATTGCTTTATTGTTTATGAGTATATATTATATATATAATAATTGTAATATAAATATTTATATATATATATATATATATATATATATGCATCCATATGAATAACTATATTTAATACATATCTAATTAAAATTTCTTTGACAAATTAATGTATGTTCTCATAGGAACAACCTTTTTTACAACATATAATACTAATCACTGTGAAATATATATATATATATATATATATATATATTATATTGAATATTATATCAACTATTAATGACTAGTGTTTATTGTTAACTCATGTTTTATATAAACAGGTCAACCATAATAATTATTATATTTGTAATATTAATTTATATAATAAATATACATTAAATAATAATACCTATCAATTATATAAAAACTCACCATTGTTGCATATTCCTCCTCAGATTGCAGTGAGTTCTATATCTCTACAGTAAATACCCAGTTGACGCAACTGCAACAGACACTAGATATAATAGCCTCGTCTGTATTATTCTTTACCTTGTTCTGAGAATATATTGAATATAAATTAAATGATATATATTATATTAATAGATATATATTAAATAATTCAAACACATTATTTTTCCTGTTGAATTATTCTCTTTTATATAATTATTGTAACTAGTTATTAAAAATAAATTTATATAGGATACTCACATTTTAATTATTCATTTATTTATATATATATATATATATATATATATATATATATATATATATATATATATATATATATATATATATATATATATATATATATAGTATACTAGAGTATATAATAATAGTATAAATATATATCTTATAAGATCTTATATTATATATAAGAAACTTTATACAGTTAATATCATATATGATAATACTATATAAAATATAGAATTGTAATTAGAAAAATCCACTATATTATATTAATTACTGCAGTTATATATATATAATAGAGTATATTATACTTTTGAATTATCATACGAAAAATCATAAAATAACTATAATATTAAATCTATAGTTATTAAGTAATTATTAAGTAACCTTATCTTTATTTTCATTGTAAATTAATTTTTCAATAATTCGCAAACTTCCATCATAAAATATAAGATTCCCGCATCTATTTTAGGAAATATTAAATTATATATTTAATTATACATTTTATATCTATATTTGATTAAGGATAGAATGATATTGATAATATGTGTACAACAGTTAACATTATTTATATATATACCTATTATTAATATTATTTAAATTTAATTACATTGTGAGCTAAAAATAAAATAAATAATTGACCATATATGGATATATATGGTCAATTATATTATGGTATACTATCCATGGACTAATAAAATATAATTGCATATTTATTTTATATAGATATTTAACTAATGTTATTAATTAGATAACTAAATTACCTGTTTGATCAATTTGCCTAGTAGCGCTACATCAATATATTCGTTTATATATTTGTGTATATACGTTATATGCTTTATCATACCCATCAACTCACTATTCCTCTCCGGCAGTTTTTATAATATTTTAAATGAAATTTGAAATTCTGCAAATAATTCATCAGTTTCCTGCATATTAATATATAGCATATAGTTATCATGACTTTATAATATATATATATATGTAATAAAGTGAATGTTCTAATAAAGTTTATTAATCAAAGTAAAGACCTGTTGAACATAAAAATAATATAAAATAATAATTATTATTATAATAATAATAGTACCTACCCGATGAGATGCAGACCGAAGAATGAGGCAATCTCACCGAGTGGAATTTATTCTATAGAAAAATAACGAAATATACTTTACAGACGATAAAAATATAAAATATCAGAAAAATAAACATTTACATGGCTATGGCTATGTAATTAACACAGATCGAGACACCGAAATATAGTTTAAATTAAAGTGGTTATGTAGATACATAGATTTCTGTTACGTAATGTTAAATACATTTAAATGTATATTACATTACTCGATATATCTACAACTTTGACTTTATAACATATATATATAATTATATAATTATATTCTAACAATTTAATTATATATTATAAAATTATAAATTATATAAACTTTTATATTATTATATATATGATATAATTTGTATATATATATATATATATATATATATATATATATATATATATAATATAAGTATAAATACCTTATGTATATTGTAATGTGTTAAAAAATAGATGCTTATCATGTTGAGTGTAGATGGACATAGAATATGTTAATAAATAAAATGGAATTATGTATATATATATATATATATATATATATATATATATATATATATACATATACTCGAATAATTATAAGTATGTGTATATAAAATATAGGAAATATGTATATGTGTACATATTTCCCTATTGGGAATCTATATAGTTTCTCAAAACTATAGTTTAATTGCAATTAGAAGCAATAAATGCTATGTCTATAATAATAAAACACAACAATAAGTAGACTGTTATATTAAGGATATTATGAAGGATACTATTATGAATTATATTTCTTATACATTTTATTTTCAATCAAATATAAACTTAATTTTAAAATGTTATGGTATAACTTATTTTATTTCCATATTGTATACAGGGCCGGCTTAAGGGGGGGGCAAATCGGGCAATTGCCCGGGGCCCCAAATTTTGGGGGGCCCATGAATTATTTGAGACATTTTTTTTTACTATTTATATGAAAAAAAAAATTGTCTTAACTATTTTTCTTATATATTATTAATTCTAATTAAAAAAATAAAAATAATATAATAAATTAATTAAATATGAGTCATTTAGGCCGATTTGAAGAGTGAATTTTACAAAAATTTCTAAATTGACACGAAGATATGGTGGAAACAGCTACATGAAGATTTTGGAAAACATGCTAATAGTGATAACATAGATCTTTTCACACATCTCTGATTGTTAGATCAAATAGTATGAAACCGATTGATAAATAATTGTTTGATAAACTAGAAGGTGATAAATGATAAACGTATTAAGGTATTATTAACCATAGTTAAATCTTAACAATTTATAATTCTATAATTAGTTTACAAAACAAAAAGTATACTTTTTTTTATTAAAATTAAATATATTTTATAAGATATATTTTAACTATGATTTCTGATATTTGTAAAGGATTATATTGATTATAAATTACGAAAAAAACGATATTCTATATAGATTTATAATTGTTATAGTAATTAAAAAAATAGATATTTTCAAAATAATTTTTCTCAAAATAATTAACTTTCTCTATCTTATGCTCGTAGTAATCAAATGTGTATATTCTCATAGTGTATATATTATTATAATTGTATTAGTACACATAATATATATATAATAGTTTTAACTTAAATAGGATTATTCTGCTTTAGGTTATTCCTATAGTATTGTCAATAATATCTATTGATGAAAGGGAATTATGTACATAAAATGATTATCTTTTTCAACATACTATCATTACAGAAAGATATTATATTTATTGAAACAGATATTATTTATAAATATATATATATATAACATACATATAATACTAAAGGCATTTTTTCAATTATCCACCTATTACTTGCAAATGAATGTTTAGATTGACATCACCCTCATCTATATATTTACAAATAAATACACACAATGGCGATATTCTTATTGGAGAATAGGTGATAAGTTATCACTGATAACTACAGAATTGAAGAAATACAAAATTCAAAATATTATATTATATATCAGTGTACTCAATTCCATATATATCACATCGATATATATTATCGTTATTTATATCAAGTTAGGTAGGTATTATAGCCTACTATTATTATATAGGTATTTATTGATTTACGACGTACAATTCTACGTTGAGATTCATTATCACTGATAATTTATCACATTGGTCAATATTTAGCTACCGATCTATTAGAATTTTTTCAATAATAATATAATTATAATAGATTATAGAGCTCAAAGTTATGAAAATGCCAGCATATGTCTGGAAGATTCAATGACATGAAATATATTATAATAACTATGGACTATGCATAGTCCATTGTCAATATGGATTCACATATCTACACTGTGTATTCCTTAAATCTGGTTGGGCAAAATGCCGTTAAATCTTCGACAAGTGTAGCAATATTCTTTGCCTTCATCCCAAATCAATATAATTTATTTAGCAAAACTATATAAATAATATATTAACATCTAGATTAAAGAAGAATATAATATTTTTTATTAAAAGCATTATCGAATATAAAATGGTGATCGCAAGCAGATTATGTTAGTGCAGTCTCTTGAGAACTTCTTATAGGACATAATTACATAATTTATATCTGAAATTATATGTTAAAATATAACTTAAATTACATTACTAGAGTCAATGTATTTATTCAATAAAATGCAATTTTAGAATTTGAGACTTCGATATAATGAAAACCGTGGAGCTAATTACTTTGTAGAATAAAGTCGATCAGAAAAGTATACTTTTATACTATATATTGCAATTAGGTTACATTGAGATAATATCGGTAATACAAAATATTGATGCACTCTATAAATCAGTGGTTCCCAACCTATGGGTAATTGAGTATTTTGTGTAGGTCCTGATCCAATTTCTAAAAAATAATATAAATGCTTTTATATGCAAATTGGATTTATGGTCGAGAAAAATTTAAGATGGAAATATATATTTAAATATATGTATATTAATTTTTATATGATTATTTTATGATTAAAGTATAATAATAACAAAATAAAATTTGTCATTGGGTCATGGTATATTTTTTAATTAAGAATTATAAAAAAAGGATCACGGTGAAAAAAGGTTGGGAACCACTGTTCTAAATATATATGCGAGAAAAGAAATTATTATGAGGAGTTGATTAAAGTATACAAACAAATTACAAAATAATTATTATAATGATAACATATGATAAAATTGAAGAGTTATAAATATTAGTTTTTGCCATTACATTTTGTTATTAAATTATTATGGCCCATGCGTTTTTTTTGCCCGGGGCCCATAGTATGCTTAAGCCGGCCCTGATTGTATACCATATAATTCATAAAGTTATACCATTATATTTAATAGCTAATGGTAGGTAATACCTATAACTACAGATTACGAATGTTATACCATATAATTCGTAATCTTATACCATTTAAATTAAGCTATATGCATATTTATACCATGGTATAACTAAAAAAAACAAATGTTATACTATAAAATTTGTGATCTTATACCATTTAACGTAATTGTATGGTATAACTCGTATTTCCATATGTTATACCATATAATTCATAATGTTATACCCTTATTTGTAACAGTGTATAGGGTATGAACTATAGTTGAGACTTACAACCACCACCCCGGGCGTTTATTATATTAGGGTACATTTGAGTAATGTTATATTTTTGAACATGGTGTACCCTAACAAATAGATATTATGTACCCTAAAAATGTATAGTGCTGTACCCTAACGATGTTGTATATATTGTACCCTAATTAGGGTACATCACTATCATTTTTCATTTTTTGATACAGTGTACCCTAATTAATAGCATTGATGTACCCTAAAAAAGCGTTGCATCGTACCCTAATGCATTTGTTCATGGTGTACCCTAATTAGGGTACATCACTCATAATATTCGATTTTGCGATTACCGTACCCTATAAAAATGAGTTGTTGTACCCTAATTTTTTACAGTGTATGAACTAATAATAATTATGTTCTCCAAAATTATATGAATATTTATGTGAACTTACATGAAACATATCATACTATAGTATAGGTATATACAGTATATACAGTATATATATATATACAGTATACAGTTATATTGTATTTATATTATATTTCTAAAAGTATATATATATATATATTTATTAATATTAATTTAAAACTATATACATATATTTATTAATACTAATTTAAAATATAATATAATATGATATTAATTGATATTAGTTCATTTTATTTAAGATACGTAGTTTTATTGTAACATATTGTTACATATAACATATTATAAATAAAATTGCAGTGAAATACGTTAGTATCAGATTTCACATATAAATATATTTCGAATATAGTGACATTCGATGACAGATGAATCGGAATTATATATATATATATTTGTATATCGCCTATAATGATAATCCATTTATAAGACAATTTGATAATAACATTAATATCTTGATTTTAATATACCTATAATAACTCGAAAATAATATGTTATAGACTATAACGTATAGGTGATATATACTATATTACACATACTCGCGCTGATGGCTATACTATAGTATAGTATTATAGTATTATAATAACGGGTAATAATATGTACATACAAAGTCACATTTCGATAATATTCATTTAAACCAATTGCTATCGTCGAAACATAAGTTATTAATATTTTAAATGATTTATTTATTATTATTTTCATCATACTGTATATATATATGCGTAAATAAATAAATGTAATATATATATATATATATATATTATAATTATTATACTATGGTTATTGTGTATTTAAATTGTGTATACAAATAAATAATGATATATAATAAAGGATATATTTTTTTTCTTCGAATAAATGATCACCACATTAAAATAGTAACCACTCAATTGTGTTATATATCGATAACATGCTTATAGCGACATACATTGATAATCTAATACATATACGTCGTTATATGCGGAGTTCTCTTTATAAAGATATATATATATATATATATTAAAATATATATAAAAATATATATATATATATATATATTAATTTCATGTATACAACATCAGTATTTATGTTCTGTAATTAATTTGAATTATTTTTAAATTATTTTATTTTGGTGGATTCCTTTCATATTATCTAAGAACTTATAAGTTCAATCAATAGATAATAATAATAATAATAATAATATAATTTATTGAATATAGAAAATAGATATTCAATATGACATAAAACAGGAGATAAAAATAATAGTACGAAATAAAATAAAAGTGTTAACATTATTGATTTACATATGCCATTTCTTAGCTCGTATATGCTAATGATATGCCAACAAGGCCTCGACAGATCTCAGCTTTTAGGAAAGGGTGAATCATTTCCTATGCCGTGGGGAGGAAAATGTGACCAGTAGATTCCACGCTGACATCCTTACTCCCCGACACCCGTCACAACCCCACTGACCTAACATAACACACGAGGACTAACAGTAAATAAGGTAATAAATAAAAATATATAAATAAATGTACAAGGTAGGATGAACATGTTCATCAACTACCAGACAGTATCGCAGAAACACCCGATTTAAATAATGGAAGATACTTCATTACGGTTAGATGAGCAGGCAGATTGTTCCATGTAGCCGAGACCCGATTGCTGAAGAAGTTGTGTGATCGGTTATTCTTGGAGATATATCTTTTAATTTTCACCGAAGGCCCTCTAAGATGATTCGTGTAGGTCCACAATAAATCATCTACATCCACATCAACGAGACCATTGACTATTTTGTAAGTCAGTACCATATCAGCAACATGCCTACGGGAAGAAAGTGATTTTAGCTTTAAAAATAGTAATCTATCAGGGTATTCTAATGAACCTAAATTGCACCTAAAGAAAAGCTTACGAGTAAATAGTCTCTGAACCAATTCGAGTTTGGTGGAATTACCATTTGTTCTGAAAGGAATGGATGGGTTCCAGAGACTGGATGCGTATTCAAGGACAGGTCTTACATAACTCATATATGCTAGTGTCAATGGTACATGTTTGTTACATCTAAATACTCGAAAGATTATATTAATCATTCTGTATGCTTTACGGATAATATTATAAATATGATCATTAAAAGATAGATTATGGTTGATAATTACACCTAGATCGGTGTACGTATTAGAATAGTTTAATTGAACACCGTTAATCGAGTATGAGGATATTTCATTACCCTTACTAGACATTATTGAGCATTTATGGATTGCTAAATTAAGACCTGATAATTTTGACCAATCATTTAATTTGGTTAGTGCATTATGCATATAGTCCATTTCAAATTCATATTTATGGATAAGAGAAAGTTTGGCATCGTCAGCAAAAAGGGTACATATGATCTGAGGTAGAATATATTGGGAAGGTAATTTATGTAGATTATAAATAAAATTGGTCCTAGACAAGAACCTTGCGGAACCCCTGATGTTGCCATAATATTATCAGATACATTCATACCAACCTTAACACACTGGTGTCTATTATGAAGATATGATTGTATCCAGTGTAGTACATTACAAGTTATTCCTAGAGCTTCAATCTTAGATAATAGCTTAGCATGTGATACTGTGTCGAATGCCTTTGCGAAGTCGATGTATGTAGTATTCAAAGTATAGTTGTTGTCCATGACTCGGGCTAGATTCCTATAGTATTGGATCAACTGCAGAGTGGTTGATTTTCCCGATAGAATGAAGATGAAATTTTTTATAACTTATAACCATATGTGGCTATGATGACCCTTCGAAACTACTTTCGTGTTAATGTATTCATGGTTTTAACGAGAGCCGATCATTATATGTATACAAAATTATAATTATATAAGATAACTTCTAAATATTATTTTAAGTCTTGTTTTAATGGTCCGAACTTTTCTAAGTGATTTTTCAAAATGGCAGATAAAAGAAATTAAAGTTGTAAACAAAAGTTAGGTGTGCTAGTATTTATTATTATGTTGATCAATTTTGACAAATTAAATGTATACAAAGGATATATATATATATATTGTCTAAGAATATTCTTATAATATACATATATATGTCGTATTTCATAATATTTCAGATTAAAATAACTAAAATTAGCAGATAAAAGTTATATTAATATATATATATATACATATTATATACATATATTTGAAAATATGTATAATCATTAATATCTAAATAATAGTCTATTTTCTAGAATTATGTATTATAATTTTCCTATACAATAACAAATAACTTACATATATAACATATATTCATAATCTATAAATAGAAAATGTATTTTCCTAAATCAGATTAATGATATATTATATATTCACTTTATATATTTATTTTTGTAAGTAAATAATATATATATATATATATATATATATATATATATCGATTAATATATCGATTAATATACATTTAAATACACTCAGCTTATTTCGGTGTCATGCTCTGTTAATTTCATAGACATATCTATTTCAATTTTTATTTTTTATATATATATATATATATATATATATCGATTAATATACATTTAAATGCTCTAAGCTTATATAGGTGTCATGCTCTGATAATTTCATATCCATGTCAATTTTTATTTTTTTTGAAATTTATATATATATATATATATCGATTAATAAACATTTAAATGCTCTAAGCTTATTTAGGTGTCATGCTCTGATAATTTCATATCCATGTCAATTTTTATTTTTTTTTAAATATATATTATATCGTCTGTAAATATTATTTCGTTATTTTTCTATAGATCTCACCGCGGTGAGATCTAAACACTCTTCGTTGTGTATCACATCGAGTATGTACTATTGTTATTATAATAATAATTAGTATTATATTGTTATATTTATGTTTTGATATTTAACATGTATTTGTTTAATAGAGTATATCGGATCCTTCACTTAATTACAATTGACGCTGCGGCCCGAAATACTCTATCATACACACATATCTGGTAGTATGCATTTCAATGAAAGAATTCAAAGGAAGAATTCGGCCTCTATACTAGATATATTCCAAAATGTTAGATCTATTTATATTTTGATTTTACAAATCTATAGATTTGTAAATATATTATTATTTATGTATAGTATAAATCTATATATTCATTATACATGTTGTATTCGGCGAAAATCTATATAAAATCTATATCCTAATTAACCGATTTCAAGAGTATATGTTATATATACAGTTCAGAGATATAGAATGATACGCGCCAGTTTATGGAATATTCTCAATTGTGCAATCACATTATTATATTATTAAACTATATCGTAGGTAAGACGTGAATAGAGATATAACTCCGTGAATTCAGTAAATATACTATCTCGGAGGTTATATGAAGAACTATCATGGCGATTATTTAATAATCGAATTCAATATGATGGTGAGTCAAACTATTATTTTGCTAGTACCTAGATTGTATTATCAGATAAATAATGAAATCCGGACTCCGAATCGCAGTTCATAACATCATCCATAGGGTACTTCTAAATCATATATGATCTATAGATTGACTCATTATAATCAAGAGTGATCAACGATAATTTATTCTAATTATATGACTAGCAAGGCTCTTCAAAATAACATTACGCTATAGAGATATATCGAATATACCAGCTAGATCCTAGGAATAGTTTCTGGGATTTACGTAATCTAGCTATGCAACTAGAAAAGCAGCGAGTAACGCAATCATCGCATGCTAATAATCCTTTTCTAAGCTTTACGGCAAAGCCACCGCAAATCATATATACCATTTAACCCATAAATACAGGTATGTGTTATATAGAGCAATGAAGGATGACCACAACTTGCTTCTGATAAGCAGTTATCATTGCCGGTGTTATTGCCTATATAATCGTAACATATATGACTGTTGTATTTATTATTTATTGTATGAGATTTAATTTTGTCAGCAGTGTATCAACAAACTGTGAAAATCAGATACTGTTTTACTTATTTTTCTTTCCATTACCAACTCAATTAGTTAAACTCCTAATGATAAGAGTGTTGTTCCATGACTCAATAATCCCAGATATATTATTAATTTTTGTAGTGAAAATTAAAAAAAATATCATCGATGAAAAAAGTAGTCTATCGGTGAAAATCATCAGTGAAAAAAATAGTCTAGAATTAATTAACAGAATCCATACTTCAGAGAATTATTTTCAAATGTTGACCAATATTAGTATGGACCTTAAATTTGTTATTCTATTAATTGTGTATTTTTTTATTCCAAATCAGTTCACACAATTATTAGCTATTTTAATTACATTTGATAATTGTTCTTTTCTATTATATATAGGTTATGTGGTAAGCAGGGCCGGCTTAAGCATACTATGGGCCCCGGGCAAAAAAAACGTATGAGCCCCATAATAATTGAATAACATATTAAATGGGCCATTTTAGCAAAAACTAATATTTATAACTCTTCACTTTTATCATATCTTATCATTATACTAATTATTTTGTAATTTGTTTGTATACTTTAATCAACTCCTCATAATAATTTCTTTTCTCGCATATATATTTAGAGCAGTGGTTCCTAACCTTTTTTCACCGTGACCCTTTTTTATAATTCTTAATTAAAAAATATACCATGACCCAATGACAATTTTATTTTGTTATTATTGTACTTTACTCATAAAATAATCATATAAACATTAATATACATATATTTAAATATATATTTCCATCTTAAATTTTTCTCGTTCATAAATCCAATTTGCATATAAAAGCATTTATATTATTTTTTAGAAATTGACTCATGACCTACAAAAAATACTCAATGACCCATAGGTTGGGAACCACTGATTTATAGAGTGCATAAATATGTGTATTACCGCTATTATCTCAATGTAATCTAATTGCAATACTTTTCTCATCGACTTTATTCTACAAAGTAATTTGTTCAACGGTTTTCATGATATTGAATTCGCAAATTCTTGCATTTTATTGAATACATACGTTGACTCTAGTAATGTAATTTACGTTATATTTTATCATATATAATATCAGATATAAATTATGTAATTATAAGAAGTCCACAAGAGAGTGCACTAACAGAATCTGCTTGCGATCACCATTTTATATTCGATAATGCTTTTAATAAAAAATATTATATTCTTCTTTAATCTATAGATTTAAATATATTCTTTATATAGTTTGGCTAAATAAATTATATTGATATGGGATGAAGTCAAAGAATATTGCTACACTTTTCGAAGATTTAACGGCATTTTGCCCAACCAGATTTAAGGAATACACAGTGTAGATATGTGGATCCATATTGACCATAGTCCATTAATGGACTATGGTATATTATAATATATTTCATGTCGTTGAATCTTCCAGAGATATTGCTGGCATTTTCATAACTTTGAGCTCTATAATTATAATCGATTATAATCTATTATAATTATATTTTTATTTAAAAAATGCTAATAGATCGGTAGCTAAATATTGACCGATGTGATAAATTATCAGTGATAATGAATCTCAACGTACAATCGTAAATCAATAAATACTTATATAATAATAGTACCTAATTTGATATAAATAACGATCATTGTTACCTACCTACATCATGTAGGCTACATGTGATATATCTGGAATTGAATACACTGATATATAATATAATATTTTGAATTTTGTATTTATTCAATTATGTAGTTATCAGTGATAACTTATCACCTATTCTCCAATACGAATATCGCCATTGTGTGTATTTATTTGTAAATAGATAGATGAGGGTGATGTCAATCTAACATTCATTTGTAAGTAATAGGTGGATAATTGCAAAAATGCCTTTAGTATTATATTTATGTTATATATATATATTTATAAATAATATCTGTTTCAATAAATATAATATCTTTCTGTAATAATAGTATGTTGAAAAAGATAATCATTTTATGTACATAATTCCCTTTCATCAATATACATTATTAAAAATACTATAGGAATAACCTAAAGCAGAATAATCCTATTTAAATTAAAACTATTATATATAGGTATATTATGTGTAATAATACAACTATAATAATATATACACTATGAGAATATACACATTTTATTAATACGATCATAAAATAGAAAAATATAATTATTTTGAAAATATCTATTTTTTTAATTACTATAACAATTATAAATCTATACAGAATATCGTTTTTCGTAATTTATAATCAATATAATCATTTACAAATATCAGAAATCATAGTTAAAATATATCTTATTATATACATCATATTTAATTTTAATAAAAAAAAGTATACTTTTTGTTTTGTAAACTAATTATAGAATTATAAATTGTTTATATTCAACTATGGTTAATAATCCCTTAATACGTTTATCATTTATCACCTTCTAGTTTATCAAACAATTATTTATCAATCCGTTTCATACTATTTTATCTAACAATCAGAGATGTGTGAGAAGATCTATGTTATAACTATTAGCATGTGCTCCAAAATCTTCATGTAGCTGTTTCCACCATATCTTCGTGTCAATTTTTGTAAAATTCACACTTCAAATCGGCCTAAATGACTCATATTTAATTAATTTATTATATTATTTTTATTTTTTGAATTAGAATTAATAATATATAAGAAAAATAGTTAAGAAATTTTTTTTTTCATATAAATAGTAAAAAAAAAATTTCTCAAATAATTCATGGGCCCCCCAAAATTTGGGGCCCAGGGCAATTGCCCGATTTGCCCCCCCCTTAAGCCGGCCCTGGTGGTAAGGAAGGATGTTGATAAGCCATATAACTATTTTAATTGCTAAATACTATATAGTATTATACAAGCAATATTGCTTAATTTTATAGTTTTCTGTTTTTATTTATAACAATGATTCAGATTATTCATCGTTTCTTAATATATTACATAATTCCAGTTATGTTATAACATTTGTAGAACTTTTATATTACATTTAACTTAACTGATCATAGTGGTAGAAATGTTTATAATACATTATCAGTGATCATTTATCACCCATTTCTATTTGCAATACAAAATAGTATATTTCCTTGTTAGGATGTATTTAAAAAGGTTCTTTCACATATATGTATCATTTGATCTGCATATTTCATTAATCATATTCTACGTTTGAATACAATATTAGCATTTTATATACTTATTTATCTATCAATAGTTATATTAATTCTCAGTTTCAACATATATATTAGTCATGCATATGTATGAATTGCGTATGTATGAATGGGAATCTATAGATTCCTGGCTATAGCTATATATGTATACATTGGTAATGTATTATTATATTACATATACTTACGTTATTAAATTACCAGTAGTAATTCCTCATAATTAAATCATTTTCATAATGTCGATGTATTAATTTAATATGTTACATAATTCTTTGAATATTTATAATATTTTAAGTATAATATTATATTTTTATAATAAATTATAACATATATTAAAATTATACGTATTTATTAATACTTATATAATTCATAATAGTATTAATACATTTCATTTCAGATACTTATGTATTGTAATATGTAACATATAATAATTACAATTATATTAATATCAAATGTCCATTTCTCTTTTCATCAATGATTTATTCTGTAATATTTATTTATTAATTAATATTTTGTAATAAGTATATTTTATAGTTATTGTTAAATAAATTGATATAATATATAATTTTATGTATTACTGACATAATTAATATATTTAATATAATAAAATTGTATTGAAAATTTATATGCATTCATATAAATATTGAATTTGTATATTATGCTGTTTAATAAATATAATAAAATGAAGAATTTGATAGCATAGATAATTGATATTATATACAATATTTATTATTATTTAGTTCTAAATATATTCTACAAGATACAAAAATCAGTTATTATGTTATGCATTTTAAAAGTTAATATACTTCAAAATAGAAATCTCCTATTGTCACCATGTAAATAGTCAATATGTATCGCATGTCCTTAATAATAACGACATTTGTACAGATATTGCATATAATTAAATAAATTATACCCGATTAATCATGCTATATTACAATCTACTCTCTATGTGTATGGTATAATAGAATACTTATAGACCTACTAGGCCCGATCCTATACTTATTCTATATTAATGACATATCAAATTGTCCAAAAATATTAGATTTTACAATTTTTTAGATTAAACCTCTTTCACATTAGAAAATCAGATGGCATTATTCAATTAAAAATAATATACATTTTTAATTAGGTGAACTTAATGATTTTTAATTTCTAAGACAAATTCATTAAATACCAATAAAACAAAGTATATTATTTAAAAAAATATATTAATCAAAATATTGATCAAATAGTATTATTGTTCGTGTAAAATGTACTATTAATTGGGATAATTATAGATGAAAACTTAAATTGAAAATAGCACATCAAAACAATATATTTTATTGAATATTTTGGATTTTTAACAATACTGTAATATTATTAGGTGTAATAATTAATACTCAAATATATAATATATTATAATATTACAGTACAATATTATCAGATTTATTTAAAATAATCTGATTATAGTAATACCAAATCCCCCGGACTTTTCAACAATTAATTCCACATATTTTTATCGAATTAAATGTTATGTTTCAATTAATTATATATCATATCCAACTAAATGTAATGCACCTAATACTAATATAAAATATTTAAGCGTACAAGATATTGTATACATAGTACATATACATATATGTCATGATTTTGTTTACTATCAACACTCTTTATAGTTGTTGATATTGTGATTTTTATATTTTATAGCGATTATTTAATGTGTTCACATATTTATAATACATTTTTATAATATATTTATGTATATACAATACTACAATTCTTTTTATATGTTTTCCTTTTATAATTTTGATAAATTAATATATTTATATACTTGTTGTTTATATATTCTAATTAATACGTATATGATAAATAGATGAAATACAATATATATTGCAATACCTTTTTAATATTTCGATTTCGCAAGGTACTTTCCCAAATATACTTAAAAAAAGACAAGTTATTGTTTTATTTAAAAAAGGCGACAAAACTTTACCAGGTAATAGAAAAATTTCTCTATTATCACAATTTACCAAAATATTTGAAAAGATAATTAAAAATCGAATGAATGAATTCATGAATACATTTTCTAAGATTAATGAATCTCAATTTGGATTTAGGAAAAATTGTAGTACAAATGATGCTTTGAATTATCTTATTGAAAATATTACTAATGATTTGGAAAGTAAATTGTTATCAGCTATTTTATCAATCGATCTATGTAAAGCCTTTGATACAATATATCATAAATTACTGATAACAAAAATGAAAAATTATGGTTTTAGAGGTGTTGCAAAATATTTTTTTACAAGTTATCTTGAAAATAGAATGCAATGTGTTATTTATAATGATACTAGGTCTGATTTTAGAAATATTAATATTGATGTTCCTCGAGGTTCTGTTTTGGGTCCTTTACTTTTAATATATTTTTTAATGATTTACATATTGTTTTTAATTCTTCTATTCCTATTTTATTCGCTGACGATAGTAATTTAATTTTTAAATATAAAGATGCTAATACTCTTAAATTAACCATGAATAATGAACTTAATAAATTAAATATATGGTTATCAGAAAACGAACTAACTATTAACTTACCGTCTTATATTTTAATACATGATAAGTTTAATGATAACAAATATATAAATAATTTTGTTTTACATATAAATGGTAATATAATTAATAGAGTACAGTATTACACATTTTTAGGAATCACTATAGATGATAAATTAAATTGGAAAAAACATATAGATAATATAGCGATTAAGCTTTCTAAAGTTGTATCAATTATACATAAATTAAAATATTCACTTCCTACTATAAAATCATTAAAACTAATTTATAATACATTTTTTATATCTAAACTAAATTATTGTAATACTGTATGGTCTACTACATATATATATAATCTAAATAGATTAATTATTATACAAAATAAAGCCATCAGAGCTATTTTTAATATTTCAAACAGATGTAATACAGATAAATATTATAAAATACTGAATATCTTAAAATTTAATGATATTGTAAAATTAAATACTCTAACATTTATGTTTAGGATTATTAATAATTTTACACCTATAATTATTAAAAATATGTTCTCTATTAAACAATGTATATATAGTCAAAGGAACATTTTTAAATTTGTTATTCCTTCTGTCTATCTAAATATAAAAAAAATCTGCATAACTTACAATGGTCCTTTTTTATGGAATCTTCTAGAAAACAATTTTAAATTATTCAATAATATAAATTCGTTTACTAGAAGATTAAAATACAATTATATTTCGATGTATTAAATACTGAATATAAATTATTTCTTCCTTATTTTATATTATATCTTACATATATTTTTTTTATATATTTTCCAACTATATATATTTTTTTATATTATATCTTACATATATTTTTTAATATATTTTCCAACTATATATATTTTTTAAATATTTTAAGTTACTTATACTCAATTATATTTATTATATTTTATTTTCTTTAATTTATTTTAAACATGATGAAGTAATTACTTGGGAATGGAATTTTTTTATTTTTTATTTATTTTATTACTTTCTTTATAATGTACACTTTTGAAATACTTGAGATTTTACAATTTATATAGCAATATTCCATTTAGCATTTACTCTCTTTAGAATATATTATATTTGACTTTTAATTACTTTTGTTAATATTTATTCATTAATATCTATTTATTTAGAATATATTATATTTGACTTTTAATTACTTTTGTTAATATTTATTCATTATTAATATCTATTTATTTATATGAATTACATATAACTTATATAGTGATAATAGTGATATATTTAATTTCCTATACATATGTGTGTATATTTATGTGTTTATGCATGTATGTATGCGTGTATATATGTATGTGCAATGCACATTGTGCATGTCTGTGTGTATATGTATTTGTATATGTATGCATGTGTGTATGTATATACACATACACACACACATATATATATATATATATATATATGAATGTGCATGGGTGTGTATGTATATGTGTATGTGTATATATATATATATATGAAAATAATATATTGGTATGAAATTATAGTTATTTTGTTGAATCACTCATTCATTCATTAAATTATATTTTTCAAATGTGGTTACATCTTTTTAATTCTTTTTTAGTTTTGTATAAGATTATCAAATTGCCTATTATTTTTATTATATATTTGTATTATTATTTTCCATTCTCGAATAATTACTCGGGTAGAACTAGATTAGCTTTTTTTTCTTCTACCCATTAGTTCGCTACACCTTCTGAGTTATATATATATATATATATATATATTTTTTATTTTTTCTTAATAAGTTTTTTAACGTTATTATTCAATTAATTATTATTATTGATTGATGCTGTTATTATACATACATTATTATTCATAATTGACATATTTTCATCTATATTTTACAATAATAACAAAATGATTATTTTTAAAGGTTAATAAATAGTTATTAACATTGATTAACATTGATACAATTTTATCTATACTGAATTCATATGAATCAATTGTATAATTCATAATTATTTAAATTACGAAGTTTCTATAACAATATTGAATGACAATTCACTCAAACTAATATTATTCATATTCGAATACTATTCACATTTGTATTAAATAATATATTGTTAAATATTAATATTGATATTTTAATATTGATATATATATATATTAATATTAATATTAATATTTGAATAGTGCATAATTCTAAAATAATTTAAATACAAACTTCGGTAGCAGTAATTATCTTTATTCCAATATCCTATCGGATTGCAAAATGTAAAGAGAGAAAAACTACATACTGTATATATAGACTATATACTATACTCTATACTCTAACTCTATAGAGTTTCTTACGACAAATTAAATACCGCACATCATATCTGTTATTACGTCATTATATATATATATATGTATATATATATATATATATATATATATATATATATATATATATATATATATATATATATAAATAAATAAATAAATAATAAATCAGATTTATTATTTCATGTTGTAAAGTATGAAATAATGGAGAAGTTAATAAACAAATGTATTTGTTTTTGCGAGAACTTCCCCAATCATCATATTCTAGATAAGTTAGATTCTCATGAGTAAAAAAATTTAAATATAAATAAATATGATGTAAAGAATATGTAAATAAAATAATAAAAATATGTATCAATAAGTCAAATTAAAAATAAATTATGTAAAGAATAAAAAATATGTATCAATAAGTCAAGTGTAAAAATAAAAGATGAAATATATATAAATATATATATATATATATTGATATATATTGATATTATTATCAAAGCTGTGGTATATTATTAATTTTAATTAATTTAAATATAAAAATAATTCATAATTATATAAATAGTACATGATTTACTAAATTTTAAAGCATAACTTAAATTTCTTATTTGCAAGTTTCGATGCCTTTACAGAAGAACCGGAACAACAATACTGCTTCATTCTCAACCTATATCTCTTCCTAATATATCACGTGATTATACAAAACTTATTTATTATATTATATTATATTATAACCATAAACTATTAGTAAAATAGAATATTAGATTATTAAAATTTGAAAATACAAAGTTACAAATTTAAATGATAAATACAAATATTAATATTTACCTATTATAATTTAAATTTTGAATTAACTAATCTAATAATTATAATTATCTAACATTAAAAATATATAATATTATTTATGTATCGTGTAAATATAAATTTTTAATATCGGTATAAAATGTCCTATATTCTAAAGAGATTCGTATATAATCTAGTAGTTAAGAATAACAGGTACACGTATCTAACACCTAAACAATGCTAACTAAGTCACATACTGACCTATAACACCAATATCTTCTCCACCAAAATCCGCACCTAGTCCTCTTCATATAGGACTCCCATTTCAGTTTCAAACACGCAAGTTGAAAAGGTAATACAATTTTAGAATTGCAGTGTCCACATAATAATTCTGTTAAATTGTTACGTAATATAATTATTACATAATTACGTGGTTATTAATAATATACCTAAAATGCCTTTCCTTTCATCATCAATAACTTGTTCAGTTTCGTTTAATCCTGCCTTTTTAATATCATTTTCATATAAATCTATTTATTTAGTGTATGCTATTAGTGATAATATCGTAGCATTTTTAAAATTAATTTAATTAAAATAATATATTTAAATTTAATCTATATTATATATAAAGTAAAATTAATTTGTTTATATATATATATATATATATATATATATAAATATATTTTAATATTGATCGTATTGTACTGCAATTGCGATAAATGCCACTGTATTCATGAATATTAACTAATTATCCATAGTGTAATTTTAAAAATTCCTATCGTAGGAATCGAATTGTCATCTATAATTGGTATTTAGTCATTATCTTAAAATGTGTGATTTCAATTTTAAATTGAATTTAGAATTTTCAATAATAAATTAATTTATTAAATGTAAAAATTATATTATCATTACCTATTTTATTTATTTGTTCATAAATTAATGTTTTTAGCAACCTGGTAATGATTTATTATAACATATTATTTTTAGAAATTATTATTTATAAAGCATATCATTTAAATATATTTAAATACAATCAATAACTGGGCAACTTAGCCCCCTCTATTTATATTACTATTTATAGATACTTGAAATAATATAAAAATAAATAACCGAAAATACCTGTAGTACTGATATTTTCTCTAACCCTTTTAATAGATAAGAATTATTAAATTTAAAAACATATTTCTCACTATATAATTTCAAAATATATAAATATATTAATGTATATAATTTATACAAATACATGATATAACTATATATATATAATTATATATATATATATATATATATATAAATATATAACCGGAAATACAGGTATATTTCATTACAATCTAGCGTTGCATTTAAAAGATAGGGAGTTAGAGTGTCTACATGAATATAGATACATTTTGAGATTGTTTATAAATAATGTTTTTACATATATATAACATAGATCATATCTGTTACTACTTATCCATTACGTTATGTATATACATTATTAGATAATAAAAAGTATATACACAATAAAACATTTATTTGTATTAAATAATTATTTAATATATACAGATGTATTACTTTATCATAAAGAATAACATTGTATTAGCTTATATTAGATATATACTCTGCCTATTTTATAAAGATTCAACAATGGCAATAATATTTTTGGGGTTTTATATTAAGTAAAAATGAAAATATAATCATGAGGTATAGCTCATAAAATATACTTTTTATTTTATGTGTACACAATTCTGAAAATCACAATTCTAAAAAATGGGTATAGTAACAAATGGATAACATTTGCGATTGTGTATGTAATAAATTATTACTAACAATAATACTTTTCGTTTACTATGTAGATAACATTTATATCTATTAATATCACTAATGAAATACTATAAACCCATATTATTACGATCAAAGTATTGCTATTTGCTAAATATTTCAAATATTTCACTTCCGTTCTGTTTACAGGATTATATTTACATTGAATATTTGTGGCACTTATATATATCCTATTTACTTTTGAATGGCATATTATACATAGCGATACATAATTATTCTTGCATATTTTAATTACATATGTTTATGATAAAATATAAAAATATAATACAACGCCGGAACATAAGCTTTAAAATTAAATTACATTATAAAAATGAATAAGTATTATTGATTAATAATTAAATAAATATGTACGATAATTAGTGACGTATATAATAACTAATTAACACTAACCAACTAATTCAGCCACCTCCTTCTCCTCTTGTGAACTCGCATACGCACAACAATAGGTTATTGTGAAAAATAGCACTACGGGTAATAACCTCATTCTGTACAATATCATAGGTATTATATAATACATATAACAGTAATATAGATATAACTAGGCTTATAATTAGCAATTTACATGGATTAATAGTTATTGTTTTTCTTATAATTCTACTATTATGCAATTGATAGTTGGCTGATTTTACTTTTGCGTTTATGAACATATTAAGAATCTTATCAATTGACACTCCGATATTGTTTTCCTTATCTGATAGTTTGTATTGTGTATTATTAAGTGTAATGACATTATTTTCGTTTTATATACAAAACAATGATGCTGGTAACTGACACTGAAACTATATTGAGCTTATGAAAACTAAGATAACACTTAAATGATGCCTTTAATACGCATGAGTTAATAGCAATGCATTTTATAGAGTCTGAGACTGCATCGAAGGTTTAGGTAACCCATTCTGTAACTTAAACGAATATTTTGAGAGTGATACTGCATCGATGCTTTAGGTAACTGAGACTGAGACTGCATCGATGCTTTAGGTAATCGAGACTGAGACTGCATCGATTCTTTATATTTGAGCATCATTTACATATATTTACTATAGTAGGTATATTACTTTAGTACCCATATGATAATAAATAAGTACAGGATCAGGTAGTACATATTTATAAATATATTAGCATTACAATTAAATATATTAATATACAATAACTTATAATTATTTTAATATTATTAATAATATAATATTATTATTATAGATATCATTATTAGTTATTAGATACATCTAAAATAATTAAATTATAATGTAATACTAATTTAGTTATATAATTAATGATAGGTTATGTTTTTAATTCATTTTCGTATACTAAATATAGTTTAAAAAATATTTTATTAGTAAATATACTAATATACTAATAATATGTATTATTTCAATTGACGATCTACATAGCTTCTAGTAGATTAACCATATTGTGTATATTAAGGGATGGTGATATATATATATATATATATATATATATATATATATTATTTTTGTTATTGTCATTTTATATGATGGAGTCCTTTCATCCCATCCAGGAACTTAGATACATCTAGAATAATTAAATTATAATGTAATACTAATTTAGTTATATCATTAATGATAGGTTATGTTTTTAATTCATTTTCGTATACTAAATATAGTTTAAAAAATATTTTATTAGTAAATAATATACTAATAATATGTATTATTTCAATTGACGATCTACATAGCTTCTAGTAGATTAACCATATTGTGTATATTAAGGGATGGTGATATATATATATATATTATTTTTGTTATTGTCATTTTATATGATGGAGTCCTTTCATCCCATCCAGGAACTTAGATGAAACTTAACTTATAACCATATGGATCTACTATCCCTCGAAGCCGTTCTCATGCTGATCATTTATTTATAAATATATATATATATAATTAGGCCTATATAAGATCACGCATACATATTATTTTAAGACCAATTGTAATGGTCTAGGCATTACTTTAACCCGATTCATACTTCTTATATATATATATATATATATATATATGATAGTTATGTTATGAAAATATATATAATCATTTCAAATTAATATCGAAAAAATAATATATTATCAAGATTTATGTATTAGGTTTTTCCTATAGAATAATAAATAAATTACATATACGATATATATTCAAAATCTATAAATATAACATGTAATTTCCTAAATGATATCGATGATATATATTATGTATTCACTTTAAATATTTATTTATTTGCAATTAATTAATATATATATACTTATACTTATACTTATACTTATATATATATATATATATATATATATATGTATTATATTGTAATTGATGAAATACTTATACAATAGAGCCACAATAAGATATATATATATATATATAACATAATATACGTTATAGATATCGTTTGCTTGTAAGCTTTTTAGATTATCTGTGGTTTATTGAATACAACTAATATATTCCGTCTTTCCTGAGTGTATTTTCAGAACTAATTCTTTGGATAGTTCATTCCTCTTCTTGTCTGTGTAATAGCGTTGTAAAATATGTTGGTCTGTCCGTTAATATCGCAAGGTCATCTGCGTAATCAACATCTGTGACCTTAATATATTGGTGAAGTCTACTCTTTTTCTTTTTAAGTGCTAAGTCGAGATCACGATTCATGTCTAGCCATCGCTAAATCGATTTATAAAAATATAATTGAGACACACTATAAAGAGAAATGGCGCTATAGTGTGTCATATTGTAGTACAACCGCTGTGTTATTACACAATTGAATATCACCATCCGGTGATCGTATTTATAATTTCGTTAGGATATCATTATTTCACAGAATATCACATTTACGGTTTTTCAGGTATGCAATATGCCTTAAAATGATTTATTTATTCAATCTTTCCTCTACGTGTGCTATCGAATGCGTTTGTTAAGTAGATAAACAAGAGCGTGAAACGTAATCTTTTAGAATGTACACATTACATATGTAATATAAGAATTATAAGAATTCTTCTTATTGTAAGTATTTGTCCCTAAGTTAATCTGCTAGTTTTCAATCCGTTTTGTGATTGAGTAACACTGGATCTATTTCTTGTTTATTATTTTGTTTGAAAGCATTATATTGTAGATTTTGGCTGATAAGCATGTTAGTATAATGCTGCGGTAGTTTTTGTTGTGCTTAACATTCCTTTTTATGGGAATAGTAATATACAATCTTTTTTCATTCTTTAATTATTTAATTATTTTATATTTATCAATAGGTTCTTGTATATACACATTATCGCATCATTATACTAGAAGTTCCTGAAAAGCATTATGTACCATATTTATATTGGTATTTCGTCTAGTCTAATATTTTTCGATTTGTAATGCTACTAATGGATTTTGTTAGTTCAAACATTGTAAATATGCCGGTGTCCATGTTTAGTCCTTTATTATTTAAAGTTTATATATCTTATAAAATACTATAGTTAGATACTATAGTTAGAACCTTTGGTTTTTCACATAGTAGCTATTTAAAATAACCATGCCATAGTGTAATTCGTTATTTTCATTTGCTGCATTTAGTTTGGCTCTAATGCTATTTTTCTGACACTTACGTCATTTACTACTTTCTAAACTGCTGATGAATTCTTGTTCGAGAAAACATTCGTAATTTTATCGACCTTTTTTTTGAAGGAAATTTGATTGTTCAGTATAATATGTATCGTAGAGTATTTTATGTGCATATTTATATGTTTATAAGTTCTCTTGATATGGATTTGACTCTTTAATACAGAGCTATGTTCTTCAGATATTGGCGATGTTTTCTATTTATTATTTATTATGTATAGTCTAGTTAAGGGGATTCACGGTCTTTAAATGTCACTGTAATTAGATATGAAATTTGTTGTTGTTGAAAATACAAAATCTCATAAATTAATTAAAATCTTTATAATATTGTATTTCACATTTAATTGCTTAACATTAAGGGCGAGAGTTAAAATATGATTAATATTGTTATTTTAACTAAAAAATGGTATTACATATATATCCATGTTTAATTTCTTATTTATAAATTTGTAAAACTTCTCTAATTATTGTTGAGTATTTATATTTTATAAGTTGTTTTATAAGTGTAATCGATATAATAATTATTTGAAATTTACAGGAAATGTATTAATATATTCGGTATTTTTATAAATACTTGTCACATTTAATTGTATATTTCGATATTGTATAAAAATATTTTACTAAACAAATTTCTATATTTACATTAATCATAGATTATCGATAAATTCCATATAAACAATAAACAAATAACGTATGTGTATAACAAGATATTATTAGTTGAAAGGATATACTTCCATAGAAAATGTATGAATGCGTTCTTTCTATAATTATCTCTATCTATAGACTATAGTCAATACGTTATATTCTTGTATTTATTTTATATCATTCATTATTTATTTTTTATAATACTTTATAACTATTATTAAACTATTACTATAAATATAAATTTATATTTATATTTTATAACTTCTATACATATATTTATTTGTATATCGATATACAAATAAATATATGTATAGAAGTTATAAAATATAAATCGCATTATGCGATCGCATTATAATATATATTTGAGTACTATAAATTAGTACTAATTAATATTATATCAGTGTTGTTTATATACCATTATATATATATATATATAAATGTAATATATATATATTTTTTATAATCTTTTGTGCACAATAAACATGTTTATTTGTTTAAAAAAACTTTGAATGTCATTTTCTCGAGTTTCTACTTTTTCACTTAGTAACCACGTGTAATACCTACTACTTTTTAATATTTATTATTTTTATCTGAAATTTTAACTGTAAATGTATAACATATACTTCTATAAGAATCCAATTGGATGTATTATTATATTTTATATTAATCAAACAAGTGATAATAAACTTGCATTTTAATGACAAAAAATTAAAAATAAATATTTAACTAATTGAGGCTATTTTTTACACCATTTTAAATTAATTACATTTTTATAGACATATTCTATATGATGGAGGATAGTACTTGTTGAATAAAAACAAATTAAGTAATTATCTCCATTAGTTATTTATCTTTAGTATTTTAGATAGAGCTAAAATAGCATATGCTATTTTTATATCTAAACAATTATATTTAGATGAACTCGCGCCTCCCCCCTTAATATATATTATGTTATTTATTCTTTAGAATTTTTAAATGATGAGAATATTTTTTTTGAAAATATTAGAATTTTAAAAAGAGTAACAAATTTGATTAAAATAAATATTTATTTTTTAAATTTTATTATCAACTCTATATCTAATCACAAATATTTTATGTAGATACAATATATGTATAATATTTAACATATTGTTAACATTTGACTAAGTTTAGTTAATTATTTACTGAAAAGTAGTAAATTTCATGAGAAAATAAATATTCTGAGATAATTAATGTTAAAATTGTCTATATTATTTATAATGCAATGACGCTATGGTATTATTCTAGAATAACGCTAACGGCCAATCATTATTATGTAACAATAAAACCAACAGTTTTCGCCATAGCCACAACTATAGTTGACAATGAAAATAAGATATTATTTACAACACTGCTTTTAAATAATTAAAATTGATAAATTATAACTATCGAAAAACAGTGTTATAATATAATCATTATTTTATTAGAAATAGGTAGTTTTTTAAAATAACGTTTTTTATGCTTTATATATGTTTTTAAGGCTATGTGCGGGTATCAAAATACATAAATGTTTCATTTTTTATTACGATTGAATTTCATTATTTAATATATTATTTATTAGATGTGAAATTGTTGAACCAATGTTGATAATAATTGATAATAATGTTAACCAATAATATCATGACATATCATATATTATATATCATATATCTATATTATACTTGTACATATATATTTTTTATTTTAAAACCCGTGAATCCACTTAAACGTTACTTCCATTAAACGTACATAGTTGACCTTTTATTTTTTGGTTTACTGTGTTTAGACATATCAGTTATTTTCTTGGAAATATTCTTTTATCATTATCCCGTTTCTATTTGTTTATTTATTGAGAGCGAATTATAATTAATAATGGATTCCAATGTGTGCATACAAATCGGCTGCGATTATATTTACATTGCGTTTCGGTATTTGTATTGCAATAGATGATAGTTTTTCGTAAACATTTTCAGTTTCATCGATATCATTTATATTTGTTATACTCTAATATTCAGTAAAAGTTATTTTGTGGGTTCCCATTGAAATTTGCTATTATTATTCTTTCATATACATTTCGATTATGCAATTTCGATCAAGTACACTGTATGCATTTGAGTTTAGTAGTATTCCAATTCCATCATTAGATTGATTGATAATATTGATCATTATTTATACTATTTTTCTAGGATGAACATGTAACTATAGTTTCCAATCTCATATGTTAATATAAGTATGTTTTTTCGTATCTACATAATCATGTATGAAGCGGTGTTCTTGTAGGTAGATAATGATGTGTGTTTTCGGTGTAGGCTATCAGTTGTGTTCGTTTACTTTGTGTTCGACTGTGTCAGTATTACAGGAAGCGCTCAGTGTACCATGTACCATCTGCAGATGACCGATGCGGGATGAGATCGTGAAGTTTATGTCATAGTATTTCGATGTCTAGTGTAGTATGTACGTCGGTCGTGACTCCATACACATGCTAACAGTACTGATCTAGTTGTATTGATTTTCCAAAACTTTAATCTCTATACAATAAGTATTGCCACGTCCCATGCCCGGCTTACGATGTGTTGCGGTACACCTGTACGGTGGATGTAGGCTTTGTATATATTGCTACATGATGTCCAGGAGTTTTGTCCGGCACTGCTTATTGGTTATTCGTAGCAACCCCTGTATCTAGTAACATTGTTAAAATAATCAATATCACTGTAATTGTGTACTTGATTGGCATACTAATCTTTATACAGTGTAATGCGAATAGGTAGAGTTAAGTAGCGATACGGCTAATATTGTGTGTGTTAGGATACTAATTGTAGGAACTGTATAGGTATATTGAGGAAATAGTATTTATTTTATCATTAGTATAATAGAATATATAGTATATATACATGTATATACATGTATATACATGTATATATATTTATATATATATATATATTTATATAGTGCTATGTCACCCTACGTAATTGACTACTTTAAAATTACAAAACTACACTAAAATTAATTTAAACAAGTCAAAGTTTAATTCCTTTATTAATTTATCAAATCTCAACGTCTACGCACGACGACCAAATGGTAAAAAACCCAGATTATGTTAGGCTAGACACGCCCACGATATTTTAGGGGCGTGTACAATTATATTTCGGTAGTCTCTTGTATTCGCTGATTAATGTTCGATCTTTTATGGCGCCGTAGGTGACAGTCTGGTCGACATTATATATCCTATAATAACTCGCCGAATAATCCGCGCCGCACGATATATAATTTGTGCCTATATACGATTCATACCCACAATTATACCTTAGCTTATTCATTATCGCGCGCTAACCTTAAGATAATTCATGCGCACACACATATACACTAATATACTACATAACACACATATATATATATATATATATATACATCTATGTATATTGGTATTATTTTAGTGTATGCTATTTATATAAATTATATAATTATATTTAATAAGTTATTTAATATAAATATAATAGTACTATATAATAGTAATATAACACGTGTTATAGTTATATAAATACATATATTTGTATTATATTAATTATATAATTAAATATATATATATATATATATATTTATATATATATATATATATATATATATATATATGTATGTGTACGTATATACAATAAAATATAATGGTGTATGACATCTATATATCAGTATTATTCATGTAGAGCTACATATCGACATAGTATAACATGTTTTCTGAACAATAATATTCTCGATCATATTTCACAATAATAAGGAATTCATCTAGAACATTCATTATACACACATACATAGTTAGATGTAAACCATTGTATTCTGTTTATTATCTTTGACTAACACTAAGATGTAATACATCAAGAATACGTGTTTGCAGAAGTCAATAGTATTGACTCGATACTAACTTTATGAATGATTTATTATGTCATTTCAAGTACTATATTTAAATAGTAATAGTTATTTACAGATAGGACATAAATAAAAAACTATCAGAAATATTAATTTGTGTTTATTTCTATGCATGCATCTGTAGATGTAATATTTACTATATACATAAAATATAGAATTAATTAAAACTTTGTATTAGAAATATGTGACAGATTTTTGTTTAAGAAATATTGTATTGTAGATATCACCGATGCCCTTTAAGAAAATATCAAATGGGTGTGTCCAATTAGTTAACTAAATTACTATCTATCGATAGAGTATCGATTACATATAATTTAAATCGATATTCATAATAGATCTAAACGAACAGGTAATCTACACATATACTAACTATACTACTAGCGATACTAATATGTATGTTTTAATATCAAACCTTAACACATAATAAACAATTTATTTATTATTCTACCATAGTAGATCATGTATGGTCTGATTTCTTATTCTGATAATTTCACGACTATATCTCTTGACTGTAATCAACCCTATACCATGTTTCTAATAATAGAGTTATCTAGGTAAGCTTGATCGTTATCTTAGATTTCTTTTATTATATAAAGCATTTTGTCTAGATATTATATATATATATATATATATATATATGTAATGTAGTGTACTTTGTATGAATGTGTGTGCAAATGAGTTATATTAGATTGGCGGCGCGGTAGGGTATTAAGGCAGTATGATTGTGAGAATGGATGTTACCTAACATATATATATAATATATAATGGCGCGAGTGATATTGTCAGTGTTTGTCGAGATGTTATGTATAACTTCCCCCACGTATTTCCCCCACTACGTAGTCCCCCACCACGTATTCCCCCACTACGTAGTCCCCCACCACGTAGTCCCCCACCACGTATCCCGATCTTCACCCTGCGACGTATTCCCCCCCACCGTAGTCCCCCACCACGTAGTCCGTCACCACGTATTTCCCCCACCACGTATTCCCCCACCACGTATCCCGATCTTCACCCTGCGACCACGACGACGACTGAGACCGACGAGCTGCTGCACGATACGACCTGCTTCTGGAGCGCTACCGACTCCAACCGTATTATTATTATTATTTATCTGGCACGCCCCTTAACATATTGTGGGCGTGACATCTGGAATTGTTCCAAGGTGAACTTCCTTTTTGAGCTAGCGGTCGAAGCGAGCAGACGTATGCGAATAATCTGATATCGACGGTTACCACGAGGAAATTATAATAAAGGAATGAAACGCGTATTTCTTTATTAATGTATATCTAAGTAAATTGATTAGTAGTAGATACGTAAACGCCACTATACTACATTTGGCGCTGCGAACAGGATGAAGAAGGAATATCCCATTGAGAACACGAGGCGAGCGATATAACCGTTAGTTGCATAAACATTCGAACAAATAACTGACAAATATCCATATTAATATTTATAATATATCTTATTATTTATCATATTACATATTATTTATATATATAATTGTTATTAAATAAATATCGTATATTTGTAATTAATTGTTCGAGATAATTATATGTTATATAACAATTGTAATTATAAATTTATATATATTAGAATATAGAATTATATTTGTAATTAATTGTTCGATATAATTATATGTTATATAACAATTATAATTATAAATTTATATATATTAGAATATAGAAGTCACCCCTATTATATTATTCTAGATAGTTCTAGTATATTATATATATAATGGCGAGAGCTATGCCCAAATTTATAGAAAGTCCTTCTCCTCGTTACTAAGTGTATAACATGGGTATCAAATACATAACGCGAAGGCAAATGCCAACGTTCTCGGGCGCGCTAGACGAGAATTTGGAAGTGTGGGTCGATACGCTGGAAAGACATCTCGAGGAGACCAGATTCCCCGTGGCATACCGGTCAGGGTTTCTGTTGGAACATGTCGGAGGGATGGCACTGCGTGAGTTACTTGTCGAAGGATTTACGCACAAGAGTGACTGGGCAGACCTGATAGAGATGTTGAGCAAACTCTATGGGAAACCCGCGATACCTTCTTCCCCGACGCCCGTGACGACGTCCTCCTCGAAACCTGCGATACCCTCTCCCTCGAAGTCTGCGATACCTTCTCCCCCGACGCCCGTGACGACTTCCCCCTCGAAATCGGCGATACCTTCTCCCCCGACGCCCGTGATGACTTCCTCCTCGATATCGGCGATACCTTCTCCCCCGACGCCCGTGACGACTTCCCCCTCGAAGTCTGCGATACCTTCTCCCTCGACGCCCGTGACGACTTCCCCCTCGATATCGGCGATACCTTCTCCCTCGACGCCCGTGACGACTTCCCCATCAAAACACGCGATACCCCCACCTTCTCCCACGATGTCCCCGCAGCTACGTACGACACCCGCGATACCCCCACCGAACAAGTATAAACGCTTTGCAGTATTGTCATTACTGAGAATGTTTAAGGAAAAGAATCTAAAGTATATGGAGATGATTTACTTGACAAACCCCGAGATACGCAAGATATCTGATTCCGTCAACATTCTTGCGGATCATGAAATCGGTAGCGATCCGCGCTTCGACGACCGCGATGCCCTCGCTTCTACTAACGACACCCGCTCGACGTCACCTTCGACCCCCGTGACCCCCGCGTTTATCCCCATGACCCCCGTGAACCGCTCGACGTCAACATCGACCCCCGTGACCCCCGCGTTTATCCCCACGACCCCCGTGACCCGCTCGACGTCACCATCGACCCCCGTGACACCCGCGTTTATCCCCACGACCCCCGTGAACCGTTTGACGTCACCATCGACCCCCGTGAACCGCTCGACGTCGCCATCGACCCCCGTGAAATGCTCGACGTCACCATCGACCCCCGTGACCTCTGCGTGTATCCCCACGACCCCCGTGAACCGCTCGACGTCACCATCGACCACCGTGACCTCTGCGTTTATCCCCACGACCCCCGTGAACCGCTCGACGTCACCATCGACCACCGTGACCCCCGCGTTTATCCCCACGACCCCCGTGAACCGCTCGACGTCACCATCGACCCCCGTGACCCCCGCGTTTATCCCCACGACTCCCGTGAACCGCTCGACGTCACCATCGACCCCCGTGACCCCCGCGTTTATCCCCACGACCCCCGTGAACCGCTCGACGTCACCATCGACCCCGGTGACCCCCGCGTTTGTCCCCATGACATCCGGGATGCCATCACCGAAATACACTATGCATGTATTGCCACCTCCATGGCCACCTCCGACACGATTCCGGCACATTATCTTTCATTAATTATTATATATTTTATTCATTATCATTATCATATCATTATATTAACCATTAATCATTATCATTATCATATCATTATATTAATCATTATCATTATCATATCCTTATATTATTAGTAGTACGTTTAGTGTGGGCACTAAAATCGTTGTCCGGGAGGTATGTAATGTAGTGTACTTTGTATGAATGTGTGTTCAAATGAGTTATATTAGATTGGCGGCGCGGTAGGGTATTAAGGCAGTATGATTGTGAGAATGGATGTTACCTAACATATATATATAATATATAATGGCGCGAGTGATATTGTCAGTGTTTGTCGAGATGTTATGTATAACTTCCCCCACGTATTTCCCCCACTACGTAGTCCCCCACCATGTATTCCCCCACTACGTAGTCCCCCACCACGTAGTCCCCCACCACGTATCCCGATCTTCACCCTGCGACGTATTCCCCCCCCCCGTAGTCCCCCACCACGTAGTCCGTCACCACGTATTTCCCCCACCACGTATTCCCCCACCACGTATCCCGATCTTCACCCTGCGACCACGACGACGACTGAGACCGACGAGCTGCTGCACGATACGACCTGCTTCTGGAGCGCTACCGACTCCAACCGTATTATTATTATTATTTATCTGGCACGCCCCTTAACATATTGTGGGCGTGACATCTGGAATTGTTCCAAGGTGAACTTCCTTTTTGAGCTAGCGGTCGAAGCGAGCAGACGTATGCGAATAATCTGATATCGACGGTTACCACGAGGAAATTATAATAAAGGAATGAAACGCGTATTTCTTTATTAATGTATATCTAAGTAAATTGATTAGTAGTAGATACGTAAACGCCACTATACTACATATATATATATATTTATATATATATATATATATATATATTTATATATATATATATATATATATATATATATATATATCAGTTAACGTTGTAGGGGAAATTAACCGAATATGTACAGTGCCCGTATACGGACACTCTCGGTATCTCAGAAACCATAAATCCTACAAAAAATATTTAATGAATAGAATATTCATAATTATTTCAATAGCCGTAAAAAGTATTTTTATTTTTTAATTAATCAACATATTGCTGATATATCCAATAAACTTATTTATTTATTAAGTTTTTAAATTTATGAAAAAAAATTTCAACTAAAAACCTTCTCAAGAATATACAAATGCATCGATAAAATATAACACTCAGTTATTAAAAAATAAAGCATAAATAATATCCCCTACTTAATTGTATGCCTATTAACAATTCAGCTATGTTAACTACTAATGTAAGGGTGTTGTTCTATAATTTAATAATTATAGATTTGGATATACCGGTTTTTCAATAATATTCATAATTTTTTTTATGTAATTTTTTTAACTACATATATTATCCACTAATTTGATATATATCTCTAAATACTATACTGATAATATTTACAATAGTGTATACTTGATAATTCTTTAAATTCAGTATAAGTAGGGGAAAGATGGGTAATGTGGCCACTTTTAGATAATGTTGTATAACTTTATAAATATTAGATCTAATAAGATAATTTGTTCAATATAGATACATCTTATGATATGCAAGAGGACTGCCGAATCAGTTTTTCATTTTAGCATATCAAATTGAAATGATTAAGGTGGCCATATTACCCTCCATGGAGGGTAAGGTTGCCACCTAATGTGGGTAATGTGGCCACCTGAAAATGTGGAATTAATCCACTAGATGGCGATACTTTATATCAAGTTTAGTCCAATAATATCACATCAAGTAACATTTACAAAACACACGCAATTGTGATAAATTAATGATTTTTATGTTAACTATATAAATTACTATATTCATTATATATAGCCTATAGGCTATATTCTAGTATACCAGTAAACTTAATTATTATTTTATTAATATGGAAAAAGTAATTTCAGCAGTAAATGACTGTATGGCATAACAATATGGCGATATAATACCTAGATAAAATAGTAATTAATAGTACTATATATATATAAATATATATATATATATATATATATATTTATATATATATATATATATATAATATATGTATATATATATATATATATATATATATATAATATATACCATAATATATAGAACCATTTATATATATATATATATATAATTGTATACATGTATAATGTATATGCATATATTAATTAAATATATTACACCAAAATATATTAAAAATCATATCATATCAACATTAATACAAAGTATTTTTATAATTACATAATATGTGGTAAACAAAAGTGAAATGTAATATACAAATAAGCTAATAAACATGTATAAATGAAATATATAAAGCACAGTTAAATTAAATACATAAAATAGAATTATGTTTATTAAAGTTTCAATTATTTAGAAAATATATATAGAAAGTAAAATGTATTATATAATGTATTAACATGACATTAATTAATTTATTTTTAAATCTAGTTATATCTCATGATAAATATATTAGTATATAATACATATACATATATACAAATACAAATAAAACGTTATGTATAAATAAGTTTATACGCATATGTTTTATATACCAAGTTGGTATTACCAACACATATATATATATATATATATATATATATATAGGTTGTCATATCATAATTGTTATTCATCACTTATGTATTTATATTTAAACATATATTTTGTAGTATACTTTTTGTAGTTTTGAATTTTGTAGTATACGTATACGTAAAGTAGTAAGTATATAGTATAGCCAAAGATTTTCCAAAGGATTTTCCTTTGGAAAATCTTTGGTATAGTATTAAGTCACAGAATTTTAGCGGGTGCCCCTCTCAAAGTCTGTGTATTAAGTATATATATATAAAGTATTAAGTATATATATATAATATATAACATATATATATATATACATATAATATAATATAATACATATATATATATGTATTATATTATATATACTTAATACTATACTATATACTTAATACTTTACACGTATTACAATTACTTTACGCACTACTACAACTATATATATATATATATATATATATATATATATATATATATATATATATATATATATATATATATATATATATATATATATTATATATATATATATATATATATATACATATATATGTATACAAAATATATGTATAAACGTATGTATACGTAAAGTTTTATACATATATATCATATTGTAATAACGTATTTATCTAAAGTAGTATTACCTTGTGCTTTCTTCTATGATATCTTGAAGTCATATAACAGTAGGGTTTTATAGGTAAAGTCGTACGCGCGTTTTAAGTTAAGAATGATATATCGTTTGGTATTTAAGTAGAAAGTGAACCCGTTGACCTTTGTTTACATTAAAATACAAAACCAAGATCTAATATTATCACATCCCTACACTAGTTTCATTGAGAGTTATAAGTCTCAAAAACATATATATATCTAATGAAATATGATAACGAAAGTAACATGTCCGACACCTATAATAAAATAAAAAGACCTTATTCCCATATTGAACAATTACTGTTCAATAAGACGATCGGGTGGTTTACTAATCCTTCCCGATCTCGTTACAACATTATTGTCTTTGTTGACTGGTATAATGTCCTTCCTATTCCTTCGGATCGTTCGTTTATCTGGTTCTATAGTATAACTTCGGTCATATATATTTCCCGTTTCTCTGCTTCGTATTACTCCTGTTCTTCCCATGTCTCGTATGTATACCTCTTCCTCTTCTTCCAGGTTTCGTTTATTCAGAGTATACTTGTTGTCGTGGTACTGTTTCTCTTTCTTTTTCTTCGTTTTGACGTTCTCCACAAATCTATCATGATCTTCTTGGTTCATCATGATATTCCTATTCAAGTCTGGTAGTGTGGTACATATTTTTCGGTTCATGAGTAGTTCAGCAGGAGATATTCCAAATGAAAGTGGAGTACTCCGGTAGCTTAATAGTCCCAGGTAGGGGTCGTCCGATTTCTCCAGTATATGTTTGGTTGTTTGTACTGCCCGTTCTGCTACACCGTTTCCTCTTGGATGTTTTGGGGATGACGTTATATGTTTGAATTTGTATTTGATTGAGAATTCCTTAAACTCTGAAGATGTATATTGTCTGCCGTTATCGGATATTACGTTTTGCGGGATTCCGTGCCTGGCAAATATCGATTTCAAGACATTAATGATCGTTATTGATCTTTCGTCTTTTAGCGTAATTGTCTCTATGTATCTGGAGTAATAGTCTACGACTATTAAATATTTCATGTTATGGAATTGGAACAAGTCCGTTCCGAATGTTTCCCATGGAGCACTTGGTACAGGAACCATCTGTAGTGGTTCTCTATTTTCCCGAGCATTAATTTTGCATTCGGTGCACTCTCTGATGAGATTTTAGATATCTTTAGTGATACCGAACCAAAATACTGTATTTTTGGCCCTCGCTATACATTTCGATATTCCTTGGTGTCCAACGTGCAGTTCATCTAATATATCTTTTTGATTTTTTAGGGGTATCACCGCCCGATTCTGGTACGTTAAGCATCCTTCTATTATTGACTGGTAATGCTGGCTGTTTTTATATTTCGTTAACGTATTACTCAGTCCATTTGTTTTCCAGCCATGTAGGACCATTTCTTTCAGTTCTTTTATTTCTGTGTCGATTTCTTGGAGGTTTATCATATATCTAATATTTTGTGATTCTCCTGGAATGAAGGTATTCGTCGCGAAATGTTCTACTTCGATGTGTAGTATAGATTCTTCTATCTTGCCTTTTCCTGGGTATCTAGACAACGCATCTGCTATGAGATTGTCTTTTCCAGATATGTGTATCATGTCGACCGAGTACTTCATTAACCTGATTCTGAATCGTTGGATTCGTAGTGGCACTTTTTCAATCTCTTTGCATTCAAGCAATGCTATCAATGGTTTGTGGTCGGTTTCGACGAGTATGGGGGCCCCACTGATGTAGTAATTGAATTTGTCGAGTCCCCATACAACTCCTAGTGCTTCGTTTTCAATTACAGCGTATCTTTGTTCCGTTTCGGTTAAGGATCGACTGGCCGCTCCAATCATTTTCCTGGTTCCATCTTCAGATTGCTGTGATAACACTGCTCCGATACTGTATTCATAGGCATCGGTTGTCAATACCGTTTTCTTTGTTGCGTCGAAGTAGTTGAGGGTTACGGTATTCATCAGTTCTTCTTTTAATTTAGTGAAGCTCATTTGTTGAGCTTCGTTCCATGTCCACTCTATATTCTTATGTAGTAATTCTCTCAGTGCAACGCTTAGCTTTGCTATGTTTGGAGTGAACCGGGCAAATTGATTCACCATTCCCAAGAAACTCCTCACTCCTTTTATGTCGTTGGGTTTAGGGTAATCTATTATTCCTTGTATTTTCGGTCCTGCTTTTATGCCGAATTTTCCTATTCGGAAACCCAAGAATTCCACTTCTTCCCGGTTCAGTTTACACTTCTCTTCGTTTAAGGTCATGCCTGCTTCGTGTATTCTCTTCAATACTTCGTCCAGATTTCGGTCATGCTCTTCGTTGGTATTTCCCATGACTAGTATATCGTCTACGTGGACGACCACTCCTTTGCATCCTTCGGTTATCTTGGTTATTTCTTTACAGAATATCTCGGGTGCTGATGTTAAACCGAAAGGTAACTTCTTGTAATAATACCTCCCCCAAGGTGTCAGGAATGTCGTTAATTTCCAGCTATTTTTATTTAGAGGAATTTGCCAGAATCCAGAATTTGCATCCAATTTGCTGAATATTTTTCCTTTTATTTTTGCTAAACTAGCCTCGACAGTAGCCATAGGGTGGATTTCACGCTTAACTGCTTTGTTTAGTTTCGTCATGTCCGTACATATTCTGATTTTTCCGTTGGCTTTCATGGCAATTACCAACGGACTACACCAAGCCGTAGGACCGGTGGCCTCTTCGATTACACCTAACTTGATCATCTTATCGAGTTCTTTTTTTACCTCTGGCTGATGGTGTATAGGCACTGGTCGAGGTACATTTATAGAATATGGTTTGATATCATCTTTTATTTGTATCTCATATTCCGTTGTTACCTGCCCGAGCCCTTCAAATAGTTCTCGGTTTACTTCGCCTACTAACTTTATTAGGCCTAGTCTCACCGAAACATCTCTCGACATCAATCCAACGCTTTGTTGTTCTAGAATATATATTTCTTCTTTGATGGATTTTCCTTTGTAGGTGATTATAGCTTCGACACATCCTCTTGCCTTAATATTCATATTATTTGGTCCTTTTAATATGATTCTAGCTGGTCTAATATTAGGTATCTTTGAATTGTATGGTACTACGGTTACGCTTGCACCTGTGTCGATCTTCATTACCATTTTCTTATTGTAATTTCCAATTTTTATCTGTACTTCTTTGTTCCACTCGTTGTCTCGAACTGCTATATTGATTTCATTTAGAAATACTATTTTCTTATTTTCTTTTGTGTATATTTCGTTTGCTTCCCTGACTTTTGATTTGCAGCACACTGCCCAATGTCCGGTTTTGTCACACTTGGAACATTTTGTTTTATATGCTCTACACTGTTTTGGACTATGAATTCGATTACATTTTGTACATTTCTTGGTGTTATAATCTCTTCCGGAATCATCTTTATAGTTATTTCTATTATAATGTTGTTCGTTACTTTTATTCTGGTACTTGTTGTTACTACTGTCGTATTTTTCGTAGTTCTTCTTACTTCGATCTTGAACGTAGTTTATATTCTCTTCTTTATGAGTAATCACCTCCATTTGGTCTTGACTTATTTCTTTGATTTTTATAGCCTGAACCAGTTTATCCGATGTGACTTCTTTTTCACTTGTTTCTTGTAGAAACCTTCTTCGTAGTGCAGTGTCTTTCATGCCGATGATGATTCGGTCTTTGGTGAGGGAATCCTTTAGTTCCCCGAATTCACACGTCTTTGCTAACTTCTTTAATTCAGTGTAATATTTATCAATATTTTCGTTGTCCTTTTGTGCTCGAGTATTGAATATGTATCTCTCATATGTTAAGTTTCTTTTCGGTATGAAGTGCTGTTCAAATCTGTCTTTAATCCATTGAAGGTTAGTTTTAGCCTCCACGTTTTCTTTTTTTTTGTTTATTTCTACTTCTATGACGTGGCTATCGGATGAGTTGAATATGTCTACTGCATTCTGTCCAATAGTATTTAGGAAAATAGCTACCCAAGTAACCAAAAGTTGGTTCAAGACTTAGGAAACTTAAGTCATATTGACTTAAGTCAAACTTGGTTCAAAAGTTAGTAACCTGTGATACAGAAAACCTAAGTCAGCGAACCAGGTATGGACCAATTTAAAACTTAAGTCAGCGAACCATGTATGGACCAATTTAAAACTTAAGTCAGCGAACCAGGTATGGACCAATATAAAACCTAAGTCAGCGAACCAGGTATGGACCAATTTAAAACTTAAGTCAGCGAACCAGGTATGGACCAATTTAAAAGTTAAGTCAGCGAACCAGGTATGGACCAATTTAAAACATAAGTCAGCGAACCAGGTATGGACCAATTTAAAACTTAAGTCAGCGAACCAGCTATGGACCAATTTAAAACCTAAGTCAGCGAACCAGGTATGGACCAATTTAAAACTTAAGTCAGCGAACCAGGTATGGACCAATATAAAACGTAAGTCAGCGAACCAGGTATGGACCAATTTAAAACTTAAGTCATCGAACAAGGTATGGACCAATTTAAAACTTAAGTCAGCGAACCAGGTATGGACCAATTTAAAAGTTAATTCAGCAAACCAGGTATGGGCCAATATAAAACTTAAGTCAGCGAACCAAATATGGACAAAAATAAAACCTAATTCAGTGATAATGTATTAAATTACATAGTATTACTTAAATAATTTTACTTTTTAAAATAGTATTTTATTTATTAAAAACAGTTTATTAACTTAAATATATTAATTACAATTATAATTATTAATTAATTTTCATATATAAAAATTAAATCAATATTTCAAAATAAAAGTTATAATATTTTATTCTTTCTATAATAAAATAATGATATAAACTTAATAATAATACTTACATCAACAACTTAAGTTGAACTTAAGTCATGTATCATAAGTGTATAATATATTAGTTATTATATATATATATATATATATATATATATATATATATATTATTATATATATTTATATATATATATATATATATATATATATATATTATATACCATTTCATATATATATTAATATTATTATTATTATTATTATTATTATTATTATTATTATTATTATTATTATTATTATTATTATTATTATTATTATTATTATTATTATTATTATTATTATTATTATTATTATATATTTAAATCTATTATAAACGTATGTTATATGAATTAAGTTCAACTTAAGTTATTGATGTTATCCTATTAATATTTATCTATATAGTTTTTATTTATTTATAAAGAAAATTATAATATATATTCTAATTAGGATAAAGATAATTAAATCAAAACTATATACAATATAATTAAATATTTATATAACATATATCAAGACAGTTGGTGTATCACTTGATTATAATAAGATGCACTGTAAATACAATGTTAATCTATGTTATGACACTTTTTTATAACAAAAAAATAATTATCTTTTTTAATATAATATAATATATTATATGTGTTATACACACAATAAAACTTATTTCATTTAAATTAAGTTTGACCTACGTTTTAACTTAAGTCATACACTCGATAAAACCTAGTTCAGCTGACTTGAGTTTGACTTAAGTTATAACTTAAGTCATACACACAATAAAACCTAGTTCAGCTGACTTAAGTTTGACTTAAGTTATAACTTAAGTCATACACACAATAAAACCTAGTTCAGCTGACTTAAGTTTGACTTAAGTTATAACTTAAGTCATACACAAAATAAAACCTAGTTCAGCTGACTTAAGTTTGACTTAAGTTATAACTTAAGTCATACACACAATAAAACCTAGTTCAGCTGACTTAAGTTTGACCTAAGTCATAAATTGCCTTACAAACTTAAGTCATTTCGAATTAAGTTAGACTTAAGAAATAACTTAAGTTACAGTGACTTAAGTTATATAACATTAAAAATACTAAAGTTTGACTTAAGTTTTGAACCAGATTTTTGACTTAAGTCAATATGACCAACTATGAAGCAAGTATTTTATTTGAGAACCAAGTATGGGCCAAGTTTGACCCAATCTGTGTTACTTGGGTACTTGTACTTTTTCAGTTTTGGTATCCAATTCTCTCGCGTTTTCATAAATCTCATATGACTGTAACCATTTTTTCCAATTGGCAGGTCCTTTTAAGCTTTCGATGTCTAATATCTCTGGGATACGACAAATTTCCATCTCTTAACTTGTACGATTTTTTTTTAATAACAATAAATTACTGAATATATAATAAATAATATTATTCTCGTTTATGTATATTTTAATAAAATAATAATAACAATAAATTACTGAATATATAATAAATAATATTGTTCTCGTTTATGTATATTTTAATAAAATAATAATAACAATAAATTACTGAATATATAATAAATATTATTATTCTCGTCTATCTAAATATAATTATTTTATTAATTTTAAATTATTATTCTATCCTGTTATAATTACTATCCGTATAATATATCTAAATATTTACTTTAAATATTCTTAGAATATTAATAAGTAGTTATAATAAAAATACAATTATAATTATATGCTACTTATACGAATTGCTGAAGGTATACGGGTTCAAATAGTTTAATTTTTAATTTTTAATAAAAAACAAAAGTTTTTTTTACTAATTTTTATATTATTTGCCGCTGTCACCATGTAATAACGTATTTATCTAAAGTAGTATTACCTTGTGCTTTCTTCTATGATATCTTGAAGTCATATAACAGTAGGGTTTTATAGGTAAAGTCGTACGCGCGTTTTAAGTTAAGAATGATATATCGTTTGGTATTTAAGTAGGAAGTGAACCCGTTGACCTTTGTTTACATTAAAATACAAAACCAAGATCTAATATTATCAAACATATATATATATATATATATATATATATATATATTAAATAATATAATATATATGTAATAAATAATATATATATATATTTTGTTCTTTATAATTGTGTCAATAGATAATTAAATATATATATTAAATATATAGTATACTATATTAAATTTAAAAGTTTATACTACGATTATAATATGCATGTACATATATTTGTATGGTTAGGATATAGTAGATGTTGATTCAATCAACGTTTTCATATAATGACGCACGCAATTTATCAATATATAAAAATATTGATTTCAGATCATATGATTGGCTTACATCATAGTGAAGTGGCCACATTACCCTCTAAAAGGTGGCCAACTTACCCGCTTCGAGGTATCACGCTATTTACACTATATAATAATTAATATTACTTACTAAAATAAATTGTTTACACACTTTATTAAAATTAAATAGTTCTTTAACACCAAACATTAATTTTCAATTTATATTATATATTAGTGATTTAATAAATGTTTTACTAAACTTTTATTTCAATTTTTTAAAAAGTAAATCAATTTTTTTGTATTTTTACATCATTTTTGTTTATTAATAGATATACAAATTATTTTTACTTATTTGAACAATGTTTACCAATGCGCATATTTCATGTATATATTTTTTTTTGATTGGACTTATATTTTATGAGATACGCCAAGTGGCCACATTACCCGCATGGCCACATTACCCATCTTTCCCATATATTATCTTACATTATCTATAATTATATTTTCCGCTATTTCACGAATGTTATATTTTGAATATTATATTGCATACAAGTTATTAATTGTAATATTAATATTTACGTTATTAATTATTATTTAAATTATATATTTAATTAAAAATTTAATTATTTCATGTGAGTTCAAATGAAAATATAATTAATATGCAAGAATATATATATATATATATATATATATATATATATATATATATATAGATATAATATATATTGAAATTATATTTTATATTAACTTAAAAAATAATGATTTAAATGTGTAAAATAGTTACAATAGTTACAATAGTACAATTATGTTTAATAAATATACATAATCACAAATGATATTCAATTATAAACTAAATAGCTAAAATGTATTATTCTTAGAATATATATATATATATATATATATATATATATACATATATATATATATATATATATATATATATATATATATATATATCATATAGATGCATTATTAAATAATATAGCTAACAATATAATCATTACAATCATTATTATTACTGATACTGGCAATAACAATAATATTATGAATTTTATATTTCTATATATAAAGTTAATATAATTAAATATAATATAATATTATATAATTAAATATAATGAAATATATATATATTAGTGCGATCTAAATAAATTATTTATTTATTATTTAATTTACATTTATAATTAATATACTATATATTTATAATTAATATACATACATATTTTCCGAGCTAATTATTACTTAACATTTCTCATTTTGTATAAAATAATGTATCATTTTTAATCAAAAATAAGTAACTCTATATTATTAATATATATATATATATATATATATCAAAATTTAATATTTTTCATAATTTCGATGTATTAATTTAATATTTTATCATAATTCTTTGAATATTTATCATATTTTAAGTATTAAATTATGTTTTATAATACATTATAACATATATTAAAATTATACATATTTATTTATAAGTGTTAAATCATAATATTCTTAATACATTTTATTTCAGATAATAATTGTATTATAATATTTAAACTATAATACAAATTATATTAATTTCAATTGTCCATTTCTTTTTTCATCAATGACTTATTCTGTAATATTTATTTATTAATTAATATTTTATTATACGTTTCTTTGCCAATTAATGTTAAAGTAATTGATATAATGTATTAGTTTGTAATACAAACTTTATATACTACTGATATAATAAATATATAAAATATCATTACATATTATTGAATATGTATATGCAAAATAATGAATATGTATATTATACGTATAATATTATGAATCATTGTATTGAATAGCTATATAATATTATAATCTATATAATATATATTATCTCAAATATTTATTATTTATATACTATGTAGTTATTATTTTATGTATTTCAAAAGTTACATATATATGTTAAAATATAAGAATCCTATTTTCATAAATGTAATCATTCTAAATAGTAATAAAATATGTATACACTTTTTTATAAATTGAAATAGCAGAACATGTTAATCATTAAATAATACTCTATAGATTATATATAAGCTCTATGACTATAGTCATATATGGTATTTTGTATTTCCATATAGATAGATTGGTATTATTTAGACACCAATGATGATAATTAAAATTAAATAATAATCCATATGTATTCCTCAATCTATAGTGTTCCTCGAGGAACTATATATACTAAAATATAATTAGTATATAAATAGTAAAAATATAAAAAAGTATATAAATGTAAAATATATGGATTAATAAATGAAAATGTTTATCAATATATATTTTAAGTAAAATAATGTTAAATTTAAATAAATATAAAATATATGGATTAATAAATGTAAAAATATATGGATACAATAACATATAACTAAAATAATTATACAATAAAATAAAAAATGAACCCTTGGATTTAAATTCAGATTATTATATTAACTTAATTGTGCAATATCTGTAAATATTGTTTTATATATTTTATTTTTGGAATTTATTATTTTATTTTATTTATCTGTACTAATATTTACGTTATTATTATATACCCATGTATTAGTAATTTTGTTTGATTTTAATAATTTTCTGGTATTATAGAATAAGTTATTTGTATTTGTAGAAAGTTTTTTATTTATATAATAATTAGTATCTTTTAACATCAATTTATTCTTAAATATATTTATCACAGACTATAGATTATTTAATTTGATAACATATGAATTTGATGAATTTATACTTTTATTATCCTTATTATCATATACTTTTAATCTATAATAGATTCTTTAACCAATTCTATATTTATATATAGCTATTAGATATATTTTATATTTATACATAATATATAATAAATATAATATAATTTAAATTATATAATCGATATTATCTATTAAATTATAAATAATATATAATTTTTCTTCACGATTATGGATTTAACTTTAGACATTCCCTTATCGGTAATATCAAAATAATAGTTCACAGTATATATACGTATGTATATGTATATATATATATATATATATATATATATATATATATATATATATATATATATTGATTGATTGATTGAATGTTTATTTAGACACTTAAATAAATCATAAATGATTTCTCAAAGTTGTATATAATAGAATACAAATAATAAAAGTAGGTAAACAATAAATACCAATAATAATAATACAATAAAATAGAATAAGCCGTACGGAAATTAATTAATAAAATAATAATGACAAACAATATTAATAATTCAGGTTACCACCTGAGATCAATTGTTGTATATATTTCATGAATGTTTTATGCGATTTTATGGATCTAATATAGGGCGGGAGTGAATTCCATAGCTTAGGACCAATATAACTCAATGCCCGAGTATTCATTTTTGAGGGACGTAGAATAGGGGTAGATAGAAGGTGAGATGCATGGTTTCTAAGTGATGGAAGGGGATCTCTTTGTACTAGAGAAGCAGAAATATATGAAGGGCAATTTGAAGAGTATATTGAGGAATGAACAATAGATAATATGCGATAAGCAGAGCGTTTGTTAAATGTGAACCATGGAGATATGTGTTGGTATGAGGAAGTAGAGGAATGATCTCGAATACGTAGGTTATATGTTGTACGGATTGATGAACGAATAACTCGATTTAAGGGAGAGATAGATGATAATGGAATATTTATAAGGATTGAGGAACAGTAATCTATGCGTGAGAGTACAAGGGAATTAACTAGAGTTTTAGTAAGAGATACAGTAATTGATTTTCGTATTTTTCTAATTCTAAATAGATGATAATTTGCAGATTTAGTGATGGCAGTAATATGAGGAATGAAGGAAAGTGTAGAATCAAAAAGTACACCTAAGTTAGATGCAGTAGGAGAAGGAGATATTACAATATTATCAATAAGAAAAGGAGGGAAGTAAGTTGGTGATGGAGAAAGATTCAACAATGTAGTTTTGGAAGTATTAAGGAGACGATTATTAGAAATAAGCCATTCTTTAATGTCATTAGCACAATTAGAGAGTTGATTATTGAGACCTGATGATGAATTAGTTGGAAGAAACATATATAGTTGTATGTCATCTGCATAAAGATGGTAATATATATTTGGATATTTAGATATTATGGATGGTAATGGGTATAAATAAATTGAGAAAAGTGAAGGACCGAGTACTGATCCCTGGGGAACACCATATTTCATAGGAGAAGGGGAAGAAAAAGAATTATATATTTTTACACTGCTACTACGATCAAATAGATATGAAGTAAACCATGAGAGGGCAAGGTCTCTAACTCCAAGCAGGTGTAGACGGGACAGTAGAATTTTGTGATCAAGCGTATCGAAAGCACTGGATATGTCCAGCATTACTAGTTGACAGCAGTTTTTAGTATTAAGGGTAGAAGTGATTACATCAATTACGTTTAGTAGTGCTGTTTCTGTGGAGTGTCCTCGGCGAAAGCCACTTTGTTGAGGAATATGGAGATTATTGGCGGTTAAATATGAGATTAGTTGACGAGAGACAACTCTTTCCAAAATTTTACTCACAAAGGTAGCTGAGAAATTGGGCGATAATTGAGAAGTGAATCAGGATCGAGTGAAGGTTTTTTAAGAATGGGAGTGATTATTGCTTGTTTAAAAATTGAAGGGACAGTACCGGAATTTAGGGAATATGAGATGATGTTACAGATAGTTGGACATAGATAATCGGAGTAAATTTTAAAATAGATAGTGGAACAGGATCGGAGGGAGATATCGAAGAGGATGCATTTAGTAGTTTAGATATGAGAGATATATGTGGCGGACGAAAAAAACTTAAGAAAACAGATATAGGTGGGGTAACTATGATTGAAGGATAATTGGCAGTAAGGGTATGGTTATTGATCTTTATTATGATGGAGTCAATATTATTAGAAAATGTTTTGGAGAAAAGACAGCTTAATTGTAATGGAGAAATGTTAATTATAGATGGTAGTAATGCTGGTTTTGGGGGAGATAACAACTTATTAGCTAGTCTGAAAAGTCGTCGGTTATCAGAAGCAAGATCATTTATAACCTGAGTGTAATAGCTAGATTTGTCATAGGAAATTGCTAACTTGTAGATCTTACGTTGCTCAATGAATGAAGCTCTAGAAGATGAAGATCTCAAGGATATGTATGTTCTTTCAGATTTACGAAGTGATCGTTTCAAGGACATGAGGTGGGAAGTAAACCATATATATATATATATATATATATATATATATATATATATATATATATATATATATTTGTAATGTTTTTAAATGTAATTTTGTATAATGCGAACGATAATAATATATTACCTGATCTGAATAAGTCAAATATATATATATATATATGTATATATATATATATATATATATTTGTAATATGTTTTTATGTATAATTAATGTGTAATGTGTATATTAATAAGAGTTATTTATGAAACATGATGAAATATTCTTGAGGTATCGATTTAATATGCTACTTATAGCTTTCAATGATCCTCCTTAGACAATTGTCTATAAACTGATTTAATTCATCAATTTATATATATATATAATATATATATATATATATATATATATATATATATATATATTTGTAATATGTCTAATTAATGTGTAATGCGTATGTTAATAAGAGTTATTTATGACATTATAATACATTTATAAATATGATCACGTGATCATTTTATTACTATATAACATCGTCTGTCAATTGAGAAAATTAAAAGTAAATAACATACTGATAAAGGTACACTATTATATTAATATATTATTCATAGAATAAATGTATAATTTCTTATACATATATTATATAATTTAATATGGTATAATATAATAATTCACTGTTAAATATATTATATAATAACTATGATATTGTACAGGATGAGGTTATTACCCGTGCTTCTATTGTTGACGATAGCCTATTGTTGTGCCTATGCTAGTTCACAAGGAGAAGAGGAGGAGGCTGCATTAATGGGTTAGTGTTAATTAGTTTTATATACGTCAAATGTATATAATCATATAAAATTAGTATTCAATAATACATATTCATTTTTATATTGTAATTTAATTTTAAAACTTAAAGCAGGGCGTTACAGTTAAGTTGTTTTATTTATTATCAACAAAAAGTATATTAATAAAATATGAAAATCAAATTATGTTAATCCCAAACGTAACTGTAAGTACCTCAACTATTCATTATAAACATAAACCTATAAATAATACTGATGTTATAAATATATAAAATACATATATAAATATATAAATATATATATATATAATATATATTATGATAACATTATTGAAATTTACTAAATGTTTCAAATATTTAACATCAGTATTATTTATATAATATATAAATGATATTAATAGTTATAAATGTTATCTACATAGTAAACAAACATAATTGTTATTTTATACTCAATTGGAAAGGATTTTTACATTTTATACTATATCTAAAACCCAAACAAATTTATTTCCTTTGAATAATCTATATAACATTATCATAGTATATATCCAATATATTGTTAATATAATGATCGGCTCTATGGTAATGTAATATAGTTGTAAATATTGTATAGATACAATTATATTTGATAAACATGCAAATAAAAATATGTTTTATTATCTACTTTTTATTGGTTTATAATTAAACACAGTAAAACCTCTCTATAAGAAACCTCTTTATAAGAAAAACCTCTTTATAAGAACATTGTTCATACATTTGGTTGGAATTCAACCTTTTACACATTAAAAAAACCTCTTTATAAGAATATCTTATAAGAAAAATATAAGAAAAACCTCTTTATAAGAAACTTATTGTATACAAAATATAAAAAATAATTATATATAAATAGAAGTATTGTATATTGATAATAATTACATAAATTAATTATTATATAAGATATTTTTTTCTTACAAATATTTTATATTATATAAATATCTCGAAATGAATTAAAATTAATTAATAATTGTTATTGTATATCCATACATTTTTTTAAATTTATTAAAATTAATTGATAAATTGTTAAATAATAACCCGCTTTAAAAAGGGGTTTCACACTGACTCGAATAGTTCATATATTATTATAATATTCATTATATTATTTCATCAATGATGATTCATAATTTATAATTACTAATGTAAATCTAATTAAATTTCATTATAAGCGCATATCTAAGCGCAAACAATATATTATACATTTTAAATCTAATATAATTAAATAAGTTGATGAAGGTTTACTGAACAATCAAGAATTATGTAAGATACATCATATTTGTCCATCTTTATTATCAAAATCATTGGAAAAGTAAAAACCTCTTTATAAGAAAAACCTCTCTATAAGAAAAAAATTACTGAAAAAAAATAGTTTCTTATAGAGAGGTTTTACTGTATATAAATATCGCAAGGGCTTAATATTAATAAATATGAATGTTATCAAAATATTAAAAACTAATTAAAATATGGTTGGTGTTTACCTGTAATACATTTATACATATAGTTATCTCTTTATTTGTGTCAAATTATAAACTTTAATTATTCATTTATATATTTTAAATTACGTCCTTCAAATAATTTGTTAAATTTAATAAAATATATTTATTAGAGGGGAACTGGTTTATAACATATCAGCACTACTCGGTATTTTCGGTTATTTATTTTTTTATGATTTAAGTATCTATATATATAAATATAAATGGTCTGCATTTCCCAGTTATTGATTGTATAAATACAATACCACACTATCAATGTAAACATTTGGATTTTTAAATTTAATTTCAGTACCCCAATTTGAATGTATCGCGAACGTAATTAAAATATTTAAATTCATCTATGACAATAATCGGATTTTTTCGAATAGTATTGTATTTACAGCGCACCTATTAACTATGTACTTATCATATACATATACGCATACATACAACAACATACACACATATATATATATAAATTAATTAAAATCACATTATAGATTAAGTTAAAATATATTATTTTAATTAAATTAATTTAAAAAATTCTATAATTATACTATTAATAGCATATTCAAAAGTACTAAAGAAATATGAAAATGATATCAAAGTGGCAGGATTAAACGACACTGATAAAGTTACTGATTATTAAAAGAGAGGCATTTTTGGTATATTATTAAGAGCCACGAAATTATGTAATAATTATATTACGTAACAATTAAACAGATAGATTATGTGGACACTGCAGTTCTAAAACTAAGTCCAACTTACAACTTAATTGTTTGAAACTGAAATGGGAGTCCTATATGAAGAGGACGAGGTGCGGATTTTGGTGGAGAAGATATTGGTGTTATAGGTATGTAATTAATATAAAATTAATTAAGTATGTCCATTTAATAATATTATATTCTATATTACTATTAGTTTATAGTAATAATACACAATATAATAATTAACTATAGTATAATAACATGATCCATTAGGAAGAGATATAGGTTGAGAATGTACTCGTATTGTTGTTCTGGTTCTTCTTTAAGGGAAATGAAATTTGGAGCGATTAAATTTACGCTCTGCTTTAAAAGTTAGTAAATCATATACCTATGTATTATTTTTATATTTAAATGAAGTTAAAGTAATAATATACTACATATTTAACAACAAAAATAACAACAATACATATATATATATATATATATATATATAATTACATAATAACAGATACGAAATGCGGGGGTTACATTGGTCCTAAGCAAATCTATAGAGTATGTCGTTTTGCTCTCTTTAAATTTTGCAATCCGTTAGGCTATAGAAAAGAAGGAAATTATTGCTACCCAAGTTTGTATTTAAATTATTTTAGAATTATGCACTATTAAAATTAATATTAATAATTAAAATATAAAATGTAATAAGAATATGAATAATATCAGCTTGAATTAATTATATCTCAATATTTATATAGAAGTTATATATATATATAAAATATAATATTATATATTATAGCTACCAATTTTATAATTTATCAGATTATTAAATTTGACAATATTTGCATTTATAAATACTTGATTAGTATTACTATACTAATATTTAATAATATCGAAAAAGTATATTAATTTATAAATTAATAATATACAAAAGTATATTAATTTATAAATGAATGTAGCTCATTTTATAATAATTCTAATAAATCTAAAGTTAGCATCTACAACATTATACAATTTAATATATGAATATTTTGATATAACATTAATATAGATTAAGTATAACATCGGGCGTAGAATAGTTCATAGAGGAACTATATATATTGATGAATGTCTATATAATAAACATTTATTTAATTGTAATAATTAAGGATAATTTCGTATATAATTACATAGCTATATAAAACGTAATATCTAGCTACTAAAATCATAGATATTAGATAGTAATATGTCATGTATAACTATTCCAGTGGCTATGTAGTTATTATTAAGGACTATTAATACAAATAAATGATCTACATGGCGAACATATGAGATTTATATTTTAAAGTATGGAGACTTTTGAAATACATAAATTATATAACAAAAATAAATATTTTTTTTGTATTTCGTAGATTATATTTATAACTATAGTTGTTATATTTATATTTATATATATATATATATAAATAATAAATATTTTATATCATATGCTTTAGCTATCCTATAACATTCTTAATATTAGTATATTTATAATATACATATTAATTATTTGTATTAATACATATACATAATTAATAGTATGTTAGAATATATTATATATTTATAATATCAGTAATATACAAACTCATACATTATATCCATTATCTACTTTAACATTAACTACCAAATTAATTAATAAATATTACAGAATAAATCACTGATGAACAGAAAAATGGACAATTGAAATTTATATAATTTTATTTATTATATTTTACTTATTATAATACATTATTATATGAAATTAAATGTATTAATAATATTATGATTTAAACAAATATTAATAAATATGTATCATTTTAATATATGTTATAATTTATTAAAAAATTAATTTTAAATATATTATAAATATTCATAGAATTATATTTACTATTAAATCAATACATCGAAATTATGAAAATTGTTGAATTATAATAAATATATATAATCATATTTTTTGATTATTTTTTATTTAAAAATGTAATTATTTTTGTAAAAAAAATGACAAATTTAAATTAATAATTCGCAAATTCGAAAAGATATTTGTATATTTATTCTAATTGAAAATCAGATAATAAAGAATATTAGTTAGCTAGAGCGCACTAAAATATATATTTTAGTAATGATTATTTACAAATATGTAATTATATTAACTGTATACATAGCAATAAGAACATCACAATATAATTGTTATTACCAGCATCAGTAAGAATACAGTTTGTAATATGATATTAAGTAGGAGATACATATATATCGTTACCTATTTTTAGCCATAGTATCTAGTAACGTATCTATATAATATAGAATGATGTATTTTACAATTATGTATTTAATTTATAAAACTATAATTTAATATAATTTGTGATAATATATAATTATTAAAAATAATCATTAACTATTTTACAAATTTAAATAATAATTATTTGTATAAGTTAAAACAAAATATAATTTCATTATATATATATAATATATAATAATATATATATATATATATATATATATATATATTATTGCATATTTATTATATTTTCTATTGAACTCCCATAATATAATTAAATATTAAAATTTAAAAATTCTGATATATGATATATTCGGTTAAAAGGGTGACATATAAAAAATTAACAATATTATTGAAAATAAGTAGATCTATATCTGGTATTATTAAGTCATAAAATAATACTCTTATTATTTGGAAGTTAACTAGCTGGATTGTTAAGAGACAGAAATGTACATGTAGGGGAACGTCTCAGATTACCGAACCCCTCCTAATACCGACCCCTCTCGTATCTAAGTAACTATAAGATATATCAAAAAATTATATATACATGAACTGATAGTAATTTAATGATAAATATGAATAAGTATTTTGTTTAAAAAATTATTCAACCTTCATTTTTTATTTTATCAAATGTAAGATTCTAATTTTACTTTTTAAATATTTGAATAATAAATGTTTTTAAATAATGTAAATACTTTATTAATTAAAAGATAACTTAACACTGCAACTACTATTGTATATCAATAAAATGTTTATAACTCATATAAAAATAATTTAATTTGAATAAATATTAACCAATATATCTTAATTATAGAAACACATATGAATTATCTATCACCGTCCCCCTAAATTACTCTAATACCGACTTCATGGGTGTGATTTATAATATCAAATCAAAATAGATCCGTATTTTACTTTAAAATATGTCGTAAATTGTTTGTGTATTATTGATATAGATTTATTATTCATGATTCCAGTTGATTATATATATACTGATTAATAAATAAATATTACATAATAATATTAACTATTTTAATATAATTATTATAAAGTTTAAATTTTAATTAAATCGATTACCTACCCGCCTGTTTATTCTTGTAAATATAATAATATAAAAAATTTAAAATAGCTACATTATTTATTGCCATGATTTTACCCTAATTACAAAATTAACAATAAATATATTTAATATTGAATAAGTTATTACAAATAATCATTTATGTGTCGGTAATCGGAGACTTTCCCCTACAACAGTAACTGCCACATTTTCTCAATGATATATGTTTGTCGTTGCTACTTCTCAGATTCCAGTATATATATATATATATATAATTATATTTTTTTATATTTAATATATACACTAATGAAATGTATCATAACCGCAAAATATGAAGCGTATGTAAAAAAACAAAGTATACTATAATATATTGTATTAATGTCAATTATTATTATTATCATTATTATTATTATTAATAATAATATTAACAATTTTAATTAATTACGTATTTAATATATTTAGTAAAATATTAAATCTTCATAGAAATACGCATAACTTCATATTTCTAATACTGTGTGTATGTGTAGGTAAATAATTAATACTATTTAAATATAGTAAATGAAATGACATAATAAATCATTCATGAAGTTAGTATTGACGCGTTGATTAACACATGCTTTATTACATCTTATATATATATATATATATATATATATATATATATATATATAATAAACATAGAATTGTAGTCCACATCTTACTAGGTATATAAATGTTCTAATCTGATTAATGTTCTAAATTAATACTTTATTATTGTGAAATATAACTTTATATACTGTGATATATATATATATATATATATATATATATAAGTTTATAAACACTAAATACCATTATATATGCAATTGATATATTAGTATTATGTATGTAGCAATTTTAACATATCGACATCGTATAGTGCTTAACGTATTTTATAAACAATAATATTCTCAATTATATTTCACAATAATAAGGAATTCATCTAGAACAGACATCACAGACATACACATAGTAAGATGTAGACCATTGTATTATGTGTAATATCTTTGACTAACTCTAAGATATAATACATCAAGTATATGTGTGCAGGTGTCAATACTAACTTTAGGAATGATTTATTATGTCATGTCAAGTATTATATTTAAATAGTAATAGTAATTTAACAATTGTTAAATATATATTAATATATAAACACACTATTAAAAATATGAAGTTATGTGTAGTTCTATGAAGATTTAATATTTTACTTACTAAATCAATGACGGGATTAATTAAACTTGTTTTTATAATATTATTATTATTAATAATAATAATAATAATAATTGATATTAATATATTACTATGTTGTATCGACATACGCTTTATATGTTGACCTTTCAATCCTGTTATGATACATTTCCTTAGTGTATGTAAATATTTAATATAAATGTATATATATATATATATATATATATATATATGTTGGTACATAGTATCTATACTATATTGTCATTGTCGTTATTATTATTATTATTTTTATGCTGTTATATTTAACATGTATTTGCTGTAATAAAGTTATACGAACTAACTTCACTTTGTTACGTATATATATATATATATATATATATATATATATATATATATATATATATATATATATATATATAGAAATAGCAACAACAAAATATAAAATAGAGAAAGTGTGGCGGCCCCTCGTGTGTATTACGATTATTACAATTCATGCGAGAACTTTTCAGTACGAATACATTCATATTCACAATAGCATATATATATTACCATTAAAATCAATGTTATTATATAACTTACTAACGGTAAATATGACATTAATTGAATGTAATAGTGTATAGATGATACCTTTACATTAGTCAGTATTACATATATATATTTTAATTTATATTTGTGGTTTGTGTTAGTTTCACTAGTTTGTTTTAGTTTGATTTGGTTTGGATTGATTTAGTTTTAATATAGTCATGTTTTTATCTGCATTACATCTAGATTGAGCATTACCTATATATATATATATATATATATATATATATATATAATTATACACATATATAAAAGATTATTTATAAATATAATATCACTATAGTACTTAACATTACGCCTACATTATTATCTATCACTAATTGCACACTACCGCGGATAATCTACTGTTATTATACATTCAATTAGTGTTATATTTACCGTTGCGAAGTTATGTATTAGCAGTGAATGATAATAATATATGTTATGCTATTTTGAATGTGATTATATTCATATTGACAAATATAAGTTATCGCCTGAACTGAAGTGTTCTAGTAGTGAGACGAGAGCTAAAAGTGACATTCAGCTGAATATGTGTCCGTAAATATTGTTTAACTCATAACGTCTAATATACGGTATAATAATAAGTCAATACATAATTGTATTATCTTTCGTGAACTTGTAACTTTGATACCATAGCTCTCTTTGTTTTATCACGCATTTGATTATTATAAAAATTGTGATTTTTTTTTATATTTTACTGTGGAAATCAGTTACTGTTGTGCTATTAAATTTCTGCCCCTTTACAATCCAGCTAGTTAAATCCAAAATAATAATAGTGTTGTTATATGACTTAATAAACCTTGATATGGATCTACTAGTTTTCAATAATATTCTAAATTGTTGTCTATATCACATTTTTAACCGTATATATAATTAGGTAATTTCAGATGATGATAACATTTAAAATAGTATATACTTGATAATTATTTAAATTAGGCTGTTGTCATACGTCATCTATAATTATATGTTCTTCTATTGTACGTGTCTGCTATATTTAGAATATTATATTGCATACAAATATTTACATTATTTATTATTATTTTATTATATATTTATTTTTAATACTTCATTATTTTATGGGAGTTCAATATTAAACATAATTAATATGCAATGATATATATATATATATATATATATATACAATTAAATGATATTTTGTATTAACATAAAAAAATAATTATAATTAATTTGTAAAATAGATAATGATTATTTTTAATAATTATACATATTCACAAATTATATTAAATTATAGTTTTATAAATTAAATACATAATTGTAAAATACATCATTTTCTATTGTATAGATATATTACTAGATACTATGACTAAATATAGGTAACGATATATATGTATATCCTACTAAATATCATATTACAAACTGTATTCTTACTGATGCTGGTAAAAACAATTATAGTGTGATGTTCTTAATGCTATGTATACATTTAATATAATTACATATAATATAAGTTAATATAATTAAATATTTGATTTAGAATTAATGTACAAATATATTTTCGAATTTGCGAATTATATATTTAAATTTGTCATTTTGTATACAAAATATATAATTTTAAAATAAAAATAATCAACAAATATTATTATATATATATATTTATTATAATTCAACAATTTTCATAATTTCGATGTATTGATTTAATATATAATATAATTCTATGAATATGTATCATATATTTAATATAAAATTAAATTTTTATAATAAATTATAATATATATTAAAATTATACATATTTATTAATATTTGTTTAAATCATAATATTATTAATAGATTTCATTTCAGATTATAATGTATTATAATTTGTAAAATATAATAAATAAAATTATATTAATTTCAAATATCCATTTCTATTTTCATCAATGATTTATTCTGTAATATTTATTTATTAATTAATATTTTATTATACGTTTCTTTGGTAATTAATGTTAAATTAGGATAATGATAATGGATATAATTTATCAGTTTGTATATTATAATAAATATATAATATATGCTAACATACTATTAATTATTTATATGTATTAATATACATAAGTAATATGTATATTATAAATATACTAATATTAAGAATGTTATAGGATAGCTAAAGCATATGATCTAACAATGATATTTATTTGTATATAGTTATAAATATAATATACAAAATACAAAAAAAAATATTTAATAATTTACGTATTTCAAAATTGTCCATACTTTAAAATATAAATCTCATATGTTCGCCATGTAGATCATTCATTTGTATTAATATTCTTTAATAATAACTACATATGCACTGGAATAGTTATACATTTAAAGAAAGCATACCCGATAAACATGACATATTACAATCTATAATTTTAGTAGCCAGATATTACGTTTTATATAGCTATAGCTAACCTACAGGTAATTATTTACGAAATACTCCTTAATTATTACAATTAAATAAATGTTAATTATGTAGACATTCATCAACACATAGAGTTCCTCTATGAACTATTCTAGGCCCGATGTTATATATTAAATTTTATATTTTTAATTATTAATATTAATTTTAATAGTGCATAATTCTAAAATAATTTAATTACAAACTTGGGTAGCAGTAATTTCCTTCTTTTCTATAGCCAATCGGATTGCAAAATGTAAAGATAGCAAAACGACAGACTTTATAGATTTTCTTATGACCAATGAAACCCCCGCATATCGTATCTGTTGTTACGTCATTATATATATATATATATATATATTGTATATTTATTGTATATTATTAATTTAAATTAATTTAAATATAAAAAGAATACATATGTATTTGATTTACTAACTTTTAAAACAGAACTTAAATTTCTTTTTTCCAAGTTTCAATGCCTTTACAGAAGAACCGGAACAACAATACTGCTTCATTATCAACCTATGTCTCTTCCTTATTGATCATGTTATTATAAAACAGTTAATTATTATATTATTTATTATTACTATAAACTAATAGTAAAATAGAATATATTATTATTAAAATAGACATACTTAATTACTATTATTTTAATTCACATACTGACCTATAACACCAATATCTTCTCCACCAAAATCCGCACCTCGTCCTCTTCATATAGGACTCCCATTTCAGTTTCAAACACGCAAGTTGTAATGGGGACCAAGTTTTAGAACTGCAGTGTCCACATAATCTATCTGTTCAATTGTTACGTAATATAATTATTACATAATTACGTGGTTATTAATAATATACCAAAAATGCCTCTCTTTTAATAATCAGTAACTTTATCAGTGTCGTTTAATCCTGCCACTTTGATATCATTTTCATATTCCTCTAGTTATTTTGAATATGCTATTAATGGTATAATTATAGAATTTTTAAATTAATTTAATTAAAATAATATATTTTAACTTAATCTATAATGTGATTTTAATTGTATATATATATATATATACAATTAAAATATGTGTATGTGGTTGTATGTATGTGTGTATGTATATGTGAGTAAATTAGATAATAGGTGGCGCTGTAAATACGAGACTATTCGAAAACATCGATGATTGTCATAGATGAATTTAAATATTTAAATTAAGTTCGCGATACATACAAATTGGGGTACCTAAATTAAATTTAAAAATCCCAATGTTTAAATTGATCGTATTTTATTATATATATATATATATATATATATAAATCAATAACTGGGAAATGCAGACCATTTATATTTATATATATAGATAGTTAAATCATAAACAAATAAATAACCGAAAATAACGAGTAGTGCTGATATGTTATAAATAGCTCCCCTCTAATATATATTTTAAAAATTTGTTTAAATTATTTGAAGGACGTAATTTAAAATATATAAATGAATAATTAAAGTTCATAATTTGACACAAATAAATTGATAGCTATATGTTTAAATGTATTACAGGTAAACACCCGCGGGTCTCTCTAGTCTAGGGACGTCGTTACTGTCGAGATATTGTATTTAAAAGATGGCGAGTTAAGATGTCTACTAAAATACCGATTACTTTAGAGATTGTTTTACACATATTTTAATTAGTTTTTAATATTTAGATAATATTCATATCTATTAATATTAAGCCCTTGCGATATTTATATATTTAATTATAAGATAATAATAATTAGATAAATAATAAAAGATATTTTTATTTGCATGTTATTGAAAAATAATTGTATCTATATAATATGTACAACTATATTACATTAACATAGAGCCGATCATTATATTAGCAATATATTGCATATATACTATGACAATGTTATAAAGAATCTTCAAAGGAAATAATTTGTTTGGGTTTTAGATATAGTATACTATTATATATAATATGAAAAAAATACTTTCCAATTGAGTATAAAATAACAATTATGTTTGTTTACTGTGTAGATAACATTTATAACTATTAATATCACACACGAATATATATATATATCATATTATATATATTATTATGATAACATTATTGAAATTTACTAAATATTTAAAATATTTAACATCAGTTTTGTTTACATAACTTTTGTTTGGAATTCATATAATTTTATTTGCATACTTTTTTTTATAATAAATAAAACAACTTAACTTTAACGCCGTGCTTTAATAAAATTAAATTGCACTATAAAAATGAATATGTATTATTGAATAATAATTAAATAAATATATACGATAATTCTTGACGTATATACAAACTAATTAACACTAACCCATTAATTCAGCCTCCTCCTCCTCTTCTTGTGAACTAGCATACACACAACAATAGGCTATCGTCAACAATAGAAGCACGGGTAATAACCTCATCCTGTACAATATCATAGGTATTATATAATATATTTAACAGAGAATTATTATATTATACCATATTAAATTATATATAATATATGTATAAGAAATTATACATTTATTCTTTGAATAATATATTAATATAATAGTGTACCTTTATCGGTATGTTATTTACTTTTAATTTTCTCAATTGACAGACGATGTTATATAGTAATAAAATGATCACGTGGTCATATTTATAAATGTATTATAATGTCATAAATAACTCTTATTAACATAGCATTACACATTAATTATAAACATATTACAAATATATATATATATATATATATATATATATAAATTTATGAATTAAATCAGTTTATAGACAATTGTCTAAGGAGGATCATTGAAAGCTATAAGTAGCATATTAAATCGATACCTCAAGAATATTTCATCATGTTTCATAAATAACTCTTATTAATATACGCATTACACATTAATTATACATAAAAACATATTACAAATATATATATATATATATATACATATACATACGTAGATATACTGTGAACTATTATTTTGATATTACCGATAAGGGAATGTATAAAGTTAAATCCATAATCGTGAAGAAAAATGATATATTATTTATAATTTAATAGATAATATCGATTTTATAATTTAAATTATATTATATTTATTATATATTATGTATAAATATAAAATATATCTAATAGCTATATATAAATATAGAATTGGTTAAAGAATCTATTATAGATTAAAAGTATATGATAATAAGGATAATAAAAGTATAAATTCATCAATTTCATATTTTATCAAATTAAATAATCAATAGTCTGTGATAAATATATTTAAGAATAAATTCATGTTAAAAGATACTAATTATTATATAAATAAAAAACTTTCTACAAATACAAATAACTTATTCTATAATACCAGAAAGTTATTAAAATCAAACAAAATTACTAATACACTGTTATATAATAATAACGTAAATATTAGTACAGATAAATAAAATAAAATAATAAATTACAAAAATAAAATAAATAAAATAATGTTTACAGATATTGCACAATTAAGTTAATATAATAATCTGAATTTAAATCCATAGGTTCATTTTTTATTTTATTGTATACTTATTTTAGTTATATGTTATTGTATCCATATATTTTTACATTTATTAATCCATATATTTTACATTTATATACTTTTTTATATTTTGACTATTTATATACTAATTATATTTTACTTGAATTTTATGATGACAAACATTGTTAATTTTGCTTCCGACTTTAATGGTAATTAATTTATATATAATTCTTATAATAATAATAGTGATCATTTCTATAACAATACTAAATATAGTATTCCTATGTATTCCTATCATTAATTTATGAATAATCCTAAAATTGACCTAAATACAATGATTTAAATTCTATAAATATTTATTTTTGTGAAGGTATTTCTATTATACATATAAATGCACGAAGTTTAGTAAAGAATTACGATGATAAAACATTATTATTAGATTCTTGTAGTTTTAAATTTAACATTATTGTTATAACTGAAACATGGTTGCATAATTTCAATAAAAACTTATATAACATTAACAAATATAATTGCACACATGTAATTCGAAAAAATAAATATATACAAAATCTAAATATAGGTGGTTTTTCTATATAAATATATAATAACATTTACATTTTAAAACATTAGATAATTTAACTTATTCAATGCCAGATTTTTTAGACATATTTAGGATATCGATGTTTATAAATAATATACATACTATAATAAGTGGTATATATAAATCTCCTAATTCTGATATTAAACGTTTAGTGATTTTATTTATAATAATTTTAGTGAGTTTTAAGTCACAGATGATTTATTTTTAGTTGGTGATTTTAATGTTAATATTTTAATTTAAAATAGTAATAATGATTATTTCATTGATACCATTTTCAGTATGGTTAGTCATGTTTATCGGGTATGCTTTATTTAAATGTATAACTATTCCAGTATATATATTGTTATTTTAAGGACTATTAATACAAATGAATGATCTATATGGCGAACATATGAGATTTATATTTTAAAGTATGGAATAGTTTTGAAATACGTAAATTATTAAATATTTTTTTTTGTATTTTGTATATTATATTTAGAACTATATAAAAATAAATATTATTGTTAGATCATATGCTTTAGCTATCCTATACAATTCTTAATATTAGTATATTTATAATATACATATTACTTATGTATATTAATACATATAAATAATTAATAGTATGTTAGCATATATTATATATTTATTATAATATACAAACTGATAAATTATATCCATTATCATTATCCTAATTTAACATTAATTACCAAAGAAACGTATAATAAAATATTAATTAATAAATAAATATTACAGAATAAATCATTGATGAAAAGAGAAATGGATATTTGAAATTAATATAATTTTATTTATTATATTTTACATATTATAATACATTATTATCTGCAATGAAATCTATTAATAATATTATGATTTAAACAAATATTAATAAATATGTATAATTTTAATATATATTATAATTTATTATAAAAATTTAATTTTATATTAAATATATGATACATATTCATTGAATTATATTATATATTAAATCAATACATCGAAATTATGAAAATTGTTGAATTATAATAAATATATATATAATAATATTTGTTGATTATTTTTATTTTAAAATTATATATTTTGTATATAAAATGACAAATTTAAATATATAATTCGCAAATTCGAAAATATATTTGTACATTAATTCTAAATCAAATATTTAATTATATTAACTTATATTATATGTAATTATATTAACTGTATACATAGCAATAAGAACATAACAATATAATTTCTATAACCGTCATCAATAATAATACAGTTTGTAATATTATATTAAGTAGGAGATATATATATATATATATATATATATATATATATATATATATATATATATATATCGCTATCTATTTGTATAGTAACGTATCTATACAATAGAAAATTATTTATTTTACAATTATGTATTTAATTTATAAAACTATAATTCAATATAATTTGTGAATATATATAATTATTAAAAATAATCATTATCTATTTTACACATTATAATTATTTGTTTATGTTAATACAAAATATCATTTCATTGTATATATAAACCATTGCATATTAATTATGTTTAATATTGAACTCCCATAAAATAATTAAGTATTAAAAATAAATATATAATTAAATAATAATAAATAATGTAAATATTTGTATGCAATATAATATTCTAAATATAGCAGACACGTACAATAGAAGAAAAAATAATTATAGATGACGTAAGACAACAGCCTAATTTAAATAATTATCAAGTATATATACTATAGTAAATGTTATCATCATCTGAAAAAACAAAGAGAGCTATGGTATCAAAGTTATAAGTTCACGAAAGATAATACAATTATGTGTTGACTTATTATTATACCGTATATTAGACGTTATGAGTTAGACATTATTTACGGACACATATTCAGCTGAATGTCATTTAAGTAGCTACAATTGTAGCTCTCGTCTCACCACTAGAACATTTCAGTTCAGGCGAGAACTTATATTTGTCAATATGAATATAATCACATTCAAAATAGCCTAACATATATTATTATCATTCACTGCTAATACATAACTTCGCAACGGTAAATATAACAATAATTGAATGTATAATAACAGTAGATTATCTGAGGTAGTGTGCAATTAGTGATAGATAATAATGTAGGCGTAATGTTAAGCACTACGCCTATAGTGATATTATATTTATAAATAATCTTTTATGTGTGTGTATTGGCTCACTCTAGATGTAATGCAGATAAAAACATGAATATATTAAAACTAAATCAATCCAAACCAAATCAAACTAAAACAAACCAGGGAAACTAACACAAACCCAAAATATTAATATATATATATATATATATATATATATATATATAGTAATGACTAATGTAAATGTATCATCTATACACTATTATTCTCAATTAATGTTAAATTTACCGTGATTAAGTTTCTTTAATACTACCCATATTTACAATTGATATTCCTTGAATATATAGTCATACGAACACAATGTATTCAGCGCGCACACACACTGTTAGAAATAAATGGTATAACATTGATTAAAAAATGGTATAACCCCGTGGCGCCCTGGTATACCATTTACGGTATAACTAATTAAAAAAGTTATACCATATTTTATAAAAAGTTATACCATATTTGATATAAATTTATACCATAGTTTATACCATATATTATATAAAGTTATACCATATTTTATAAAAAGTTATACCATATTTGATATAAAATTATACCATAATTTATACCATATATTATATAAAGTTATACCATATTTTATAAAAAGTTATACCATATTTGATATAAAGTTATACCATAATTTATAACATATATTATATAAAGTTATACCATATTTTATAAAAAGTTATACCATATTTGATATAAAGTTATACCATCATTTATTAAAATTTATACCATATATTATATAAAGTTATACCATAATTTATAAAAAGTTATACCATATTTGATATAAAGTTATACCATAATTTATTAAAATTTATACCATATATTATATAAAGTTATACCATAATTTATTAAAAGTTATACTATATTTTATTTAAAGTTATACCATAATTTATTAAAATGTATATTATATAAAGTTATATCATAATTTATTAAAAGTTATACTATATTTTATTTAAATTTATATCAGTGTTTATAATAACTTACTATTCTATATTATTAATTTATATATGGAATCGACATTTATAATGATAATTTATTTTCTAAAAACCACATATTTTGGTGTAATAATATTGTTTATTAACAGATACATTTTTAAATAAATAACGTGATACAAAATTACATAAACAATTAATGTTTGTAGGACATGTTACGTGAAACAAATAAAATTAACAATACCACTTAATAAAATACGAAATAAATTATTTTGAACGAAAACCAAACAATTATCGACACACATAATAAGCATCCTCTTTTCTGATATATGCATATATCCATGTATCCATGGAGTCATTATTTCCTGCAATTAAAATTCAAATATTTATATAAGTTATATATATATATATATATATATATAGTAGGTATGTACCTATACTAGAGTATGAATAATAATATTGTATATTATATAATAGTATAAATATGTATCTTATAAGAAACTTTATACAGTTAATATCATATATGATAATACTATATAAAGTATACTTTATAATTGTATACTTTATATACGTTAGAATTGTAATTAGAAAAATCCAATATATTTTATTAATTACTGCAGTTATATATATAATAGAGTATACTATACTTTTGAATTAGCATACGAAAAATCATAAAATAACTATAATATTAAATCTATAGTTATTAAGTAATTATTAAGTAACCTTATCTTTATTTTCATTGTAAATTCATTTTTCAATAATTCGCAAACTCCCATCATAAAATATATGATTGCCGCATCTATTTTAGGAAATATTATATTATATATATAATTATACACTTTATAATCTATATTTGATTAAGGAAAGAAGGATATTTATAATATGTGTACAACAGTTAACATTATTTATATATACCTATTAGTAATATTGTTTAAATTTAATTACATTGTGAACTAAAAATAAAATAAATAATTGACCATATATGGATATATAGTATACTATCCATGGACTAATAAAATATAATTGCATATTTATTTTATATAGATATTTAACTAATGTTATTAATTAGATAACTAAATTACCTGTTTGATCAGTTTGCGTAGTAGCGATACCTAGTACATCAATATATGCGTCTATATATTTGTGTATATACGTTATATGCTTTATCATCCCCATCAACTCACTATTCCTCTCCGGCAGTTTTTCTAATATTTTAAATGAAATTTGAAATTCTGCAAATAATTCTACAGTTTCCTGCATATTAATATATAGCATATAGTTATCATGACTTTATAATATATATAATTGTAATAAAGTGAATGTTCTAATACAGTTTATTAATCAAAGTAAAGACCTGTTGAACATAATAATAATATAAAATAATAATTATTATTATAATAATAATAGTACCTACCCAATGAGATGCAAACCGAAGAATGAGGCAATCTCACCGAGTGGAATTTATTCTATAGACAAATAACGAAATATACTTTACAGACGATAACAATATAAAATACCAGAAAAATAAACATTTACATGGCTATGGCTATAGACATATATGCATTTAACACAGAGCGAGACACCGAAATCTAGTTTAAAGTTTTATATAGATATATCGATTTCTGTTACGTAATGCTAAATGCATTTAAATGTATATTACATTAATCGATATACCTATCTACAACTTTGACTTTATAACATATATATATATATATAATTATATAATTATATTCTAACAATTTAATTATATATTATAAATAATATATAAATATATTATAAAATTATATATTATATAAACTTTTATATTATTATATATAATATGATATAATTTGTATATATATATATATATATATAATGTAGTATAAATACCTTATGTATATTGTAATGTGTTGAAAAATAGATGCTTCTCATGTTGAGTGTAGAGTGGAAATAGAATATGTTAATAAATAAAATGGAATTATTTATATATATATATACATATACTCGAATAATTATAAGTATTTGTATATGAAATATAGGAAATATGTATATGTATACATATTTCCCTATGGGGAATCTATATAGTTTCTGAAAACCAGTTTAATTGCAATTAGAAGCAATACATGCTATGTCTATAATAATTTAACACAACAATAAGTAAACTGTTATATTAAGGATATTATGAAGGATACTATTATGAATTATATTCTTATACATTTTATTTTCAATCAAATATAAACTTAATTTTAAAATGTTATGGTATAACTGGTATTTCCATATAGTATACCATATAATTCATAAAGTTATACCATTATATTTAATAGCTAATGGTATAACTACAAATTACAAATGTTATACCATATAATTCGTAATCTTATAAAAATAAAAATAAAAATAAAAATCCTACCATTTAAATTAAGCTATATGGTATAATTAAAAAAAACAGATGTTATACTATATAATTTGTGATCTTATACCATTTCAATTAATCTATATGGTATAACTAAAAAAATCAAATGTTATACCATATAATATGTGATCTTATACCATTTAACGTAATTGTATGGTATAACTCGTATTTCCATATGTTATACCATATATTTCATAATGTTATACCCTTATTTTTAACAGTGCATAAGCCCGCCAACGATATCAATATTTTTTATTCATTTATTCATTTATTGCCTTCTTAGAGTAACTTAATGTGTATTTAGTACTACTATAATGAAGTATACTGGAGATAATTCTATATTATTATAACTTGCATTATTATTTTATTAAAACGGTTAATTATATTTAACATAATTTTTGGTTCAGGTTGATAACTATCATTAATTATAATTAAGTAAAATTTCTTCTCGTCATCTACCATAATTGACCATATAAAGTATGATTATTAAATATGTGTTTATATAGTATTACGTGGTATACTATTAGTTATAGTAGAATGGCATAGTGTATTGGTATAGTAATACGGCATATATGTGTATTATATTTAGTATAGTAGTATGTTGCAAATTACTATATTTTACAGTAGCCTATTCATAATAAAAGTTTTATGTATCATTTGTGCATGTAAAGTAGATTTTATGAATATGAACAACATATAAATGTAATACAGTCTTGGTTATTTTTTCAATAACTTAAATTCAAAAATAATATTTAGACAAATTTATAAAATAACCTAATTTGATATTAAGATATAAATAATAATTACAAATATAATATAATATTTCTTAAATAGTTACCGATAATAGTATTTCCAGTATTTATTATATGAAATGAACACATGTAAAAGTCTGTCGCAGAAACTTATCTATCAGATCAAAATGGGGACAAAAGAAGGCGATGGATATGATCGAAAAGATATATTTTAATGTGTAAACCTCTAATATTATGATGTTTTTATAGTTATTATTTATAAATAAGTTTTACATGTAGTTATAACAATTATGTATAATAATATATACAGTAAGCTAGTACATACATTAAACATGTACACATCCATAAGATGGAATAGAACAGACATATCTATTGAAGTATATAATATACATATAACATATTATAATTGATTAATACCCAGTAAGTAAAGTAATCAACGATCGTAATCAGATTACAATCGAACAAGTAATCAGATTACAATCATGGGGCTATGTATTGATTACGATCACTTATCATCGTTCGATTACGATCAGTGATTACGATTTGATTACGATCACTTATCATCGTTCGATTACGATCATTGATTACGGTTTGATTACGATCACTTATCATCGTTCGATTATGATCATTGATTACGGTTTGATTACGATCACTTATCATCGTTCGATTACGATCAGTGATTACGGTTTGATTACGATCACTTATCATCGTTCGATTACAATATTAAACTAACTGACTTAACATGAATAACAAATAAGGATAACACAAGTTTTTTATATAAGTGATTATTTATTACTGTTATGTTCTTGAGGCGTTATTTAGGTAATTTGCTATCTTGGACAAAATAATTTATCCTCAAGCCGATATTTATGATGTAACACTTCTGTATGATAATAAAAAATATAATTAGTTCAAAATTATATATTTGTTATCTCAATTCAGATTATTATTATATTGAGAAAATACTTATTCAAATTCTAATATCCAAAAAACCTAGCAAAAATACAAAACACACACAATAATTTTTGCCAACCAAGTGTAAAATATATATATTATAGATCTGTTTATATTTAATTAGCAACAATTAAGAAAACAGCCGTACGGATTTACAAAATTTAAATGGCTACTAATTCTCTAGGATAGTAGTATTGTCATTGTTCGGAAGAATTTTTCCACCGCTACACCTATAATAATTACGTAAAACTGTCCTTTTAGAGCTATTTTCGACATATCGGGATATCTTTAGATTATAGAAAAACATGTTTCACACATAAAATGTATGCGAATGTGAGGTGTATAGTAAAAATGTAATTATATTTACTTTACTTTAATTAAGGCATTCGTAAATGGTGATAACGTTTATGTTTTCGCTATATTTTACTAAGTTTTAAATTTGTATAAACACTTAAATTTAAGTGTATGTTATAAATAAATAAATTGTTTCCAGTTATTAAATCTTTTTTTACATCTACGTTCCTTACGATCCCACTAAAAGTATAATACCCGGGCAACGCCGGGTCGTAGTTATCTAATCTACTATATAAAAGTAAGTCTATTTTCTAAATTTGTTGCTTAGCCCAGCAAATAATATATTCGACGCTTTTGGACACCATGCGCCTAAAAGTTCCGGAATTAATTCGTCGCTTTGATGACAATTTTCACCCAAAGGTGTCGAATTGTTCTATTGTACTTTAGACACCGTTGTGCCCAAAAGTATTGAATTTGCGCATAAAAGTTATTATACTTTGGGCCCAAAACTTCTATTATATTATTTACAGGAAACTATTTATAGCTTTATATCTATATATAGATGATCTATGTATATATTCTTAAGTATTTATAAATAAAGCATATAGGTTATATATAAATATATAGAGATATATATATATATATATATATATATATATATATATATATATATATATATATAAATAGTTATACAATTTATATGTTATATATATGCAATTATTATTTAATATTAATCCATATAAAAGTATATGATTACTATAATTAAAGTAAGAACATAAATGGTTATGTTATTATCTTTCAAATATTGGACCAATGCTTTGGAAACAATTAAATTGAAATAAACCTAGCCTACTATATATACTATTAATAGTTTTAACATATATATATATATTATATATTATTGAAAAAGTATACATGTATGTAATCACACTCGAATGTGTACAGAGTTTAAATATGATAAATTATTATTATAAATTGTGATATACATTATATATTGTGATATGATTATTTTAGGCCAAATGAGGAGGACAACCCAATAAACGATTTTACACTTTATTTGGGGGAAAACAATTACACTACTTAATAACACGCATTAAAAAAACACTTCTACTTATATTTAAGTGATCAATAATGTAATAATAGTTATATGGATAATAATAATTGCATCCAGCAAAGCTGAGTAACGTTTAAACACATCTGAACGCATGCAGCGTCGACCGAAAATATAATGTCGCAATGTAAAAGTCATGATGACTACATTTTCACATTATATTCCTTCAGGCGGAATATTTATTCCACATTCTATTAAATACTAAATATAATATAAGGTTGCATATGGAATCATGCTACTAGCATATATCTAATGAGGGCTTCACGGAGATTCTATGATAATCACGAAGGAAGCACAGACTTATATTGTCATCTCTAAGGCTCAACATCATTGATTATCATGGACTGATGTAGTCATCTTGAAGGCAACACGTTACTGGATATCATGGACTGCTGTGGATTGAGTGATTTTTATTTTAGTAAATATATATATATATATGGATATAGCATATATAGCACATGGATATATATATATATATATATATAGCAGATGATATTGCATATTAAGTGAAGGTATCAAAGAAGCCTAAGAGATGCTCACTCGAGTCGAAAAATCAGCTAAACGAGTAGGACTAAGCATGAATACATGGAAAACGAAATATATGAGTTACAATACTAATCAACAGTTTGAAATCAAAGCTATAGATAGGTCAAATCTGAAAAGCGTTGAAGACTTCAAGTACCTAGGGGCATGGATAGACAGCAGTGCAAAAGATTTGATCAGAAAAGCGCTTGCTTGGAGAACATGTTATCAAATGAGGAATATCTGATAATCAACTCTTAGTAGGAAACTAAAACTCAGACTCATGAATAACACAGTTGAATCGGTTCTGCTGTACGGATGTGAGACTTGGACCCTAGCAAAAACACCACTCAAACAACTTGATGGTATATACACTCGAATTCTACTAATGATATTAAACGTAGAGATGATGAAGTTGTTTCGGATCTAGTTCTTTGGGAACTAACTTATGGAACTAGAAGACGGGGAAGGCCACCAGAAAACACATCAGGAATCTGGAGCGCGAAACTGGTATACCGGTGAGCGAGATGAGAGTAGCTATTATTAACCGTGCTGTTTGGAGAACTTTTACTGTCCCGAAATCAATAATCCCGAAATAAGAATATAATAATATATAGTTAATATAGTATAAATATTTGCTAACGTAGTTGTTATCTCGAAGGTGAAAGTATATGGACTGTTGTGGTTCATCTTGAAGACGCGATTAAATAATAATCATGGGCTGCTGTTGTCATCTAAATGGATATATAATATATATATATATATATATATATATATATATATATATAAATATATATATATATATATATAAATATAAATATATAAATAAGGTTATAAGTAAACTTATATATTTAATATAAATTAATAGATTTGTGTATAGTTTTTTATACATATGTATATGTATTAGCTCTCATTATAATCTGATTGCATTAGCATGAGAGTGGCTTTCAAGATAATAAAATAACAACAATATATACAAATGAATCATAACTGATGAACATATGACCACTTCTTTACTTACTAAATGACACTGACATGCTAGCTTATACGATGAATATATATTTTATGTGTTATAACATTATAACGCTTCGTCAGGTTGACTGTGCATTGTAGCCTTTGATTTCGAAATACGTATTCCGTTACTAACAACCTATATCCACTTATATAGTTACATATAAATGTCTATAATGAAACTTACGTCAAGCTTTCCAATAAAATATGCTAACTAAATACAAAATTGTACCTACAATATTAGTAATTTATAAGATTAAATTTTACATACAATATAATGTCCAAATATAAAAATGTCTCATTACATTATTTCAGGCGGAATATTTATTCCACAATCTATTAAATACACAATATAATATAAGATTGCATATGGAATAATACTACTATTATGCATGATGGAAATGCTGGATAGTACCTTGATCAGTCAGCATCTATGAGGGCTTCACTTAGATTCTATAGTCATCACGATGGCGTCACAGACTTCTATTGTTATCTCTAAGGCACCACGTCATTGATTATCACAGAAAGTTATTGTCATCTTGAAGGCGACACAGCACTAGATATCATCGACTGCTGTGGATTATTGAGTTTATATTTAATTAAATATAGTTATATACTTATAAATATTTACTAACGTTATTGTCATCTTGAAGGAGAAAGGTTGATTTTGTCACCTCAAATGCGACACGTCACTGAATATCACAGACTGCTGTTGATGTATTGATTTTTGGTTTAAGCAAATATATAGTTGAAAGTATAATTATTTGCTAACATTATTGTTATCTCGAAGAAGAAATTTTACGGAAAGATATTGTCATCTCTAAGCTGGTATCATAGAAGGCGGACACGGGCTTCTGTGTTAATATCGAAGGTGTTACGTCACTGAATATCATGGACTGCTGTTGAATGATTTAATTTTTTAAGCAAATATATCTATATACAACTATAGTCGAAATATATAGTAGAAATAGTCGTAAGTATAAAGTTGTAATATTTTCTAACGTATTTGTTATCTCAAAGGCGAAAGTATATAGACTGCTTATGTTCATCTTGAAGGTGTCTTGTCAATGATAAGTAAGGACTGCTTTTCAAATCTAGATGGATGTATGATATATACAAATAAGATTATAAGTCAACTTATATATTTAATATAAATTAATTGGTTTGCATTATAGTTTAGAGTTTTGGATATATATCTATATGTATAGATATGGTTATAATCTGATTGAATTAACGTGAGAGTAGCTTTGAAAGTAATAAAAAACAACAATATATATATATATATATATATAATATATATGAATGAAATAACTGATGAAAATATGACCACTTCTGTAATTACTAAATGACACTGTAGCCGTTGATTTTAAAATGCGGGTTTTATTTCTAATAACTTATATTCACATATGTTTTTAAACAGAACATAAGTCAAGCTATCAAATAAAATAAGATAGCCAAATACAAAATGTTAACTACATTATTTTATTATTGAATAAGTAATTTATAAAATCATATAATCACTACCAATATACTAGCTCTAGCCATAAAATAGTCATACCCACATCATCCACACTGAAATCATAGGCTACATTGCTCAAATAAATATAAAATATACTATATTTCATTTTGTTATAAACAAGGTCATAAGAATATGCATTGTGTAATATAAATTTACAGACTGTAAACACAAATATACAGTGGGTAATATACATTTTTTAGTAATTTTAATATTTCGTCATATGAATATATTATTAAATTAATTATACCTATATAATATAGAAGATTAAAAAGGATTTTAGCACAAATATGTATGATAAAATATATAAACATATTTAATATTTAATATTTGTACTACAAATTATCAATAAATTATAAAATATATATATATATATATATATATATATATCTATAGATAGTCTATGCGATAATACAACATATCTATTTACTTTAGTAATATAATACTATATTATATAATCACTATATAATTTAAAAGTGTATTACATATGGATTCCAATGATCTCGTACGAAGTGATATCGTCAAGATTGGTGTTATAAATGTTAATTAAATAATTATTTATAGATGGTAGAATAGATATTGAACACAAAATAATCAAACCAAAATATTCCAAACGAGATCACTGGTTACCTTGAATATTATATAGTATATAATATAGGTTACTTAATATTAATATTTTTAAAAAGTAATCAATTATATATGGTATCCTAGTAATATTGGTAAATATTAAAAATCGAATCGTGTGCTCTAAATAACAAAAGTTACGGTTTAAAATAGATCGTGAAATTTGGTATACATTTTATATTATCATAATTATTATACTTTCAAAGTAACTTTGATAGTGTAAACATATATATTTATAAATATAGTATAATCATTATACTAATTAATGAATTAATTCATAAGTATATTATAATGAATAAAATATAATAAACAAATTACTAGAATATATATTTCTACTATTAAATATATTATATTATTATAATATTTATATGAAAGGAATAATAATTATGAACATATAAAATATATACGTAATTTAGTGGTCTATTTAGAACAGTCTCTTTCGTTATTTAAAGCTCTCACGTGATTCTATTTTTAAATATCTACGTCTACAATTATGATAACACAAGTTTAACTTGTTTAACAAGTTCAAGTTTAAGTTATACATGTATAACTTAATTAATTTTATTATAAAGAATTAAATATACAGTATATGATATACATAAATAAACACAATTATTGACTATATATAGTATATATTATAATAGGGTATATAATATAATCATTAGGATCAAACGAAATATATGTCCACCGGTCAATTTAACTGACAGTGTTAAAGTTTAACAGTCAATATTTGTTTATAATATAACTTATATTAAACGAAAAAATATAAGGTCATAACTATGCTGAATATATAATATGGCCTCTGTATATGTTGAATACTAATGACAGGGTCAAATATATAATACCCAACGGGTATTACCCGTTGCGGGAGTTGACATGCTCGAGCGCTTATGATATGTTTGTAAACTGTATATATATATATATATATATATATATATATATATATATATATACAGTTATACATATACTATATGATATACATTGTATATCTATTTATATATTGAATATTATATTCAATATAATATTCCACTGTAATTTAGTAATAATAGCGTATTTAAGGGCGCCAGTTATGGTGTTTTACATGGTGAACATAGGAGATGTATGATTTACTAAAAGCACAACAACTAATAATATACAAATTTATTATTTATTAATAATATACAAATTTGTATTCATATCTATTTATATATATTCCAATGTAATTTAGTAATAATAGCGTATTTAATAATATTATATTAAATATACAAGTATATTTCTTGAATTATGTTATCGTTTGCACTCGAGCATGTCAACTCCCGCAACGCGTATTATTATTATAATAATTATAATTATTAATAATTATAGATTTGACCCTGTCATTAGTAATCAAAATAGTCGGAGGCCTTATTTAATATAATATTATATAATATGATATTATATATAATATATAGTTCATAACTATTGGTCCAGCGTTCATTATAATTAAATTTAAGTTAACATTATCGATTTTGTTAAAAGTATCAACATGAAACCGAACGTTTTAATAATAATTATCATAATTAATTATTAATTTAATAATTAAATAATTAATTATGAAAAATAAATTATTTTTATCACAATTAAATAACTCATTGAATATCTAATTATTATATATATATAACATATTATTTTATACGTATATATTATATAATATACAATACAAATTAAAATACAATTATTTTATTAACGATATAATATTCAATATTATAGCATTTTAAATTATAATAATAATATTATTAAATAATATTATATTAAAAATAAATACATGTTTTAAATAACTTAAATACTAAACTAATAAATAGTTACAACGGTATATATATATGGTCATATGTATATATAAAATTATATTATTATATAATATAATATTATGTCTACTTAATATTTTGTTGAACTTTATTGTCTTAGAAATTGAATTAAATGATATAAGAAAACATTATATATTACAAATAAATTTTAAAGTATAAATATTTTAAAATATTATCGTTGATAATCGTTGATAGTGCATATTACAAAATACAGTATAAATCAGAATTATTAAAATGCATAGTAGATATATATTTTACATTGTAAATATTGCATTTTTGCATAGTGAAACACATCTTGTTCACACATCTATGTCCATAGATGTATAGTTTATAGTTAAATATATGTATACTAGCCGTACGGTATGGCCCGTACCCGACCAAGCTTTGCTCGGTTTTTGATTTATTGTCTATCTATTATTTATTAATTATAGATATTTTTTATTCTGCATTGTTTTTTTTTAATATTTCAAAAAGATAGTTGTAAAATATAACAAAATATTTAAAAAAATACACAATATATTTTAAAATATTAAAAAATATATTTTCAAAATATGTCGAAAAATAATTTTAAAATGTCGAAAAATGTCATTAAAAATATCGAAAAAATATTTCAAAAAAGCGTCGCGAAATATTTTACATGACAAAAAGTAAATGTTTCGACGTATTTTGGAAAATGTAGCCAGCCCAAAGACCATTCAGGTGATAATAAGAACTATAAGTTCCCAAATAATACTAAATATTGTTCGGAACCAAAGCCCCTAAAAGCGTCGAAAAAGCGCCCATAAATTCTCAAAAGCGTCGATAAATTGTTTTCTGGGAGGCGTGTGTTTTTGTTTTCACCACTTGAGCGATACATATCAGATTTTCCATTGTTGTGTATTCAATTATCGTATGTTACTCTGTATATATATGGTACTCTAATGTGGCTGGGACTTAACCGTAAATTTATTCTGTTAAGTTGACAATCAATGATTACCAACTGATCGTGAAGCAATGTTTGTGATCAGTTAACAATCATTGATTACAATCGTATTACAATCATTGATTACAATCGTATTACAATCAATGATTACCAACTGATCGTGAATCAATGTTAGTGATCAGTTAACAATCAGTTAACAATCATTGATTACAATCGTATTACAATCAATGATTACCAACTGATCGTGAATCACTGTTAATGATCAGTTAACAATCATTGATTACAATCGTATTACAATCATTGATTACAATCGTATTACAATCAACGATTACCAACTGATCGTGAATCAATGTTAGTGATCAGTTAACAATCATTGATTACAATCGTATTACAATCATTGATTACAATCGTATTACAATCAATGATTACCAACTGATCGTGAAGCAATGTTAGTGATCAGTTAATAATCATTGATTACAATCGTATTACAATCATTGATTACAATCGTATTACAATCAATGATTACCAACTGATCGTGAATCACTGTTAATGATCAGTTAACAATCATTGATTACAATCGTATTACAATCATTGATTACAATCGTATTACAATCAACGATTACCAACTGATCGTGAATCAATGTTAGTGATCAGTTAACAATCATTGATTACAATCGTATTACAATCATTGATTACAATCGTATTACAATCAATGATTACCAACTGATCGTGAAGCAATGTTAGTGATCAGTTAACAATCATTGATTACAATCGTATTACAATCAATGATTTATAAGTGTAGTTCGTAATCAAATCATAGTTGCTTATCAATGATTGTAATCTGATTGTAATCGTACTGTGATCAGTTAATCACAAATCATGATGGTGATCAAACTATAATCTAACCGCTATCACTGATTACTTTACTTACTGGGAATTGATTGCCATTAATATTCCATTATTATTATTTTATATTGTATTAGTATATACTAGTGATGTAAATGATGCTAAAATCTAAAGCATGATGCAGTCTCAGTCTCAGTTACCTAAAGTCTCAACTCGGCTCGGGCTCGTTTTGTTAGAGTCTCGGCTCGGCTCGGCTCGGGCTCGCCTGGCTAGAGTCTCGGCTCGGCTCGGGCTCGTTTTTTTCCGATAATGAAAGTCTTGACTCGGCATCAATAACCAAAAGTCTCGGCTCGGCATCAAAAAGCTCGGTATTATTTACACCACTAGGTGGAATTTACATTATTATTAAATGAATCGCGAAGTTGGCGCAGATTATTTTTTTTAAATTGATGTAAATGTGAAATACACTCACAAAAATATCCTAGTCATTTAGACATGTAAGCTAGTCATTTTGATTTGGTCTAAGACGACTGGTTAGGCTAGTCATTTTTACTAGGTAGGCTAGTCATTTTTAAATAAACAATACTAGGTAGGCTAGTAAATTTAAAACAAATATTACTATGTAAGCTAGTTATTTTTAAACAAATTATACTAGGTAGGCTAGTCATTTTAATATAAATATTACTAGGTAGGCTAGTAATTCTAAAACAAATATTACTAGGTAGGATAGTCATTTTAATATAAATATTACTAGGTAGGCTAGCTTTTAATTTATTTCTGTTTAAATAATTTATTATTTAATATTAATTAATATTTGTTTACTATAATTTTTTAAAAGAGTTTTCTAGCTATTAATACATATAAAAACTATTTACTAACATATTATTATAGCTATTAATAAGTTAAGTTGTTGATGTAGTTTTAAATATAAAATAAAATATTAAAATAAATATTAGTATCTTAGTGTAGTAAATACTATTTAATAAATAGTATCGTAACATGAAAGAATTAAATAGTATATTACAATATATTATATAATTTCATTTAAGTAAGATTAAAACTTAAAGTCAATAATAATAAAATTGTAATATTGAATATAATATTTAATCAATATTCAATTGATACATATTCAATATCGAACAATTATTCAACATGAAATGTATTATCAATATAATTATGATAAAATTGTAGTTGATAATTTAGAAAAATCTATAGGATAATTAAATAATTTAAGTTTTTAAAACAAAATATTTTATTTATTAAACAGTATATTAACTTAAATATACAATTAAAAAAATAATTAATAATTAATTTCGATAAACAACAATATAATAAATATAATAAAATAAATAAAAGGTATAATATGTTATTTGTTCTATATTAAATACTTAATATAACTTTAATTTAGTCATATTTACATCAATTCTACAGAAAAGAGTCATTATTTTGAAATAATTGTTTAAACTTTTTTTAAATTTCTGCTTGACAACCTAAATATTTTTAATTTCAGATATCATTGACATTTGAGTCTATAAATATGTATTTAATGCAACATATATTAATAATATATAAATTGATTATATATTCTCTAGTCTAATATTTATGATTATTATACATTTTAAATAATTTATTTTGTAATAATTTTTTAGGAGGGATATTTTATTAACTATATATTTATTATTAACTAATTAATATTAAATATATTTGTATACATCTATTTGCATGCAATTTAATATTTAAGTTATATCACTTGATTATATTTATATATATATATATTTATATATATATATATATATATATATTGATTGATTGTTATATATATATGCGTATATAGATTTATTTGAATATATAAATGACTAGGTTATTATTATACATTTAACATTTAGTCTAGTAATTTTTACTAGCCTAAAATTTAAGAAATATTGTGAAATCCTGACCTAGTCATTTTATAAAACGTATAACCTAGTCATTTTAGTTTACAAGCTAGTCATTTATTATTTAAAATTACTAGCCTTTTGGTTTTTATCATTTATAAGCTAGTCATTTCTATATTACCATGTTAAACTTATTTTATAAATTTTAGCGGATGATACATGTTTGAAAAAATACTAGCTTATAAGAAATAATACGTTTACAAGCTAGTCATTTATATAAATGACTAGCTTATTTCATAAATTACTAGGCTACCTAGTGAAAATGACTAGGATATTTTTGTGAGTGTATATATAAATTAGTATTCAAATGTAATTTCAAAAAAGTATCATTTCGACTGGGTAATTTTTGTAAAAGTCTCAACTCGGCTCGGGCTCGTTTGGCTAGAGTCTCTGCTCAGCCTGGGCTCGTTTTTTTTCCGAAAATGAAAGTCTCGGCTCGGCATCAAAAACCTATAGTCTCGGCTCGGCATCAAAAGCTCGGCATCATTTACATCCCTAGTATATACTGTATAATATAGGTATTATTAAAATAATAGTTGAATAATAAATTAATATGTAGGGGTATATAATATAATATACTAGTATAATTAATAAATGTATAACTATAATATTATATTATATATTAACAAAATTATATTATTAATAAATTATATACTACCAGTACAATTAATATATATGTATTACTTAAGAAATTATATAATATAAATGTTACAGTTTATAACTTAAATAATTAATACTATAACATTGTAGGTGGTTAGCATTTTATAAATTATTGCATTCAAGTACTTCAGTGTATATATGATATATCATATATGATTATTAAATAGATAATATTATTAAATATATAATTAATATTATATTTGATATAATTTATTAGTATATAAAACGTAGAACTATAATTAGTAATTTAATTTGAAATATTATGTTGTAGCCTACTTGAAATTTCATTTTAATTAAATCGTTTTTAGATATATGTAATTTGATAGGTTATACTTTAATTTATCATGTTGTATAGTTAATAGCATAACTTTATGGTTTTTAGGTTTAGTAGGTAACATACACATTTGTGGTTACTATAATATATATAGTAATTATAATAATAATAGATTATTTTAAATTTATAATAAATTCAATTGAACATTTTTAAATATTTATTTTGGTTTATATTAAAATCTTTATTTTGATGTGATACTATAATCTCTCCACGTATTTATTAAATTAACTTGATTAATTTGTGAATATAATTCTACAAATATTATTATAATATGTATAGTTGTATTATAAATAGATTTATTTGACATTATATTATAAATGTTTGTAAATTTTAAATTTTGAATTCAAAATTTCAAAAAAACACAGATTTAGGAAAATGTATTATTATTATTGACAAATGTACTTATTTTATGGGCGAGGCTTATTTTTATTGACGTATAGGTCATTTTTGTTAAACTGCAACGTATATTTGGTGCACACGCAATCTCGGATGTACAATTTTGTCGCGCTGAGATTTAACATGGGATGTATATGGAGGCGTGGCTTATAAATATCCAATCAAAAAATAGTGCATCACGCTGACTGCAGCATTAGTGATGGATAATAATGTACATGTGACGTTAAGCACTCTAGTGGTATTATATTTATAAATAATATTTTATATGTGTATGTATTGGCTCACTATAGATGTAATGCAGATAAAAAAATGAATATATTAAAACTAAATCAATCAAAAACAAATTAGTGAAACTAACACAAACCACAAATATAAATTAAAATATATATATATATATATATATAATACTGACTAATGTAAAGGTATCATCTATACACTATTACATTCAATTAATTTCATATTTACTGTTATTAAGTTATATAATAACATTGATTTTAATGGTAATATATGTATATGCTATTGTGAATATGAATGTATTCGTACAGAAAAGTTCTCGCATGAAATGTAATAATCGTAATACACACGAGGGCCCGCCACACTTTCTCTATTTTATATTTTGTTGTTGCTACTTATATATATATATATTGTTATTGTTATTGTTATTTTTATTTGGTGGAGTCCTTTCATCCCATCCAGGAACTTAGATGAAGTTTTCACTTATAACCATAATTGGCTCTAATGTCCCTTCGAAGCCGCTCTCATGTTAAGGCATCCATGGGTTTAACGAGAGCCGATCATTTATTTATACACAATTATATAAGATTACTTCTAAATAATATTTTAAGACCCATTTTATAAAATTAATGAATGGTCCGGACGAGGCTCGAACCCGTGTCCTACTGCTTGTATGCCTGACGACTTAGCCACTGAGCCACACAGGTAGTTATATATATATATATATATATATATATATATATATATATATATGAATGTAACAAAGTGAAGATAGTTCGTATAACTTTATTATAGCAAAGACCTGTTAAATATAACAGCATAAAAATAATAATAATAATGATAATAACGACAATGACAATATAGTATAGATAATATGTACCACAAATATACAATATGTACTATATATATATATATATATATATATATATATATACATTTATATTAAATATTTACATACACTAAGGAAATGTATCATAACAGGATTGAAAGGTCAACATATAAAGCGTATGTCGATACAACATAGTAATATATTAATATCAATTATTATTATTATTATTATTAATAATAATAATATTAACAAGTTTAATTAATCCCGTCTTTGATTTAGTAAGTAAAATATGAAATCTTCATAGAAATTCACATAACTACATATTTGTAATAGTGTGTTTATATATTGGTAAATTACTATTACTATTTAAATATAATACTTGACATGACATAATAAATCATTCCTAAAGTTAGTATTGACACCTGCACACGTATACTTGATGTATTACATCCTAGTGTTAGTCAAAGATATTACACATAATACAATGGTATACATCTTACTATGTGTATGTGTGTGTGATGTATGTTATAGATGAGTTCCTTATTATTGTGAAATATAATTGAGAATATTATTGTTTATAAAACATGCCCTATACGATGTCGATATGTTAACTCTACATAAATAACACTAATATATTAATGGTATACATAATGGTATTTAGTGTTAATAAACTTATATATATATATTTCACATTATATAAACTTATATTTCACAATAATAAAGTATTAATTTAGAAAATTAATCACACTCATATAGCTAGTAAGATGTGGACCACAATGTTGTGTTTATTATATATGTCAAAGATGTAATAAATCAAGTGTATGTGTGTGCACGCGTCAATACTAACATCACGAATGATTTATTATGTCATTTCATTTACTATATTTAAATAGTAATATTTATTTACCAACACATACACACTCTATTATAAATATGAAGTTATGCGTATTTCTATGAAGATTTAATATTTTACTACACATATCAAATAAGAAATTAATTAAAATTGTTAATATTATTATTATTAATAATAATAATGATAATAATAATAATTGACATAAATATAATATGACATATAATATGACATACGCTTCATATCTTTATTTTTTATCCGGTTATGATACATTTCATTAGTATATATATTGAATATAAATATTTATATACGGGAATCTGAGAAGTAGCAACAACAAACATATACAATGAGAAAGTGTGGAAGTTCCTGTTTTACTTGTAAATGTGTGTTCCTTAACAATCAAGCTAGTTAAATCCCAAATGATAAGAGTGTTATTTTATGACTTAATAATACCAAATATGGATCTACTTGTTTTCAATAATATTGTTAATTTTTTCTATGTCACCATTTTAACCGAATATATTATGTATTAAGTATTTTTAGATTTTAATATTTAATTATTTTATGGGAGTTCAATAGAAAATATAATTAATATGCAATAATATATATATATATATAATGAAATTATATTTTGTTTTAACTTAAACAAATAATTATTATTTAAATTTGTAAAATAGTTAATTATTATTTTAAATAATTATATATAAACATTGTATTAAATTATAGTTTTATAAATTAAATACATAATTGTAAAATACATCATTCTCTATTATATAGATACGTTACTAGATACTATGGCTAAAAATAGATAAGGATATATATGTATCTCCTTTTTAATATAATATTACAAACTGTATTCTTACTGATGCTGGTAATAACAATTATATTGTGATGTTCTTATTGCTATGTATACAGTTAATATAATTAAATATTTGTAAATAATACTTACTTAAATATATATTTAAGTGCGCTCTAACTAAATAATTTCTTTATCTTTTCGAATTTGCGAATTATTTATTGAAATTTGTAATTTTGTAAACAAAATATATCATTTTTAAATAAAAAAGAATCAAAAAATATGATTATATAAATTTATTATAATTCACCAATTTTCATAATTTCGATGTATTGATTTAATAATAAATATAATTCTATGCATATTTATCATATATTAAATTTTTATAATAAATACATAACATATATTAAAATTATACATATTTATTAATATTTGTTTAAAACATAATATTATTAATAGGCCTACATTTCATTTCAGAAAATAATGTATTATAATATATTATTTATAATATATTATAAATATAATAAATAAAATTATATTAATTTCAATTGTCCATTTCTCTGTTCATCAATGATTTATTCTGTAATATTTATTAATTAATTTGGTTGGGTTAATGTTAAAGTAGATAATGGATATAATGTATCAGTTTGTATATTACTGATATAATAAATATATAATATATTCTAACATACTATTAATTATGTATATGTATTAATATAAATAATTAAAATGTAGGGGAGGGAAGGGGGTAGTGGCCGATAATTAATATGCCTCAGAAGATTTATAATATATCGATAAATACTGGATTTTAGGCTCTTATTTTTTTGAATTTTTTTGAATTTTTTTAACTAGAAATCATATAGTTCTAGAATACTGTGATTTCACTTTTATATATAATGTGTTTATCCTAATAATATAAACGTTTGATTAGGCATTAAAAAAAGCACTAAAATAAGGCAAGGCTCAAGTAGTGGCCGCTAGTACCAGAAAATTCGATAGATGTCTCGTAATGTATTCGATTTATATTTTGTTAATTATGTAATATTAAATAATTATATTTATGATGAATACGTAACTTATTTGATTCAATGATTTAATTATATATACACATACTCTTACATATAAATAAGCATAAATATATATAATCATGTTTTTTTCAAAATTTGACAAAAAATGATTATATAATATATAATATATATTATATGTACTATATATTATAGATATTTGGATTATCTAAATATTGTATAAATAACTTGTTATCCTATCAAGCACCATGTAAGCTTTAATTAAAACGGCTACTACTCCCTCCTCGGCCACTACCCCCTTCCCTCCCCTGTATTATACATATACTAATATTAAGAATGTTATAGGATAGCTAAAGAAAATGATCTAACAAAATATTTATTTTTATATAGTATTTAATATAATCTACAAAATCCACACACAAATACTTAATAATTTATGTATTTCAAAAGTTTCCATATTTTAAAATATAAATATCATATATTCGACATGTATATCATTCATTTTGTATTAATAGTCCTTAATAATAACTACATAGCCACTGGAATAGTTATACGTTTAAATAAAGCATACACGATAACATGACATATTACAATCTAATATCTATGATTTTAGTAGCTAGATATTACGTTTTATAGCTAGGTAATTATGTACGAAATAATCCTCAATTATTACAATTAAATAAATGTTTATTAAGTAGACATCAACATATTGAGTTCTTCTATGAACTATTCTAGGCCCGATGTTATATATTAAATTTTATATTTTTAATTATTAATATTAATTTGAATAGTGCATAATTCTAAAATAATTTAAATACAAACTTGGGTAGCAGTGATTCCCTTTTTTTCTATAGCCATTCGGATTGCAAAATGTAAATATACCAAAACGACATACTGTATAGACATGCTTACGGCCATTGAAACCCCCGCATATCATATCTGTTATTACGTCATTATATACATATATATATATTGTATATGTATTGTATATTATTAATTTAAATTAATTTAAATATAAAAAGAATACATACGTATATGATTTACTAACTTTGAAAGCAGAACTTAAATTTAATTTTAAATATTCCAAGTTTCACTGTCTTTCCATAAGAACCGGGACAACAATACTTCTGCATTACCAACTTATGTTTCTTCCTAATGGATCATGTTATTATACAATAGTTAATTATTATATTATTTATTGTGACGATAAACTAATATTAAAATAGAATATAATATTATTAAAATGGACATACCTAATTAATATTATTTTAATTACATACTGACCTATAACACCAATATCTTCTCCACCAAAATCCGCACCTCGTCCTCTTCGTATAGGACTCCCATTTCAGTTTCAAACACGCAAGTTGAAAAGGTAATACAATATTAGAATTGCACTGTCCACATAATAATTCTGTTAAATTGTTACGTAATATAATTATTACATAATTTCGTGGCTATTAATAATATACCAGAAATGCCTCTCTTTTCATAATCAATAACTTGTTCAGTTTCGTTGAATTCTGCCACTTTAATATAATTTTCATATTTCTCTAGTTCTTTTGAATATGCTATTAATGGTAATATTATGGAATTATGGAATCGAAAACATCTGATGATTAATATTGATTAATTTAAATATTGAAATTACGTTCGCGATACATTCAAATGGGGGTACCGAAATTAAATTTAAATATCCTAATTTTTACATTGATCGTATGGTATTCATGTAAATAACACTGTATTCATGATAATTAATTGATTAATATGAGTTAGAATTTTCAAATTGCTTTCGTAAGAGATCGAATTTTGTTTTATGAGGCAATAATAATTATCAATAAAATCAGTATTTTCAATAACATTAATTTATAATATATAACTATTGAATACCTATTATTTATTTAACATGGTATGCTTGATTATAAAATATTATTTTTATAACTCATTATTTATAAAGTACATAATTTACATATATTCAAACATTTGCATATATTCAATAGCTGCGACATTCAGATTATTTATGTTTATATATATATATATATATATATATATATATAGATACTTAAATCATAAACAAATAAATAACCGAAAATACCGAGTAGTGCTGATATGTTATAAACCAGCTCCCCTCTAATAAATATATTTTATTAAATTTAATAAATTATTTGAAGTACGTAATTCAAAATATATAAATGAATAATTAATGTTTTAATTTGACACAAATAAAAGATATAACTATATATATATGTATGTATTACAGGTAAACACATGGTCTCTCTAGCCTAGGTACGTCGTTGCGATATTGTATTTAAAAGATGGCGAGTTAAGATGTCTACTAAAATACCGATTACTTTTGAGATTGTTCTACACATATTTTAATTATTTTTAATATTTAGATAACATTCATATCTATTAATATTAAGCCATTGTGATATTTATATATTTAAATATAATATAGTAAAAATTAGTTACATATATGTATATGTAGTTACATATACAAAACATATTTTTGTTTGCATGTTTATAAAATATAATTGTATCTATACAATATTTACATCTATATTACATTACCATATATGGTAGAGCCTCTATAGAGCGGATCATTATATTAGTAATATATTGGATATATAGGTATGATGCCTAATATGTTTATATATACCATACTATATATACCAACTATGATAATTTTATAAAGAATCTTCAAAGAAAATATTTTTTTTCGGGTTTTAGATATAGTATAACATGAAAAAAATCCTTTACAATTGAGTATAAAATAACAATTATGTTTGTTTACTGTGTAGATAACATTTATAACTATTAATATCACACACAAATATATATATATATATATATATATTATTATGATAACATTATTGAAATTACTAAATATTTAACATTAGTTTGGTTTACATAACTTTTTTTTGGAATTAATATAATTTTATTTGCATATTTTAATAATATATCTTTTTTATAATAAATAAAACAACTTAACTTTAACGCCGTACTTTAAGTTTTAAAATTAAATTACATTATAAAAATGAATATGTATTATTGAATACTAATTTTATACGATTATATACGTTTGACGTATATAAAAACTAATTAACAATAACCCATTAATGCAGCCTCCTCCTCCTCTCCTTGTGAACTAGCATAGGCACAACAATAGGCTATCGTCAACAATAGAAGCACGGGTAATAACCTCATCCTGTACAATATCATAGGTATTATATAATATATTTAACAGTGAATTATTATATTATACCATATTAAATTATATATAATATATTTATTATAAAGTATAAATGTATTCTATGAATAATATATTAATATAATAATGTACCTTTTTCTCAATTGACATACGATGTTATATAGTAATAAAATGATCACGTGATTATATTTATAAATGTATTATAATGTCATAAATTACTCTTATTAACATACGCATTACACATTAATTATAAACATAAAAACATATTACAAATATATATATATATATTATATATGAATGGATGAATTAAATCAGTTTATAGACAATTGTCTAAGAAGTATCATTGAAAGTTATAAGTAGCTTTATTAAATCGATACCTCTAGAGTATTTCATCATGTTTCATAAATAAATCTTATTAATATACGCATTACACATTAATTACAAATAAAAATACATTAAAAGTATATATATATATATATATATATATATTTGACTTATTCAGATCAGGTAATATATTATTATCATACGCATTATACATTAATTACATATAAAAACATTACAAATATATATATATATATATATATATATATATATATATATATATATATATACGTATATGTACTGTGAAAGTTATTTTGATATTACCGATAAGGAAATGACTAATATTTTAAAATTAAATCCATAATTGTGAAGAAAAGTGATATATTATTTATTATTTATTTAGATAATATCGATTATATAATTTAAATTATATTATATTTTTTGTATAATTCTATTTATTGTATAAAGTATATACTTTATAAATACATACATTAACAAATTCGTTATATGGATTGTTTTTATGATATCATCAATGTAATAGTTGAATAGTAATGCTAATAAGTTGAACATATATGTATACATATATACCCTATAAGGTAATGGGACGTGGTATAATTAAGTAGCGACAGGGTTAATCATAATTTTGTTAGTAAACTCAATTGTAGAAACTATGTAGATCCTCCATTGAATAGTAAATATATTATTATTACATTATTCAATAACAAATATCGTTTTTAATTCTATTTTGTTACAGAAAATGAATTAATAAAATCATGATTTATATAAATAAGTAATTATTATGAAATATTTTTTACTAACATTAAATGTATTGAAAACTTTTATTTAACTTTTATTTAACTATATAAAATTAAATATTTAATCTGAAATACAAATTAATATTTTTAGATTTATCCAATAATTAATTATTAAATTATAAGTTAATAATTATAAATGTATATAATAACTAATAATAATACTAGTACTAATACTTATTAATAATTATATTAGAGTATTAACACATTTATTGAATAATTCATCATTATAATGATGAATAAGAGACTTATAAGTCTTAATATGCAACTCTCTAATTGTGCTAGTGATATTAAAGAATGGCTTATTTCTAATAATTTCTAATAATTTCTAATAATCTAATTTCTCCTTAATACCTCCAAAACTACGTTGTTGAATCTTTCTCCATCACCAACTTACTTCCCTCCTTTTCTTATTTTTAACATTATAATATCTCCTTCTCCTATTGCATCCAACTCAGGTGTCTTTTTGATTCTACTCTTTCGTCCATTACTCATATCACTGCCAATAATAAATCTGAAAATTATCATCTATTTAGAATTAGGAAAATACGAATATCAATTACTGTATATCATATACCGTATAGTAGACGTTATGAGTTAGACAATATTTACGGATACATATTCAGGAGAATGTCACTCTTAGCGCTCGTCTCACGACTAAAACATTTCAGTAAACGCGATAACTTGTAATTAGGCATTAGTCTGGATGAACTAAAAAGCAGAACTTATTATGTCGTTTTTTAAATACATTTAATATATTAAATGATAATTAGTATGGTTTCAGAAATAATTTATCTACATCTGAAGCATTGTCTGATGTATAGGAATCAATTAATACACATTTAGAAAATGTAGATAACTGTAGCAAAGGATTTGCGTAAATCTATTAAAACAATAGCAAACTGTGCTATATATATATATATATAGTCATTATATACGGGAACGGCTGACAATCAAAAATATACCTAATGGGCATACCTTTTTTTAACAATAGATATCAATTTGAAATTTTTGATTATACTTAATTAATATATATATAATATAATGTTCCATATTTGGTTTTATAAAATAATCATTAATGACAAATATACAAAATAATTGTCAACCTAAAAAAAATCATAGCAAAATATACGGGAATATAATTCAATTTTATTCATGCATAATAATCACGAATATGAATACAATTAAGATTGCATATAATCTGCTATTAGGTATACGTATAATATGATGAAGCATACTCTATATTTTAATATATGGTATCCTATAATCAAATACTTTATATATTAATATATAGGATTCGCCCCTTATATGTCTATGGCTATAATAAATAGATTAATAAATACGCATGCTCATTTATTAATATCTTTGATATAAATAAATATACAATAAATATTATTTTTGTAATAAAAAGTTTTATTTTATCAATTTATTTAACATCGAACAAGTACTACAGAACATAATATGTTAGTGTTGTTATTAATATAATATATACAGTATGCATGTAATTAATATTTGTTTGAAATGACCAATTCTTGGAAATCTATAAATAGATTTTGATGGCTTTTTTATTGCTTTTTAAAAAAAAAATAATAATAATGCATTTATAAATATATAAACTGTATTTAAAACAATTTAACTGTATATTAATAAAAACCAGTTTGTAATTTAGATTAAGATAATATTTAAATAATCAATTATTTAAAAATAATTAGTTAAACAATTAACTTAATATATAAAATAACTGATTAAAGGAAATAAATAAATGAGTTTGTTTATATGATATATGTAAATAGGAAGTGGTTATTATTATTATTATTATTATTATTATTATTATTATTATTATTATTATTATTATTATTATTAGTTTTATTATTATTATTATTATTATTATTTTTATTATTATTATTATTATTATTATTATTATTATTATTATTATTATTATTATTATTATTATTATTATTATTATTATTATTATTATTATTATTATTATTAATATTATTATTATTATTATTATTATTATTATTATTATTATTATTATTATTATTATTATTATTATTATTATTATTATTATTATTATTATTATTATTATTATTATTATTATTATTATTATTATTATTATTATTATTATTATTATTATTATTATTATTATTATTATTATTATTATTATTATTATTATTATTATTATTATTATTATTATTATTATTATTATTATTATTATTATTATTATTATTATTATTATTATTATTATTATTATTATTATTATTATTATTATTATTATTATTATTATTATTATTATTATTATTATTATTATTATTATTATTATTATTATTATTATTATTATTATTATTATTATTATTATTATTATTATTATTATTATTATTATTATTATTATTATTATTATTATTATTATTATTATTATTATTATTATATATGAGTGTATGTGTGTGTATGTATATATAAATAAATATGTTAATTATATTGATTAATATATTTAATTTTAATTAATATATTAATTAAAATATAATTAATTATGTAGAACTAATATATATATATATATATATATATATATACAGTCAAAGCTCGATAACTCAACATTGACGGGACGGAGTTTTCATGTTGAGTTAGCGAGTATGTTGAGTTATCGGATATATAAATTAATGACTTAATTAATGTTTTGTTCACATAAATGCATTCAAAATAGTACTCGTATGATAATATAATAATTGTAATTGTATTTTTACGTTTATATATTTATATCCATATATTATTAAATAAAACCATGTTGAATAATGTAGTAATCCTATGTTGAATTATATTTGTTGAGCAATGTAGTTTTACATGTAAAAGATACGAATCCAATAAAATATGTTTGTGATATTTTGATTTTTCATAAATGTTGAGTTATCGGATGTATATTTACATGTAATGTATAGGCTAGGATTATAAAAACGATGTTGATTTATATGTATGTTGAGTTATATTTGTTGAGTAATAGGGTTTTTGTTAACATGTAAAAGATACGAATCCAACCAAATATTTTTTGGATGTTGAGTTATCGGCAATGTTGAGTTATCGGCATGTTGAGTTACCGAGCTTCTACTGTATATATATATATATATATATATATATATATATATATATATATATATGCATATATATATATACGGGAATCTGAGAAGTAGCAACAACAAACATATACAATTGAGAAAGTATGGCAGTTCCTATTGTAAATTTCTGTCGTATAAAAATCTAGCTAGTTAAATCCCAAATGATAAGAGTGTTATGTTATGACTTAATAAAACCAGATATGGATCTACTTGTTTTAAATAATATTGTTATTTTTTTCTATGTCACCTTTTTAACCGAATATATAATATATCAAGTATTTTTAGATTTTAATATTTAATTATTTTATAGGAGTTCAATAGAAAATATAATTAATACGCAATAATATATGTATACACTAGAAGCTCGGTAACTCAACATGCCGATAACTCAACATTGCCGATAACTCAACACCCAAAAAATGGATTCGTATCTTTTACATGTTAACAAAAACCCTATTACTCAACAAATATAACTCAACATACATATAACTCAACATCGTTTTTATAATCATAGCCTATACATTACATGTAAATATACATCCGATAACTCAACATTTATGAAAAATCAAAATATCACAAACATATGTTGTTGGATTCGTATCTTTTACATGTAATAAAACTACATTGATCAACAAATATAATTCAACATACATTATTCAACATGGTTTTATTTAATAATATATGGATATAAATAACTAAACGTAAAAATACAATTAAAATTATTATATTATCATACGAGTACTATTTTGAATGCATTTATGTGAACAAAACATTAATTAAGTCTATAGACTAAGTCTATATATAGACTTATTAACTATACCTCATAATGGACAATGACTCATGAGTGCTTCCTTGCAAGGCATAATCAAGGATTGGGCCTATTTTGAATTATCCAATGGGGAATGATTATTTTTAATAATAAGTTTATTAATATACATTCTTGTATATTCGAAATCATTAAAGATTATGAATCTAATTAAGTAACATGTTAGTCAAGAGAAAATCTACATCTATCTCTATAAATGATAAGTTAGAATATATCATTACTATTGATAAAGGCTTATCAAGAAAGTCAGTTGCCAAACAATTAGATGTTTCTGTATCTACCATAGCTGGATGGTTTAAGAATAAAGATGCCATTTATAAGGCATCTTTAGAATTCAACAATAAAAGAAAACGGGCCAAATTATCCTCACACGAAGTCCTTGAAGAAAAGGCATACACATGGAAATTCGAAATTCGAAATTTCAAGCAAATTCGTGCACAAAATATTCCTTTATCAGGTAAAACAATATGTTATGATTATAATTATACATCCTATTGCATATGATATAATCATTATATACGATATGTTATTTATTCCAGTAAATTATATAATTACAAGAGTCTTTTATTGAGTCAAGATACAATAAAAGACTCTTGAACATTAATTATACTATTAGTAGCGTAACAAATATACCATTATAAATAAAAATAAATGTATACATCCGATAACTCAACATACTCGATAACTCAACATGAAAACTCCGTCCCGTCAATGTTGAGTTATCGAGCTTTGAATGTATATATATATATATATATATATATATATATATATATATATATATATATATATATATATATTTACATATATATACATAATTATTATTTAAATTTGTAAAATAGTTAATGATTATTTTTAATAATTATATATAAATATTATATTAAATTATAGTTTTATAAATTAATTACATAATTGTAAAATACATCATTCTCTATTATAAAAGATACGTTACTAGATACTATGGCTAAAAATAGGTAACGATATATATGTATCTCCTACTTAATATCATATTACAAACTGAATTCTTACTGTTGCTGGTAATAACAATTATATTGTGATGTTCTTATTGCTATGTATACAGATAATATAATTAAATATTTGTAAATAATAGTTACTAAAATATATATTTAAGTGCGCTCTAACTAAATAATTTCTTTATTTTTACGAATTTGCTAATTATTTCTTGAAATTTGTAATTTTGTAAACAAAATATATCATTTTTAAATAAAAAAGAATCAAAAAATATGATTATATAAATTTATTATAATTCACCAATTTTCATAATGTCGATGTATTGATTTAATAATAAATATAATTCTATGCATATTTATCATATATTAAATGTTTATAATAAATACATAACATATATTAAAATTATACATATTTATTAATATTTGTTTAAAACATAATATTATTAATAGATTTCATTTCAGATAATAATGTATTATAATATGTAAAATATAATAAATAAAATTATATTAATTTCAAATATCCATTTCTCTTTTCATCAATGATTTATTCTGTAATATTTATTTATTAATTAGGTAGTTAATGTTAAAGTAGATAATTGATATAATGTATCAGTTTGTATATTACTGATATAACAAATATATAATATATGCTAACATACTATTAATTATGTATATGTATTCATATAAATAATTAATATGTATATTATAAATATACTAATATTAAGAATGTTATAGGATAGCTAAAGCATATGATCTAACAAAATATTTATTTTTATATAGTTCTTAATATAATCTACAAAATCTATAAAATACTTAATAATTTATGTATTTCAAAAGTGTCCATACTTTAAAATATAAATCTCATATATTCATATATTAAATTTGATAATGTTGTAGATGCTAACTTTAGATTTATTAGAATTATTATAAATGAGCTAGCATTCATTTAGAAATAAATATATTTTTCTATATTATTAATTTAGAAATTAATATACTTTTTCTATATTATTAAATATTATTATAGTAATACTAATCAAGTATTTTTAAATGCAAATATTGTCAAATTTAATAATCTGATAAATTATAAAATTGGTATAATATTATACTTTATGTATAATATATATATATATATATATATATATATATATATATATATATATATATATATATATAACTTCTATATCAATATTGAGATATAATTAATTCAAGCTGATATTATTCATATTAGAATATTATTCATATACTTAACATTTTATATTTTAATTATTAATATTAATTTGAATAGTGCATAATTATGAAATAATTTAAATACAAACTTGGTTAGTAGTAATTTCCTTTTTTTTCTATATCCAATCGGATTGCAAAATGTATAGAGAGAAAATGACATACTTTATAGATTTGTAAAAAATATTTCATAATAATTATTTATTTATATCAATCATGATAGGTTATTTTATTAATTCATTTTCTGTAACAAAATAGAATTAAAAACGATATTTTTTATTTAATAATGTAATAATAATATATTTACTATTCAATGGAGGATCTACATAGTTTCTACAATTAAGTTTACTAACATAATTATGATTAACCCTGTGGCTACTTAATTATACCACCTCTCATTACATTATAGGGTATATATGTATACATATATTTTCAACTATTACTATTCAACTATTACATTCATGATATCATAAAAACAATCCATGTAACGAATTTTTTAATGTATGTATTTAAAATGTATATACTTTATACAATAAATAGAATTATAAAAAAAATATAATATAATTTAAATTATATAATAGATATTATCTAAATAAATTATAAATAATATATCACTTTTCTTCACAATTATGGATTTAACTTTAAAATATTAGTAATGTCTTTATCGGTAATATCAAAATAACTTTCACAGTACATATACGTATATATATATATATATATATATATATATATATATATATATATATATATATATATATATATATATATATATATATATATATTTGTAATTTTTTTATATGTAATTAATGTATGATAATAATATATTACTTGATCTGAATAAGTCAAATATATATATATATATATATTTGTAATATGTTTTTATGTCTAATTAATGTGTAATGAGTATGTTAATAAGAGTTATTTATGACCTTATAATAAATTTATAAATATAATCACGTGATCATTTTATTACTATATAACATCGTCTGTCAATTGAGAAAAATAAAAGTAAATAACATACTGATAAAGGTACACTATTATATTAATATATTCTGCATAGAATAAATGTAAAATTTCTTATACATATATTATATATAATTTAATATGGTATAATATAATAATTCACTGTTAAATATATTATATAATACCTATGATATTGTACAGGATGAGGTTATTACCCGTGCTTCTATTGTTGACGATAGCCTATTGTTGTGTGTATGCGAGTTCACAAGAAGAGGAAGAGGTGGCTGAATTATTGGGTTAGTTTTAATTAGTTTTTATATACGTCAACTATTATCGTACTTATTTATTTAATTATTATTCAATAATACATATTCATTTTTAAAGTGTACTTTAATTTTAAAACTTAAAGCACGGCGTTAAAGTTAAGTTGTTTTATTTATTATCAAAAAAAGTATATTATTAAAATATGCAAATCAAATTATGTTAATCCCAAACAAAAGTAACTGTAAGTACCTCAAATATTCATTATAAACATAAACCTGTAAACAATACTGATGTTAAATATTTGAAACATTTAGTAAATATCAATAATGTTATCATAATAATATATATGTAATAATATATATATATATATATATATATATATATATATATATATTTGTGTGTGATATTAATAGTTATAAATGTTATCTACACAGTAAACAAACATAATTGTTATTTTATACTCAATATGAAAAGATTTTTTTTATTTTGTACTATATCTAAAACCCAAAAAAGGTTATTTCCTTTGAAGAATCTTTATAAAATTATCATAGTATATATCCAATATATTGCTAATATAATGATCGATTCTATGGTATTGTAATATAGTTGTATATATTGTATAGATACAATTATTTTAAATAACATGCACATAAAAATATCTTTTATTATTTATCTAATTTTTCTTATCTTATAATTAAATATATAAATATCGCAAGGGCTTAATATTAATAGATATGAATATTATGTAGATATTAAAAACTTATTAAAATATGTGTAAAACAATCTCAAAAGTAATCGGTATTTTAATAGACTTAACATAGAAATGAAGATATCTTAACTCGCCATCTTTTAAATACAATATCGCAACCGTAACGACGTCCCTAGACTAGAGAAACCCCCGGGTGTTTACCTGTAATACATTTATACATATAGTTATCTCTTTATTTGTGTCAAATTATAAACTTTAATTATTCATTTATATATTTTAAATTACGTCCTTCAAATAATTTGTTAAATTTAATAAAATATATTTATTAGAGGGGAGCTGGTTTATAACATATCAGCACTACTCGTTATTTTCTGTTATTTATTTGTTTATGATTTAACTATCTATATATATATATATAAATATAAATTGTCTGCATTTCCCTGTTATGGTTGTATATATATATATATATAATAACATACGTCGTATGTCGTATGTCATACGAATTATGTAAAAATTGGGATTTTAAAATTTAATTTAGGTACCCCTATTTTTTGTATCGCGAACTTAATTTAAATATTTAAATTCATCTATGACAATCATCGATGTTTTCGAATAGTCTTGTATTTACAGCGCCACCTGTTATCTAATTTACTCATATATACATACACACATACATACAACCACATACACACATACATATATATATATATATATATACAATTAAACTCACATTATAGGTTAAGTTAAAATATATTATTTTAATTAAATTAATTTAAAAAATTCTATAATATTACCATTAATAGCATATTCAAAAGAACTAGAGGAATATGAAAATGATATCAAAGTGGCAGGATTAAACGACACTGATAAAGTTATTGATTATGAAAAGAGAGGCATTTTTGGTATATTATTAATAACCACGAAATTGTGTAATACTTATATTACGTAACAATTGAACAGATAGATTATGTGGACACTGCAGTTCTAAAACTACGTCCACATTACAACTTGATTGTGTGAAACTTAAATGGGAGTCCTATATGAAGAAGACAAGGTGCGGATTTTGGTGGAGAAGATATTGGTGTTATAGGTAAGTATGTGAATTAAAATAATATTAATTAAGTATCTCCATTTTAATAATATTATATTATATTTTAATATTAGTTTATAGTAATAATAAATAATATAATAATTAACTGTTGTATAATAACATGATCCATTAGGAAGAGATATAGGTTGAGAATTAAGTCGTATTGCTGTTCCGGTTCTACTTTAAGGGCATATAAACTTGGAAAGCTGAATGTTGGGCTCTGCTTTAAAAGTTAGTAAATCATATAACTATGTATTATTTTTATATTTAAATTAAGTTAAATTAAAAATATACTACATATTTAACAACAGCAACAACAACAATATATATATATATATATATATAATTACGTAATACTAGATACGAATTGCGGGGGTTACATTGGCCGTAAGCAAATCTATAAAGTCTGTCGTTTTGCTCTCTATAAATTTTGCAATCCGTCAGGATATAGAAAAAAAGGAAATTACTGCTACCCAAGTTTGTATTTAAATTATTTTAGAATTATGCACTATTCAAATTAATATTAATAATTAAAATATAAAATGTAATAAGAATATGAATACTATTATAATATGAATAATATCAGCTTTAATTATTTATATCTCAATATTGAAATAGAAGTTATATATATATATATATATATATTATACATAAAGTATAATATTATACCAATTTTATAATTAATCAGATTATTAAATTTGACAATATTTGCATTTAAAAATACTTGATTAGTATTAACATAATAATATTTAATAATATAGAAAAAGTATATTAATTTCTAAATTAATAATATAGAAAAGTTTATTAATTTCTAAATGAATGCTAGCTCATTTTATAATAATTCTAATAAATCTAAAGTTAGCATTTACAACATTATCAAATTTAATATATGAACATTTTGATATAACATTAATATAGATTAAGTATAACATCGGGCGTAGAATAGTTCCTTAAGGAACACTATATTTTGATAAATGCCTACATAATAAACATTTATTTAATTGTAATAATTATGGATTATTTCGTACATAATTACCTAGCTATATAAAACGTAATATCTAGCTACTAAAATCATAGATATTAGATTGTAATATGTCATGTTATCGAGTATGCTTTATTTAAACGTATAACTATTCCAATGGCTATGTAGATATCATTAAGGACTATTAATACAAATGAATGATCTACATGTCGAATATATGATATTTATATATTAAAGTATGGAGACTTTTGAAATACGTAAATTATTAAATATTTTTTTGTTGTATTTTGTTGATTATATTTAGAACTATATAAATAATATGTTATATCACATGATTTAGCTATCCTATAACATTCTTAATATTAGTATATTTATAATATACATATTCATTATTTATATGAATACATATAAATGATTAACAGTATGTTAGCATATATTATATATTTATAATAATATACAAACTGATACATTATATCCATTGTCCTACTTTAACATTAACTACCAAAGAAACGTATAATAAATATTAATTAATAAATAAATATTACATAATAAATCATTGATGAACAGAGAAATGGACAATTGAAATTAATATAATTTTATTTATTTTATTTTACATATTATAATACATTATTATCTGAAATGAAATGTATTAATAATATTATGTTTTAAACAAATATTAATAAATATGTATAATTTTAATATATGTTATGTATTTATTATAAAAATTTAATATATGATAAATATACATAGAATTATATTTATTATTAAATAAATACATCGAAATTATGAAAATTGGTGAATTATAATAAATTTATATAATCATATTTTTTGATTCTTTTTTATTTAAAAATGATATATTTTGTTTACAAAATTACAAATTTCAAGAAATAATTCGCAAATTCGTTAAAATAAAGAAATTATTTAGTTAGAGCGCACTTAAATATATATTTTAGTAACTATTATTTACAAATATTTAATTATATTATCTGTATACATAGCAATAAGAACATCACAATATAATTTTTATATATATATATATATATATATATATATATATATATATATATATATATATTATACATAAAGTATAATATTATACCAATTTTATAATTTATCAGATTATTAAATTTGACAATATTTGCATTTAAAAATACTTGATTAGTATTACTATAATAATATTTAATAATATAGAAAAAGTATATTAATTTCTAAATTAATAATATAGAAAAATATATTTATTTCTAAATGAATGCTAGCTCATTTATAATAATTCTAATAAATCTAAAGTTAGCATCTACAACATTATCAAATTTAATATATGAATATATGAGATTTATATTTTAAAGTATGGACACTTTTGAAATACATAAATTATTAAGTATTTTATAGATTTTGTAGATTATATTAAGAACTATATAAAAATAAATATTTTGTTAGATCATATGCTTTAGCTATCCTATAACATTCTTAATATTAGTATATTTATAATATACATATTAATTATTTATATGAATAAATATACATAATTAATAGTATGTTAGCATATATTATATATTTGTTATATCAGTAATATACAAACTGATACATTATATCAATTATCTACTTTAACATTAACTACCTAATTAATAAATAAATATTACAGAATAAATCATTGATGAAAAGAGAAATGAATATTTGAAATTAATATAATTTTATTTATTATATTTTACATATTATAATACATTATTATCTGAAATGAAATATATTAATAATATTATGTTTTAAACAAATATTAATAAATATGTATAATTTTAATATATGTTATGTATTTATTATAAACATTTAATATATGATAAATATGCATAGAATTATATTTATTATTAAATCAATACATCGAAATTATGAAAATTGGTGAATTATAATAAATGTATATAATCATATTTTTTGATTCTTTTTTATTTAAAAATGATATATTTTGTATACAAAATTACAAATTTCAATAAATAATTCGCAAATTCGAAAAGATAAAGAAATTATTTAGTTAGAGCGCACTTAAATATATATTTAAGTAAGTATTATTTTCAAATATTTAATTATATTAACTGTATACATAGCAATAAGAACATCACAATATAATTGTTATTACCAGCATCAGTAAGAATACAGTTTGTAATATGATATTAAGTAGGAGATACATATATATCGTTACCTATTGTTAGCCATAGTATCTAGTAACGTATCTATATAATAGAGAATGATGTATTTTACAATTATGTAATTAATTTATAAAACTATAATTTAATACAATGTTTATATATAATTATTACAAATAATCATTAACTATTTTACAAATTTAAATAATAATTATTTGTTTAAGTTTCATTTAAAACATAATATAATGTCATTATATATATATATTATTGCATATTAATTATATTTTCTATTGAACTCCCATAAAATAATTAAATATTAAAATCTAAAATACCTGATATATAATATATTCGGTTAAAATGGTGACATAGAAAAAATTAACAATATTATTGAAAATAAGTAGATCCATATCTGGTTTTATTAAGTCATAAAATAACACTCTTATCATTTGGGATTTAACTAGCTTGATTGTTAAGGGACATACATTTACAAGTAAAACAGGAACTTCCATACTTTCTCATTGTATATGTTTGTTGTTGCTACTTCTCAGATTCTCGTATATATATATATATATATATATATATATATATATATTTATATTCAATATATATACATTAATGAAATGTATCATAACCAGGTTGTTTTATAAAATATGAAGCGTATGTCAAAACAAACATAGTAGTATATTTATGTCAATTATTATTATTATCATTATTGTTATTAATAATAATAATATTAACAATTTTAATTAATTCCTTATTTGATATTTATAGTAAAATATGAAATCTTCATAGAAATTCGCATAAATTCATAATTATAATAATGTGTGTATGTGTAGGTAAATAAATATTATTATTTAAATATAGTAAATGAAATGACATAATAAATCATTCATGAAGTTTGTACACACACATACTTGATTTATTACATCTTTGACATATATAATAAAAACAACATTGCGGTCCACATCTTACTAAGTATATGTGTGTAATGAATGTTCTATATTAATACCTTATTATTGTGAAATATAACTTTATATAGGTTATACCTACTGTGATATATATATATATATAAGTTTATAAACATTAAATAGGTTCATTATGCATTATGCATATATGCATTACACATACACATAGTAAGATATAGACCATTGTATTATGTTTATAATCTTCGACTAACACTACGATGTAATTAATTATGTAATTAATTATGTAAACATTAAGTATACGTATGCTACATACATACAGGCAGAGCTGGGCAGTATCGCCGATACAGTATCTATTAAGGCAATAAATCAGTATCGTAGATACATTTGTATTTGTATCTATTATAAAAATTACAAAAGTATTTGTAATCGTATCTATTAGTCATAAATAGTATCTACGATACGTATCTACTAAGACAATTATTTAAACAGATACATTTTATTAAATAATATAACATATGGTCATTATATTTATTTTATATCAATATTTTATAATATCATTTTATAAATTAATTTTAATATATATACATTATATATATATATATTTTGTAATAAAATATCTTTTGTAAATATTGAAATTAATTCATTGTTAAAAATTATGATATATCAATTATAGTGATTTATTCTCATAAACCATTATATATATTTATTGAAAACAAAGACATTATTTTGATAATATATTTTGTATAATAATTGATTTATTATTCAAAATTATATATTATATAGAAAAAGATAAAAAGATAAAATAATTTTAATAAATATAATAATTCTAAATAATAATAATTAATAATATATTAATAATTAATTTTTTGAATATTTGATAATTTACTATATTCATGTTTAACATTCGAAAGTTAAGGTCGCTGAATATTTTTAGTTGAAAAATAGTATATTGTAATAATGTATATTTCTCTATAGTCTGTAATGGCTCATAGTATAATTTCAGATGAAATAAACGCTGGTACACTAAAATATTCATCGTGGGCATCATTAAATGTCAATAAATATCAACAAATGTATTCTAGATCATCTATTGAAGAACACGTTATAAGGTGTAAATATTTAATATGTCATTTTAAAGGAGGTATCCCACTAGCAGTATTTCCGGAAATAATGTCCTGAAATATTTTTAGAAAGTTATTTTCTAGCAAGTTAACTACAATTTTAGTGGGTTACCCTCTTACTTTCCGGAAAAATAGTAACTTTAAAAGGGGTAACCCACTACAAATTACTAGAAAATCACTTTCTATAAAACATTTCCGGACATTATTTCCGTATAAAGGGGGTATCCCACAACAAGATTTTCCTGCAACTTACCGGAAATATTGTAACTTTAAAACCATTTTCTATCAAGTTGTAATGAGATACCCTATAAAGTTATTATATTTCAGGCAAGTTGCCGGAAAGTATGGGGGTTTCCCAGTAAAATTATAGTTAACTTTATAGAAAATAGTTTTAAAGTTAAAATACTTGTACCTATTGGGATGCCCTCTTAATATTCCTTGATATGTACTTTCAAATCAACATCGATGAATATATATTTATATATATAATTATAAATATATATTATATGATATAATATATATATATATATATATATATATATATATAAATATTATTTATATCTATATAATATATACATTGTATATAATTATAATGTATTTTTATCTACTAATATGTATCTACTAAGATAATAATGTATTTGTAATTGTATCTACTATGATTTTTTTAAAGTAATTGTAGTAGTATCTATTATAAGAAAAAAGTGTGTAATTGTAATTGTATCTATTATACATTTTTTGAGTATTGTGCCCAGCTCTGCCTACAGGTACGGTGTAGGTACATTGTATACACTGTATGGCGTACATCCTTATACTAGACATCGAATAATATGACATAACACTAAACGAACTGATCCCTCAACGCTCATCTGGTACAATGAGCGATTCCTGAAACAGATCACAGTCGAATACGAAGTAAATTAACACAACTGATATCCTACGCCGAAAACGCGAATCATAATCTACCTACAAATACACGCTTTATACATGATGATATAGATACAAAAGAACATAATCGTGTTAACTTATCAGAGTGGAGACCGGTTACATGTTCAGCCTGGAAAAATAGTATCAATAATGATCAATATTATTAATCAATCTAATGATGGAATTGGAATACTACTAAACTCAAATGCATACAGTGCACTTGATCGAAATTGCACATTCGAAATGTATCTGACATAATCATAAACGCAAATTTCAATGGGAACCCACAAATTAACTTTTACTGAAAATTACAGTTTAACGAATATAAATGATATCGATGAAACTGAAAATGTTTACGAAAAACTATCATCTATTGCAATACAAATACCGAAACGCAATGTAAATATAATCGCAGCCGATTTGTATGCACACATTGGCATCCATTATTAATTATAATTCGCCCTCAATAAACAAACATATAGAATCGGGATAATGATAAAAGAATATTTCCAAGAAAATAACTGATATGTCTAAACACAGTAAATCAAAAAATAAAAGGTCAACTATGTACGTTTAATGGAAGTAACGTTTAAGTGGATTCACGGGTTTTAAAATAAAAAATGTATATGTACATATATCATATAGATATATAATATATAATATATGATATGTCATGATATTATTGGTTAACATTATTATCAATTATTATCAAAATTATTGGTTCAAAAATTTCACATCTAATAAATAATATATTAAATAATGAAATTCAATCATAATAAAAAAAATGAAACATTTATTTATTTTGATACCCGCACATAGCCTTAAAAACATATATAAAGCATAAAAAACGTTATTTTAAAAAACTACCTATTTCTAATAAAATAATGATTATATTATTATAACACTGTTTTTCAATAGTTATAATTTATCAATTTTAATTATTTAAAAGCAGTGTTGTAAATAATATCTTATTTTCATTGTCAACTATAGTTGTGGCTATGGCGAAAACTGTTGGTTTTATTGTTAAATAATAATGATTGGCCGTTAGCGTTATTCTAGAATAATACCATAGCGTCATTGCATTATAAATAATATAGACAATTTTAACATTAATTATCTCAGAATATTTATTTTCTCATGAAATTTACTACTTTTCAGTAAATAATTAACTAAACTTAGTCAAATGTTAACAATATGTTAAATATTATACATATATTGTATCTACATAAAATATTTGTGATTAGATATAGAGTTGATAATAAAATTTAAAAATTTAATATTTATTTTAATCAAATTAGTTACTCTTTTTAAAATTCTAATATTTTCATAACTAATATTCTCATCATTTAAAAATTCTAAAGAATAATTAACTTAATATATATTAAGGGGGGAGGCGCGAGTTCATCTAAATAATATTGTTTAGATATAAAAATAGCATATGCTATTTTAGCTCTATCTAAAATACTAAAGATAAATAACTAATGGAGATAATTACTGTTATTCTAATTTGTTTTTATTCAACAAGTAATATCCTCCATCATATAGAATCTTTCTTAATATAAATGTAATTAATTTAAAATAGTGTAAACAAAATAGTCTCATTTAGTTAAATATTTATTTTTTATTGTTGTCATTAAAATGCAAGTTTAACATAATACAATGGGCTACATCTTACTATGTGTAAGTGTAATGCATACTATGTGTATGTGTGTACGCTAAGGTGGAGTGTTTTGTGAAAAAAATTTAAATTTTACCTGCCTCACAGAATATATATAGTATATAGTAAAATAATGATGGAAACAAAGTTTTAGATTTTTAAATTAAGTTTTAAGGGTGCTAAATACAAAAATTACAAATTACAAACCTTTGACAATACATGCTAAAATTCCACAACAATTTCCATAAACATCCACATTTTATAAAATAACAATTATTATTATTTATTTTTTGATAATATATTAATAATATATATATATAGATATATATATTATTAGATTCTTATTAAATTTAATAATAATAAATTAAAAGTTATATCAATTTTACAAAAAAGTAGTAAAATTCTAGGATATTACTAGGAATTAATAAAAAAGATTCTTACATTTTTTTTCAAAAATGATTTTAAGGAGGTTATCACTCAACTAAGAACATATTAAGGTGATTAAGTGCTTGCATCTGAATAATTCCCCTTTTTAGTATTATTTTTTTATTATATCATTTATTAATTTTATATCTTAACCATATGTAACATGGAATTTATAAATCATTATATATATTCGTTTATATTCGTTATTTGTTTTTTATTATTATTATTGTTTTATGTCATTTTGTTTGTTTTAAACAATAAACTATATCTATCTATCTATCTATTAAAAATGTGCTTATATTCTTGAATTATAAATACGTAAAAAATCGAATTTTATCGAAAAAAAAAAATAACATGCAAAATCTCCCATCTATCCCATGTTAATTTTAAAATGGCCATAGTACCCTGAATATTTACTTAATCAATACATTTTGTTGTATATTATTCAGTACACTGTTATCTATTAATGCAGAGTGAGGCAGATAAAACATAAATAATTGTCCAATATCACTCCACTTTAACCTTTTTTTTGCGTGGCACACGCAATTTCGCAATGCTTTTTACACTGTACGCGTCAATACTAACTTCATGAATGATTTATTATGTCATTTCATTTACTATATTTAAATTGTAATATTTATTTACCTACACATACACACACTATTATAACTATGAATTTATGCGTATTTCTATGAAGATTTAATATTTTACTATAAATATCAAATAAGGAATTAATTAAAATTGTTAATATTATTATTATTAATAATAATAATGATAATAATAATAATTGACATAAATATAATACTATGTTTGTTTTGACATACGCTTCATATCTTTATTTTTTATCCGGTTATGATACATTTCATTAGTATATATATTGAATATAAATATTTATATACGGTAATCTGAGAAGTAGCAACAACAAACATATACAATGAGAAAGTATGGCAGTTCCTATTTTACTTGTATGTCCCTTAACAATCAAGCTAGTTAAATCCCAAATGATAAGAGTGTTATTTTATGACTTAATAATACCAGATATGGATCTACTTATTTTCAATAATATTGTTAATTTTTTCTATGTCACCTTTTTAACCGAATATATTATATATCAGAATTTTTAGATTTTAATATTTAATTATTTTATGGGAGTTCAATAGGAAATATTATTAATATGCAATAATATATATATATATATATATATAATGAAATTATATTTTGTTTTAACTTAAACTTAAACAAATAATTATTATTTAAATTTGTAAAATAGTAAATGATTATTTTAAATAATTATATATAAACATTGTATTAAATTATAGTTTTATAAATTAAATACATAATTGTAAAATACATCATTCTCTATTATATAGATACGTTACTAGATACTATGGCTAAAAATAGGTAACGATATATATATATATATATATATGTATCTCCTACTTAATATCATATTATAAACTGTATTATTACTGATGCTGGTAATAACAATTATATTGTGATGTGCTTATTGCTATGTATACAGTTAATATAATTACATATTTGTAAATAATACTTACTAAAATATATGTTTAAGTGCGCTCTAACTAAATAATTTCTTTATCTTTTCGAATTTGCGAATTATTTATTGAAATTTGTAATTTTGTATACAAAATATATCATTTTTAAATAAAAAAGAATCAAAAAATATGATTATATAAATTTATTATAATTCACCAATTTTCATAATTTCGATGTATTGATTTAATAATAAATATAATTCTATGCATATTTATCATATATTAAATTTTTATAATAAATACATAACATATATAAAAATTATACATATTTATTAATATTTGTTTAAAACATAATATTATTAATACATTTCATTTCAGATAATAATGTATTATAATATGTAAAATATAATAAATAAAATTATATTAATTCAATTGTCCATTTCTCTGTTCATCAATGATTTATTCTGTAATATTTATTAATTAATTTGGTAGTTAATGTTAAAGTAGGATAATGGATATAATTTATCAGTTTGTATATTATAATAAATATATAATATATGCTAACATACTATTAATTATGTATATTATAAATATACTAATATTAAGAATGTTATAGTATAGCTAAAGCATTTGATCTAACAACATATTTATTTTTATATAGTTCTAAATATAATATAAAAAAAAAAATATTTAATAATTTACGTATTTCAAAATTGTTCATACTTTAAAATATAAATATCATATGTTCGCTATGTAAATCATTCATTTATATTAATAGTCATTAATAATAACAACATAGCCACTGGAATAGTTATACATTTAAATAAAGAATACCCGATAAACATGACATATTACAATCTATAATTTTAGTAGCTAGATATTACGTTGTATATAGCTATAGCTAATCTATAGGTAATTATTTACGAAATACTCCTTAATTATTACAATTAAATAAATGTTTATTATGTAGACATTCATCAACACATAGAGTTCCACTATTAACTATTATAGGCCCGATGTTATATATTAATTTTATATTTTTAATTATTAATATTAATTTGAATATTGCATAATTCTTAAATAATTTAAATAAAAACTTGAGTAGAGGTAATTTCCTTTTTTTCTATAGCCGGATCGGATAGCAATCGGATTGCAAAATGTAAAGATAGCAAAACGGCAGACTTTATAGACTTTCTTACGACCAATAAAACCACCGCATATCGTATCTGTTATTACGTCATTATAAACATATAAATATATATATATATATATATATATATATTGTATATTTATTGTATATTATTAATTTAAATTAATATAAACATAAAAAGAATACATATGTATATGATTTACTAACTTTTAAAGCAGAACTTAAATTTCTTTTTTCCAAGTTTCAATGCCTTTACAGAAGAACCGGAACAACAATACTGCTTCATTATCAACCTATATCTCTTCCTAATGGATCATGTTATTATACAACAGTTAATTATTATATTGTTTATTATTACTATAAACTAATAGTAAAATAGAATATAATATTATTAAAATGGATATACTTAATTAATATTATTTTAATTCACATACTGACCTATAACACCAATATCTTCTCCACCAAAATCCGCACCTCGTCTTCTTCATATAGGACTCCCATTTCAGTTTCAAATACGCGAGTTGTAATGGGGACCAAGTTTCAGAACTGCAGTGTCCACATAATCTATCTGTTCAATTGTTACGTAATATAATTATTACATAATTACGTGGTTATTAATAATATACCAAAAATGCCTCTCTTTTCATAATCAATAACTTGTTCAGTTTCGTTGAATTCTGCCACTTTAATATCATTTTCATATTTCTCTAGTTCTTTTGAATATGCTATATCTTTTGAATATATTAATGGTAATATTATGGAATTTTTTAAATTAATTTAAATATAATAATATAATTTAACTTAACTTATAATGTGAGTTTAATATGTTTATATATATATGTATATACACACAGATATTATTATCAGATGTAGTTATAAATGGATGATTTGTATTTATGTAATATGTATTAGAATTGCTGCTTGTTGAGACAATTAATCTGACAATTACACATATATATATATATATATATATATATATATGCATGAATAACATAAGTAAACTAAATAACTAATCGATTTGTATATATGATCTTATTCCGTACTCATGATGAATGTAATGGATGATTTCAAATATTGAAATTACATTCATGAAGCAAAATAATTAGGGTACTGACATTTAAAAACCCCACATATTCACATTGAACGTATGGTAAATATCAGTGTATTCATGATAATTAACTGATTAATTTAGTTTGATTTTTCAAATTGAAATATTTGTGAATCAAAATAAAATGTATTTAATAATATTTTAAAATGTATAATTTAAAATGTAAATTTTTTTCAGAATTTTTAATAATACATTAATTTTATTATTACTAATTCTATTTATTTGTTATCATAAATATAAATTATATTTCGTAGTCTCATAGACCAAATTAAAAGATTATTTACTAGAAGATTAATTACAAGATGCGTTGGATATTCAAATTCATTATATATTAATTATAAGTCATATAAAGAGAGATTGGAATATTTTTAATAATAATAATAATATCAAGTTGCAAGTTTTTGCTCCATGATAGAAATGAGTTAATTGCTAATTGCATCAGTTTTCTATCAGATAGGTTATTAGATTGTAGATGTATTTTAGTGTCATCTGCAAATAAATCTATTTTAATTTTATCAGAAAATGTATTAGTTATATCATTAATAAAAATTATGAAAAGTAAAGGTCCAATAACTGAACCTTGGGGCACACCTGATAGTATATTTTTGAATTTGGAATACGAGTGATTTATTTTTACAGATTGTTTCCTATTGGTTAGGAAACATTCGATCCATTTTAATATATTACCAGCTATACCTATATCTTTTAATTTTATTAATAGTTTTATATGCGATACTTTATCAAATGCTTTTTTGAAATCAAAATAAACAATATCAATATATTTGTTATCATTTATGGCAGAGGTCCATTTATTTAGGCACGCCAATAATTGTAACTCTACTGACTTACCATTCATAAAACCAAATTGATGTTTTGATAAAAGTTATTATTATTATTATTATTATTTTTAATTTTAATTAATATAATTTACTCTATTATATGATTAATTTTATTTATAAAAAAAAGCTCATATAAGGTTATATTATAAAAATTAACTCGAAAGCTAAGATATGAAACTTAGTTTTATTTAAATCTTATCATAAATAAAACAGTTCACTATATAACGTTTATACATTCAAATAATAAAATGGACTAATATATGATATGTAGTATAATAAGTAGTATCATAAAAGTTGCTGAACAGAAATCAAAATATAAGCATTTTGCAACACAACAGAAATCAACAGCATGATTTATGATTTATTTTACAAATTTAAGGTGAAAGATATCCCCGATTCGAATAAATTAAGGTAAATATTTAATAGAAATAAATTATTATTATGTAATTATTATTTGTTTTCATATATTAAAATAATTAAGTTTTACATGATTGATTATATGTATATTAACTTTTAAATTTACCCTTTAATAGCAGATCAATTCACGTAAATGTTGATGTAGAGCGGTTAGTTTTATTATATATTATTAAACATAGATTTAAATTACATGATATTTCTATATCACTTATTTTTATTTAATTTTTAATCTTGTTCCTAACTTAATATTTAATCAGTATACTATTGTATTAATTTAATATCTAATAAAATAAAATATGTAATCATAATTATTTTAGACCGATTATAAAAGAGAAAAGCAAATTAATTCAAAATAAAGGTAATTTCAAATATTTATAAATTAATTTATTATAAAAGGCATATATAATGATACAAATATAGTTATGATTATAATTGAGGCTAAAGTGTTATGAGAAATAATAATTATATTTAATAAAGATTATTAAAATCAACTTAATATAATTATAAATGTCTGATTAGAAGTATTAGAACTGTTAATTATATATGTATATATAAGTGTATTTATTTGAATCCATAAACGTAGATAATACGCTGTAAACTAGTGCGCTATCAACAACAGCACCTCAGGTATGCGATAGTCTTCCATTTGCGGCAGACTAGTAAAGGTGTATCGATGGCCGGTACTTATGATCACCCCCCGAGTTACCGATGACTAACAATAGCTATGACCTATAGGTCGATTGTGAATAACGCTTATTGGACAATATTCCCCGAAATTCGAAATAATTCGATATCTCTTAAAGCCCGATATGTCGAATACAATTTCATAGATTTGGAAATTAAATTCTTTAATTATAGTTTTCTCTCTATTTTATTATATGGAAGGCTTCAGTATATCTATATTAATACACTATAGATTTATTGGCTAATTGTATATGTATTCGAAGTTTATTTAAAGCTTTAATGTGTTTGTGTGTTTGTGCGTATGTATATAATATACAATTATATTGATATATAATTCTATTAATAATAATTCTTATTGATAAGAGATATATTTTATAAAATATAATATTTCACAATAAATATCGCTGTTGTAATATCCAATGTGTTTATTTGACCTATACAATATACAAATTTTAATATATATTGAATACATAAATTAATGATATCTAAAGTGTTTATTTGACCTATCAAATATACAAAATTGGAACATACATTGAATACATAAAATAATCATATCCAAATGTTTATTTGACCTATAATATATACAATATTGGAACGTTGTTATATATTTTACGTTGACTGGCAACGTGTTTGGTTGTTGGGTAAGCCAATTAATTTGGAGATTTTTTTAGTAGATACTATAATTGATTTAAAAGATATTTTAAAAGACGGTATATTAATTGATGATACAAATTAAAATTTAAGCTTACTTCTATAATTTGTGATGTTCCAGCAAAGTCTTTTATTAAGCAAACTAAACAGTTTAATGGGAAGCATGATTGTGATTGAAGTAGGAAAGTTGGTATAACAGCAAAAACAAATCATTAACAAATAGGTAGAATTACGTACCCTGATATTATTTTTAACAATCGTACTGACCATGAATTCAGAAATTTTATAATTAAAGAACACCATATTTGGACTACACATCTTACTATGTTACCTATTGATATGATTAGCATTTTCCCTATAGATTATATGCACATTACATGTTCTTTACTAGGAATATGTAGGAAATTAATAAAACTATGGCTAACTGGATGTCCTGAAACGGGATGTAAGAAAAACTCGGAATTTAGATTATCTAGTAGACACAAAAATATAATTAATGATAAATAAATTACGTAAATCAATTCCTAAAAAGTTTAATCGTAAACCTAGAGAATTGAATGAGTTCGATAGGTGGAAATCCACTGAATTACGGCTATTTGTACTTTATACGGGACAATTTCTAATGAAAAATATCTTAACAACTAAATATTATAATTATTTCCTTTTATTTAATACAGCCTTATCTTTATTAATATCAGGTAATCTTGTAAAAAAAAAAGTGTAAACATATTAAAGGCTAAAAAAAAATATAATTCATTAAATATGGCATATCTCTATATGGTGATACATTTCCTATATATATAACGTTCATAGTTTGCTTCATCTAGTTGATGATGTGGATAGACTAGGCTCAATAGATGGATTTAGTGCATTTCCATTTGAGAATTATTTACAAAAAATCAAGAAATTGGTTACAGGTGGTAAAGCTCCTTTAGTACAAATCATTAATAAACTTTCCTATTCTCCTGAATAGACTAATATACCGGGTATAGTAAAACTATCAGATAAATATCCAAATAATTGTTATATGCTATCTAATACAAAATTCTGTAAAATATTACCTGATACTTTAAGTGAGAATATAGATTATAATAAATATAGTAGGTGTAGGTTATATTCACACCTATCATCATATTACCATGTAGAATACCCTTCTTTTAATATAGATTCTAAAGATATATTTTGTTTTACTACGAATACTAAAAATAGTTACATAACTAAAATTAAAAAAATGTTATTAAATCACTAGGCTATAATCATAGATGATACAGAAGATTCTATTTTATGTATGGGGTTACTTAATTAAATATTTTAAGATAATTTAAAAATAAAAATATATATATATTCTATAATATATATAATTTCTAAAATATAAGTAATACTTTTTTTAACTATAAATATTAAATGTTACAAAAAAATAATATATACTAATACACTTAGGCACATAATACCAAATTATTATAATAATTATACCAAATATTTTGCGAAACAAAGATATAACACTCCTTATCTACCCAGGTAACCAGCAATGGTATTTGTCTGGTACATACTTTATTTAGAAGGATTATTGTATGGGATAACCTGGGATATTTATCCCATTGGTACAAAAGCCCTTCATATACCATAAAATGTAACAATGGGTTATTGGTACCATAAAATAACCTGGGTCAGATATCCCATCTCATACCATCACATATCTCATTGGTACAAAGCCCCTTAATGTACCATATAATGTACCAATGGGTTATTGGTACCATAAAATAACCTGGGTCAGATATCCCATCTCGTACCATAAAAGCCCCTTCATGTACCATATAATGTACCAAATCAAAATTAAAATATTGATTTCCTGATAGTAATTAATTAATGTATAATGATATTAGTTTTTATATTCCATAAAATGACATTTAATTAAAATTCAGATTTTGTATTACAAAATTAAAATTATAAAATGAATTTATTGAAATAAATCAATTATAATTGTATAATCAAAACATAATCTTATAAGCCCCACCCTAAGGTGGAATTATCTCAATAACAGCAATAGAAGTAGAGTGTATTATATGTACATTTTAATTCTAAGAAACTTGGTATACTTTATTTTTTATTTTGATGACGCATTACTCGGCACTTTCTATTTTAAAAATACGAATTTATAAATTCTAATTTATGAATTCTAAAAATACCAATGTATCCTATGTTTTTACGCGAATGACATTATAGCATTTATTTATTTCAAATATTTAAAATTTACCCAGTTTTTTTATTTTATTTTATCTATATAATGAAATTACGTACTAATTCCATCTTTAAAAAAACATACGGTGTAGCTAATATGCTAATTACCAACATATATCGATGTCGGGAGATAATATTTGTTCATAGATAAATCTTTAAATATATCTAAAAATGAAACCTTAAATAAACTTATTGATATTACTTACTCATATTGAGTTATATGGTTAATATATGTTTATATAAAATCACATACATACACACATATATATATATATATATATATATATATATATATATATATACACACACATACCCATAGGCATGTATACATACACAAATATAGGACATTCAAAATGTCACTATTATCACTATATAAGTTATATGAAATTCATATAAATAAATAGATATTGATAAATAAATATTAACAAAAATAATTAAATGTAAAATATAATATATTCTAAGGAAAATAAATGCCAATTGGAAAATTTCTATTAAATAATAAAATCTCAAAGATATCAAATGTGTACATTATAGACAATTGCTACATTGTTACATTATTGACAATGTTAACATAATAAAATGAATAATAAAAATTCCATTCCAGAGTAATTACTTCAATATGTTTAAAATAAATTAAAGTAAATAAAATAAATAAAATTAAGTATATAAAATGAACTTAAAATAGTTTTTAAAAAAATATATAGATGGACAATATAAAGATATAAAGATATGTAAGATATAATATAAAATAAAGAATAAATCAACTATTTTCAAAAAAATTGGTCTTCTTGTGATTTAATTATTACATATATATAATACTTTTGTGACGTCACAATAGTGTCTATATATAATCCATACATTTATACATATATATTTCAATAACTTTGTATTAATTTTTATACCTAATTTTTAAAATATACCTAATTTTTAAAATATATTTCTTTATAAAATATATTTAAAACAAAATTAAGTGTTTAATGATTAATAATAGTAATTAATAAATAATAGGATATTCTTACGGATACGGAGGGCTATTCATATACGAAAAACTGTGATAGTAGATGCGCTACTGTACGTTGGAGGTGTTGTAAAAGGAGAGCTCCGATACACTGCAAAGCTGCAGTTAAGGAAATAAATGAAGAGTTCCTAAAACTACCTATATCTAATCCCCATCCACATATATGTACACCAATAGAAAGTTAGTATGAATTAGGTATTCTTAATAAGTATTTATATTAGTTTAAGAAATATTTACGTAATAAGATATATTAATAAATGTTAAATATTAGAATCCCAGGAATTAAATACTGCCTTAAAAGAATTAATAGATGAAGGTAAAAAAAATCCAAATATATCATCACAAAGACTTGTCGATAAGGTTAATTAAATATAAATATTAAAGTAATTATAGTTGTATTGGTATTACTTTATATAATATGTTTATGTATTTTAAATAGAAATTAAAAGAGGAACCTCTATTGGTATATTATTTACCTGTAAAGAGAAGATGGATGGATACTATTAATAGAAAAAGAAAATTTAATAGACCCAATGATGTGACAGATCTATCATTTATTCTTAATCATGATCATATACCAGATGATTTTCTTATAGATGATATATCTGTTGAATCATCTGGTAATATACATCTTATATTTATGACAATTACCATGATCAGATTATTGTCCACTGCTTTATCATGGTTAGTTATATATATAATATATATATATACATGAATTATATATATAAATAAACATTTAGGTATGTAGATGGTACATTTCGAATTGTTAACAAACCATTCCGTCAATTGTTCTCAATTCATGCTTTTATAAAACATGGTTAGACATTCAAACAGTATAATATATATAAATAACTAAGTATAAATATAACTCTATATTAGAAGAATGTTTAAAACAAGTGCCACTGGTATTTGTTTTAATGACTGGTCGAAAAAAGGAGGATTATATAGAAGTGTTTCGGTCAGTTATGAGGGTAATTCGTGTATCACCCGTACAACGAATTATTCTTGATTTTGAAAGAGGAGCTTGGGAAGCAATAAGAGTAGTCTTTCCTGGAGTTCATATTCAAGGATGTATCTTCCACTATACTCAGGTTGTTATTATATCTACTTACAATTATATTATATGTTTAAAATAAATATTGTATAGTCGGTAATGAGGCATGCAAAAAAATTAGGTCTTGCTCAAAGATATACAAGTGATCATTTATGCATGAACACTATCAGAAAATTCATGGCATTACCTCTATTACCGGCTGAGCACATGATACAGGAATTTGAGAGAATAAAAAGAACTATAAAAGATGATGATGTCCTCATGAAAAAACTATCTATGTATATGTATAATCAGTGGATGAATTCAAGTACTTTTAATCTACAAAATGTATCGGTTATACATATACATATAAGAACAAACAATGACTGTGAAGGTTATCACAACAGAATAAGAATTAATTCTATTAAAGGTTAATTATAATATTGTTGAATATATATAATATAATAAATAAACAATATATTTATAGATCACATGGACCTATATTCACTGATACATTTTTTGAAAACTGAATCTGATATAGTAAAGCAAACTTCTATTTTAGTATATAGAGAGAAAGAGTCAAGACGACAAAATAAAGTTTGTAGTTTTATATGTATTTTATACCATTTTAACATATTATTATCAAATAGAAATTCTTAACAAACAATGAACGCTTGAATGAACTGTGGAGAGAATATGATGCGGGGACCATAAGTGCTGATGAATTGTTAAAGAGGGGCATCTATTTAATTAACCCTCGACATGATATGTTATTAATTGAATCTGATAATTCCGATTAATTGTATTATACCAGTATTTTAGATAGATTAAATTATTATTAATATAAATTATATCTTATTCGGATTAATTGTACATATATTGTAATGTATTATTGATAACATTGTATTATATATATATATATATATATATGTGTATATTGTGTTTTTTTGTATATATTATTATATATTAGTTACATTTTATTATAATATAAATATTATAACCTATATTTTATAAATAAATAATATAAAAACTTATTTTTATTTTTAACAATTTATTAAAATCAATATAGATTATATATGTATTATATATTTAACAAATAAATGAAATAAAATATACTAGGTAAATCAATAAAGTATATGCTTGGTATTACAAATATTATAATATAGTTAGTAACAAATATTAATATATTAATGTAGAAGTAATAAAACATTATATATTGTCTACAATGTATACATTAATAAGCTACTATAGTATTTTATTTAACTATATGAACACTATTGTCATATCCAAGTAAATAGTGTAATTCATAAATACAAGTTTCAACTTGTTTAAATAATTTATATTTATAGGATTTATAGAATACTATATTATATAGTATATACAGTGCACCTGTATTAACATCTGGTTTTATAATTTATGTAATATAAGTAGTATTCTTACACAAATGAACATTATATATAAATTATAAATAAATACTATAGTATGCCTACCATGGCCATCTTCCATACACGCACACACATACGCTCATACACACACATGTACTATCTCACCATTCACTCACTCAGGAATTATGTAACAGTGCATACGCTACGTATGTAGGTGAATCACATATATGAATCACACTAATTATACTATAGTCATTTATAGATAGTGTATAGTGTATACATAGTTATTTTTGGCAACAATTTGTTGCTAGTAATATTATTGTCATTATAGTAGTAATCTGTATTGGAGTTAAAGCTTACGTAGTTGTATAATACATATTTTATTAGTTGTGCAGTCAACCATAACATATTGCATTATATCAACGCCCGCCACCAGCCACACTATTTCCACCTAGTGTATATTATACGTACTATAATTTGAATTAAATATAAAAATACGGTCCTTCGCGGTGCAAATCGTTTAGATCATCTATTCCAACTATACATATCAACACTATTAAAAAAAGTTTGATAATTATATATTAAAACTTAATTTATTAAGAAAATCTTCAGGAAAATCTACCTTTAAAGATATGGTCAATAATCATATCATTAAATATACTACTTTATTTGATATCTCTGCATGTAAATGCACAGTTATTTCTAATTGCCGATGTCAATCGTCGGCAAGAGTACCGATAGCAGAGATTGCTTTCTTAACGGCTTGCACGATATCAGGCAACTTTTAAATTTGTTTATATCGGCGTCACTACGGGGCGTTACTGGATGGCGTTAGTCGCGCGCGAGAGGTAGGAAAGTGATTACGTAATTTGCATAATCTATTAATTGGCAGCGGTCCAATTAACCGACCGCACCAAGTGTGAATATATTTATATAAATACACCACACAATTTCGAGTGCGATTTTATATTTGTATATAATCTTTTATGTACGCAGTCTTAATTAAGATACAGACTATATGGCGGCGGCTATGTAAGTGTATGGTATATATTAACTCCAATCTGTTAAGATGTTCTATGGATTAATATGTACACAATATACTAATTACATTTGCCATTGATAATTAAGAATGCTTTTGTAATAACTTTATTCGATTTGACCAATACGATTGGTGGTTGTCCTTGAGTTAATGTGGGTTTTCTATATAAAGAGGCAATGAACATGACTATCTTTATTATAAAAATGGAAAACTATAACTGTGTAACTTGTGAAAGAGAAGTAGATGAAGAAGACTATGCCATTATGTGTTATGGTGATGGATGCTCACGATGGACGCATATCCAATGTAATACAGGAATATCAGAAGTTCGATATATGTAAAGGCATTCTTCACCGTCGTAGAGCTGCAGATTATGGTCCGCACACTATTTCAATGGATATCCAAGAACCTCGTGTAGTTAATCCAATTCCGTTACCAACACCTCTAGTAGAAGATGAACCTATTACGTATGAACTCATAGAAGCTGGCACTACTAAGGGAAATCGTATTATAGTTTATAAGGGATATTCATATACCAAAAAAAAAATAATAGAAAAGGCACTGTGCATTGGCGTTGTAGATACTATAGTAGACCGACGATGTGTAAATATATAATGAAACACAAAGACCCTGAAACGGAAATATATACGACAGCAACTTTAGTACCTGTACCAGTAAGAAGTCCACATCCTCACACATGTACGCCGATTATTGGTTAGTTGTCTTATCATAACAATACATTGTAGTATATACTATTTATATATCCTATATATCATTTACTATATCATATAGAAAATATTACATTATATATATTTTTTAAATTACATTTACATTATAGTATATATACATTATATATGTATAGTATACATTGTATACTATAATGAATATATATCTATTAATAATTATTATAATATATATTTATATATATATAATGAAACAATCATATATGGTAGCGTATTGTATTGTAACAAATTATATATATTAATATATATATATATATATATATATAATATATTATATATATATAATATCATAAATATAGGAAATGGAAAGAGTATAAAATTTAGTAGGGATACGAAACTAATTGGAATGAAAAGACCGTATGCATCTGCTGAATAAATTATAGATAGTGTTAGTATCATTGAAATACATAAAAAATAGATTGACTCAAACTATTATCAAAAATATAGGTTCTAAATACTGATGAATCTCTGGTATATAATATGCCAGTGAAAAAGCACATGTGCAATAACGTTAATTACCATAGGGCAAAGGGACGTCCGAATCACGTTGAGAATTTATCATTTAATTTAAACCATGATTATCTGCCACCCGGATTCTTACGTGGTGATATATATATAGTGGAGATAAACGGCATTTAATCTTCATGACTCAAATTCAAATGAACATTCTCAAAGCATCTAAAACGTGGTATATGGATGGAACTTTCCGCGTGATAAGGCGACCATTCACGCAGCTATTTGGCATACACGCGTATGTATCAAGTGGAACCTGTATGAAACAACTGACTGTTGCATACATTTTCATGAGTATGCGTAACATAGATGATTACACGGAAGTATTTAGGTTATTTAATTAATTATTATTTTGATTTACTGGTTACCAATTCTACTATTTTAATAAATATCAGGAGTATAAAATTAACGCTTGGAGATGTGGCCGTAGAGCGTATACTAGGAGATTTCGAAAAGGCTGCATGGCAGGCAGTTCGAAATGTATTTGAAAATATTGAATTGAAAGGTTGCCTGTTCCACTATAGCCAGGTTATAACTCATATATGTAAATAAAAATGTAACTATTAACATTTTAATTAATTAATTAAGTATATATTATATATATATATATATATATATATATATATATATATATATATATATATATATATATATATATATAGTAATAGTACATATTAGTGTTATCACTATATTTATTTGTTATTTAATTGCAGTCAATTATGCGAAGAGCAAGGAGAATTGGATTATCAAGGCGGTATTCTATTGATAAAGAAACGAATATAATCATTAGGAGTTTTATGGCTTTACCCCTTCTACCAGCAGAACACATACATAGCAAGTTCACCGACATCTGCATTAATATACGGGATGGTGATGCAATGTTAAAAGAACTCAAAGTATACATGGAACGTCAGTGGATCGATTCAAATATGCATCCACTTTCGTCCATATCGGTTCACGGCATGGCGATTAGGACGAACAACGATACTGAAGCGTATCACCGTGTCTTAAATAAACGTGTTGGCGCTTGCCATATAAATATGTACAAATTAATTAATATATTATTTTCTGAAGCTGAATCTTCTAGAATTGCTTGTGGTCTCGTTGACCTAAATAAGTTGAATCATCAACAGAAAAAGAAATATGTTATTAATAATAATAGATTATTGTTATTAATGAATAGATATAGTGATGTTGATGCTATATCTGCTAATGATCTCCTAATTCAAGGGTCATACCTTATTAATCCATCACATGTATTTGATATTAATTCAGATCATGAAGATGATTAAATTTATTATACATTATCAGTTGTTGTATATTTGTATCTGTATTGTATGTATTTATTATATAATAATCACCTTATTAATACCTATCTATGTACACTGAATATTGTACATACTCGAATGTACACTGTACACTGTACAGTGTATGTACACCTACAGTACAGTACCTATAATTATAAATAAATTAGTTAATAATTATGCTAAATGTTTTTTTATTAACTATCATACTATTATAAAAATATATAAAAAGTAGAGTGAATATATTGAAGGAAACTTGATAATACACAAAGTATAAAACATACTATGTATATAATATACATATATATAATATATATATATATATATATATATATATATATATACCAATATTGTAATATTAAACTTACTATTTAATAATATAATTAATGATTAATTAATGATTATTATAAAATAAATATATCTATTTCAATATTAAACTATTGATATAGGTAATAGTTACATTACGATAATATATTTACAGAATAATAATAGAATAAAATATACTATATATAATGAATATTTGAAATGTAAAATTATATTATGAAATATAGATATATTATTTATATTTAGTGCTACTGAAGACATCTATGAATATCAGACACCAAGAGGGATGATGGAGATATCAGACTATGAGGAAGACGTACCGAACGTAAAGAAAACTGAACAAGATCCAGATTATCCAGAACCTCAGGGCCGCTCTGATAGGTAAATAAAGCTTACATTGAAATATACTAATAATATCTCTATTAATAAGTCATACAGTACATAACTTTAAAAATAAGATTATTATTTCATAATTTAACATTAATAGTTATATACCCAGTAAATGGTTTAACAAAATAGTCACATTAACGAGTCTATTTGTCATATATTTTTTTGCAAGGTTGTAAATTTATAGATGCGTTAACGTTATTAACGCATTAACGTATTATAAATACATATTCTATCTTTCCATAAGGAGTTTTGTTCCGGAACGACCACTAACAACTAAAATGCTCATGCGATGTGGTGTCTCTGACCGTAAAGCGGCTATGATCCTAAGTACCAATGATGCAGAGGTGCATGGAGATTCTACTGGTAACATCATGACAACTGTAATCGATCGAAATCGAATTCGAAAGGCAGAAGTGTATAAAGAGCCTCTTCCAACTATTATGAATGGCCTCTATTTTGACGGGAAGATAGACAGTACAAGACAAGTAAATGGAACATGTAAGAACGAAGATCACATTACGATTGTATCGGAGCCCGGAAGTGTGTTTCGTACTCATCTTACCATATACGGTAAAAGCACCTCTACGAATATTTCAAATACTATCATCTCTAACATCGGTATTACTGCAGATTTTCCTGATATTAAGGTAGCATTTACTTAATAATTGTTAATAATAAGATCATTCTATATATATTTATATATAAATATATCAATATTTTAATATTTAAAAGTAACTGCATTATTATGACAATCTTATTTGCAAAATATGATCTTATTCATTCATTGAATATCATTGTATAATCGTAAATAGGTTATCGGTTGTGATGGAACCAATGTGAAAACTGGAAGGATGAATGGTATAATCCGAAAGCTAGAGCAAAGTATGAATAAGAAAGTTCAATGGAGTGTAAGTAATTTAATAAATGAATTATTATACTACTGTTCTATGTATAGTGAAAATATAATATAGACCCTATACAATTTATATAATAATTAATTATATTTAAAAAGCTTCACAATTTAACTATTCAATATTACAGATTTGCCTCCTACACATGAATGAGCTGCCGCTAAATAATGTTATGGCAAAATTTGGAGTTCAAACTAAAGGTCCCAATCTACATGGAGGAGAAATTGGACAATCTCTACCGAAAGCTGAAACCCTAAATATTTATCCAGACTTTCCTTTAATAAGGATTGATGATGGGTTTGCAGCTAATCTTGTAGCCGCAACCGATCTGACCTCAGATCAGAAATACCTGCGTGACATTTTACTAGTTATTTCTACAGGAAATATTCCAGATAACTTTGCTAAGAAGTCACCCGGTAAGATTGGGTACGCCAGGTGGTTGAAGACAGCAAACCGTGTATTAAGGGTTTATATATCTAATCGAAATCCGTCTGATAATTTAATTTCAATCACTAAATATATTGTCCATGTTTATGCATGCATGTGGTTTGAAGTTAAAAGAGCCCCTTTGTTAATTTATGGTGCTATGCATGTCTATAACATGATAAAGAATACTCGTAAACTTAATAATATTATCATTACTGATTACTGATATTACCCTACGATTCTTGAGTCACGTGACTAAAGTAAAGTAAAGTAAGTATAATATATGAATCATTGAATCACAACACTGCAACAGTACATTTATTATGTAATAAAATGTATTTGTTTATTAAACGTAATATTCAAACGTGTCATAATTCTCAAAATAATTTATATATATATATATCATAGTGAACATTTGAAAACAGATGAACACCAACATAATCTTAAATGTCTATTATTTAGAAAGCGATGCAAACATCGTTTACTCTGTTTAGCTCATAAATCTATATTCCTAGGTAAGCCTGACTATCTACATAATCAACTGAAACGTATTTGCATACTGAAGCAGATTCGAACATATTATGCAATTCTGTTGGAGAGCAATACATTATTTAACGAATTTAGTTATCGCGCATTCTCTTCCGCTGTTCATCGCATGCGATATGCATATGGAACGATCTACCGTATGACTTACGGAAGGTCCAATCCTTATATTGTCTTAGAAAGAAACTAAAACATTAATTAAACACTTCTTAATTTATTTTTGTATACGCTTTATTTAATCTTTATATCTAAGTTAATTTAATTTTAATTTTTATTATTTTGTATACAAGAAAATATATTTTCTATTCGTTTGTTTTTATTAATTTTAGTTATTGTTATACACCAGAGAGGTCACCCGATATATTGGTGTTTAAATAAACAATTCAATTCAATTCAACTAAATATATACATATACATTAACTGCATATGTGGCTCAGTGGCTAATGCCTCAGACACACAAGCAGTAGGACACGGGTTCGATCCTAGTCTGGACCATTAATTAATATTATAAAATGGGTCTTAAAATATTATTTAGAAGTGATCTTATATAATTGTGTATAAATAAATGATCGGCTCTCGTTAAAAACATGGATGCCTTACCATGAGAGCGGCTTTGAAGGGATATTAGAGCCATATATGGTTTTAGGTGAAAACTTCATCTAAGTTCCTGGATGGGATGAAAGAACTCCACCAAATAAAAAATAATAGCAGAATAATAACAAAATAACATACATATATATATCAGTTTTAATTCTCGAGGTACCAAGATAAATATTATGATGTCATAATGATACATATTATAATGGCATACCCATTTCATTATATTTAAATATTTATAATGATAAATGTGAAAATCAAAATTCATTCGATTAAATTCGAGCAATCTTTGTAGATAAATGTGTTACAATATTAATTAATCTTTATAACGATAATTAAGTTTATAAATGTTATATATGCATTCACAATGTATATATCCTAAATCAATATATCTTATTGGAGAAAATGTATTCATGTATGCTTTTCATATATGATGTTGTTATGAATATTTTATTCATCAAACATTTTTTTGTAGGATTTATGGCTTCTGAGATACAAAGAGTGTCCGTATTCCTGCACTGTCGGTATTCGGTTACTTTCCCATATATACTTACTTAAAAATAAAATTGGGAAATATTTAATTGAGAAATAATGGTAGAAATAATATGGTGATTTATTGTTAGGGTGTCGGTATTCGAGTACTTTCCCCTATATATATATATATATATATATATATATATATATATATATATTTAAATATATATCAAATTAATATTAATTTTTAATAAATTTGTAATATACTTTACTAGATGACAACTTTGATATCAAAATTGATACCGGATTGAATTAGATTGATTTATCGTCGATCATGTCGCCGATATCACCACATTTGAATGATGCTCTAATATCATCCCATAATTCTGTCGCGCCAATATCATCCCTTAATTCTGTCGCGCTAATATCAACGCTGTCACCATCTTCGTCGTCACTAACTTTTAAGCAAATAAATTTAATGAAGAGGTTATTTATTTTACACATTTACTTTACATATAATAATAATTTTAATATATATATATATTAATATATCTTTTATCAAATATTTAGAAAATGTGATGACAAATTCTCAAAGTATCTACAAGCCAAAAAGAATAAATAAGAAGAATTCGTAGAAATAATGAAATCTTTAGAAAGAAAAATTAACAATGAAAAAAAATTACAAGAATTACAAGAAGTTGTGATAAAACACCTAGAGAAACAAGAAAATTAAAATAAATGTTATATATTTAAAATATATATATATATATATATATATATATATATATATTATTGTAATGTATACAAATACAATGAAGTAATAACAATATATATGTTAATAAAAGTGTTATAAATTTAAAATCAATTATAATTTTTCCAACTGCCACTCAACCGTGCCTTCATTTGAACAAAATGCATTAACTTAATCCTGAATCTCTCTTTCGTTACCCTGCAGTACATCTGAAAGAAGATAATTTTTAGTCTACATTATATTCTATATTATTATTTCTTTCATTCGGTATTGTTAATTTATTGTGTAAAAGACATATGGTATAAACGAATAATTCAATATTGTTTGGATGAAAATTTATGGATCTACGCACTAATATAAATCTTGCAGACATAATTCAAAGTGCATTTTCGACAATTCTTCTGGCTCTACTTAAACGATAATTGTATATTATTTTCTTTGTTTAAATTTCTCTGGGGTATGGCTTCATGTGTTCTTTTAATGGGAATGCTTCATCGGCGACAATAAAGTGTGGCCAATCTTTCAGCAACTGAAATACACTTTCGATAATTTGTTTTTTTTTTAGATATATATGGAGTTAATTGTTTGACCAACATTTACTCTGATGATCATATGATTATCACATGATTATCATATTGTCATCAAGTATATATACCCCCTAGTAATTAATCACATATATCAAATTTCCCGTTATCACATGATTATTGTATATTAAAATTTCCAGCGGAAATTTAATATCCAGTGTGCACGGACGCAAGAAATTTCAAGCGGAAATTGTTGGTGTGAAAAGTAATAAGTGTGTATAAGTACAACAATTGTATTCATTTTATTATTATAAATGTATATCCCATTAAACAATACTCTAAAACATTAATATAACGATGATAAGTTTAATGATAACAAATATATCAATAATTTTGTTGTTCATATAAATGGTAATATACTTAATAGAGTACAGTATTTAAATTTTTAGGAATATTATAGACCCAGTAAACAATAATCTAAAACATTGCTCAAATAATGCACAATGTTCTGTGCGCAAAATATTCTTCTTTTTTGGCTATGTAATTGCTTCTAATTAATTGCTAATAATTTGCATATAATATATATATATATTATATATATATATATATATATATATATATATATATATATCAGTGTTCATTCTAGGTTTCAGGGCAGCTACCAACAAAAAATTATTATAGGGCATTTAAATATATTTTACTAAGTAAAATATAGGATGACATATTTGGGTAATTTTGCCATGTATTTATAAATTTATGTATGATAAATGATATATTAGAAGGACTATGAGCTTATACCCTGAGGCAATTTAAACCTGTAACAATTGTTACTTACAAAAGCTACTTAAGTAGCTTTCTGAATTAGAGATGTAAATAAATAGCAAAATAAGTATTCGATTCGATTACTTATTATTCGTTTACAATTAAATGATTTACAAATTGTAATTCTAATACATTGATATCAAATAATTCTTTTTATATTCAATCATTTGATTAATAAGATATTCAGATATTAAAAATGTGATCGTCGAGTATTTATAATATTGAAAATTAGGTTGTCGATATGTTATAATATTGAAAATTAGGTAGTCTAAAAGTTAAAATATTGAAAATTATGTAGTCTAAAAGTTATAATATTGATATATAATATATCATACTTATAAATACTTAAAAATACTTATAGGTAAGTATATAAAAATATACAAAAATACCCATATCTATATTAATATTATTATATTATATTATATATATATAACTACTGGTACACATTATTATATATAATTGATATAAGATATTTTAATGTCATAATATAAAGAATTAATTAGAATATATATTATAATTTTCTTGATTATTAAAATGTAATAATTTGTTTGTACATTTTTGTTAATAACTTTTGTTTAAATATAAATTTAAAAAAACATAATATGCATTGTATTAATTAGAATGTATATTATAATTTTATTGATTATTAAAATGTAATAATTTGTTTGCACATTTTTGTTAATAACTTTTGTTTAAATATAAATTTAAAAAAACATAATATGAATTGTATTATATAATTTAATTAGCTTTCCAGTGATACCAATTTTATCATAATAAAATCAATATAAAATATGTCATGCTCATGTATCAACATGCAGTATGTACTCGTATGGTTGATTTTAAATTAAATATATATACTAACTAATAAGTAGTATAATACATGATATTTATGACTTTATCTTTTAAACATTATATATTGTATATAGGAATAATAATTATGATAAGTATGATAATTAATATAATATTATTAAATATTGAATATTAATGTCATAATAATTTTAAATTTAAAAATTAAATTATGATAAGTTTAAAAAAAGTATACCATTTAATTATTTTGAATATAAAAAACAGTGAACTTATTAATACTATTGGTGATTAAATGTTTCATTATTTATATTTTCATAGTTTTTAATATCTCTAATATCACTTTAATATTACGTTTTAAAATAGGATTTTGAATAAATATATTAAAATTACGAATTTAAATAAATCAATCATGTGATTTATATACATTGGGAGAAAAAGAATTGGAATACAAATAATTATTGAATTAATTTTCATATATCATTATAAATATAAATTGGTAGCACATTCACTACCCAATATTTAAAGTTTGCTATCCAATTTTCATTTTGGGTAGTGAATTTGCTACCCAATCTAAAAATAGATTATTCTAAATATAGTTCAAGCAGTTTATTATAATATTTCATATTCAATTTGTATTTGAATCTAAATTGTTTGTTTATATAAAATATCAAATGGATATAACAAAGGGCAAATAGTATATATTCGCCATTATTTGGATTATTTGAAAAATAATGAATTTATCCTAATGTTATGACAGAAGTTATTCATATTATCCATTATTTTAATACTTAAATAATAATAGAATAATAATAATGCATTTAATCGCCATTTTATAAATATTTATTGAAAATCTGCCATTTATTAAATAATAAATTCTTCAATATTTTAATACTTAAATAATTATACATTTAATCGCCATTTTATAAATATTTATTAAAAATCTGCTATTTATTAAATAATAAATTCTTCATTATTGTATTACTTAAATAATAATAGAATAATAATAACACATTTAATCGTCATTTTATAAATATTCATTAGAAAACTGACATTTATTAAATAATATATTCCTGTAATTAGAGATATAACAATTTTAATTCATGATATTACAATTATATTAATAAGAACTTTATAATTAAACTTAATCCATATAATCATATATTTAGGGCAGCTACCCACAACATTAGGGCACTTCCAAATTTGGGTATCTGGGTAGCTCTAGAATGAACACTGATATATTATATATATATATATATATATATATATATATATATTATATATATATTCATATATACTTATTTATTACATTTTACAGAATATAAATAAAGAATCTCATATGATTATTTCGAAAAATGTAGTTTATTTGATAGTGATAGAAGGAGATGTAATACACCACTATTCATTATTTTCATCGTGTTTTTATGCATATATATATTATTATTTTTTTATTTTTAATTTAAAATTCCTTTATGTATAAATAATAAGATGAATTTTATTTGTAAATATATATTCAATTTTGAAATACCATTAAAAAGTAAAAAGAAAAATGGAAATCTTATCAACAAATATATTTAAATAACACTTTCATTATTTTCAAATGTATCATTTATAATTTATATTTCTTTTGATTACTTTGTTATTATATTTAAATAAAACACTTCTAATTATAATTTATTTATATATTTTTGTTATTGTCCAGCATCAAAAGTAAAGTAGGGTACAGTAACAAGAATAATGTAGGGTACATCATCGCTAATAAAGTAGGGTACATCATCGTTAATAAAGTAGGGTACAACAACAATAATAATTTAGGATACAGCATCAATAGTTTATTAGGGTACAACATCAATAATAAATTAGGGTACAGCATCAATAATATAATAGGGTACAACAGCAATAGTAAATTAGGGTCCAGCATAAGTAAATTAGTGTACAGCAACAATAATACATTAGGAGGTACAGAAACAAGAATAATTTATGGTGCAGCATCACACTTTTTAGGGTACAAGTATTCATATTTAGCATGATGGACCCTAATTAATGCACGGCTATGCGGACATGGTTTGTACCCAAGTTTTTACTACTCATGTACACTAATTATTTACAGTGTAGACAGTATATAATAGACTATAACTAAAAGACTAGTATTTTTGTACTATATTATTTTAAATAATTGATTGCATTCATATTTTATTTAAATAATATAATATATTTTAGAATTATTATATATATTATACTAGTATTATAATATGTTATAATAGTATTATTATATAATATATTATAAATTATTATACCATTATTTATATTATTATAAGCAATTAGTATTTATTAATTTAACACATTTCTGGTACAAAACATATGTTCTTGTAGAGGGGTTTTACTGTATATATATATATATATACACACATATACATATACAAAATAAACTCTAGTTAATGTATAATACATGATATATATATATATATATATATATAAATACAAATATGCAAATACTATATATATATATATATTATTTATATATAGTTTATTGACTTCACAAGCACATGGTGATTATAGGCGTCTTTAGATATAATGACGTATATATCTGTAGATCATCGGCATAAAGATGATAGTGAATAGATATTTATGAAAATTTATTTAATAGGAAGAATATAAATAATGAACAATATAGGGCCAAGAACAGAGCATTGTGGAACACCATGTATGTTATAAATAATGGTATATAATCATTACTTCTAGTAAGAATATGTTTGGAATAATTATAATTATTATTATTATAATTATATATAACATAATAAATAAATATATATATATTTAAATGTATCCTATAAGGTATTCTTACTCCTTAATCTTAACTTATGTCATTGTTCTTATAGGATACATTTAAATATATATATTTATTTATTATGTTATATATAATTATAATAATAATAATTATAATTATTCCAAACATAATTATTTGACAGGCTGTCATGAAATACGCAAGAGGTGTGGGCCTGTCACAGAGGTATAGCGCCTGTGATACAACACGTAAATGCATACGATGTATGATGGCATTGCCATTCTTGCCTGGAGAACATATCCGCAAAAAGTTTGAAGACTTATCATTAGAGATAAAAGAAGATGACACCGAACTAAAAAAACTCGTTGCTTATATATATGCATATGCATCGACAATGGATATACTCAACTGTACATCCACTGTCGTCTATATCCGTACACGGGTTATCAACTCGTACAAATAATGATACGGAGGGTTACCATAGACGTCTAAATAAACGTGTTGGCGAGTATCATGTAAATGTTTATAAAATTATTTATATTTTATATGAAGAGGCGAGTGATGTTAAGACAACTAACACTAAGCACTCGTCTCTTTAAATAAAATTAATAAACAAAAAAAGATTAAATATGTAATAAATAACTTACGCTTATTACATTTATTCGAAAGTTATAATGATAATAATATATCAGCATATAATTTAATGTTATCTGGTTCATATTTAATAAACTCTTCCAACAATATCATGAATGTGCTTGATATAGAATAATTGTATATATAAATATATAAAATTATTTTGCGTATTCGTATATACCACCTAGACCTATTCCACCCTATCGCGTTACTTACGCCACACCCCACGTCTTGCGTATTCGTATATACCACCTCGACTTCTTCCACCCTATCGCGTTACTTACGCCCCATCCCCACGTATTAATAAATATGACAAACACCCAACCTCTGCGTTATTCTATAACAACATATAACTAGTTTAACTTGTATAAAATCAACTTTTTTATTTCTTTATTCCAAATTTATAATATATATTACATTAAAATACACATAAGGTGAATGTACGACGTACATTGTACATATAATGTATGTGTTAGTCAGCACCAATGTTTGCACAAGCACATAAAAGCGTCTAGGTCACTGTGTTATCCTACTACGTGTCACATTACTAATTAGGATTAGTACACTAGAGGTGATTCACCACTGGCCACAATGTACTATTAGGACCACTCGTACCTGTCGCTTAACGTCACGCCACGCCCCCAACAACCACCACGCCTTTATATACAATATATATGTGCCGTTATTCGTGCGGAACCGGTAAAAATGGCTCAACTAGTGCGACGAGCAAGCATATCGAAAGAAAATATGGAGATCTATTTTTAAGTTTGTTATCTTTTTATAAATTTATTATTATAAATATAATTTACAAATAATATTTAACCCATACAATGAAAATTGTACTATAGTAATATATATTATATTTATCTACTATTTATTATAATTATGAATCACTCTATATAGATATATTTATTAACACGTATCGATATCGTGATAAGCCTTCAATTATATTCATTTTAAAGATTTTACAAATTAGAATTATTTAATAACAATTTTATATATAGAAATAAAAAGTGAATCAGAGAAAAATAAAATATACAATGTCACATCTATAAAGTCATGTTTTGGAGAGTATATTACATTGTCTAAATTGGCTTCTATTAATAATACAATTGGTTAATAATAATTAATAATTAATAATAATAACTTACTATTATTATATATATGTCAATTTAAAACTATTTTACAGCTTATCATATAGCCAAAAAGATATGCGTCCTATATCTACGGTTGAAATGATATGATTTAAAAAATTACTAAAATTACTTAGTCCTTCATATATAATGCCCAGTCGATATTTAATGAGAAATGAAATAGATGACTTGTATAACAGTTCTGTCATTGCATTGAAGAAAATCTTGGAGACTATAGTCTCTATACTATAGTATGTCGTGCGCATTAATCACGGGTGCATGATCATCATCATCTATGCAGTCATATATTACTTATACTGTTCATTACATAGATGATGAATGAACAATAAAAAATGCAGTACATCAGACCAGCCCGTTTACTGTTAATATTATACTATAGATGTCTTATTATTAAAATAAATATATATAAATAATATTTATTAAATTTAATTTCTTTTTATATAAAAAGTATTAATTTAGCTAAAGATTTATTATCTGTTATTCAAAATTGGAATCTTGGTGTCGATACTATGGTTATAATACGATATAATATTAATGTATATTTATAAAATTATAGTATTTATATATATACAATATATATATATATATATATTTTATTTATATATATAAAATATATATATATATCAATTAGGTTACAACATATAGCGCAGCTAACATCGTAAAGGGATGCAAAATACTATGCGGTGAAGGACAAATTAAGGATAACAAATATTCAATATAATTTTCTATATTAATATTATTAATTTATATTTTCAGAATATAGATGAGGAATATTTAAAGATCATTAAACAAATTAGAGAATTCATTTCACTATTTCATAGATCAACAAAATTAACTAATACTTTATTAACTAAAAGCAAGCTAAAACTCATCATGGATGTTAAAACGAGGTAAAATATATTTTTTAATATTAGATTTATATATTATTTGTTAAATTATAATTTTGAATATATTGATTATTTTATATTTACATACAATCATAATATAGGTGAAATTCTACATATGATATGCTCATAAGATATATTGAGCTCTACCCAATCCTCCAAATATTATTATCCGATTCTATTAGTGCAAAATTGATAGAAGAATCTGAATTAGAGAAAATAAAACATTTGATTCCAATATTAAATCCGCTAAAACATGCAACTGAGGTTTCTAATATATTAATATATATGAATATATTATATATATTAAATTATTAATTTCTAAAAATATATTTTAAATAGATATTATGTAAACAAAGTATTGCAACAGCATCGATGATCATACCGATGCAAAACACTGATAAACAAATTATCTCCAATGAAAATGATGATATATATATAAAAGATTAATCTATGAAAATTAATCTATGAAAATTTAAAAAAGAGGTTATTATAATATTGACTCAAATATATATATATATATATATATATATATAATTGCAGATATAATTGCAGATATAATTCTTACGAAGAAATTAAGTTTTTTTAAATATGTACTGTGCTTGATCCTCGCTTCAAAGATATATTCAATGATGTTAACTTAGAAGTATTGATATCTGTAAGTATACTATATAAACTAATTTAATATGGGTTATTTTGTTATACATATTTTATTAATATATTATTATCTTAATATCGTATTATATAATATCTTAGAAATAAATATTGATAATATAAAAGCGGTATTAATTTAATATTGCTTTATAATAATATTGTATTTAATTAATGTTTAACTATATATATAATAACTAATTTATTCATTTTAATTCTATAATATTATAATTATAATAAAAATAATATAATGACATTAATTTCAGCATTTATATATAGTATGTTATATATTATATACGTTATATACGTACATCTCTCACTATTAATATTAATATTTTCAGCCAGAGGATACAAAAATAAATGCTATATTAGAAAAACAACATGTATCTTCTATTGACGGTTTTTTCTGTCGTAAGATAGTTAAAAAAGGAAACGAGGTAAGAAATTCACTATTTTATGAGATATATTAATGTGACATAAATAATATATATTCGTATAACATAAATAATATTTATTAATTGATATCTCTACTAATACAGAGTTCGCCACGAGTGACAAAGGCGTACAGATCAGAGTGAAGACCGCCGATAAACACGTTACCGCCTCACTTGTCACGAGGACAGTCGGTTGTTACATAAAGCGTAAGATGAGGTCAGGTGGTACCCATTGTGGAGCTGCGGCGTCTAGTTTCACGATTAAGGTTTGCGGCAATCATCTCCATTGCACGGATAACTCCACGAATACCGTCAACGTAGAAATCTGGGCATCGCACGACATAGCAGTGGGAACCTCAATAGACTGCCGCGACGCTAAGATCGGAGCTGACCGTCCTATGGCGGCAGAACCGAGGGAATCGTTCTCTCAGACCACATCGGTCAGAACTACCGAAACCAATAGTGGTCAGTGCAGCACTACCGCACAGAGGGACTCTTTCGCCCAGACCATTACAGTAACTACTACTGATACCAGTAGTGGTCAATGCACCACAACATAAGCGAGAGAATCATTCTCTCAGACCCCAGTGGTCAATACTACAAAGTCCACTACCGAGACGGTTCAGTACAACACTACGGACAGGGGTGTTACGGTGGTACCCGAGCGAGAGACTAAGAGCAGTGGACCCCATGGGGTTGAAGGGGGTTGTAGTGGTGACTATGTGGAGTGACAGCGTAACGTTTCTCTTGCGGTAATGAAGCCCTGCCTCTCTTCGTGTTACGCAGGCAACAACACAGTTTCCCACTCAGTCGGTTGCGGTAAAGAGGTGACTAATCAAGACTGTATGACTAATACGGATTCCATTACTATTGAAGATCAGCAACTACTGGAAATGTTAAAGGGAACTGTCGTATGGATCGTAGTCTGCATGAAAACCATGGTAGCGGAGCTGAAAGGCGGACAAACTAACGCCATACAAAACACGGGTACGATGTGTTCCGAAGGCATAGAGAGAACTGTAGAAGAGTTGCAAAGTAATATAGAAAGTGTGGTGAACAGCCGAGATTACGCAGAAGATATTCGCAAAGTGAAGAGAAACAGTATTCTAGTGCACGAGAACTATCTGAACACCCGAGATAGGTCAGAAGCCAAATCCATGTAAATCACTGCAAGTAAAGATACGATTTATAATATTACTACTGAAAAGCGTGAAATAATTACCTCGCATAAATTGACCGTGGTCCAGTTGAAGTTAGAGCGTGACTTAACCCGTACGATGATAACTGACTGAGATGCCTAGCAGTGCGGCTCTAACCTGGAGATCTGCTACAAGAGAAGCATAACTATGCGAGAGGCTCTCATGCAAAAATACAAAGTGTATTTTTTTAGTGTATCTTTAACTCTGCAACCTTTTGTGATCTATTATATCAGATACTAATTCGGATGATGATATGAAATGTATTAGTATCTATATAATTTAATTTAATCACTTTATAAAATTCAACTAGTGCAATTCTATTAGACAATATTAATGGTGATTACTTCAAAACAACAGTTTGTATACGGCAAGGTTTTCTCTTATCGCCAATTCTTTTTAACATTAATCTTGAACAAATTATTTCAGATACGTTAAAAGATCATCATTCAAGCATATCTATTGGCGGAAGAACAATTTCAAACTTACGATTTGCAGATGACATAGATCTAATAAGCGGAAGTAACTGCGAACTACAAAAACAGAAAGCCTAGAATTACATGCAGGTAATTACGGTATGGAGGTCAGCAGTGAAAAAAGCAAAATATGGTAAATAGTAATACAAATAATGTACATGCTAAGATCATAATGAATGGAGAAGAACTGGAAGAAGTAAATAAATTTAAGTACTTAGGTGCTACACTTAAAAAAGATGGTTCAAACCAAGGAGAAATCAGAATACGTATAGCTACTGCAACATCAGCAATAGTAAGACTTGACAAGATCTGGACAAGCAAAAAGATTAACTTCACCTTAAAGTACAACCTATATAAATCTTAGTAAAATAACTATAAAATAATAACTATAAAAAACTATAAATCTTTCAAATTAGTACTCTCGATATTTCTATATGGATGTGAATCATGGACTATACTAGAATCCATGGAGAAGAATATATTTGAAAACAAATCTCATAGACGTCTCTTAGGTATCAATTACCGACAAAAAATAACAAACGTTATCGTAAAAGAGAAAATTGTGTCACTGGTTGGAAACTATGTTCCTCTCCTCGCAATAGTCAAGAAACGGAAATTATGTTGGTTCAGCCACATCACTCGACACAACTCATTAGCCAAAACAGTTCTTCAAGGTAAAGTAGATGGAAAAAGATCGCACGGACGACCCAGGTTAAACTGGATGAATAATATTTGCAAATGGACATCGAAGAACTTAGAGGATTTGTTACTAATGACGTTAAACCTAGATGATTGGAGAAGTTTCTGCCATCATAGAAGTGTTATTATTCCCCCTACGATTCTTGAGTCACGGGACTAAAGTAAAGTAAAGTAATTATAATATATGAATCATTGAATCACAACACTGCAACAGTACATTTATTATGTAATAAAATGTATTTGTTTATTAAACGTAATATTCAAACGTGTCATAATTCTCAAAATAATTTATATATATATATATCATAGTGAACATTTGAAAACAGGTGAACACCAACATAATCTTAAATGTCTATTATTTAGAAAGCGATGCAAACATCGTTTACTCTGTTTAGCTCATAAATCTATATTCCTAGGTAAGCCTGACTATCTACATAATCAACTGAAACGTATTTGCATACTGAAGCAGATTCGAACATATTATGCAATTCTGTTGGAGAGCAATACATTATTTAACGAATTTAGTTATCGCGCATTCTCTTCCGCTGTTCATCGCATGCGATATGCATATGGAACGATCTACCGTATGACTTACGGAAGGTCCAATCCTTATATTGTCTTAGAAAGAAACTAAAACATTAATTAAACACTTCTTAATTTATTTTTGTATACGCTTTATTTAATCTTTATATCTAAGTTAATTTAATTTTAATTTTTATTATTTTGTATACAAGAAAATATATTTTCTATTCGTTTGTTTTTATTAATTTTAGTTATTGTTATACACCAGAGAGGTCACCCGATATATTGGTGTTTAAATAAACAATTCAATTCAATTCAACTAAATATATACATATACATTAACTGCATATGTGGCTCAGTGGCTAATGCCTCAGACACACAAGCAGTAGGACACGGGTTCGATCCTAGTCTGGACCATTAATTAATATTATAAAATGGGTCTTAAAATATTATTTAGAAGTGATCTTATATAATTGTGTATAAATAAATGATCGGCTCTCGTTAAAAACATGGATGCCTTACCATGAGAGCGGCTTTGAAGGGATATTAGAGCCATATATGGTTTTAGGTGAAAACTTCATCTAAGTTCCTGGATGGGATGAAAGAACTCCACCAAATAAAAAATAATAGCAGAATAATAACAAAATAACATACATATATATATCAGTTTTAATTCTTGAGGTACCAAGATAAATATTATGATGTCATAATGATACATATTATAATGGCATACCCATTTCATTATATTTAAATATTTATAATGATAAATGTGAAAATCAAAATTCATTCGATTAAATTCGAGCAATCTTTGTAGATAAATGTGTTACAATATTAATTAATCTTTATAACGATAATTAAGTTTATAAATGTTATATATGCATTCACAATGTATATATCCTAAATCAATATATCTTATTGGAGAAAATGTATTCATGTATGCTTTTCATATATGATGTTGTTATGAATATTTTATTCATCAAACATTTTTTTGTAGGATTTATGGCTTCTGAGATACAAAGAGTGTCCGTATTCCTGCACTGTCGGTATTCGGTTACTTTCCCATATATACTTACTTAAAAATAAAATTGGGAAATATTTAATTGAGAAATAATGGTAGAAATAATATGGTGATTTATTGTTAGGGTGTCGGTATTCGAGTACTTTCCCCTATATATATATATATATATATATATATATATATATATATATATTTAAATATATATCAAATTAATATTAATTTTTAATAAATTTGTAATATACTTTACTAGATGACAACTTTGATATCAAAATTGATACCGGATTGAATTAGATTGATTTATCGTCGATCATGTCGCCGATATCACCACATTTGAATGATGCTCTAATATCATCCCATAATTCTGTCGCGCCAATATCATCCCTTAATTCTGTCGCGCTAATATCAACGCTGTCACCATCTTCGTCGTCACTAACTTTTAAGCAAATAAATTTAATGAAGAGGTTATTTATTTTACACATTTACTTTACATATAATAATAATTTTAATATATATATATATTAATATATCTTTTATCAAATATTTAGAAAATGTGATGACAAATTCTCAAAGTATCTACAAGCCAAAAAGAATAAATAAGAAGAATTCGTAGAAATAATGAAATCTTTAGAAAGAAAAATTAACAATGAAAAAAAATTACAAGAATTACAAGAAGTTGTGATAAAACACCTAGAGAAACAAGAAAATTAAAATAAATGTTATATATTTAAAATATATATATATATATATATATATATATATATTATTGTAATGTATACAAATACAATGAAGTAATAACAATATATATGTTAATAAAAGTGTTATAAATTTAAAATCAATTATAATTTTTCCAACTGCCACTCAACCGTGCCTTCATTTGAACAAAATGCATTAACTTAATCCTGAATCTCTCTTTCGTTACCCTGCAGTACATCTGAAAGAAGATAATTTTTAGTCTACATTATATTCTATATTATTATTTCTTTCATTCGGTATTGTTAATTTATTGTGTAAAAGACATATGGTATAAACGAATAATTCAATATTGTTTGGATGAAAATTTATGGATCTACGCACTAATATAAATCTTGCAGACATAATTCAAAGTGCATTTTCGACAATTCTTCTGGCTCTACTTAAACGATAATTGTATATTATTTTCTTTGTTTAAATTTCTCTGGGGTATGGCTTCATGTGTTCTTTTAATGGGAATGCTTCATCGGCGACAATAAAGTGTGGCCAATCTTTCAGCAACTGAAATACACTTTCGATAATTTGTTTTTTTTTTAGATATATATGGAGTTAATTGTTTGACCAACATTTACTCTGATGATCATATGATTATCACATGATTATCATATTGTCATCAAGTATATATACCCCCTAGTAATTAATCACATATATCAAATTTCCCGTTATCACATGATTATTGTATATTAAAATTTCCAGCGGAAATTTAATATCCAGTGTGCACGGACGCAAGAAATTTCAAGCGGAAATTGTTGGTGTGAAAAGTAATAAGTGTGTATAAGTACAACAATTGTATTCATTTTATTATTATAAATGTATATCCCATTAAACAATACTCTAAAACATTAATATAACGATGATAAGTTTAATGATAACAAATATATCAATAATTTTGTTGTTCATATAAATGGTAATATACTTAATAGAGTACAGTATTTAAATTTTTAGGAATATTATAGACCCAGTAAACAATAATCTAAAACATTGCTCAAATAATGCACAATGTTCTGTGCGCAAAATATTCTTCTTTTTTGGCTATGTAATTGCTTCTAATTAATTGCTAATAATTTGCATATAATATATATATATATTATATATATATATATATATATATATATATATATATATATCAGTGTTCATTCTAGGTTTCAGGGCAGCTACCAACAAAAAATTATTATAGGGCATTTAAATATATTTTACTAAGTAAAATATAGGATGACATATTTGGGTAATTTTGCCATGTATTTATAAATTTATGTATGATAAATGATATATTAGAAGGACTATGAGCTTATACCCTGAGGCAATTTAAACCTGTAACAATTGTTACTTACAAAAGCTACTTAAGTAGCTTTCTGAATTAGAGATGTAAATAAATAGCAAAATAAGTATTCGATTCGATTACTTATTATTCGTTTACAATTAAATGATTTACAAATTGTAATTCTAATACATTGATATCAAATAATTCTTTTTATATTCAATCATTTGATTAATAAGATATTCAGATATTAAAAATGTGATCGTCGAGTATTTATAATATTGAAAATTAGGTTGTCGATATGTTATAATATTGAAAATTAGGTAGTCTAAAAGTTAAAATATTGAAAATTATGTAGTCTAAAAGTTATAATATTGATATATAATATATCATACTTATAAATACTTAAAAATACTTATAGGTAAGTATATAAAAATATACAAAAATACCCATATCTATATTAATATTATTATATTATATTATATATATATAACTACTGGTACACATTATTATATATAATTGATATAAGATATTTTAATGTCATAATATAAAGAATTAATTAGAATATATATTATAATTTTCTTGATTATTAAAATGTAATAATTTGTTTGTACATTTTTGTTAATAACTTTTGTTTAAATATAAATTTAAAAAAACATAATATGCATTGTATTAATTAGAATGTATATTATAATTTTATTGATTATTAAAATGTAATAATTTGTTTGCACATTTTTGTTAATAACTTTTGTTTAAATATAAATTTAAAAAAACATAATATGAATTGTATTATATAATTTAATTAGCTTTCCAGTGATACCAATTTTATCATAATAAAATCAATATAAAATATGTCATGCTCATGTATCAACATGCAGTATGTACTCGTATGGTTGATTTTAAATTAAATATATATACTAACTAATAAGTAGTATAATACATGATATTTATGACTTTATCTTTTAAACATTATATATTGTATATAGGAATAATAATTATGATAAGTATGATAATTAATATAATATTATTAAATATTGAATATTAATGTCATAATAATTTTAAATTTAAAAATTAAATTATGATAAGTTTAAAAAAAGTATACCATTTAATTATTTTGAATATAAAAAACAGTGAACTTATTAATACTATTGGTGATTAAATGTTTCATTATTTATATTTTCATAGTTTTTAATATCTCTAATATCACTTTAATATTACGTTTTAAAATAGGATTTTGAATAAATATATTAAAATTACGAATTTAAATAAATCAATCATGTGATTTATATACATTGGGAGAAAAAGAATTGGAATACAAATAATTATTGAATTAATTTTCATATATCATTATAAATATAAATTGGTAGCACATTCACTACCCAATATTTAAAGTTTGCTATCCAATTTTCATTTTGGGTAGTGAATTTGCTACCCAATCTAAAAATAGATTATTCTAAATATAGTTCAAGCAGTTTATTATAATATTTCATATTCAATTTGTATTTGAATCTAAATTGTTTGTTTATATAAAATATCAAATGGATATAACAAAGGGCAAATAGTATATATTCGCCATTATTTGGATTATTTGAAAAATAATGAATTTATCCTAATGTTATGACAGAAGTTATTCATATTATCCATTATTTTAATACTTAAATAATAATAGAATAATAATAATGCATTTAATCGCCATTTTATAAATATTTATTGAAAATCTGCCATTTATTAAATAATAAATTCTTCAATATTTTAATACTTAAATAATTATACATTTAATCGCCATTTTATAAATATTTATTAAAAATCTGCTATTTATTAAATAATAAATTCTTCATTATTGTATTACTTAAATAATAATAGAATAATAATAACACATTTAATCGTCATTTTATAAATATTCATTAGAAAACTGACATTTATTAAATAATATATTCCTGTAATTAGAGATATAACAATTTTAATTCATGATATTACAATTATATTAATAAGAACTTTATAATTAAACTTAATCCATATAATCATATATTTAGGGCAGCTACCCACAACATTAGGGCACTTCCAAATTTGGGTATCTGGGTAGCTCTAGAATGAACACTGATATATTATATATATATATATATATATATATTATATATATATTCATATATACTTATTTATTACATTTTACAGAATATAAATAAAGAATCTCATATGATTATTTCGAAAAATGGAGTTTATTTGATAGTGATAGAAGGAGATGTAATACACCACTATTCATTATTTTCATCGTGTTTTTATGCATATATATATATTATTATATTTTTATTTTTAATTTAAAATTCCTTTATGTATAAATAATAAGATGAATTTTATTTGTAAATATATATTCAATTTTGAAATACCATTAAAAGGTAAAAAGAAAAATGGAAATCTTATCAAAAAATATATTTAAATAACACTTTCATTATTTTCAAATGTATCATTTATAATTTATATTTATTTTGATTACTTTGTTATTATATTTAAATAAAACACTTCTAATTATAATTTATTTATATATTTTTGTTATTGTCCAGCATCAAAAGTAAAGTAGGGTACAGTAACAAGAATAATGTAGGGTACATCATCGCTAATAAAGTAGGGTACATCATCGTTAATAAAGTAGGGTACAACAACAATAATAATTTAGGATACAGCATCAATAGTTTATTAGGGTACAACATCAATAATAAATTAGGGTACAGCATCAAGAATATAATATGGTACAACATCAATAGTAAATTAGGGTCCAGCATAAGTAAATTAGGGTACAGCAACAATAATACATTAGGAGGTACAGAAACAAGAATAATTTATGGTGCAGCATCACACTTTTTAGGGTACAAGTATTCATATTTAGCATGATGGACCCTAATTAATGCACGGCTATGCGGACATGGTTTGTACCCAAGTTTTTACTACTCATGTACACTAATTATTTACAGTGTAGACAGTATATAATAGACTATAACTAAAAGACTAGTATTTTTGTACTATATTATTTTAAATAATTGATTGCATTCATATTTTATTTAAATAATATAATATATTTTAGAATTATTATATATATTATACTAGTATTATAATATGTTATAATAGTATTATTATATAATATATTATAAATTATTATACCATTATTTATATTATTATAAGCAATTAGTATTTATTAATATATTTATTAAATTAAAGAAATGGGTATTCAATAATTGAATTTGAACTTGAAAAGGCACTGGAAATAGTCCCAATATCATGGATAGATGGAAATATGGTATATTGGCCAAAACGCAATGGAAAAAGAAAGGTGAAAAATAATGAATTAAAAGATCCATTGTGGAATAAATAGATAATGAAGATAAAAAGACAATATGGTTAGAAAAAATTAAAAATCACTTGACATTTTATATTATTACATAATTTGTAATACTTACAAAAGCAGAAAAATGTGAAGAAAGATTAGATAGTATGCTAGCAACATTAGAAAATGATAAAAGTAATTCTATATCAAGCAATGGTTAATATATTTATTTGATATATTATATTAAACTCTATCAAACTATTATCATTACTATTATAATATATTAAACATATATATTATATGAATATACATAAGTTTAAATATATATATATATATATATATATATATATATATATATATATATATATATATATATATATATATATATATACATATATATTAATGTATTTATTAGAAAATTATTGTATATATTATATTATTATATTATATTATATTATATAATATATAATTCCAAGGGTTACAGATCACTATGTTATTACTGCATTTTATATTTACATTTTCATTAATATTTAACATTAATGTATCAATATATCAATTGATATAAACAAATTATAAGTTGATGGTTAAATAGTTTATAATTAAACAATTTATATATTAATTATATTATTTGTTTCGGATTATTTATTGTAAGTTATTAAGTAACTATTAATTTATATATAATTAATTATATATCATCATCAGTATTAGTGATGAATAAAATAAAAACAAATCTCAAATATTTTATTTTCGGGTATTTGAAACGATTTTATGTTATCAAACTTTATTTTTAATTTAGCTAAGGTTCGGGTATCGGTCCAGGTAATAGTTCGTAGTAATATTGAATACGCCTACTATATATATATAGCGCGACTAAGCCACGCCCATTACAAATGACTTACGAGACACTTACTTATTAATGCACAATTAATCAGCACCTATACATAATTATATATATAAGATATCATAATACACGATACCAGATACGGCGAACTTCCAGACAAGGTTAGTCACGTATATATATATGTATAGTAGGCTATATTAACTCTTATTAAATCTTATAAATACTACAGTTTTATACAATTATATAGCAAGTTAACAACATACTATTTTTAAATGTGTATTATTTTTATTTATATATTTATTCCTACATATATAAATATTTAATAATATAGGTGACATAACTGTTCACCAGATTAACCTTCACCAAATTACCCACCAAACAATTTATTCAGAACTTTTTAAAACTTTTAGAACTATTGAGAACTTTTTAGAATATATTGGAACTTAGGTTCTCAATAATTATAACAGGAACTTTCTTTAGAACTTTTGAGAATTTTTGTTCCAATAAAATTTTATAGTTAGAACTTTTTTATTACTTTTGGGAACATTGGTTCACAATAATTATAATGGGAACTTTTTTAGAACTTTTGAGAACTTTAGTTCCAATAATATTTTATATTGAGAACATTTTGGGAACTTTTGGGATTATATAATCCAGGATTTTAATATATTTCTAGAATTAGTGATATCACTCATTACAGTCCTGGCTTTTAATAGATTTATAGATTTATAGTTTGGTAAAATTCTTAAATTTTTAAATTAAGGGGATGCGATACCATTGATTTTTTCGAAAAAAATTTGAATTTCAAATTTTTTATTAATGTAAAATTGTAATACTTCACATATTATCTTTTATGTGGTGTTTAAATTATGTTCATTACATTATTAATTTTGTTCATATTATATTATTTGTACCTATATATTCATATTGTTTATATTCATATATTATATTTGAAACTTGATTTACTCAGAATAATTATTTGTGACCAATCATGCTGACATAACTGGTATTAACTTTTGTACAATTGAATAGTTTTTCTTCATTTTTTCAATATAACTAGATAACACCTGTAAGATTAAAGTTATTTGTCAAAATTAAAAAATAGTTATTTAACAACTTTTAATTAGCAATGTAGTTGGAAAATTAACATTTTTTATCAGATATTTCAATTATTTTTGTTTAGAAACGTATAACATAAAGATGTGTAAACATCTATCAATTTCAACATATAATATAAAAATATGGAAAATTATTAATATATAAAAAAATTTTTTTTTTTTTTAAATTGAATATTTTTTGAGTTAATAGATTTCTAAAAATAGCATTTTTTCGTATATTTTACATGTAAACCAAACGATGGTATCGCGTCCCCTTAAATAAAATATATTTGATGATTGCTAATATAATTTTATATATACCTAATATATACCTAATAATGTAATAATATTTAATATTAAATAATGTATATTTTAATTAATTAGTAATAAAAAGTATTTAATATATAATAATATATATGAATTATCTCGAAGCAGGGCGCCGATTGTTATTATAATAATGTCAGTTCAAGGTTCGAGTTCAAGGTAGGCGGTACTTATATATGCACTACTGCACATTATACGCATTATAAGATATGTTATAGTAACACAATGTTTTATATGCTCATTTTGGTATATGCTCATTTTGGTATATAATCATTATAATAAACCAGCTAACAATACAGAAAAATAAAACCAAACCAAAGAAATCACACAACCCCAAAATAAAAATTGAACTCTACCATTCTAATAATAATAACCGGCGGCCTGTCTCGAGATTCACGATATATATAACCTAATTAAATTAATATAAAATAAGGGGAGACGATTAAAAATATGGGTATATATATATATATATATATATATATATATATATATATATATATATATGTATATAAATAAACAATACTTTTACCACAAATTAGTAAAATATTTGAAATGATATTTGAATGATATATAATAGATTATCCAATTTCATAATTAAACATAAATAATAAATAAAAATCAATATGGTTTTATTCCACAATCTAATACAACAATATCGCTTTTAAACATTCAGCATTATATTCTACTAAAAAGTAGTGAACATAAAAAAATTGCAACAATTATTCTAGATCTGAAAAAAGCGTTCGATGTTGTTGATCATGTAATATTATTAAAAAAACATGAAATATATGAATAAGAGGAAATATATATAATCTAATAAAAAGTTATTTAAATAACAGAACATATACTACAAAAATAAATAATTCATTATCGAATACTAAATATGTTAAGTAGGGGGTTCCTCAAGGTTCTTTTCTAGGGCCCTTATTTTTTATAATTTTTATAAATGACCTATCAAATGTTTTTAAAATGTTAATAATATTAATTTTAATTTATATGCTGACGATACATCACTAACAGTTTACGCTAATATCATTATTGATGTTGAACTATGATGTTGAACTAACAAAATTACTTCAAATATATATCGATAAATTAAAATATTGGTTCGATATAAATAATTTAAAACTTAATATACAAAAAACTAAAATACTTCCATATTTTAATACTAAACTGACTAATGATATAACAATTGACAATATAAAAATTTATATAGTAGATTACATTTTTGGGTTTGTATTTAAATACAAAATTATTATTTAATATACATATTGATAATTTAAATATGAAACTTTCAAACATAATATACTTAATTAAAATGTTTAATCATATTTAAATATTAAAAATTTGATTTTATTATACAACTCTTTGTTTTTAACTAATTTAACATATGGTATTGAAATATGGGGTAATATTTATAATTCTAATTTAAAAATATTAAATTTATCACACAAAAAAATAATAAGAATAATTAATAAAAAGATTATTGACAATTCAAAATTATCATTAATAAGATTATCGCATACTTCAATTTTATTTTATAATAGTAACATTTTAAAACTTGATGATCTTATAACTTTTAGAAATATTTTAATTATATATAATCTTTTAAATAATAAATATGTTAACGATATAACTGATTATTTTAAATTTAATAGAAATAAAACCAAATTTATTTTACCATTAATGAAAACCAATAGATTCCAAAATACAATATTTTTCAAAGGACCTAAACTTTATAATTTAATAATGTTTAATAATATTTTAAAAGCTAATACAATTAATCATACTTTAAAACTGAAGAAAGTATTAAAATTATTTTTTATTAAACAGTATTGTTAATTTTTTTATATAAATATTAATTATTATATTTTTCGCAAATATCTTTTTTTAATCATTCTAAAACAATTACACATATTTATATAAACAGTATTAAAAAATGTACACATTTTTATTATAAACAGTATTACAAAATTTAAATTATAAACAGTATTAAAAATAAACAATTAACAATTAAACAGTTTTGAAAAAATATAAAATTATAAAAGGATTATAATCTTTAAAAAAACAGTATTCAAATTATAAATATGTTTACACTACAGTATTAAAACAAAATCTAAAAAAATTATTTAATTTATTGTATATTATATTATTTTCATTTTTATTTTTTTTTCATATTATACTATTGTGATATTACATTTGTATGTTTATTATATAATACTTTTACAAAACTTAGTTTAAATAACAGTTTTAATTTTCATTTTTATTTATACAGTATTAAAATATATGTCATATTGATAGTACAAATTATTTAATTTTCTCTTTCTTTAATATTTAACTTTGAATGCCTATTCACGAATCACAACTTTTATTTTTATAATCTTTATCAACTTTATTTATATCTCCTTTATTATTGTAATTTTATATTTTATCTTTGTATGTAATTTTAAATTTGTATTATTTTCGTATGTGATTAACCTTTTATTTAATCATTTCATTGTTTTTTTATATTATTATGATTTTATTATTATGTTTATCATTATTTCTATTTTATTATTTAATTTGAATGGAAATGATGATATGATATTGCACATACTGTTAGGAGGTTTCGAATCAATAAAGCTAATCGCTTTCACTGATCCTCCTTATAGGCCGTTCACATCAACTCCGTTTTATTTTAACTCCGATTTATGCTCCGATTTTTAGATCCGATTTTTAGCTCCGTAAATTTAATTCTGTAGTCGGCGTCACATTGACTCCGAAAAATTAACTCCGAAATTAGCTCCGACAAAATAATTGTATTTATTAATTTTCAAATTTATTATTATATTAATTTGTTTACAAAATTCGAAATCTTTGTTAATAAATATTGTAATTTACATTAAAGCATAATATGCATGCGAATAGATTTATCATACACGTGTGCGTTATTACATATAAACACTATGTAAACATACACATACACTGTAGGTCCTACAGTAAAAGAATATCAAAGCCTTTGTTATATTATATAATTGTAATTAGCCGATCTACTCGCACCAGTCGCACACATATCAGATCACCAACACATGTCAATCAATTGGTCACCGACTGTACAAACACACCCTCAACTATGCCACGCCTATTATTTTACTATTTTGAAATATAGCGCGGCGCAGATTACTGGCAACCATACGTGTCGAGTTAACAAATTACAAAAATGTATATTATATTCATAATATGAGTTTAAAAGTGCTGTTTTGGCATATGTATTATGTAAATAGAATTATAATTCATTTATAACACATCAAAGGATTTTAATCTTTTTAACACATTAATTTTAATATTAATTTTATAATTATATTCTATACATAATATTTCATTATTGTAATCCGATATCATTATAATAATGATTATTCAGTGATTATACATTATATTTAATCATGTATATTTATGTACATGTATTATATAATTATTATGTATGGTAAATGTTACCTACAATATAATACAATGTACTTATGGTCCTAATAATTTTACCCAAGTGATATTAACAATACAATATTTTAATAACACTACAGACAAAATACATTACAATGATACTACTATCATATATTAATTATAACTAAATATATGTTTTAAATATATAATGTATACATAGTATGTGTTACATATTATGTATCATATAACATAATAGATATGAAATGCACATTACAATGCATTTCACATTGTAATCATACTATTGTATACACTATAGTATACAAAATAACATAAGTACAAGATAAAAATATTATAAATTTAGTGTATTAAATTGAAAACACACAGATACATATTATATATAGATTATTATATATATATATATTATAGATCATTGAATTATTTATTACATTAATTTAAATTTAAATTTACTTTATTAATACACAAATACTTTTATTGTGTACACTATACAATACATTCCTTGTTTTCCAAATAATACACACGAGTACTTTCCTTACCCAAAACTCACCCATGGGTACTCACATAGCTAGAGAGAATGTTCTGCTATATGGGTACTCACGTGTGTTATTGGAAAACAAGGATTTTATTGTATTGTATTAGTAAATTTAAACATAAATTATTAAATGATTGGTTTACTGTTTAATTACAATACAGTGATTGGTTATTAAAATTGATTGGCAGGTTATTAATCTATATAAAGCAAGAAATTAATTATGAATATTAATATTTAACATCATAATGGATGATAATTGTATAACTTGTAATGAAATAGTTTTACCATCTGAATCAGCAATAACATGTGACAACTGTTTGCTGTGGAACCATATAGAGTGTGCAACTGGAATCACTGAAGATAGATACAATGTTATGGTTGAGAGAAGAATTGAAATCAATTGGGTATGTAATATTTGCATAGAATCGCAAGAGTCACATAATAATGCTATAGAATTAGGGCCATATGTAACAAATCAAAATATAGATGAAGTAATAATTAGTGTAGTACATCCAATTCCTGTAGAAGAAGATATAGCTCCAATAACATATGATTTAATAGAAGGTGTAAATAAATTAGGTGGTAACAATTTATTTGATAGCCAAGGATATACCTATTCAAAAAAATCTGTTAGGGAAAATCAAACTCCAACATGGAGATGCATAAAAAGTAGACGATTAAAATGCAGAGCTTTAGTTAAGGAAATTAATGGTATATATAGTAGAAATAATACTCCTCATATATGTAATCCCGATCTTAACAATAAATTAAATAAAATAGCTATAGTAAATATGAAAAAAATTGGAATAAAACGACATTTTGAACCAGCGAGTAATATTGCAACAGAGATTTTAAAATTAAATAATATTGATGAATTTAAATGTAAAAAAATGACCCAATATGTAGATGTTATTAATTATAACAGAAAAAAAGATAGGCCAGAGGATATCATTAATCTAAATTTTATAATGAATATGAATCATATTCCAGATAATTTTTTAAAAAAGGATATACATAATAATAGATCTAGGCATATCATTTTTTTTCACGATTCAATGAAAGATATTTTTTCAAAATCCCGGGTATGGTTCATGGATGGAACGTTTAAGATCGTACAAAAACCTTTCATGCAGTTATATACTATATCTATTATGGTTACATCGGGAGAAAGTACAAAACAAATACCAGTCATATTTATATTAATGTCATCAAGACGAAAAGAAGATTATAATGATATTTTTAATGAAATAAACAATTTAGTACCAATAAATAGAGTTGTCAGGATTGTGGCTGATTTTGAAAGAGCAGTTTGGGGATCTGTAAAAGAAATTTACCCCAACGTACAGATGAAGGGTTGCTTTTTTCACTTTTGTCAATCTGTAATGAGAAGGGTACAGTTAATTGGCTTAAAACCCAGTTATAGCAATAATGAAGGTATAAATTTATTAGTTAGATGTTTAATGGCATTACCACTTATACCATCAGCACATATTATATCTACATTTAATACACTCAAATTACGTATACCAGATAACTGCCCACTATTAAAATCATTATTTGACTATGTACTGAGAAACTGGATAGATAGTAATACTTTTCCAAAAGAGGATTGGTGTGTCTTTGGACTAAAACAAAGAACAAATAATGATGC